>JBBMKD010000115.1:33121991-33202812 GCA_037834095.1 Argya squamiceps
TCTCCTCCCCCCCCCCCCCCCCCACCCCACCCCCCCACCCCCCCCCCAAAAAAAAAAAAAAACCAAGCCCAACCTAATCTGGGAGCATTCACTTCTCCATTTCCTTTTATCTACAATATGTAATACCTCAGTTTAAGTTTTGGAGATTGATGATTGCAATTTGTAAAAAGCATTTGGAAGATCAAGGCTGATAAACAATTAATGCTGTTAGACAGATCTCCTATCTAATCACGTGCAGGCACTTTTTTTAGCTCTGATGTTTATTTAATAAAATATTTAACAGGAAACAATCAGTAATAAGAAATGAAAACATACAATAAGTGAATATGGTTTTCTTGTGCTGGATTAAATTCTAAGGGGGGAAAGTGAGCAATTTTTCAAAGACCCCATATTCTATATTTAAATTAACTTGTAGCCTATAGATCAGATCAATTTATTTTGCTGCAATGAAAAGCTAGCTTCTAGCGGGAACTGCTTCTAGGTATTGGATTTGTAAATCAATTAAATCTTTTTAACTTGTATTATCCAATCCTTTTGAATCACTTCATTCCAATATCTTGCACATCCTGTTCACCTGTCTATCACCAGAAGAGTAAACCAGTATGTCCTGGGGACTTCAGAGGTGTAGATTTTAGGCTTTTTTCCCCCTTCCTGTTGAAAATATGCCCTAGCAACAGATTACTAGACATACTGTTATATTTTTTATGCACTCCTGAAGATAAATCTGGAGGCTATTTGAAATTTTTATTTCTTGTCTTTTATACACCTAAGTCAACTGCTATGATTGCTTTTCATGAGTCCTTTAACACGTACAGCAACATCTCCAGGCCCACAGCTGTGGAGATTATTGGAGAAGGAGCACTTTGCCCTAGGCAAAACCAACAGTTCTGGTGATGCCATGCACCCAGGTGAAAGCCCCAGGGTTTGTGACACAACACAGGTAGAGATGCTGCAGATGACAGCTGCTGCTGGTGGAGAGAAGAAAGGTGGTGCTACCAATGCCAGTGAGGGTGTCACAGGCCAAAGAAAATTCCAGCAGTCAGGATGACCCATCTCATTCCCCACAGCCATTTGCTCTGTGTCAGCCTGGGTTGCATGCTGCTTGTACTCACTTAGCACCAAACACTTGGAGGAATTTTTGCAGGAGAGTAAGGACAATAAATAGGATGAAATAGAGGATGTTGAAAATCCACCTTCACCTCTGTCTTGTCATCACCAACACAATCAGCTGCCACACCAGATTGACCCAAACCAGCTGGCCCAAACCTTCCAAGTGTGCTGCTACTGTAAACACAGACCTTTCTCTGGTCCCCTGGAAAGATAAATCCTGCTGCTGCAACAGTGGAGGTTTCTGGGGCACAGAGATGTGGAGGGCAGACAGACACCAGCCCGGGAACCAACCATCCTTCCCCAGGTCTCCTCTTCTATTTCTATCATTGGGCAGACCCCCTCTCAGCAGCTCCAAGTCAGCTCTGTTCCCAAGGCTCAGGGCCTCCTTGCATACATGGGACCCATGAGAATCCCATGCCATGCACACGTGTAACTGGACAGGTTGGCAATCTTTCCAGCCTGTCACTGAGACTTTTGGACAGGACTGCACACATGGTGACTTCCCTGGTGAGCTGCCTCTGCTTCTTGAGGAAGGTTTGTAAATGGCCTTAGAGAAGGGTTCAAAAACACTGTTCTAAAGAAATGATGAAAGTAGCATGAACACCCACAGTATAATCTATATATGACAGTGATCAAAGTGATTATTTTTTGTTACCCAGATTAGGACAGTAGATTGTCCAAAAGCTTATTTTCAGAATACCCCTTACAAGAGATGATGAGAGGAACACACATACTAGGGGCAGGGTGGTAAAACTGCATCAGGGTAGTGCTAAGATTGTCATATTGGGGGATCCATCAGCAGCTAGGAAAATCAGTGAAAAGTGCCAGAGCTTACAGATATATAAGTTATTTTGTGTAAACAGGACTACAGATAATTACCCAGAACTTCAGAAGGTTGCTTCAAAGCTAAATATAGAGACAGCATAAAGACAGATGACATTCAGCACTAATGAATGGTGTACATTGGAGAAGGTGTTTTGCTCAGGGTACTGAGTCCTAAGCTAACGGTAATGATTCAGGAAAAAATATCTTGCCTTTGTGTGGACAGTGCAACATAGAAATTGTTAAATAGATGGCAAAAATTTAAAAAAAAGTGGAATACAGATTCTTGATATTTAATTAGTGCCCCAAAGGTTTGGCTGAACTAATTTTGTTCAGTCCACTAGACATGCAACAAGAACAAAAGTTTCAAAGTTACCAAAAAAGGCTGATGTATTCAGAATGATTCAGCTGGGAAAGAGAATAACGGGAGATGATATCAAGGGCAAATAGTTGACAAATGCTCACATATTTTTTTAATTTCTGTATTTCTAGGTGGATGTGGATCTTAAGCTGTTTAGTTGCTTTGCAAAAAAAAAAAAAATAGTTTTGGGGTTGGGGTGTTGTGGGTTTTTGGTTTTGTTTTTTGGGGTTTTTTTGGGTTTTGTGGGGTTTTTTTGTTTTGGTTTTGGGTTTTGTTTTTTGGTGGGTTTTTTGTTTGTTTTTTTGTTTGTTTTTTGGTTTTGTTTGTTTGTTTGTTTGTTTGTTCTGATATTATGGTCTTTCATTGGGTTGGAGTTAAAACCTTCTGGAAAACAAAAGTAACTAAGCTGGAAATATCCAATTCTTTCATGGATAGGTATGGGGATGGAGAAGACCAATATACAGAGGACCACTCTGTCTATCTGATACCATAGGTTCTGGCAAAGTACTTTTTTCCTGTAGTCTAACAACAGTAAGGAATCGACAACTTTCATTCTCTTTGGTTTTGGCTGGAAATTTCTCTTCATAGACTTGTTTTGCTGAAATTTCTGTGTCCCTTTCCAAAAGTAATAAAGGGTTTTGGCAGAATGATGCTGAGTGTCATGACTTTTCTTCAAAAAATTCCTGGCCATATCTAATAAAAAGAGAAAAAAGCACCTTATAGAACCCAGAACCAAAGGAATATGCTTAGAGGAATATACTTCATTTCCATAGTAAATCATTAGTCAAGGAAATTCTGTAAATACTTTCAAGACCAAGAGGTAAGTGGAAAGATGGTGTCCCTACTGACATGAATTCTACAGGTTCCAGGATATCAGAAATTCACAACCACTTTCACAGAATCACAGAATCACTAGGTTGGAAGAGACCTTCAAGATCATCGAGTCCAACCCAGCCCTAACACCTCAACTAGCCCATGGCACTGAGCTAAATTAATACAACATCTGTGCTTTCATGTAGTCAAGAGCTGCAGTCCTAGCACAGCCTTACTCAGCAGCTTGGCATCAGAAGTTGGTAGCATCTGCCCATGTCAAAAAGCAGATTTTACACTTATTTAGAATTAGCTTCTCCTCCCACTCAGTTCTTCTTGCCTACTACTTCAGCAAGACAGGTTGCACTGAGTTGCAGCAGAGCACCACAGGCAAAGCTACATAATTAATACACTAGAAAATTAATTAGCCTGGTGCTCAATGAGGAGATTTGTTCTTGGTAACATGATTCTGAATAATCATTTATCTCTTGCTTTCACTGAGTGAACAGTTTGCAAGCATCAGCAGCTATTGCAGGCAATTACATCACTGATCTGTCATTCTTTCACGGCCGTACCATATGGACAATAATAACTTAAATGGAGTCTAGCAGATGTTAAGGACATAGTGCAAGGCTGGGAATGCACAGACAGGACCAGTGTGTTTGCACTGAGATGTTTCATGCTCAAATTTTTACCTAATAATAAAAAATTGTATTTTTCAACATGTATATGTATATGGTGAAAATCTGCATTTATGTTTAGTTACTGTGATGAAGAAATTAAGAAAGCAGATGGCTCTACAGAGCAATATTTCTATGAAGTTAATCGATTTTCTCTGTCTACGAAGCAGGGAGAAAAACGATGAAAGATAATTGTTTTAATCAGTTAGATTTGCAAGAGAGTTTGTGTGCAGTTACTCAAATAAGGGCAAGAAATCCTGTTTAAACCCAAGGTACACAAAAGTTAGTATTTTTGTTTCCCTGAGCTTTGCAGAATGCATTCCATCATTTGTATATCAGAGAATCACACAATCACAGAACCACTAGGTCGGAAGAGACTTTTAAGACCATAGAGTACAACCTATGCCCTAACACCTCAACTAAACCGTGGCACCAAGTGTCACATTCAGTCTTTTTTAAACACATCCAGAGATGGTGGCACCACCACATCCCCAGGTAGACAATTCCAGTACTTTATCACTCTTTCCATAAAAAACATTTTCCTAATATCCAACCTATATTTCCCTTGGCGCAGCTTGAGACTGTGTCCTCTCATTCTGTCAGTTGCTGCCTGGAGAAAGAGACCAACCCCCACCTGGCTACAGCCACTTTTCAGGGAGCTGTAGACAGTGATAAGGTCACCTCTGAGTCTCCTTTTCTCCAGGCTAAACAACCGCAGCTCCCTCAGTCGTTCCTCGCAGGGTTTGTGTTCCAAGCCCCTCACCAGCCTTGTTGCCTCCTCTGGACACGTTCAAGCATCTCAAGGTCCTTCCTAAACTGAGGGGCCCAGAGCTGGACACAGCCCTCAAGGTGTGGCCTCACCTGTGCCCAGAACAGGGGAAGAATGGCATCTGCCCATCCCTTCAACCATTCCAGGTCTCTTTGGAGAGCCCTCCTACCTTCCAACAGATTGACATATGCTCCCAGCTTAGTGTTGTATGAAGATTTACTAGTGAAAGACGCAATACCCTCATCCATGTAGTCAATAAAAATATTGAGCAGAACTGGCCCCTGAGGGAAAGCACTGGTGACAGGCCGCCAGCTGGATGCAGCACCATTGACCTCCACTCTCTGGGCCTGGCCATCCAGCCAGTTCCTAACCCAGCAAAGAGTGCTCCTGTCCAAGCCCTGGGCTGCCAGATTTTCCAGGAGTGTGTTGTGGGAGACACTGTCAAAGGCCTTGCTGAAGTCCAGATAGACAACATCCACAGCCTTTCCTGCGTCCACCAGGTGGGTCACCTGGTCATAAAAGGAGATCAGGTTGGTCAAACATGACCTACCTCTCCTAAACCCGTGCTGGCTGGGTCTGATACCCTGGCCATCCTGTCGGTGCTGTGTGATGACACTCAGTATAAACTGCTCCATTACCTTACCGGGTACTGAGGTCAAGCTAACTGGCCTGTAATTACCAGGATCCTCCTTCCCACCCTTTTTGTGAATTGGTGTCACACTGGCCAGCTTCCAGTCATCTGTAACCTCTCCAGTGAGCCAGGATTGCTGGTAAATGATGGAAAGTGGCTCCACAAGCTCATCTGCCAGCTCCCTCATCACCCTGGGATGGATCCCATCTGGGCCCACAGACTTTTGATCATCCAAGGGGCTCAGTAGTTCTCTGACTGCCTCCTCCTGGATAACAGGGGAACCATATGGTACAGAAGAGACCATGCTGCACTGCTCAATGCATATACACGGAGAAAACCAAGAAACTAAGAACATTTTTTGATCACTTTTGTTTTTCCAGCACTAACATGTATGAGGAAGGATGCCTGAGCCACTCCTTCAGTCATGAACAATATCTCCAAATAGCACTCTCTTCTCCTACTCCCAAGGCCCTAGGAACAATGGAAGTGCCACAAGAAAGACTGGGTCCACAGATCACCTCTTTCACAGCACAAACACCCCTGTCTTTCCCTTGTCCCCTTGCTTACTCTGTGAATTTGGAAAAAAAGTAATGGTGTCTGGGTGCTTCACAAAAGGACGTGAAAAATCTCAAAGCAGACAGGAAACACTGTGTTGTGATGAAGTCAACCTTGTGACTTCATCACAACATAAAGGCCTTTTATGGACAGGTCTTGAGAACCCAAACAATTTTACATGGAAGCACTTACACACACATACACACGTGCATACACACAGACACACATATAAGCACCTTTCACAACTCTCAGAGATTAGAGTTTCATCCACTTGAACTTTGGGCCAGACCTGGACAATACCTCTGGTTTTGTGACTAATGCAAATTTAACAGCATTCTCAGAATTTGGAGAACAATCCTCCCTCTGTGAACTTCTTCACAGTGTGAGGGTTGTGAAGGTTATTCTAGTTACTCATGAAGTAAGAAGGAGTTCAGGTAATTGTCTTATTTTCCACCTGCAAGCTTATTTTTACAATAGTTTATTTTCATACTGACAGCAGTAAACCCCATATTTTTGTACTAAAGTTGAACTTGATAATACTATATTTATAATATGGTAATCATATCAATATATTAATTAGCTATAAATAGAATAAATTTACAATGCAGAATCAGAAACTGCACATATTAGTCAAAAGGTAAAAAATGCTACCTTGAACAATAGAAAATTTCACAATAAAACAAAATGCTATTCATCATCTAAGCCATCAGGTTAAGTTATGTGAAGCAACTCAGACGAACTCAAGGAAGGAAAGAAGGAAGGAAGGAGGAAGGTTCATTAATGTACTCTAAACATTAAATTTGTTTCAGAAAGCACAGTAGAGATGGACTGGGTGACAGCAATGACTTTCTGTACTTTAAATGAAGGAACTACTGAAACATGTTGCATGTGTATTTTTACTGAATTTTTGTATTGATTCCAAAACCCTAAAACTCAAAACCACCCTGCTCCTGTTTCACATGGGGAAAATTCAATACTTTTCGGAAGAATGTCTTGCATTTGTGTGAGGTCAGCATTATAGTAATGTGTGCTTCCCATCATAAGTTCAGCTTGGAGCTAAAATCGACAAAAGCATATATACCCAAATATAACTTTATCATTCCATCTCCATGGACGCCAAAATAAACAGAAGGATATACTGCTGAAATCCCCAAGTTGATACATGAATACATTGCAAATACACAGGAATATAGAAATAAAACCATCCAATGTGTTGTCTAAACTTTGCAGAAATGGTGCCCAGAAGCTTCCCACAATTAAGCCAGCCAATATATCTCATAGCAAATTTATTGCCCCCACTCCACCATGTATGGAAATACATGAAAATGAATGTATGAAATACATGAAAATACATGTAACTGAGCAAAACTGAAGAGACTTTTCTCCCTGGTTTTATGGTTCCTCCACAGATTACAGTAGATATATTTATACCAGGTCTATCCATTTTCATTATGTCTTTGTCCTTTTCCACTGATTAAAAAGGCAGGGATGCTCAGGCCTACAGCTGAAGTCAGTAAGAGCACAGTGTGGTTAATTTTTTTTCCAGGTGAGGACAAGAGGAGGAGTGGAATGAGTGATGCCTCCTTATGTCTCTGTCTCAGCATTGCCACAGTGCTGTATGCCTACAGGGTTCTGGGGGAGAACATCAAAGTGATGCTGCTTGCTAGTTCTTTTTCTCATCTTCCTTTTCTACCTTGGACTTGCAACCTGTAATTTTGTGAGTAAACTAGGTGTTCCCAGGTCTCCCCTCCATTTACTTTCAAGATAATTACCTGTTCCAGCCTTTCCTTTTCCTGGAGGACCCACACCTAATGAGCTAAGAAGGAGGCAGAATAATGCACTAATGACATTTGCTGAGAATTTTAAGCAGACAAGAGTTAAGGAACAGAAATGAGAGTGCGAAAGCACTTACATAGGCCCAGTGTAAGTCATCATGACTCATCAGCATGCAACTAAAAGAACAGTAGCAAACTAAACTGAGTATTTTCAGGACAGACACTGCTTCTCATTTGCAGCAAACAAATAGACAAGCAGACAGAAGGCTATCATTGATTTTAATTAGTGATTCAATTATGACCAGCACATCAGGACTATATTAATTGAAATAGGAAGACTGTTATCTGCTTAATCAGATCTGTATTTCTCTATGCATCAGTGTTCATTTCATCAGAAGAAACTTAGCTTGCTGGAGACTGACCTATTTGGGAAGAAAAAAACCTCCACATCGCAAAAACCCCCAGAGAACCCAGCTGTAATTAATGCTGCTGATGTTGTTGCATGCTTTAGAAAATGTTGTACAACTCATCAGAATTATGGAATGGTTAAGTGACTGCAGGGGAGGAGCCATTGTCATATGTGGTCATTTCAAAGGAAGCTGCTACTTGCTCATGAGAGTCCACCTGCACAGAAACAAGTCACAGACCTACCCACTCAGTTTCAGGAAAGCTGCTTTATTTCATGGAATCACAGAATGGTTTGGGCTGGAAACTACCTCAAAGATCATCTAGTTCCAAGCCCCCTTCCATGAACAGGGACACCTTTTACCAGATCAGGTTTCTTAAAGCCCCATGCAACCTGGGCCAGAAAAGTTTTGGGGATGGGCAGTTCAGTGCTTCATTATCCTCACAGTAAGGAATTGCTTCCTAATTTCTAATCTAAATCTACTCTCACTTTAAAGCCCTTCTTTCTTGTCCTATCACTACATGTCTGTGTGAAAAGTGCCTCTTCAGACTTCATGCAGGCTCTCTTCAGGTACTGAAAAGTCACAATTAGGTCACCCCAGAGCCTTCTCTTCTCCAGGGTGAGCAGAGTCCTCCTTCCTACCCTTTTTAAAGATGAGACAATATCTCCCTTTGTCCAGTCAGCTGGGACTTCCCCTGACTGTTATGACTTTTTGCTATCATGTAGAATGGCTTGGCAACTGCATTAGACAATTCCCTCAGAACTCTGGGATGTATCTCATTTTTGTGGCTGTAAAAGTCTGAAAGCTGAACTGTGCTAAAGGGCTGAGTCCAACACCACAAAAAAAAAAAAAAGATCTGCTATCATTTTCCATTTCCAGTATACACAATGTTACATCAGACTCATAGAGAAACTTAATTCCACAGGGTAGCACTGGCTCTATTTAAACACCCTTATGGTTTGAAGCATATGTGAAGAAAAGGGAAACATGAGTTTAAGAATTACTGGCTTGAGAGTGGGGCAGGGTAGTGTATGAATAGTGGAGTGCAGTGATGTGGTAACAACCCATCTCTCTACAAATGGGATGAAATCATTCTGCTTCATTTGGCTACTGGGAACTTCACACCCTCATTAGAAGAGTTCAAAACTGACTGAGAGCTACAATTTTTGCACAGCTAACTCAAATACTTGGCAATGATGTTAAAAAAAAAAAAAGCAAGGAAAGAGCCACAAAATTGTTCACACTATCTATAGCAGATGGCGATACTAACTTTATCAACTTCAGATAAAGTTAATTTTCATTTTCAAAGTGTGTAGCTGATGATACGTGTGCTATCCATTGGTTTTATCTCTTCTACTTTCTACTCTATCTGAGTCACATGAATTACTAGTTATTAAGTAAAGTGGCTCATTTGTGGGGAATGCTTTCTCCGGCTAGCTGATTCCCTGAGCCAATTTATAGCAGTTTGTGAGTTCTTCAGGTAGCTCGTTGGAGTGTGGATTTAGGCTTGGAAGAAGGAAGTGTGCTCTCCCTTGGTTTAATAAGGATGTTTATTCAGTGCAGTCCATGCAGCAGGAGCCTTGCCAAAGCCCCAATGTCCAGAGGCAAAGGCACCTAGAGAGAGAGAGAGAGAGGGCGAGAGGGTGTGAGTGTCCCTTTTCCTCAGCTTGGGGGCTGGGCAGGGAAACACTGACCCAATGGGGAAGGGAAAGGGTAGGGTTACATCAGGATGAACCAAGTACATCAGGGGTAGGAATGGAGGGGTGGAAGGAACATACCATTACAGACAAATAACAAAATACAAATACAAAAACCCTGAAATTTGCACTGCTACAATTAAGTTGTCAAAACCCCCTTTCTTATATTTGAGTCTATATTTAGAACTACTTATGTTTTTTCAAGTAGCATGATAGGCACTTTTCAGCACCGATTACATTAGGAGACCAATTCTAACTCTACATAGGCATTTGGAAAGTGTTTAGGCCAACAAGATTGTGGGAGTGGAATGAAACATCCCAGGAAGCCAAGGTTAGAACTAAGAGCTTCAGCAGTTTCAAGAAAGCTTTTGGGAACAGTAAACAGATTTTTAGGTTGGGTCTTTCTTCCCCTACTGCACAGACCAGGAAGGAACTGAAAAAAAAACAACCCACATTCATACTCAGCAGTTTTTTATTAAGCTAACTTTTCCTACATATTTGAAGATGTAATCTTACACCACCAAATCCCTCACAAACATAACATTCAAAGCTAAGTATATGGGATATATAATTATTTGTCAGCTGTAACACCATAGGACAAAGCGGGGTCTCGTGATTCATGATGCCAGCATGTTAAAACTTATGCATAGGCAGAAGACATGCTTTTTTTGAATATGAATTAAATTCAAGAATTTTGTGACTGATTCAAGAAATTCTATGAAACCACGGACATGGGAAGTATGAGCAAATGTCCAAGTGATAGAGAGTATGGGAAAAAGCCATAGTGTCCAGTGATGCACATGGATAAAGGTTAGAGAAATTTCTTCCGTCAGGACTTGTACAATCTAGAAGACAACTCAGAAGCAAACCCCCAAACCAGAAAACTGCAATTTATTGAAAAAATGTATAAAAGTTCACTTCTAAGCAGTAAAGTTTAATCAGACCTGAGGAGTTCTCAGGCAAAATTGAAAAAACAAACCATAAAGAGTCTGTGTTTTACAATAATTTTACTTAAAGTGGAAACTCCTCACAGTGCTCAACAGAAAAATGGTAGATATTAGAAGAGAAGTCTCTCTTTTATCTGTAGGTCTTTTCCTTTTCATTTTCCTGGAAAGCTTCAGTCAGCAGTATCGCAGAGTATATCCCTCTAATTTCCCACAGAAGGCCAAATTCTACTAATATGGAAAAACCTCTGCCTAGGGCATTTTCTCTGTGATCTTTCTTCAAAGCTAGGGGAGAGAATTCCTTGTCATGAATTGGCCATTCTGCTCCATACAGATGCAAGCTGAGCTGGCAGCTTAATATTTCTACCATTCAAGCTCTACAGCTTAAGTCAAAATGCTGTGAACTCATGGAGTACAATTTCTGGCCAGTGGTTCTTGCTATTGTTTGACCAAGTCACTTTGCCTTACTCTTTGGTTATTTCCAATAAGTGTTTTGTGGGTTTTTGTCATTTGCAGGACAGAAATATGACATTTTTATAGATAATTTCACAAGCTGTATGTTTTCATTGGCAGGAAAGTTAAGGGCACTGGGCTAGCTGCCTGACAGAGGCAAGAAGCGCAAGCTAACTTGAAATACTGGATGCCCAGTTACCACACATCTAAAAAGAAAGCACTTAATCTAGAAGACAATCATGAAGACAATGTCACAGGAAGACCTACAAACTTACACAGTAGTGCAGCAAACCTCAGCCACTGATTAAATGTCTTTGCCAGTTCAAACTATGTGAATTTGTAGCAAGCCTTACATTCCCCAGCAGGAGAAGGAGGAGACAGGGAGCTGTCCTTTGGTTGTCCTTCCTAAGGCACCTGCCACTCTTGCAAGATGCCAAACCCAAGTTACACATTTCCTGAATGACTGAGCTTGGGCACTGAGTGAGGCTATCCCTTGCTGGAGCTCCAAACCCTCTGACTATTGAGAAAGCTACCCAGAGTAATGGCCCTCCAGTTCCTGTCTGATGCTGGATCCCTGTGTCAGCACCAGCAACCACACAGGAGTGTCCCTGCTGCAGCCACAACTTTGCTCTGCACGGTGGGCGTGGGCAATGTCACTTCCCACTGACATTGACAGATGACAGTTTTTAAGAACTTACAGTTTCCTTAAAAGTCTTGAGGATTTTTAAGAACAATATACTTTCCCCTCAGGGTGGTTATGGTGCTTGACTACTTGCCCTAAGTTCTAAAACTCTGAATTTGTTATTTTTAATACTGCAAGTGGCAGAATTGTCATCAAATTTAATTTCTGTCACAAAAGTCCAAGTGGGAAAGCCAAAGTCCTTATCTTATCCCTGTAAATATGATGATACAATAGATGTCAAGATTAGAAAATGGAGTAATGCTTATTTCAGACCTATTTTAAGAATTACTTATTTCCCATTTATGCTAAAATCTCACTCTTTAACAATTGCATTTGGACCCTTGTTAAGCAAACACAAGAAGCAAAATTCTAATACTGTGCAAACACGTAGCTCCCATCTTGTGCAGCAGTCATCAGTCCCACTGCTTACTGGACTGCACTTATTTTGTAAGCCAACAGCACCCCTTTAGAGGTTCTATTACCTATTTTTCCTGAGGCTGGGTTTCTCGCTGGTGTATCACACATAGATTCACTGTGCATGCCTGATGTGCACCCTGTTAGGAAATAAAATCCTACTTCTTTTTTTTTTTTTTGCAGCCTGTGAACACACAGTTCTCACAGGTAGCAGGAAGTCTTGATAAAATCGCAGACTTTTTCAAATTTTGTACATTTAAAAAGAAAATCAGCTATTTTGATCACTTGACAAATGATTTGGAGGTGTTAATACAAAAATCATAACCTATATATATCTGGAATGCAAATGGAAAGGATGTTATAGCTCTGAGGTTCCTTTTTCATTTAATTAAAAATTTTGCCTGGCACAACATTCCTGAATTGTATTGTCATTGGGAATGGAGAGCCTCAGGTATCTACAGAGCTGTCCCTTCAGCAGCTAGTCTACATTACACAGGAAGCATTCTGCTGGATGATTTTTAAAAATGTTCAAGCTGTCATTGAGATAAGAATCTGAACTTTCTGATGATTCTTTGAACCCAGTCCAGTCTTCCTGAAATTACAACTCTAGGTTAGAAAAAAAGTAGCTTTGCCCTTTTTTGTGTGTTGTTTCTATCTGCTTTGTGCTGGATCAGAGAAACCATGAAAACAACAATTTATCTCAGGCAGGGGTTTAAGTTTTCTGGTTTTCCAGGAAACGTACTGCTTTTTGACCCTTTATACCTACTGGAAACCTTATCTATGTTCTACTGCTTCTAATGACAGGCTTTACAGCTGGCATGGGAGGGCAGATGCAGCTGTGATTTCACACATCATCAGATAATGACTTCTGGACTCTGGAAAAGAACACCTCCCCACACCAGACAAAGAGTCATTGTCAGGGTCAAATTGGTCAAATTATTAAGAAACTTTTATTTAATGGATGTGAACCTGATTATGATTCTTTAAATGCTGTGCTTTCATAAGCAGGAGTTCTTGTTTCAATGTTTTTGTAGTACTTTTGAGTCCTGTGTCTCTGTAGGAAAGTTCTGTACTGATTATTTATTGAAATAGGGAAACAGGAAAATTGACATTTCCTCCATATGATTATAAGCAATTCCTAGCCAGGGAAGACAAAGGCTAACACAAAGACTGCATAGGGCATCTGGTGACAAAGTCCTTTTACTTTAAAATAAATAATTAAATAAGTATTCTTTCATCTCTATGTTCCTTTCATTTCTTACCACCTATGAGCCAAAAGTAGGGGGCAGATAATTTCTGGAGGTGTTTTGCTACTATTTTTATTTTCCTACGTGGTGCTCTTAGACAGTCAGCTGGCCAAACTAGTGTTTGTATTTCACCTCTGTTTTTCCTGGGAAAGCTAATACCCTGAAATTTTCATGTTGTCTGTTTGTTTTTATCTAGTGCTTGACTGAGGCTGAAAAACTTAGATATGTGTAAATAAAATAGCATAGTTCTGTATTTCTATGTTGTGTGTACTGAGAACACCATGTGTTGTATTGAAAATCAATGACATGAGTTTTGACATTACTGTTGCCCAGTTTTTGAAGAAATCAGAATATCACTTTCCCTAACCAGCCATTTTCTCTCTTAGTTCAAAGATTGTGCTTGTGGTCAGGTTTGTGATAAAATCTGGGGTACAAAATGCTCTAGGCATTTTATCTTTTTTTGGATGAGCATTTAAGACTAGACTCACTCTAGTTCAACTAAATAGCTGATTTAGCTAAATTTTTGATTCTTACTTGAGCATTTATGGCCTTTGTTATCATCACATCCATATCCAATATTGTTGTAGCAATGGAAAATGCTGTGAGGTCAGGTGTCCCAAGGTTTAGTTCTGTGCCATTTGTTTTTACTCATCATAATCAGGATGAACAAACCCAGACCAATCTGCAACTGCCTGGAGAATGACAGCTAAAAAAATCCTAGTATAGATGTGGCCTGTTAAGGAGGCACTCAGGACAAATCCCACGTAACAAATTATGAATATGAATATGTATGCCAGGTTGTGGGTACATAACCAAGTATAGTTTAGCTGATGATTTGATAATTGAGCAGATTGGGTACAATATAATTGCTTCAACCTCCCTCTTTAAAATCAAGGTGAAAATGTTTTGATTCACAGCTGGTGTGTGAATGATGCTGGCAACAAGCAGAAGTGACTAAGTTATAGACGCTTGGTTGTATTGATTGCCTGCACCCCACCTCTCAGAGACCACACAGGGCAGCAGTGAGACAGGAGTGAGTCTGCAGCGTGTGACCTGATTGACCTGCGCTGCTTCCCTCTTGCATACATGTAGTGGCTACAGTGCCTGAAATTTTCAAAGCGGAGAGGAATAATTTGCACAAAGGCATGTTTACAGTGCCTTAATAAGCACTATAAAAATCACTATCTGTGATTGGTGTCAGAGGAGAACTACCAAAACATTTCACAGTCTGGTATTACCTGCATTGCTTCACTTGAGAAAGGGCTCATACCCTAAATTAGTGGCAGTCTGTTATTTGGAAAGTAGGGTAGGTAAATATCAGATGCATCCGAAAAATCTGAAGAAAAAGATACCATACATAACGTCTCAGTGAGATGCATGTAATTAATGATTATTTTCTTATTTTACGAGCAAATCATATTGTGCACACGTATTCAGACCTCTTCTCCAGTCATGTTATCCTTAGATATTGATTGTAGATAAGACAGTGGCAAGACTGCTATTGTTTAATTTATACAGTATCTTTCTCTGTTCATCCCACATAGTGCAAAAGTCATTGAAGTGTCAAATTTTAATAATGTGCATTTGTATCCAGCTCTCCCGGAAACTGAAGGGCTCTTATTCAAGATTGATCTGGCAATAATGTACATGTAACTGCATTGGAGCATGAGCCTTATACAGGCACAGAATCAGGTAGTGCAGAACAGTGTGGTAATGAAAGGTTACAATATCATTTTTCAAGGAAATGAGCTGAATATAAAGCCATATGTATGCTTCAACCATCCTCATTCTACCTCAGAGTTTTTGTCTCCTGACTTGACCTTGTACTGACTCTACCTTTCCCAAATGCATTTTTGGACTGCCTCTTTATCCAGTCATAACTTCAGGCTAAGGAATGGGAATATTTATTCTATACATGCACATCCATTTCAGTATTTGTATAGGATAATAACACTCATTCTCTGAAAAAACAAATTATTTCTACAAGAGTACAGTAAGAAAAATTAGTTTCCCATAAATGAGAATGAGCAGGCAGAAAGGTAGGTAGCTACTCCAGAGGGCTCTTGTGCTTGGCGTTATGGACTTTCACTGAAAAACCACCAAAAAACCCCATGCAATAACAGCTCTATCTCACCTGCTCTTCCTCACCAAGATCAACATAAATTGAGGACAGAAGGTGCTGCTTTTCAATACCTAACCTTTAACTCTGAGCTAACTCTTATCTGCAACCCAGCTGCAGGTTTGTGAGACTCAGCTTCAGAAAACAAGAAATCATCCTTCTCTTTTCTACAATTAGAATGGCCACATTCAGGGGTTATAATCTGTTCACCTTGGCACACATATACAATGGTGTTTTTGCTGAAGAACCACCTGAATCTGGTGGAATAGTCAGAGGCAATTACCACATCTGGATCGCTGCCTGCAGAGTGTGGTGGCTATAGGAATTGAAGTATCCATCCTTCCTAGAACAGTCTGGCTGGCACAGACCAAGGAGCAATGACAAGCAACATGCAACAGCCTCTTGTGTGTCTCCTGTGGCTGCACAGAAGAACTCCATTCCCCTTAGCCCAGGGATTTTCAGTATATTTGATGTATTTTCAGAAGAAAATGGAAAATATCATGAGGATATGACCATTGAAACTTTATTTGAAGAGTCAATCTTTTTTTTTCTGAAAAGATTTTAAAATCTACCATTCAATATAAAGTACTTTATGAAGAATTCAGGAGGTTTTATCACAAAATATCCTGTATACTAACACATACTTTGCCTGCGTACACTTATGTTTCATGTTTCTATATATTTTGGTGATACTCCCCCTGTGGTTAAAGGAGGTATTTGTGAACATCCTTGGCATACTGAGCAACATCCCTATGAATCACTTTCCTCCCTTGCTTTGAAACACCTAAGAATGACTGTGACAGTAACGGGAAGGTGATGAATTCAATTTCTCTGTCATGTTCAAGGCTGCACAGTAAATCATGGTACAGTTAGCAACCACAGAGGGCAACTGGTAATGAGAGGGTTTAATGCATTTAGTACCTCTCTTTCATTGTACATTACATCCTCTGAATGTTAGCTCACTATCTTTTCAAAATGATTCACTTTTTTTAAAATTCCTTCCATCATTTCCTCTTTTTTCTTCACCCTGATGAAACTACTGTGCACTGGTAGTGTGTATTTAGCATTGATTGCATTGGCCCAACATGATGACAGGAAGGGTTTGTAATTAACCGTGCTGTTATGTTGTTTAGATTCACGTTTCTTCAGAAGATGCTGTTATGCAGCATCATTACCTACAAACCTTTGCAAAATAGACAGGAAAGGGGAACCCTCACATTCTTAGTAATTTGGGGCTTTTTTTAACTAGAGGTGGCATTTAACCTAAATATGAAGTAGTCAGGTCAAATCACACAGCTATCACTTGTGAGAAACTGCTTCATACACAGGCAGTTTCTGCATCATCTTTCCTTGCTTTTACTCCAGCCTACCCCATCTTTCTGTCCAGTAACAATTCTGGGTATTAGTACTTTTCAAAGTGACGTGCTCGGATCGAGTGCCAACTTGAGGTTTCTAGAACACCCCAGAAAATATAGTAGATGGCATCACTCAAGAATAAATGTGTCTCAGCTTACACCTGCTACTGTGGCCAAATCTCAGGCTATAGCAATTTCCTCAGTTCATAGGGGTAAAAATATTAATGATGAAGATGGTGATGTAATGATGATAATGATAATGATAAGTAGATGGTCTAGAGAAGGAAATTCACAACTAAATCCAAACTTATTCATGGAAACATGTTAATAAATCCAATTATACTTCAGAAAAGTGAAACTCAACTGCACAGCTGAGTGTAGATGACCAGAAAGCAGTGACCATTGATTTGGGTGAATCACAGGATAAACTATATAAACTTTCCGCTTCTGCAGCTATGCTACCAATTAAAGTGTGACCAAACAGAAAATACAGCACAGTGACCACAGTCACCCAGATGTGAAACCTGCTGTGACAGGGAATAATGACTGAGGAAAATAAGTTGTTATGGCAAGGTGCTGAATTGGGTGCCCATAATCTAAAGGTATGTTTTGGAGGCAAAGTACCAGAAGGTATTAGCTGAAACCAGGAAGCTCAGTTCTGTAGCAAATATCTCATGATCACTATTAAATGCAAAGTGAATAAAACAAAGGCTTAGTGAACCCAAGTTAATTGTTAAGCCAAGTTCACATATCAGTATCCAGACATATGTGACTAAGTCTCACATTTTTATATCAGTCTTTTTCTTTAGGACTGTTTGCTTATGTTCAGAAACCACTTTTCTTGAGTTTATACTCAATTTAAAACCTGGAATCACATATTTTTTTGTAATACATATCTATATTTTATGTGCCTGTAATCTGATTATTTATGAAATGGGTATGTTCAAAGTACATTAGAGGCATTATGTAATGAGGATGGGTTCTTTTGTACCTGATTTTTACTTTTGTAATAGTAAAATTGCAGTCTGAATTAGGTTGAGAATTGCACACATAACACTGATATGCTTCAGGTTTATTTGATTTTTTTCCCCCTGGTGCTAGGAATTTGTTAAAGTTTCTAGGTAATTAGGGCAAGTTTAGGTCCTTCTTGATGATACAGTAATTCTTGCTTAGCTATAAAAATAATAATATATATATGTTTGCAATTTAAGTGGCCCAAGGAGCATTCTCAATAAACTAGAAATGTTGGGTTTCTGTCTTTGTTAGACAACTAGGTGGGAGGTTCTGTTTGGAAAAGAAGGTATACCTTGCCTGAAGTGATGTCATCCCCTAAAATGACCTTCTTTATTTGAATCACAGGATCACATCTAGCAACATAAACAAGGAATAAAATGCTAGGAGGCTTTCAAAGCAGGCAGGACCACTACACAAAGAATTTATGGCCTGAAGTTTCACTAAGGGTAGAAAGGAAGCTAGGCTCATCATCACTGTCTGAAGTGAAATTTTGACAAAGTGGGTTCCCGCAGGGTCTAAGGTCAGCACAAGCCATTGTCAGTCTTGCAGTGTTTTCCAAACTTTTGAAAAAGTGATTTTAACTGTGGGAATAAATTTAAAGGCTGTTTAGAACTCCATCATCAATTATGGTTTCTCCTATTTTTGCAGCAGTCTAAGAGAAAGTAAGGGAAGGTGTTTGTGTGCCAAGTCCCGCTGATATGATTGCACTGAAGCCACAGTCTTACTATTCCTTCCATACAATATAGTACTAGAGAAAAAGTGGGAGCATTTGGTTTGCAGGGGGGAGTATGACTATAAATTGTCTGAAAGCATGATAGAGATTTTCATTTTCATATGCTTTTACTTTTTAAATCAATTTCAATTAAATTGGAGGATAAGGACAGGAAGAAAAACATACCAACATGAAAAAAAAAAAAAAGTACTTCTGAGACATATGCATATAAAGTCCAGCCAGGGAAGAGGAGGGGGCATAGTTCAGGTCCTAGCTTTCATTTGTGCTAAAAGCAGTTGCAACTCTTCACAGACAGCATCAGCAACTTTATGCATATTGTCAAAACACTGCTGCATTAAAGACACTCAATTATCAAGTTAAAAATCTGCTTTTTCAGTTTACATAATTCCTGAAAATATTTACCCATTAATAATCTGTGTATGTACAAATCATAGAGAACAAGTTTTCCCTGCCTCACTCTCAGATTTCATCAAGGGCAATCTCCAGTAAAGTGAATGAGCATATTTTCAGGTTTAGCAACCCACCACATGTGCAGTGACAGATTTCATAACCAGCAATGACCTATGCAAAAAGGTAAGTAAAACTTAGTTGTTTATATTTTTCTAGGTCTTTGTAGGTGTTTGTACTCACTGATCTCAAATTTAGTTGCTTATTTTACTTTTGGAAAAAGTCTTTCTCTCAGTATTGCAAAGTTGGATCTTAAAAGGGGCCAACTCCATGATAATTAGTACTGGAAGTGGCTTTCCTGTGTTAGTATGTCTGTATAAACCTAGAGAAGGAGGCTTACAGTGCTCCTGGGTTTTTCTGGCCCAATTTTTATCTGAAGTAGGGTTAGTCCAGTCCCATGTGAAACATGGAGCTTGTGGGTGGGCTCTATGGGAGAATATTCACACAGTGCTGTGCCATTAAGGTGTCTAAGAGGAAACTTGTATCTCAATGAATGTCCAGGCATTTTTTGAAGTCTGAGTTACTGAAAAAGGACCCAGATCATTCCTGAGAAGGTAGGTGGACATGGAAAACTACAGCAGATCCCATTTCATTCATGGGAATAGGCCTATAGTGAAGACCTATTGTGAAGTATCAGCAGTCACCCATTTGTCCTGGGTTCAAATGTCTGGAAAGATGCTACAACAGCTCTTCACGCAATATTTTTCTCAGATTTCTCAGAGGTAAACACTATTGCTGTTTTCCCAAAAAAATTTTTCAGCATTACACTACTTACTTCTTCTATTTATAATCATGCATGAAAACAACCAATAGGTAAAGTGCATGAAAAATCTTGTTTCGAAAGCTCTTTGAAACAATACAACATGAACTTAATGTTTTTATGTTGCAGGAATTAAGATGGACACAAATCATTTCCACCAAGAGGATGCTGAGTTTGGGGAAGTGTTACTTTATTCTTTGGTCGTTGCACGAGAAGCTAAATGGCTTGAACAAATTACAGCACAACATGTGGTTGTACAGCCTGAGGGACACAGATCTACTGTTACCACAAAAACCCCATAGTTCTGGGAATGCATCAGAGTTAGAATGCATCTAAGGACCGGGGTCAATGTGTCAAGAGACTAATTGCCATTGACTTTGGTAGAGAAACACAACAGCATCCCCCAAGACCAGTGCGCAGAAAACGTATCAGATTTTTAAGTGCAGTAAACAGTGATCTGGGTGAGACTGATCATCTAGGAAGAGAGCAGATGGCATTGGGGAATCCTGGCAGAGACAAGATCACATGCTAATGAGTCTTTTGAAAACAAGAAGGGGTCTGGGAATGGGCAGATGGAGCAGTGTAATGGCTGGGAGTAATATGGGAAAAGAGGGCTTCATTTTAATTACTAATTTTTTAATTGAGAGTATTACAAACATGAATCAGGTGGGACTGGGCAGTTGTGAAAGGACATCTGGGACAGGATAAAGGATGGTAGAGATTTGGGAAGAAAAAGAGGGCCATTGCTTTGTGAGGCGCTTGACAGCACTCTGTGGTATCTGCTCAGGCCTGGAGGCCAGCTGGGGACTTCTCCCCTCTGCCTCGAAGACACTTCTTGTTTATTCCCTGGGTGAGTACCCTGGGCCAAGTGTGGATAGTGCCAGTTAGACACTGCTTGTCTTCTGCATGTGCCATGGGGCAAGTCATGCCATCCCCCATGCAGATGCCACACACATGGCTTCTCTGCACTGCAGCCGCTGTGAGAAATAAGCACAGAACAAAAGGTGAAATTAGGATTTTTTTCTCTTTATGCTTTTCAACTACTGATGCTATTCAAATATTGCGTTCCACATGTTTTTAAATATCAGTATACTTTTTGTTTTAACACCTCGATACTCAGTAGAAATAAAATGTCATTATTTTATGCAATGTCTTTGTATCCATGTTTACTTAGGGTTTTATGCATTTTAAAGGAATTATGATGATCTGATGTGTCAGCCACACTCAGAGATATTAAAACTGAAACTTGTCATGTACTTAAAAACCCCAAAGGTTTGTTCCACTGGTGAATAGAGAAAAATCTTCTTAAAGGATAGAAAGAAAATTGGGTCAAGATATGCTGGCCATCATGGACAACAAAGGGGTTCAAGGTCACCTTGCATGAATTTTTAATTGAAACATAGATGGCTCTAAAAACAAAAAACTTCTCAATATGTAGAGTATTTCTGCAGAGCTACACCTTACACTTTATTTTAAGAGTGTATAAAGAAAGTGACTAATGGGATATTTGTTTGTTAACAATATTTTACTTAGTGTTCATAGTACATTTAAAATCAGAATAAGGTGGTGTTTAGAACACCATGCTAAAATTATCTGCATGAAGCAATAGGGGCAGAGACTTCAGAACCCTGGGTACTGTTCATAGGCTGATGAATCCACAGATTTTTATAGACATATACAGATACGCACATACAGAAAATAAGAGTCATCGGGATATTACAGATACTGTTGCCTTCTGAAAGGAGTCTTAAGACCACTTAATCTGAAATTGTGACATGAACAATTCCTTTTGCACCCACACAGCAGTGATAAGCATTTTTAGACAGGTGTAGTAAAAAGATGCCAAACCCTTAAATATCAGTAGATTCATAAGAGCTTATTTCAGCCAGGGACCATGCCTGTGGTTGATGCCTTTGTCAGTAATATAGCTTCTCTTTACTTAAAAATATTTGCATATGCAGTAGAAAGTTTTCATTCAGTTGCTCCAAGGTGGCACAGAGTCTGTGTTAGTCCTCAACTGAAACTGCTTTATAAGATATATAAGCAGTTGCACTTAAGAGGGGCAAATTCTCAGCCTCATTAAAGAGAGATGTGTAAAATACTCTACTGAGGTCAAGACTTGCTCAGAGACTGCCATGTGAACTGTATGGTCAAATGGATGCAGTAAGTTTTCTGTTGTTTTATTTTGACTGAGTGTTGACATTCTGGGGTTTTATCACTTTCCAAACCATTAAGCTGAGGATATTGCAACAGGACTGAGAGAAAAAAAAAAAAAAGAGAAGTACAAAGGAGGTTGCTGACCAGGTTCTTCTCAATTTTACAGTATATTTTATGAAAAGGAGAATGGAATGTTTTCTAGTAATTCTTCTTTCACCTTGACTACCAAAGAAGTCACTTTGAAAACTACACATAAAACAGCTAAGGAGAGTTCTGCTCACATACATGCAGAGTATGTGTGGTCCTGGGAGAACTGACACACACCCAGGAGCTCATGTGCTCTCTAATCTCTTCTAGCTGGCTGTGGCATCCTAACTGCATAGTTTGTCTTGCACAAACATGCCAGGCTTGGCTCTCGGCCTAGCAGAATTGATGCCTAGTTAGGTCCTATATCTCAACTGCAGTTTTCAGAAAGGCCATAAAAATTAAAGTCACAGCCACAGCACCATTGCATAGGACATGAGTGCACCAGCTTTTTCACCCTGATGCTACAAGGATGGACCCCTACTGCAATGAAAGTCGTATTTTTGTTCAAGTCCTTCATACATTTAACGTACTATTTATTAATCCATTAATTTTCCAGAGTCCAACTCCAGTTATTGCAAAAAAAAAAAAAAAACGTTTACAGCATAAAAATAAAATAAATGTTTCCTTCCCTAAGGTCACCATTCATCAAAGTGTTTCAAAAAACCTCCACTGTTTAAAAAAAATTAATAATAAAGGAGCATCAGAATCCTTATACTTAGAGCAGCACCAGCTATACTAAATAAATTCCTGACTGTTGTTTATCTGACATGTTCCTGAAAGACCCACAGCAATACAGTTTTCATATTGTAATGTTCCACTAATAAGATTTTCTTCTAATCTAAATATACCTTGTGCTTTTCAAGCTTGATATCAATCTCCTCTCCAGATTAAACTAATCCAAATGTGTCATTCATTTCCTGGTTTCCACGGGATTTTTTTTATGATCTGGGATTCTCTCCATTAGGTTCCTGTATAAGTCCATGCATTTTTTAATACAACCTACAAAACCACAGAAGATGGTTGTCAGAATGTCCCAAATTGCAGTCACAGAAATATGAATGAATGCCTCATTCCAGCATTAAAATCATAAATGAAAGTCTTAACAGTAGCAAAGCCAACATATACCTCTGAAATTTCACTTGATCTTTCTTTTCATTTTGCAACTATTTTCTTTCCCAGAAACTCCATTTCTATTACAATTGCCCAAGTAGTTCTGCACTTACCTCCAGCTATGAACAGGCTATAACTGTCTAGTTTGCTTTTGGAATATTGTGTGAGACAGTGTGAAAATATGTACTTTAAATATGTCATTGCTATTTATTCCCAAAGGTGCACAACCATGGTTACAAGCCTTAATTTTGAAATTTTCATCCTGTCTATTACTTTATGACTTTGTTATGTTGTAGGTATTCCTACACTATAATTTCTTCCACTGTTTTTCACTAAAAAACAAAACAAGCAAAAATCTAACAAAACTTCTCTGGAAGCCTACTCAGCTTTTTAAATGTGTGTTCAAATTCCCTCTTACATTTAAAAATATTAAATATGCAAAACCTGCAAGAAATTCAAATTTGTGGAAAACTAATGGAAAAAGTTTATGGAAATATAACAGCAAATCCTGACTTTAGCAGTGTTAGACTCTTCAACAATAAGGACTGCTCATAAGAGTTGCTAAGGATTGATTTCTTCAAATCAGTTTTGTTATGTTTGTTTACATTGCAGAAACTGAATTTTTTTTCTGACACCAACCAAGTTTACTTTCACAGTTACATGTACCAACATAGTCTTCTCTTGGTTGGAAAGCTTTTTTTAGAACTAGATTATAAATGAAGCTGTTTTGGTGGTCATTTTCATGGTTATAATTCTGTTTATTTTAAGCCAAATTTACTTTGCCAAGGAAACAAAGACATCATCCATATGAATTAACCTCAGAGATGTTATTAGGATAAATAAGCTGAACTTCTTTTCACAGAGAACAGCAAAATACTCAGAGAAGCTACAGCAGGTAAATATGGTCTTAGGCCTGCATCTACAGAAAAGTCTTTCTCTAAAGAAGTGACAATGTAAGGACAATCCATATTCTGTCTAGGTCGCATGAGGTGAAGGGTTTGCTCAGTCACAGCCCAGATGAAGTAATGAAGTAATAAACTGAAAATTCACAAATATCTTTTTGACAACACTGAGTTAGTGTTGTTCTGACCAAACACCAGCATCTCCCATACTCCACACTTTGGGGCAAAAGGATTCCAATCTCAACAACATTAAATAAAAATACATTAGGACTTCAAGGTCTGCCATGACAACATGAAATAAATATGAAATGAAATGAAATAAAAAATATAAAATAAAAATACAAAACCCCCCAAAAATACAAAATATAAAATATAAATTTTTTAAAAAAAAATATTAAAAGGGAAGTTGCAGAACTGATTTGATTTGGTTAAATTTCACTTGAAGAAATAAATTTTTACTTCACTGCTCTCTGCCATTTACCCACTTTCTAGATGAGAAAAGATATATGTTGAGAATCTTTCATTTAAGTCTCCTAGAGGCTTTACAGCATATTCACTTGTTTTTTCCATCTTTTCTCTTTCTTCATTCTATTACTATATTTATTCTACAGTGTATTGCCATGCAGCATAGCAATACAAAAATCAAGCTGCACTGTGCAGATCTTCTTCTACTGAGCCAGAACTGTACTTAGATAAACACTCCAGGAAATCCTGAATCCTGACATAGTCTTGGTAGTAAATTTGCAGTAGGCTTTTTTAAACACTGGTTATTTTGGCCCTGCTCTTCTCTGTCCTGGTCTCCCTGAATGTTTACCTATAAGATAGAATGATTGTTTCCTGGCTCTGCAGAGGGGAGTTCTGCACTGGAGGCAGTGTTTGCCTTCAGGGCATAAGCTGTGCTTGCAGGCACTTCTCAGAAATGCCACAGGAGACTCAGCAGGGATCATCGTGCCTCCTTCCCTGCCAGGAACTGAGATCCTCTTTCACAAGAAGAGAACGAAATGTGTTCCCTTAGTTGCTGGCCCAGAACACACTGCAGAACCAAACAAGAGGTTATGGTGCAGACAAAATTTTAGAGGCACAGCCTTGTTTTTCTTCCTTTGCATTTTCAAGTCTGTTCTTTTGGTATAGTCCTTAGTTGTGTCCTGGGCCCTTTTTACCTTCTCATATGACAGATGTATGAAATTGTATAGATTAATGTGACGGATTAATGTGACTGATTAACATTTTGCTTTTCCGTATCTGAAATGTTTGGTGCATGCAGTACAAGTCTGAATGCTGGGAAAGAGAAAAGGGAGAGTTGTAAGTGGGGACACCATACTCCAGGAAAGAGAAGGAGCAAAAACAGAAATGGAAAGGAAAACATTGACATTAGTATTTACCTGACATCAAGTGTTGAATTCTAGTTGATAGCCAGCATCTTTAATGACCGGTGTTTTTAGCTGTCAAAGACAAACACAGTACTTTCATATTATCTCAAGCAGTAAACATGAAAGAACTGAGCAGAGAAACTTGTCAATATCCTATTTAATCTACTTTCAGATCCTGTGGAATATTAGTAAAATCAAATTCATGAAACTTGTGACCGCAAATAAGATTTTAAAAAACAAAGAGGGTTTGTAGGACTAAGAGGTCTGGGTTTTGTGCAACTGATAATAGCTGGCACACAGCTTCCATTCACACTTGCCTGCCTTAAATCATTACCCTATGATGGCTACAAAAGTAGAATACATGACTGAAAATGGTCCTTTGGAAACTTCACACTGGGCCCTGTTGTCAAGTACCCTCTAGGCATCAAATGCATGTAAACTACAGTTGCAATACTTCTAAATTATTCAAAGAACCTAAACATCAGAGCAGGTAATTTGAAATGTCATACCAAAGCCTCACTTTTAGAAATCCAGAGCATGATGTGCAGATCCACAGCTGCATTAATGAATTTGATGAACATCTCAGTTGCACTCATGCCAGGTTCAAATTCGCCTTGTGTGTTAATGGGAATACTATTAGGACTTATCATATAACTTGTGTTAAAGAGTAAATTACTCCACAGTGTGCTGAGCAATTATGCTAGAAGGGCAGTCAATCTGTAGAAAAGAATGCAGGTCTTTACTTACAGCTAATCAAATATTGTTGTCTATAGCAGATAAATACGTACACAAGGTTTTCTAAGCAGGGAAATAAAAATTCACATTAAGACTTTCTAAATCAGGTGAAAGAGAAGACACATAGCTACTGAGCTCAAAAAAGAAAAGGCCAATGAACCAGTCAGATACTATCAGAACACAAACGATATCTCTCACACCAAGTAGAGAATGGTCTCCAGGCACAGGGGAGAGTTCCACCCTCGCCCTCCTTGCTTAGACACACACCATGGCCTTTTTGGGGTCACGAGTTTGTGAAGTGCTAAATTCCTGCTACTCTAACTTGGCTTTGACATTGCCAGGCTGTTGATATACAATACCTCCTACGGTACACTAGCTAGTCAGCATGGCACCATCCTTATCATTGCTTGTTTACTATAACCCCGAGACAGTGGTTAGTGGTTGCAAACATTTGTTTCCATAAAACATGGTACAGATAAAACATGGTACCTTTCCATAAAACATGGTACCTTTCTGTATTTTTCCCTTTTTTAGCTCTTGGAAGTAAATTCTCCCTCCCTGGAAATTCAATTTATGCATGACTAAGATGTTTTCTTGCTTGATGTTTCAAATTTGGCAGTTTTAGTTTCTCATTTTTTTGACTTTGCTTATCATGATACTTAAATATACGTGATTGTTCAAAGTTTATCTCTGCATGAAAAGACTTCTGGAGTATATAAGCTGACCTGCATGAACTCACTCTTGGATGCATGGAGGGTAATCTCACTTCTGATAACACTGTACAGAGGGATGTATGAAAATGTGGCAACATGATTTTAGGTTTAATTTTAGTCCCAAAGATGACTTTATTGCATTACTAATGCTCACGTTTGTATTGATGACAAAGAGTTACATCACACACAGTCACATAATTGACTAAGGAGATTGTAATTTTTGAAATAATATTGGTACTGTAACTTGAAGGTTTCTTCAAGTCCTTTTTTTGCTGCCAGTACTCAAATACCCCTGAAATACCTCTGGTGGAATGATTTGCTATACTTTGCCAGAGTAGGAGAATAATTTTAAAAAGGCTTTCTGGCACAGATTCAAGATAAAAGCATTTCTTTTATGCAGTATGGCAATTCCCTGAATGATTAACAAACCATATTTAGCATATGCTTCTAACACTTTGAATATCTTTCCAAAGATGTGGGCATAACATTAATTTTTATACTCTTAGGAAATGCTAAAGGAATTAAATCTAGTGAGAACTGCTGTATTGGATTCCTTAGCTTACAGGAAGATCGAATGTGCTCCCTGGCAGTTTCGGATGTCTTGAAAAATACAATTTTGATAATATATTGGAGAATAAGGCAAGAAATTCTAAGGGAAATACTACCAATAGTATATTGTAAAATTGCAGCTTTATTTTCATGTATATTATATACTGTAATAAAGGGAATCATACATAATATACCAGGATTTTTACTATAAAAAAACAGTGTGACTTCAGATCTAGCTAAGTATAAATTTAAAAGAGGAAAAATATTTTAAAACTCTGCATGAATGTAGATCCCGGAGCTGGGATTTGTTTCCCCTATAAGCTCCCCTTGGAAGGTATTAAACTGAATCAAGCATGTGCAAACTTTAAATTTAGCTCATCAGCTATCACAACAGCTGAACTGCTCCATAGAGGGGCAGGTGCTGTTGATGATATACACATTTCTGTGCTCAGAGCTATGGCCGTGGAAAGTGTATACTGTACATTCCAGCTCCGTGATGACACAGCTGTAGCCCAGGACAGGCATTTCTGCACTGCGGATGTCCCTCATCTGCCAGGACTGCTGATGTGGTCTGCAAGCCCTGCTCAGACCTGGCATTGTCACCAGCAGGAATGCAGGATGGGACACTACGTTCTTTTACAGGGGACTGGTGTTTCTAAGTGCACAGCCTCATCATTCCTGACAAACAACTGGTCATAAAATCCATAAATGAGTTCACAAAGATGTCAAGAAATGTCCTTGATGGCCCCGGAATGAATTACAACAACTTTTCACAGGGTCTCTACTGCTTAGACTTGGCTTGTTTGAAACAGGAGACAAGGATATAAGTCATTTTATACGGGAAGAAGTGTAAGCAGGATAATTTCAGGGGGGAGCTAGCATAAGGGCAAGAAGAAAAGGCACACTTACCTAGAAGAGTGAAAGTGTTGCCTCTCAGCCAGGCAGCTCTGCAGGAGCTGCAGTTCTGAACTGGAAGATGTCATCAGTGTATCTTCACCACTGTGACTTCTGTGCCACGGATTTATAAAAAAAACAAGTCCTAGGTCTTCCAGCACTCCAGAGACTGAGTCATCTAGATTAAGGGTACACCCTCTCACAGTGAGTCATCTTACATGCCCTTGCCTGGTCCGAGTAGAGCTCTTGTCTTTGGGCAAGATTACTTTTGCCTTGCCATACTTCAAAGGAAGATGCCATTGTGCAGGAATGTCTATCAGGAATTTCGATCATCATATTTCCATTGGTACTGGTTCTTCTGCCACAGCACACATCTTGAGTCCGCCACTGCTTGGAGATGGCTCTCGGTTCTTTACCACACTAATCATTTCATTCTCCTGTCAATAGGGGGAAATGAAAATACCTCTTTAAAATGTGTTTCATGGCATCTATCATGGCGGGTCATGACTTCCTATTCATATAGGCTAAGCAAGGAATCTTCTCTTAATTAGCACTCCAAAGTGATATTAAGGGAACTTATCCAGTGCACAAAAAACCCACAGCACAAGATCTTCAGAAACCATGGGAAACATAGGACATGGAGAAAAGGCCTTTCAGGTTAATTATTGCTCAGTCCCTCAGCTGAATGAGCAGAAAGCAAGAGGGAATGCTGCACACGAAGATGGCATTCTCACCAAAGAGGCAGAGCTCAGCAGAAGGAGCAGGAGTCATCTTGCATGCTGAAGGAGCATACCAGGGGACAGAAACCCTGGAACCTGTTTAAAGCTGAACCAGTTGCCGTGAAGGACATGATGTATTCCATCCTGGCTCCAGGATATTACACAAGCCTTGCAGATGTATTAAAAGGGGCTTGGCAACCCTTGAATATTGAAAAATACAAAGTTGGTCATGGGTTGTAGGGAGGAGAAAGGTGAATTACATGAAGTTTTCAATCCCCGTGTAGTGGCTCCCACATGGACCCCTGTTCTCAAGTGTGGCTGGTCTGAGTAGAAGGTGTGCAGTTGCCCTGCCTTGGGATCTGGAAAAGTCTCAAGAGGGAAGTAATTAAGGGAGGAACCATCAAGTAGGAGAGGGGAAACACATATTTTTTCCTTTTCTTTTTCCTCTTATATATTTGGAAGAGGTAGAGAGTGTGGTACTGAGTCACCTCCATAGACTGTTTAAACTGTCTGAGATCCCCTCTGACAGTTTTATTCTTCATCACTTTGGCTTGATGTTTCCCAGGTTTAGGTTGTGCTTTTTTTTTTTTCCATTACAACTTCTGGCAATATTCTGCTCATTTGACAAAAGGAAAAAGAGTTCAGAGTTGTGTACCTGGATGTGGTTCACGTTTGACATCAGACAGTATAATGGAAAAGAATAACCCTGAACTTAGAAACTGACTGTCAAGAATACAAATGTATTTAGAAGGCTCCAGTTTGCACAAACACCTGAGCCTCATGATGGAAATATAAGAATCAAAACATATTTTTATTGTAGAATTTGCATTCAGACTCTAAGTTACAACTGTAAAAACATCTCTCATAATCTAACATTTGGTGAAATGTGGCCAAACAGCAAGTAGTTTAACTATTCTGTGGGTGAAATTAATAAATCAGATAGAAATGTTTCTAGCATATTATATATGGGGAAAAAAAGTCTACTTTTCAAATAAAACAGGTTTATTTACTTCTGTTAAAATAAATAAATAAATTTCTTACCACAAACTCACTCACACATCAAGACAGTGACTGTGTCATTGAGTGCAAATTGTCACGGAGATGGGAGAAAGTTAAAGTGTTATGTAATTTTACCACTGAGGCAATTCTATGTAACTGCAGTCCAACAGCATTACACAGCTGAATATCATAAGGGAAAAAAGAGAAGGTATTTCAGAGAGAACCTTCTTTTTCTATGTATTTTTTTTTTCCTATCAAAGTGAGAGTTTGGTTCTCAATACTCAGAAAAAGTTCCTTTAAATAGCTATGAGGGAATTTGTCTGGCAAAGCTGCAACTTTTTCAAAATAAGCCTGTACCCTACTAGATATGGGTCATACTTTATTTGGCTCTCCACACTGCCAACCCAAGTCTGACACTTCCTAGTTTGAGAAGGTTTTAAAGCTATTTATTACTTTTATTTGCAGAAACTTTAAAATGAATTCATTTTTTATCAATTCTACCTTTCTTCACTTTTATATTGCATCTAACTCAAGTTGTTTCCTAGATCAACCCTAGAACCAAAGTCAAGCAAAGTCTTCCCTTTGCTGTTAAGGGGCACTGCATCTGATTCTGGGAGTTGAGTAGTCACCATAAGGATGGTCCAGGCAAGAGGAAGTCCTTCCTCCTTTGGTATCCTGTGGGTATATTATGCTACATGCACAACTGTCCTGAAAAGCTGATGGGCCTCTGTGGGACCACAATTCACTCAAACTTGGCAAAGTCTAGTGAGCTTAGGCTGCTCAGGCTACTCAGGACAAGGGCATTGCTGCCTCTCTATCTCTCTGGTGTAGCTACATAGCAGCAAAGTGGAAGACATACATTGGGGATGGACTTACCCATGCAATAGAATAGAGACCGACTTTTATTTGTCCAAATGGCAAGGAATTTTTCCCTGGTGTGTATTGGATCCTGCTTCTTTTCCAAATATAATCCCTGGATAATTTCTACCAAGTGTTCCTCTTACTGCTGTCATATGATTTCACAAAAATATTAATGCAATTTAAGTTACCAAAATACAGGTAATGTGCAGCATGATTTTCTTTAAATATAGGCACAAGTACATCTGTGCTTAGCTATATAGCTATAGTCCCAACAATCCCTTAAATATACCTGAAGAACTTTGAACTCATTATAATTAATTTGTTCTAAGCTTTGGACCAGCACTATGATACAAATTATAATACCAATCCTATTCTCAACAAAGTCCATAACCACATTCAAAGAAGTTGTACATGCATTGTATATACCATTTGGCTTAAATTATAGGGAACTTAAAAATGGAGTAGACAACATCCTAGACATCCTGATTTTTCATGCATGCATTAACTGAATAACTTACATACAGGGTTAAAGACTTACTATTCTTCTGGAACTAAAGATGTTTTAGTGAGATCAATGTTATAAGGACATTCTTTACAGGTTTATTTTATCTTATTTTATTTTATCTTTTAGTCTGAGACTAAAGGAAGACTGTTATTGGTATGCTTTGGAAGATACTGTTTCACAGGATCAGTTTTGGCCAAAGTAGTAGTACTTGGCACATTAAAACAACACCCAACCACTAAGCAGCTGGCTTTTTTTGTGAATTTAGGTTTTTTGTGAATTGATCCCTTGATCTTAACAAATTGGAACACCTGTTGCAATAGCAGAATTGCAACATAAGTACTGCTGTGGTATGTCCTACCAAAGCTGCTTTGATCCACACCTAATTTTTGTTAAATAAACTGATGCTTATGAGAGCTGTTGTCAAGTTGGAAATATTGGAAAATTATTTTTACCCCCTCCTACCTCCAGAAAAACACTTGGGCATATGCCTAACTATAAGCATGTGCATAGTCTCAATGATTCCAATAAATGAGGTTGCTTAGTGAGCCTGGAGAGTTTTGTGATCTCATTCTGCAGCTCACGATAGGTGTAACACTGCAGTATCCTATACTGCTGACAATATATCTTAAATCAGAAATGAAGGGTCTACACATGAGAAAAAAGGGGCATAATTCTTCTTAGTCAGGTAGGCATGGCAGCTGCTATATCTGATATCTGACTGTGCACTGGACAGAAATTTTGAACACACGTGCACATACATCTCCATACTGCATTAGCTTACTTCCAACCAACCAGGTCCAGAGGAGATCAGAATGAGAGGTAATGGGCCCTTCAAGATTTCCATGCTGGCTGACTTGAAGCAGAATTACTCTACTTAGGAACAAATCATACAACATCTGCAGTATACTTCAGAAAATATTCAAAAAATGTCACTGACTTTTCAGGAGGGTTTTGGTGTTCAGAAGACACCTACCTAAATGTTACTCCCAATATAGCAGTAAAGTGCAAAGATCCCACTCAGCAGAAATATTGCTGCTGAGAAAACTTGCACAAAGGCACATCTGAGAGCATCTGAAAGAGTAACAAGAGAAAGACAAACAAGAATAAGAGAAAAGTAATAATTCCACAGTATCAGAGAAAAACAACAGGGCAAATGTTCTCATGAGGTCATACAGCTGTTCTTCCTCTCCCTGTGTCCAAGGCTGTCCCAAATACATGCAAACTATTCCTTAATGCTGTTTGTCCAACTTGTTCTGTAAAAGCCTCTATGGATGAAGGTATCACAGTCTCATAGACAAGTCATTCCAGTATTGCACTGTCCTGGACAGGCAAAACACATTGTTCTTTTAGTTTTACAGCAGTCTTTTACGCATTTCAAGACCAGTTACATGTCCTAGATTAGCCAAGAGCCTTGATTCTGACTGAGCTAGTGGTTGGTTTATGTTTCAGGCCAGTTATTGATTGTTGGCTGATGTCCTGTTTATTTTCAAACACTCCCTTATCTTTTAGCTCCACGTGCTCCCTGAATGTAACTAAGGACTTACACATTCCACTCACCTAATGACTCACACCCTCCAGCTCTCTCAAACATGCACATTCAGGCAGGAGCAGCACTGTGTGTGGAGCCTTCCAGATGTTGGCAGAGAGGATCCAAAGGTATTATCATCACCCACAGAGAGCCCAAATGAAATACAACTTATTGTTAGACACCCATCCATGTATGTTGATGCCTTTTCTTTTATCTTAAGCAATCCCACAGTAATGAGAGTCTTGGGATAACAGTCATTCTCTCTCTCAAAAACCTGCATAAAATGTGGACCATCTCCACAGATGGACATGTTGGGCAGACAACATATGATGTTGCTGGTATATGGTAAGAGCACCACCATGCCCAGACACCTTTAAGCTGTGGGGTGTTAGAGAACCAAGAATTTGAGACAGAAATAGGGAAAGGTGGACAAGTTGGGAGCCCAGCCTTTCATGTGCGGCTGCACTGTGTCCTATTGAAGAGTGAAAGGTGAAAATTTATTCTCCTAAAACTTGTAAGGAAAAAAAGTGGTTTTTTGTGTCAAATATACCAGACTACCCCAGAATTTTTTTTAAGGTCAAGCACACAAAGCAGATTCAAGGCCCCATGCATTTTGCAGTATGACAAAGACAAGAGTTTATAAAAACTCTTCTTTTTTATCTAGGGAAGTGAAAACTACAGAAGCAAACAAGCAAACAAAACACCAAGCAAGCAAAAAAAAAAAAAACAACCCACCTTTCATTTTTCAGATGATGTTTTTTAACAACATCTAGAATTTTCCTGTGAAGGTTGATAATCTTCAGATATATAGCTGTCCAAGACTGCATTTTCAGGTAAAGTATTATTACTGGGAAATTATTACTGGGAAATAAGACTGAGAGTCTGATCAAGACTCATCTCTTGAGCTTCTGGCTCCTGCTGTGGAGTATGGACCTGTTGTTGTGCAGCTCCATGTGAAACCTCACTCATCCTACAATGAGTTCTACTTCTCTTCCATTATGAGCATCACACTCCACAAGTCAGTCCTCCCTCTGCTATCTCCTGCCCTCCTCCTTTGCAGGACTCATACACCTGCACCCCAGCAGGTGTCTTCCTCAAAGGCAGCACCACCAGAGGGAGCGTTTAGAACATGCATAGAGAGAGGCCCTCCGTGCTCCAGCCATGCCTTCCAGCTATAAGAAGAGGTCACACCTGGAAGTTTCAGAACACAGCCTGGTTGTTGCAATTTTTTCAAATTCATCAGCCAAACTAATCTTCCTCATGTGGCTAATTTGGAAAAGAAAATCCAATGAGATTGATTCATGAGATGCATCCCTGACATGAAGGGATCTCTTGCTTTCACATAAATCTCTTCTCCAAAGCATGGCCATATCTACACTGATAAATTTCGATTCTGATTTCTACGTAGAAAAATAAAATTTTCTCTTCCTATTCTTGGGAACAGCAACAATATTTGCAGTGGGAAATTGTCTGAAAAGAAATCCAGACTCTGTAAATCTGCTTTTGAAAAGTCACTCCTTTGAGATAGGAATTGTGGAGACCCTAAAATTTCACTCCTGGGCTTGGCAAAACCAAGGGGAACAAAGTTTCATGGAAGGAGCATGGACAGTCCCCCATATAGCTAAATGCCAGTTTGTAATGACGTTCATTATTTCAAAAGGTAGAAGAGAAGTATGTTATTCTGCAGAACCCTGTTTTCAGCACTCAGAGTCTTTCCATATATATCTATCGCATGTGCATGAGATTTTAGATCACTTAAAATTAATTTGGACAATCATTTACTCTGAATTGTACTGCATATCTGTTGGCCTGAGAGATCAACCAGGTGGCTGAATTGTCATAGAAAATAGCATACACAAACCAGGTCAGCATGTCCCTTAAGAATTCAGAGGACAGAAACGAATAGCTGTTTCCTTGCTCACTTTTCCCATATTCACTAGAATAAAAAAACCCTAATTCCTGTGAGTTTTTCACAGAATCACACAATCACTAGGTTGGAAGAGACCATTGAGTCCAACCCATGCCCTAACAACTCAACTAAATCATAGCACTGAGTGCCACATCCAATCTTTCTTTAAATACCTCCAGGGATGGTGATGCCACCACATCTCCAGGCAGAAAATTCCAGTACTTTATCACTCTTTCTATAAAAAACTTTTCCCTAATGTCCAACCTATGTTTTATTTCCCTTGGCACACCATAAGACTGTGTCTTCTCGTTCTGTCAGTTTCTGCCTGGAGAAAGAGACCAACCCCCACCTGGCTACAACCACCTTTCTGGAAGTTGTAGAGAGTGATAAGATAACCCCTGAATCTCCTTTTCTCCAGGCTAAACAACCCCAGGTCCCTCAGTTGTTCCTTGTAGGACTTGTGTTCCAAGCCTCTCCCCAGCCTCGTTGCCTCCTCTGGACACACCTGAGTGTCCCAATGTCCCTTCCGAACTGAGGGGCCAGAACTGGGCACAGCCCTCAAGGTGTGCCCTCACCAGTGCCCAGGACAGGGGAAGAATGACCTCCCTGTCCTGCTGGCCACACCATTCCTGATCCAGGCCAGGTGCCCTTGGCCTTCTTGGCCACCAGGGCACACTGCTGGCTCCTGTTCAGCTGCTGTCACCAGGTCCCTCTCTGCCTGGGCACTGTCCAGCCACACCATCCCTGGCCTAGAGCATTGCAAGGAGTTATTGTGGCCAAAATGCAGGACTCAGCACTTGGACTTATTAAACCTTATCTTATTGGACTCTGCCCCTCCATCCAACCATTCCAGAGAATGAAGAGCCCTCCTACCTTCCAACAGTTTTGACACACAGTCCCAACTTAGTGTTGTCTGCAAATTTACTAATGACAGACTCATCCATGTAGTCAATAAAAAATATTTTGAACTGGTCCCAGCACAGACCCCTGGGGGACACCACTGGTGACTGGCTGCCAGCTGGATGCAGCAGCATTCACCAGCACTCTCTGGGCCCATCAATTAGATTGTTTTCAAGAATCATATGATCAGCTGCTGCTTTTGCCATTTTCTGGTTATTGTCAAGTGCAAAACACTAAGTAAGACTTCACCTTCCCCTGTATGCTGGAGCAGGTCAGAGCTAAGATTTTCAAAAGGCAGCTCTTTAACCAGATCTAGTACAGTTTTCTTTTTGGCCATTATGGGGAGAAAAGAGAGCTGCAAGCTGAATTATATGCAGAGCAGTTTACACCAAGACTAGATATCCACACACATGCAGAACAGTGCATGCTCCTCTTTCTAGGTTGTTTTTAACAAGCATGTTCTGGGATGTATATTACTGTCCCTGGATCGAGTTTCAACTTCAGTGTTGTAATTGATGGCTCTGTAAATGCTGAGTGAAGAACTAGTGCAGGAGAGAATATTTTACTCCGTGGAGCAGCATGTTATTATCCTATGAACACAACCACCTCTGTTTGACTCCATATGGAATAAGTCCATATAATGCAGCTAACATTGGCAATATATGCATTCAAAGACAAACTCTAGATCAGTTCAGCAGAATGAACTAACAATGAATCCAGTCAATAAATTATAAACCTCCTTAAGAAACTGTCCTGCTGAAATGTGCAGGTAAGCCTAAAACATATGGGTGAGGAATACTTGAATCTTGGCCCAAAGGTGGTGAAAGTGTATAATGTCCATTACATATAATTGCGATGGCATTCCTCTTCCCTGAAAATTCTGCAAGCCAGGCATGCATAAGGAGACACAAGAATGAAAGGGTGGGGGCAGAAAATATAAAATTCAAATATATATGTTGTGTTAGTTTGTTACAGAAAATCCAATTCTCTAATTAGTTATAAGTTTCAGGATCCCTTTGATGTGCCAGCAATGTCAGTTCCCAGAGAAAACTGTGATCTTAGAAAAGTGGAAAGTGAATGGTTTATGCAGGCTGAAAATCAGATTTATATATGACTTGTTTTCAATGGCCTTTAGTTTGGCTGAAGAGTACATTTTTAATAGATGTGCAGGAACACAGTAATCTATCTTTGCAGGACATCTCGACCAACAGAGCAATATTGCCATTTAGAATGTACTTTCAAAATTATTATTACACTAATAAGTTACATCATTTCAAGGCAATATTGTACTAGTACTAGTAATTATCTGGAGATTTGGTCGAGACAGAGAAAGCAGCCTAGTTCTTCTCTACCTTAAATTGGTTTAAAACATCAATAACACATCAAACTGTACGTTTTGTAGTGGTGTATAAGTGGTATAAACAGTATGTAAGAATGTGCAGTCACTACTAGCAGCCCAAAAGAAATCCATTTTGTTCAGGACTGTCATTTAAGGAAAAATAGAGTGGAACAGAACATTGTAAGCAAAATTGTTAAGATAATCACCCCATGATAACATAAAATATCTCCAGCAAAGAATGAGCACTAACTACCCAAGTTAAAAAGGGCTGCAATGCCTTGGCAATTTAAGAACTTCCACTTTTGAGGGTAGGTGTGTTAGGCAAGACAGGCACCTCCTTCCTGCCTGACTATCCTGGCTTTTCCAGCCAGGAGCCTGCCTTTGGCAGTGCCCGGGGCACAGCATGGTGGCAGCTGGCCGCTGGTGGGAAGCCACCTGCCCCAGGATTCCCAGGCTGCCTTTACTGCAAGGACACCCTGCAGGAGGTGCCGACAGGGATAGAGGTTTCTGCGCAGAGGCTGTGTCCAAAGGCAGCAGCCACCCACCACCAGCCTTGGACAAGTTTGGGATGGGGTTAAGTGAAGAAGGTGGGAAGGAAGAGCAGGGCCTGTGAAGGGGAAAAAAGGAAGTGTGAGGGCTGGCCTTGGGTGCCTTGCAGTGGGAGAAGCACCCACTAAGGCAGCAGTGCAAAGGTTGATTTTTCTCTCAGAAATTCAGAAAGAAATGCAAAAAATGTATTATCATAAGTCTGAGTCAGGAGAAGAACTGACAGCCAGGTGAAAACAGCCCTGGAGGGAAATCCCCAAATAGCTGAATTGAAAAATCTTCCTGCTCTGGAGCAGCCCAGACTATAGTAGTACTAAAAGAACTGGCAATGGATAGAGAAGGTTGTCAGTGGGACAGAGCAGAGGTATGGAAGTCCTACCTCCATCAGGTGGAGCAATCCACAGTGCACTGGGGAACTGGGGCAGACTGTGTCACCAAAGAGCATTGCAGAAAATGAAGCGGCAGGAAGGCAGAATTAAGTCCCTGATACATAAGGGAGATTTGGTGATGAAGACAGCCTAGCTTTGAACAAACCCATCTCTGAAAGAGTTCTCACAAAGGGAAGGGTTGAATATTTAAAACATTGCCAAGATCAATTTCCTGACATTGAGCTGGAGGCAGTGGATGTTAGGGATTCCCATGCTTCAGAGGTGTCTGTGCTGTTCACAAGGATCCTGATGCTGCCAGCTGCAACATGGATTGTGGGAGCCTGAATACACCTAGGGTCATCATAACAAAGCTGAAAGTATAGGGAACACCATGTATGTGACACATCCTTTGGAACAAAGCAATGGCAAGGTCATGTGTACCTCCTCCAGTCTTGCAAGTCTGTGAAGAAATATGGGAAGAACAAAGCCAGATGTGATTTCTAAGCAAGTGAATATTTTGTGAAGCAATGTGTGATGACAATATTTCCAAACTGGAATTAGGATGGTATACACTTTCTTTCAGTCAGTTTTTCTGGGTTTAAGTTACTTTAATTTTATATTTGTTTTCTGATTTTTGAAGTGCTGCTAAAATACACCACCATTCAAACTAAATGATTTATCTGCCTTCAGCATTTTCATTTCTCTGGTTGTGTGCACTTCACAGTAACACAGTTATCAGCACACACTTGGGTGTACACCCAGTGACCACAAAACTGCCCTGTTCTGTTCCCTGTGCAAAGGGAAGTGTTATTGTGTTATTATAAGAGCAAAGTGCCTGTGTAGGCTGCACACGTCTGTGTGTCTCCCAGCAGAGCATCAGGATGTGGAAGGCAGAAACCTTTGCCAGTACCTGAGTAAGAGCGTTTGGGAAAGCACTGGACATCAGCCTAAGAATCTGGAGGGATCATGCCACAAGAATAGCTAATAATATTCAAATACTAGCCAACACCAGGCTTAGACTAAACCACAGGAATTAATTTACTGTATAATAGAGAAAAAAGCTAGCATAAATGTATACAGTGTATTATTACTTTCTTAACAGGGTTACACCAACGCTGACAAAAATATCAGTCCATTCATCTGAGAAAGCAAAACAGCAAACCATCAAAAGAGGGAATCCAGCCTAATTCTTCTTTGTGAAAAAATGTTCCCTCCCCCTCAGTCCCTTACATGCCCCACAGAGTAGAGACAAAAATTTTCAAAACAATGATGGTAAAAGAATTTCAAGTCCTGTGTCTGTTTTCATTTAACAGATACTTACCAAGCTATTTCAGATATTTTAAAGAGGCTTTTTTGCCTTTTTAGCAGACAACTTGCAGAACCCACTTGTACAAATGTAGCAATTTTTACTTTAATACTCCTGAAAAGAGTCAATGTAGCTTAAATTCAAACATAATAATGGAACTGATACAATTGTCTTAATAAAATCTAAATAAGTATCTATGCTTTATCTTTATCTGAAGAAGTGGAACTGGCACCCACAGACTTGATGAACCATGTATGATTTAAAAATCAGCATTCTAAGCTTTCTATTCTGACTTCTAGCCCAAAACACTGTATTTCTGGTGGCATGCCATGGGCTCCCATAGTTCAAGTTGTTAAAAAGTACTTCCAGAGAGTATTACTTTGTGTACCAAAACCATTCTGATGGCAGAGCTGATAGCTGCAATGATGTTTCGGTGTGCCTATGAAGGAAATTCAGAGATATCCTGTGAGAAAGCAAGCAACTGAATTTGCAACAAACTATATTTCTTTTGTATATTGTAGATTCATTTTGTCACAAAGGGAGAAATAATGTTGCCTTGTGCAGACACAGATTCTGAGCTCTCCTCCAAAGACAATTTTCCTCTACTGAACATGTAAATCCTAACTTAGAATTACAGCAGACAGAATAATTTATTATAGTTAGCATTTTTTTCCTGCAAGTTACTCGGTTTCTGATTTTATATATTAATTCTTATTCCAGAACTCTTTTGGAACAGAGCCATGACTCTTCTTAAGTAATTCTTGGCAAGCACAAGCAGCAATTACCACTAGCACTGTGGCTTCAGTGTTTCATAATCCATATTATAAATACAAAAATTTCTTACTTTTCAGTGCACAAAAGCCATGATATTGTTTTCATGTCCCAGTGAACATTACTCTTTCAGAAGTTGTGCACAGGCATGTTGTTAAAATAAGACTGGATTCAGACTCATGGCAAAAATACACATTTGCACATTCAAAACGTGTTACATATGAATATTGTCAATTTTGTTTAGAACACATTCTTTCTGTTGCACTGCTGCCAGCAAACATTTTTTATTAGAATACTCCAGTGGGATTACATAAAAGGAAGGTAAACACAACCAAAACTAGTCTATTTTTATGTGACTAAATATTCGTGGAAATTCTTTGCCATGTTAACAAAGAACATTATTTTATTCTGTTTATTCTTTTTTATTCTGAGAGGATTTTCTAGATCCACATGTGTTGTTTCTGCCAAGACATGTTATGTTAACCTCTAATGAGACAGTATGGATGAAGCAGAAGTCATGTTTATTTGCACTTGTGGTGTAACTCAGCCAGGTCTCCAAGGTAAGGTGCCATTCCTCTACAGAGCAGCTTTGCACATGTAATAAATATTTACAATGACAAATTATGACAGACCTTACACATATTTTAATAAACTATTAGAAATTATTAAATTATTAATTTACTGAATTGTTAATTTAAGAATTTATTAATTTAAGAAAAATGTTGCAAAATGTGTTCTAGACATCAACAGCAGCCAGGATAAATCTGTGTAGGAAATTATTGAAACTGGAGGTCAGGAAAATTAACAAATTTTCTATAAATTTGCTATAAATTTGCAAACATAGCTGGTTTTAAAGGGTGTGGCAATGAAGAAGGTTTGAAGAATAACAGTGCTGGAATTCCTTAAGGATCTTGGCATCAGTCTTGTTTTCAATAATCATTGTTTAGGACTTTAGGAAGGAAACCTGAGCATGACGTCAGTGCAACAAGTTATGCTGTTATGATGACAGAGCTGGAAGGCATTGCCAAGGCAGGTGAAAACTATCCTACAGAAAGGACTCTGAGAAAAAAAAAATAAAATCAGGATGAAATTCAATAGCTGAAAATAGCATGTGATGCACAAGGGATAAAGCACAGTATTTCGATACAAGGAAAAGACCTTTTGCTGAAAGTGATTCAGAAAAAGGGGTTTCAGTACCTCTCAGTTCATGGGAGATTTGCTGTGCATCACAGGCATAACACATCCACAGACACAGACAAATTGGAAGTAGCACCAGGGTGTGTTAAATGTAGTATTTCCATCAGAAATAGGGAGGGTCATCCCAGTTTACAATTCCTTAACTGTGGTACAATGCATATCTGAATCATTCATGCTCAGAGGGACTGAAATGTGAAATGGGAAATGGAATGATGAGGGAAATTACGGTTCTTTCATCTGACCTGAGAAAAGACTGGCTTTGCATGTTAGTGAAATAGAAGTTGGAGGTGGATCTCTACATTGGACTGTGCAACTACATCAGAAGGAATACACCTGAAATAGGAAGCATGTTATAGACCTTCAGACCTACTGGTTTCTGGAACAACCTAGCAGCTCCATTACCACTGGGGTCTCTCTTATCCAGAGGCTTTCTATCTCCCTATCTACATAGCAACAAGCATTTTTCTCTGTCAAAATGGTCACAGAGATTGTTATCCACAGGTTCAATGGTAGAGTGGCATAGACACACCAGCTGTGCACTGGATCCCTTGGGCTTTTCCTGGTGGATTATGAGGAGTTGTTTTAGTTAGTGGTCATTGCTTGATATTCTGTTTGCACTGGCGAACAGGATGATGCTGGTTGGATGGATGGATCCAGCCCATGGGCCATGTTGTGTTATAGGGCCATCAGAATACCATTAATACATAACAACTTCATACCCTTTACTGCGACATTCATTTGTACAAACAGAGCAGAAACCTAAGATGAAAGTATGCAAAGAGTAGTTACTATCTAAGAAATAGAAGAGAAAAAGTAGTCAATTAGCTAACAGCAGGTCTAGTGAATCCATGGCAACTCCATGAAATAGCATCTGCTGACCACTACTATATGACACCACAGCAATGAGTACATCTTGCCTGTTACAGCCACCCTGGCATCAATGGCACAGGCACCTTTGCCCTCTTCCAGCCTCATTTCCCCATGTCACATCTCTGAGCAGCATTAACAATATTTTTCCAAGAGCTTGGGAGCTCCTGAGCCTTCCCTTTCCCCACAAGGAAAAGTTCCTTTTTTGTTGCAGAAAAGTCAGGCAACAAAACCAAAAGAGCAGTTCTCCTGTGGAGAGGAGTGTGCCTGTGCTTGCTGATCGTGGAGCCAGGTAGAAGGGTGCTGCAGCAGCAGGGCTTGGGGCAGTGTCTCAGGAGAACAGGAGCCAGCACTGCATAGGAAGTTCTGCATACTTGTGCTCTTCACTGCTGTGTGACTCACTCTTGACACACAGCTTTTATTTTACCATTTTATCAGAGCTGCTTCATTCTTTAAGAGGTCATACTCTGCAAGCATCCTTGTATTCAAGAGAAAAAAACAATCTGGGAGAAACAAGTTGCCTTCTTCTTTACCACATATTTTAAGTCTAAAACATGAGGTCAGGTTTCTGAAAATCCACAATCAGGACACAGTTAAAATGTTGGACATGCTTTGGAAAGAGAGGTGTGTGACATGTCATTAGTCCCTGGGATGTCACTATGCCAGTGGAGCTGTCAGCTGTCTTTCACAGACAAACTAACAAGCATAGCTCCAAAAGGTGGCATTCTGCACTAGGATCTCTATATGGTCTCTATACTTTATGGGTTTTTTGAAGATTACAGTTCATGCACTCCAGGTCACGAAAATCTCATGTTGCAAAGTAGTTCAGGAATGTCAAGTAGTTGGCAGCAGGTTTATTCTTCAGAGGTCCGAGAGTGAGAAATGGGTACAATGATTCACTGTAAGTAGTTACAACAGGTGGGGAATTGCTAACAGCCTTTGTGTGCTGGCAGGGCTGAGCATTTATACCTCAAATCAATACTTACACCCAAGTTCTTGCCCTCAGCCATGAAGAAATGGAGCCACAACTAGCTCAGAACTCCCACATAAACCAAAATATATTTTGAAAAGTTTTGAAGAGCAGTGATTACCAGAATTCCTACTCTAATCTGCCTTACCTCCTATCTTACTTCTAACTACTTAAGGGAGATGGTGCTGCCTATATTTTTAGATTTACTGTCTTAGCCTCACAAAGCACTTGAGTGTTGCGCCATTTATACAACACATTACAGATAGTTTTTTGCTTAACTGCTGGGCTGAAGCTTTTGCCAGTCCAATTTTCTCTTCTGTGAGAAAAGTCCTGAAAGGCAAATTTTCATTTTTACCTCAACATTTCACTAAAAAACAAGCCCTCTGGATTTGTAAATATGAGCAAGGGAATCTTGGAGGGTTTGGCTTTCAAGATACATATCACACAAATGTAAGTATTATCATCAGTGTTGCTTATACAGCTACTATTTACAAATCAGACTAAGCAACAGCCACAACACAACAAGAAGAACACAATTTTAGATAGAGTTTTTGGAACCTTGGCCTAAAAAAGAGGTAATCTGTAAAAGCTTTCCAGAAAGCAGGACTCAACAGAAGCTTCCTCCAAGCTGCTAAATTCCATGTTAGGGAATTTGTTGCAGACTTTGTCTAAAATTATGTTCTAAAAAGCTCCTTGGAAAACCTACATTTTCCCCTTCTTCCGCAGGCACTCGTGTATTTTATCAAAATATATTTAAAGATATGCCATTTTTGCCATAAAGAGCTATTGCAAACTTGAATCAACACTGATTATCAGTGAAATGCTTTTCCAACACCAGGATGTTATTTCCACAGAGAAGAAGGAAGGAAGAAAGCCTGTGATTGAACTGTTTAGTCAAAAACTGGAAGCACAACTAATGTAAAAATCTCGAAAATCATTCCAAACTCTTCTTCTCAGAGAAGCCTCAGCAGTTTATACAGATCCCCTCACTATACCGTTCACAAAAACCCCTCTTGAGGGGTTTGCTTTGCAAACAGATAAAAGAAGATAAACTGTGTCACATTTAGCAGCTCACAATGTTGCCAGTGTCTCTTTATATTTAAGCACTCATGTACCACATCTAACTTCCCACAACTACAATTTTATTTACATAAAACCAACAAACAGTATCTCTGTCAGTGGTACACATGGGGCTGTCCCACTCATAAATGTTTGTGAGATGGAGAAGTTGACATATTTTCTTGAGAATAAGCATCATATTAATTAAAAATATTCTCAGGGGAACAAATTATAAGCCACAGCAATTGAACTGAATGGCCTCTGCCCTGTTGGTCAGAAGTCTCTGGGGCAAAGCCAAATGAAGTATAATTAATATGCCTGGGAACCCATAAACAAACAAAAAGGGCAGGGTGGGAGGTGGGATTTCATAGTCCTTTACATGTAGGTTTATCTGAGTTGATAGCTAATAAATACCTTTGGAATTGCTTATCTGTTGAAAATTATTTCCTTTCTGGAGCAATGTTTCTCTAGAGACAAGCTGTGCTATGCATGGAGCAGAAAAAAACTTCTTTTCCTTAAAAGCAGTGATGTCAAAAAAATGTACTACTACCGATATATTCTAAGCTAAAGTCGGTGAAGATTTTTGGCTAAAGTTGCATGCATCTGAAGTGGAGATGTCCTTTGTATTGGCATCTTCCCAAGGGTGATTTTATCCTCAGGCAGTGTGGAGATCATGAGGACACACTCAACAGCAGAGTACTACACACACTATGTTCATATTGTAAGGGTTAGTGCTCAGCACAGTGTTTTACAGCTCAGTGAAATATTCATGGAGACCAAACTACAGCTGAACTGGAGCCTAAACAAGCCAAACTATAACTTTATTTCTTTTCCCCAAGAGCTTATGCAACAGGCAAAGCTGGAAACAAGTAGATGATAATTTGGAATAGTATTCTGTTTAAATGTCATTTTAGCCTAGGAAAATCTGTCATTCCAGCCAGGTGAATAAGAGGTATCTTAAGTAACCAATATGATATTTCCCTGATTTCTTCTCTGTAATTCCTTTCTCAAAACCTGCTGTGTTCCACACTCTTGGGAGAAGATTTGCTACTGATTCAGTATCTCTTGCTAATGTAATGGGGATCCTGATTCCATACAGAATTAGGTTGGCAAATCCCATTTGATAAAAGCATAGCATCAAACCTATGAAAGTGCCTGCAGTGGGAATGATAGTGCTAAATACATACAATTCTGTACATAATTTTTTAAAGTCTGATCAGATGGGCAAAGAGATCAAGATGAGCAAGCATTTCCTATCTGGTCTCTCACCCTGCACTTCAAAATAAATCAGCGCTTAAAAAAATAGTAAAAGCTAACAAGAGCTAGTGGGTGAAAAAGCAGCTGTTTTGTTTCAACTCTGGTGTGTGGGCTCTTGCCTTTAAATCATATCATTTAAGTAGCAGCCCGGTAGTTAATAGTATTGTCATGCTACCAATGTTTTACTTAAAACATTAACTGAATATGAGGAAATAGTAGAGCATCCTTTTATCCTATTGGCTGAAAATAGTCTTATCCATTAAATAATTTGCCTGGCAGAAGATTTTCTTTTACAGTCTGAGCTAGTATCAAATATAAGAGAAAAATGCATTTAAGTTGAATGACAAGCATTTGTGGTGGCAGAGGGAAGAAATGTGAAAATAAAAGACAGCTGACTATGTTCTCCATTTTTAGTGTGCATAATTGTTACAAATATTCCTTTGAAGTTTGAGATCGGGTGTTGCTTGGCATAAAAGGCCTTCTCACCTCAACTGAAACATAAAATAATTTTAAATTTCAGTGTTACCTTTTCCAAGTTTAATTAAACTTCATTCAGCTTAACTCCCCTGTGACTTGGTTGACAATAGTCAGACAAAAATACCATTATGTCAGCCTCATGCAGAAGAAAATGAAGCAGCATCCAAATTTCAGAAAAAAGGAATAAGCGTGTCCACAATGTTGTTTTTACCAGAACCAGTCCTGCATCTACTGAGGTCTGTATAATCGTTGGTTTGGTGTCAGGCACATGAAAGAAACAGGCTGGTGGAGGACTGAAAACCACTGTGGGACCCTACCTATATTGCACACCTGGACTGAAAGCCTGAAAGCACATAAATGTTCCATGACCGTGAGTATGGGGTGAGATTGCTAGCATGCATTCTAAAATACTCCACCAAGCACTGCCCAAATCTCCCAATAGAGTAGGAAAAATTAAACTTCCTACTCAAAGGCGGTGGGCAAAGTAAATTTTTTTTATAGCAGCACTACTAGAAAATTGTGGAGAAATGTTTTGTATCTGCACCTTCCTTTTTAAACAGCATTTTTTAAATGCACTATACAAATACCAGGAGTATTGATATAAGTTTAAAGAATAAAAAAGAACTCAGAAAATTATGTGCAAAAGCAAAGAAAATAAAAGAAAATTCGTGCAATAATGAACAACATTTTCAAAAACTACTAATAGAAAACAGTCAATTTACATTTAGAGAGTCTGAGTGAAAAGAGGTGATGTGGTAGCAAAGGTAGAATAGTAACTGTAGAATAATGAAAAGCATCTTTGTTCAAGCAGAAAGCCAAGGTCAGTCCTACATTTTGGGTATTCTGGAAGACATGCCTAGCTATGTAAAGCAGGAGTTTTTCCTGAGAAAATGTCTGAATGAATAATTTTTCCAGCATTCATTCTGGATGCCTTAGTTAAAGAAGAAAGAGCAACGTCCTTCACACTACAGAGCACAATGCCATTTCAAGATGCTGCTGTGTTTGTGGTGGTACAGTATGCTGATGGCATCTGCAACCTAAAATTCAAAGGCCTATTTCAGAAGTACAGGTTATTTCATAGAATCACAAAATCATGAAATCATGGAAAAGACTTCAAGATCATAGTGTCCAACTGCTAACCTAGCACTATCAAGTCCACCACCAAATCACATCCTTAGGTAGCATATCTACTTATCTTTTAAATATTTGCAGGGATAGTGATTCAACCACATCCCTGGGCAGCCTGAGCCAGTGCTTGGTAATCCTTTCAGTGAAGAAATTTTTCCTTATGTCCAATCTAAACATCCTCTGGTGCAACTTGAAGTCGTTTCCTCTCTTCCTATCCCTTCCTGTTTGGTAGAAGGGACTGATTTCCACCTTATTATTATCTTCTTTCAGGTAAAGGGTGATAAGGTAGCTGTAGAGAGTTATATGTGTTTCCCTTCTGAGCCTCTTTTTCTCCAGGCTAAACAACCTCAGTTCCCTCAGCTGCTCCTCACAGCACCTGCACTCCAGACCCCTCATGAGCTTCATTGCACTTCTCTGGACACGCTCCAGCACCTTTGTGTCTTTCTTGTAGTGAGGGGGCCAAAACTGAACACAGGATTTGAGGTGCAGCTTCACCAGTGCTGGGTACATGGGCCAGTCTCTGTCATGGTCCTGCTGGTCACACTGTGCCTGATCCAGGCCAGGATGCCCTTGGCTTTCTTGGCCACCTGGTCACAGCTGGCTCATGTTCAGCCTCTGTTGACCAGCACCCCCAGCATCTTTTCTGTCAGGCAGCTCTTGCCCAAACCTGTAGTTTTGTGTATGGTGTGGCACAGAGAGATATGACAGATGAACCATCCTGAAGGAGTCTCAAGCTATCCTTCCTACATTAGTTTTAGCAGACAACGAATGAGCTTGCTGGACTTTGAGAATTCCTTTCTGTGGTATCCAGCTTTGCCCATGCATGAATTATTTCAGAAACAAATTCCATCACCATTTTTCCTTTCACACACTCAGTCACTTTGTACCATGCTCTGATTATTCAAGGGGGAAACTCTCCCAGATGAAATACTGAGATAATTTTGAGTCTATCAAAATTTCACTTCTGTCCTGCAGACTGCAGCATTTACTTTCCAATTAATTTCCCCAGAAACATTTTCAGCTGTAAATTGTGATGCATTCTTTAAAGAAAGTGTATCTACTGTTCTTTTCTTTGACTTTCATACCTTCAGTAGAACAAAGAATAGATAACTTCATCAAAAATTTCTTCTTGTGAACTGCTAATTGAATCATTTGTACACACACCACAATTTCTTTACTGTGAGTAAGGTAACTGTCAAGTATCAAGTTACGTCATCTGACATTTGCTGAAGTGCACTTCGAGAGAATTGCAACACTACTTTTTTGTAAGAATTAAAGCTAATGCATTGTTTTTATGTTCTAATATTTTCTCTAATGTAGATACTTTGTATTGGTAAATGGACTAGCACAGGTCCAGCTGTGCTTAGATGTTGTGCCAACATCACCAGACTCTGCAGAGAGGACTGTGGGAACGCAGCAATGCTGCTCCCACATCTGAGACAGCTTTGTACAACTACAGGGATATTTTCATCCCAACAGTAGGTCTAATATCATAAAAGGATTCAGTTCTGCATGCAAAACTAGCTGCAGAGTGTTTGCTTTTTCCATACTGTTACCCTAATGCAAACAGGGAGAAAAATATGTCACAAGGGACAAAATTTTGATCCTGAAAACCTAGCCTGTACTTTTCCCAATGCTGGTTGTGTTTATCTGTTTGACTCAAAATTCCTCAGGCAGTGAATGCATCTGAGGATAAAATCTACTCTGAGCAGCTTTTTATCTATTTCCTGTTCAACTACAGTGAAGAATCAAACCAGATGATTAAAATAACAGATAAAGGTGAGTACCTGTAGAAGGAAGCTCAGGTTTGTGGATCCCAAGATGACAAACATAAGCCAGCTTCAGGAAGATTCAGGCTACCCATTCTTCATTAGTTTTAGTAAATACCAAATGAGCTTGCTGGGCTTTGACAATCTCCTTCTGAAGTATCCACCTCTGCCCCTGCACGACTTACTTCAGAACCAAATTCCTTCATATTTTCTTATATACCTCCACTAGACCTATAGTATTCTGAATAATCAGTGAGGAAGAAAGTCAAAGCTTCTGTTAATTTAGGGGTGCAATTGTGTCATAGCATGTGAAGCTAGAGGTGATCACCCGCAGCAACCAGTCTTTGACAACAGTCAGAAGAAGGAGCCTGTGGGGAAAAAAGCATGCACAGAACTTGCCCTACATGTTGTCCCAGCCCCTAACACCATGTGCCTGAACCATTTATTGAAATAGAGATGTTCTCAGTATATTTAGCAATCTTCAGTGGATTCCCCTTCCAAGAAGGTGTCCATCACCTTTTCAGTAAGGATACCATACAATATAAACCAAAGTGTTATATATTAATTGAAGTATATTCACATATAAAATATTAAAGACTCCAGAGAGCCCTGGTCTTCAAGTTTGGAGTGATGATATGCTCGTGTCAAGGTACAGCAATCCAGTCTCCTAACTATGGACTGAACAAAACTGCTCATACCTTCATTATACTTTAAGCTGTGGAAATCTGATACAGATGTGATAAAACTCAAGTATGCAAGTGGTGGAGACTGTTCACAAAGCCCAAAAATGAAAGCACTGCTGTTGCTCTCTTATCTAAAAACTGTTTACTTTTACAACCATTTCTTGCCTTTGGGGTTGTATTTGCTTCCTTTAGTTTGCAGTGGTGTAGGGGATTAGCTATAGATAAAACATACCGACCTCAAATTATTATGATTAGTTTGACATATTGCTCTATATTCTCTTACAAAAGACATCACCTTTGACTTTTTCTTGTATTTTTCTAAACTTTTTTCTTTAATAGCAGAACTCAAGTAAAACTCAGCTGAAAGTTTCCATCCTTTCGAGTCAGCTATGCGTTTACCATTTAACTGACATGGTTTGTACAAATAAACACAGGTCTTAAACCAGAATTCACTTTAGGGTATTCACTCTTATGCTTAATATGGACACAAAATTCTACAATTTAAACATATGCTCTAGTCTGTGGAGTTATCACTGTAGACAGATTATCAGAAGGGATATTTGTTTAAGAAAGGTGTTACAATCCTTGACTTTCTTCTGGAAGAAGCCTTCACACTGAAAATATTACTCCTCTTTGTGAAACATCACTGGAGATGCCAAAGTAAAGAATGAAATGCACCCTTAAAAGTTAGCTGATCTGCTCCGGAAAAATACATACTAAATCCTGTAAATCAAATCATAGTATGTTGGAGGTTTAGGATCTTTTTCTATCAAATTAAACCTTAGAATTACACAGTCTTTTAAAATATGCTTTCCTAGCAAATCATCAGCAAAACACAATGGTATCATTCATATCTGTCTGGTACACTTAGCTTAAGCCTTATATGCAATTGCATTATTAAATTACCTGGTGCTTTCTGGTATTCTGCTTAGTTTTGCCATTGTAGAGAACCAATGCAGCTGTTCCTTCAGTTTTGAAATTTGTTCCTCTTTTTTTTCTCTCTCTTTTTTAAGCTTTGCTGGCTGCAAGCCAGTGAGTGACATGAAAGAGTTCAAACATTCAGACTAAAATTTTAAGAAACAATTTTCATGCCTGAAAATTAGGTCTATATTTTCATCTGTATGTTGAATCTCACTTTTCAAATGTCAAGGAGCAAAAGCTCTTTTATTTTATGTTTTCTTAGAACAACAAAATAAATCTAGGAAACTGATGGCTCCAGCACAAATACATTGTGTTTTCTTAGTCAAAGAAATAAAAAACACAAGCTGTTTTTTTCTTAAAACATATAAACATTTGAAGAACTATTATAGAAAAATAGTAGCTGTATTTGACAATTACCTAGTAAGGACTTGAATATATTTTCCATTTTCTTTAGATCAAGACACATCTCATCTATAAGCTGATAGCAGAAGCTGTGACATCATCCAGCAATTTAGGTAGCAGGATACAGGCAAAGGAATGACCTGCTACCAAGTAAGCAAGTTTACAGCTGAACTGCATCAATTACTGCAGGAAAACTTGGGTGTATGTCACAAGGTCTCACATTTCTTCCTACACCTCACACCTCAGTTTGTATTCGCACGCACACAGGTGTGTTGGGGAGACATGGTGATGCTTGGACACTCATGTTTGCCTGGCTGCACTAAACCTGGGCTCTAAGGGTGTCGTGACCCATTTCCAATCCCTCTGCTAGCACAACAATCAATCTCACAAGCAGAAAGGGAACACTTCTGACACACTTTTTACAATACGTATGCTTCTTTCAGCCCTAAGACTCATATATTTATTTTCCATTTTGCTCTACACTAGCAGGCACAAATTATTTTTCCGGTTTACGTGAATTCCTGGCTGACCAGTTACAAAAGGCTTTTGTGGTTTTCAGCCACATGTCCCTTTCTGTGACTCATTTTGTTTGCAAGCTACACAGCCCTGTCATTGCAAGATTGATACAGTATTTGCCTACAGACTGTATACTGGCACACTGAGATGCTCTTAAAACAATCACTGCTGTTGGCAGCCAGACACATGTGCGAACTTTCCCCCTCCCCTGATGCAGTGGCCAAAATGAGCAGAGACCTATTTTAAACCCAAAGGACCTCTTGGAGAACAGATGTCCCATGTGGAACTATCCTGGCTGCCCATAAAAGGCACCTCTTGGCCTGGTGTTTGCCCCCTGCAGGGAGGAGCACAACGTTTTTGGGTGTTATCCAAACACACGGAAAGTTGGTTACTGCCACTATTATCCCAACAGACGGGCACAACTCTGAGCTGATCAGAGGCTGCATTTTGACATACTTGCCAGCAGTAGTATGCCCAATTGGGTGAGTCAAAAGAGTCTGTCAGTTTTGAGCTTTCATGCTTCTAGTTAAAGACATGCCCTGCTGCTTATCTTGCTTTTCCCAAACTAGATTAGATTTAAGACATTCAGATGCCTTTCCCATGCCTTCACAAAATCATTCCTTATCTCAGGCCTAAAACATCAGGAACAGTACTGCCAGGACAGTGTGTGGTCACAGCCCCTGGCCCATCTTTTTATTCTTCCCAGAGTATCTTGGCTGAATAAGTAGCTGAGATGAGCCTCACTCTTCTCCAATAATGGGAACTGTAAACCAGTTAGGTTAATATTACATGGATGTGTAAGGCAGCATAGACTTCTTGCTGGCAGTCAAATGCTAGGGATGAGTCACACCTACTCAGCGGACTAGAAGGTGAGCTGTCAGGGGCCATAACAGCAAAACGCTAGACAGACTTATGCCTGTTAATTGCTGTGCTGCTTAAAAACAGACTAATGAGATGTTTGTGATTCAAACTCCTGCAGTGTCCAGCCTGCCTTGCTTGAGGTCTCATTCTTCAGTCATAACATTGCCACATGTTGACCTGACTTCTGACATCAAAGGCTGGTTCTGGCAGTCATTTCTGCCAGCCTCAATGCCACCTGCTTTGAAAGCAGCCCCCAGCAGAAGGAAAACTGATGCCACTTCATATTGCTGGGAGACATAATTTTCTTTCTTTCTTAAGTGTTTTGCCCATTACTGCTATTTTTGTGCATTATTGGATTTTACCTTTTAACTGCAGCCACTACCCTTAGAGATGATTCAGTAATGACAATCTCGCTGAATTAAATGTCACTCTTGTTCCTGGCATATGGTGAAAAACATTCATTTGTCACAGAAGCCCCAGCTTACCCCCACACCCCTCGATCCCAAACAATTCTAGGAGTGTGTCATCTTATGGTTGTTTCCAGCTGTTTATTCCTGGGTGGCTATTTCCCTGAAATGTTCATCTTTTCTGTGAAACAGACTTTCTTTGTAAATTCACATTAATGATGTGTATGTTAGACAATTTTGCTGGTCTCAAACTATATTATTTGTACTTCAAATTAATTTCCACTAACACAAACCATTAAGTTTCTTTTAAAATAAAATCAGCAAAAGCTGAATGTAGTAATTATCCCTTGCAAAAAGCAGACAAAAAGCAAGGGAAAAAAAGCATTTTTCACTTGTATCCACTACTGTCCTGGGTTTTTTGTGACATATTATTAAATTACTCCATGGGGAAACTGAATACAGACATTACTAAAAGCAAGGTTTTATTTCCTTAGGACAGGCCATAAAAGGAAATTAGTAACAGAGTAATACAGAATCTGCATGGGAGTTGAGATAAAGTCGTACAGAAAATGACAACAAAAAGAAAATTAAAAATTCCAGGTAGAATAATTAGTGTGTTTTAAAAAACAAGCAAACAGCCATGGAAACACAGTTTTCACCTTTTCTAAGTATCAGTAAACAAATGCTGAGAAATTTTTTTTGCATGATTAATGAATGCTCTGAATTGCAAACATCAAATCTTCTGTTTGTGCCTGTGCCCTATGAATGCCCACTATTCACTCATTTTATTTCATGAAGGGAAGGAAAAAAGTTGAATTTTGATCTCTGACAGCTGCACACAAGTCGCTTCAGGAGACATTGCAAGTGCCCAGGAAACTGGAGTAGGGGCAGAAAAGCTTCAGAGGCTCACAAAGGCTGTTTGCTGTTATTTCTGCAGAGCAGCGCTGCAGCATGCCCTTGCTCACACCATCAGTCACATCAGGCATGTCAGAACGTCCTGCATCTTCCACTGAGTCCATAAGCCCAGCTGTCTCAGCAGAGAAATCAGGGGATGGCATCAGCACCCAGCGTATAAACAAGTCTCAAAAGACAGTCACAGAACCCAGTTACACCCATACGGTGAAAAAAAGAGTTACCTTATTTCCAGTGGAAATTGAATTGTACACATTTTTTCTCTTTTGAGAACATTTAGCTAATGTATTGCTTTATTGTGATCGGCAGTTATGTAAACATTAACAGAAATATAACAATGGAGTCATTTTTTTCAGACTTAAAAACTGGAACTATAAATAATGAACCATCAGGACACCACTGTGTTAAAGACCAAGTACATATTAAATACTTTTTAAAGAATTTGACTTTTCTTCTTACATGTTTTTATTTCTATTTTGCAATTATGTTGTTTGTATACATAGAAGTATTCATGGCTCTTTCAAACGTTGTTTTAGATCACACTGACCCAAAATTCTACTAGAATAGTACAAAAAGTCATAATGAACCACAAGAAAGTGCAGTGCTTTACATACCAGGTCCCAATAAAACCCCCCAATCTCCTGTCTCTAGAAAGGAGACGTAAATACTGTGAAATTCATTCTAAGAGCAGGAAACTTCTTTAGGTAGATTCATACATGCAGGAAACCTGTCTCTGACAAATGGTATGGAAAGTAATACCTATTAGGAGAGGCCTGCTATTCAGCTTTCTGCAACTGTGGGAAGAGGCACATAGTTGAATTATTCTGCAGCTAACTGGTTTCCAGTTAATAAAAAATTTTCATTGCTTCTTCTCCCATTAACACTTAACACTGACCCCCAAGAGATCTACCACTTTCATCCAACTACAGGTCCCATCCCTGCTCTTCTCTACCTCCTGCAAAAACAAACAGAACCTGCTTTGTCCCCTTCCTGCTAAATAGAGATTTTGAAACAGACCACTTCTGTCCATTTTTATTAATTAAGAGCTAGTTTTAGAGGTCATACCCTTTTCCCCCAAATGCTAATCCCCTGAGCTCTTATCACCTTGTTAAATGTTTAATGTTGTGAGCATACACTGGTGAAAGCTGGGTGAGGTCAGTGACCTCCCTGATGGGGGAAGAGGCCAATATTGGAGATGTAATGTACATCCCCCAAGGGCTGAGGGGGAGGAGGAGGCAAAACAGCTGCTAATCTGCCATAGCAGAGTGACAGCACATTCTTCTGGCACATGTTCATCTTAATTTTTGCAATTCCTCTCTCTTTGTGTTCTCATGTGTATACACACAATTTGCCAATTTAGCGTAGCCCAAGAAAACTAGACAGCTCTAAGAAAATAATTTGTTTCCCTTTGTCTATAGAGACATGTACAAATATGGTCAGACTTTTGATTAATAAATGGGCAAAGAATTCACTGAAACATTGTTAGCACAACCTGGTTTTGACACTGAAAATGATAGAGGATCTTTCAAAGAGTGGAGTTATGCCAGTTTGCATGTTTGGTTTTGGGTGTTTTCCCTGCAGGAAATAAACACATGGAAGCTAAGGCCAATCCCAGAGAGATTCTCATTAGCTCAGAGAAACTCTGCTTGTCTCCAGACAACCATCCACTTTCATTAAAGAAACAGGTTTACTGAACAAAGCTGTTTTCAGCTTTCTTTGACTGGGACATTGTATAGGAAGATAGGGAAAAGGCGAAAAGAGCTTTTATTGTAATTTAAATTATTCTGTTATTTCACGTTTTTTTCTGGCAGAGTAGAGAAAGTAATAATTGTGCAAGCTAAAAACTGAGGATTTCGTGCATTTAGGTTTAAGGATATCTGCAATTAAATGATCCAAAAACTTAGACAAACATGGAACAAAAAGACAATGTGAAGGTAGGTCTTAACTCATGAACTTTAAGATTATTTTGTTTTGACAAATAACGTAATGAGAAAAAATTGTCCTCTTCTAACAAATAAACATCTTTCTTTTCCCTCCACACTCTTGATCAGGAATGAGAATATTGTGATATGGTTGGTGGGAGAGACAAATCTCTACTTGTGATCTTATATCTCACACAAAATGTTTTTCCCTGACTTTCACTTTTGAGTTTTCCCAGATTTCTTATGAGAAGTTGTTTATTTTCTTTATGCCCTTTGCTCATTAAAGTCTCTTTGTGTCAGGAAGATGGCATGTCAGCTTTAAACACAAATCTTTTAAACACAAAGATTCAAAGAATAACTCAGACTGGGAAGGATTTTTGGAGGTCACCTGATCTGATCTCTGCTCAGGCCATCACATTCAGTTGAATTTTGAGTACCCCCAAGGATGGAGAGCCCACAGCCTCTCAGCAACATTTGCCAGTGTTTGATCACATCACAGGGTGAAAAAACTCCTCAACATTTGATCAGAATTATGTGTCCCTGTTGTGACTTGTGTCTGTCTCCCTAACCCTCACACTTCAGTTAACATAAGAGAAAACAAAAACCCTTGGCCACATTTTGAGTGTGACTGAGACAAGACAGCCAAAGGATGCTAGGGCTGCAGAAGGAAGGCTCTCATGAGGAATTTCCAGTCTGGGAAAACCTGCAGTGCCTTGTCTGAGGCTCATCTGAAGGTTATGGCTTCAATGCCTTCTCCTACTAGTTTCCCAGGGAGTTATTTACTCTTTTCTAATAGTTCAACTGCACCTCTTTCTCTGACCTTTTGAGAAAAAATTATTTGCAACCTTCCTGACGCAATGAAAAATGAAACTGCATTAACCAGAGGCAGCCACTGTATGATGATCACAACGTTTACATTGGATTTTTTTTTGACCCTAATGTTCGTTTTGTCAAAGGTACATTAATTACTCAAAACTTGCATCATATAAGTCAACATGAACATTTGGGTCAAGATAAAGCCTTGAGAATGTTTTCCTTCCTTTGTTTTTCAACGTACTTTCATTCTTGGGAATTAGTGTACAACACATGGCAGGGCAAAGAGCTAAGCTGCAGAAATGTACAATGACAGTAGCAGAGTGTTTTATGATAAGGGAAGCCAAGTATGTTGGGCACAAAGAACTCTGTACCACTATTGTCAAATAGATCTTCAAGGAAACAACCAAATTGATATTTTAGATGAAGTCTGTGAGTCAGTGAGGAGTTTAAGCTTTAGAGTTTAGTTAATTAGAAATTAACTCGAAACATTAGAGTAAAAAAACTTTCTCCAGATTTCATGTTTGATCTTTCCTTCATATTTAAGGTGTAGGTAGGAATGAGCATATTTGGTTAAATGAAGACCATGCTTGGTGCAACAACTTCGTAACACAGAGTCAAGGGATTACTTGGACATGCAACCAATCATACCTTCATTCACAAGAGCACGATAATAACTATGCAATCGAGTAATGTGATGCAAGCTGACACCACTTTATACGTGTGTTACATCCAACTTCACTGAAAAACACAAGGGAGAGGTTTCATGTGTTGAAGCCCAGAGATTAGTTAGTCTCTAATCACAGCCAGAGTCCACAAAATTCCTACAGAAGAGCATATCATTTATCTGCACATGTTTTAAACGAGAAACCTCAGCCCCTGCAAGTGCACCACCCCTTGTGCCATGTCCCTCTGGAAGCGCAGTGTTACGGGGATAACGGGGCCAGGCCTGGAGAGGGAGGTGAGGAGAGGCCTGAGGGGAACCCCCTTGGCCCCACCAGGTCCCGAAGGCCGCCTGCGGGGGAGCTGCCGAGGGACTGCAACGCGGCAAGGGTTGAAGGAGTCCCGCTGATAGAAAATGGGCTCAGATTACACACCAGGAGGAAATTCTTCACTGTGAGGGTGGTGAGGCACCTCCTCAGTTTACCTTCCCCCTCTAATTTAAAGGTGGGTGGTTATTGGCTATGCTAGCCCGTAGAGCACAAGGAAGGTGAGAGATTCCCTTGCTCCTAAGTTTAACCTACAGAGAAGGCTGCATGAGGAGAGAGAAGCATAATTTGCATTCTACCAGAAAAGGAGGCAACCCAGTGACAGATGAGTCAAGCCCTGTGTAATTATTCTTTAAGTCCCTGGTCACCAAATCTCTTTATTGTCCTTTGCTTAAGGATGCTGTCATGACAGTGCTCTAAAACATCATAAAAGTGAATTATTTCATATAGCAGGAAAATTAGCTCAGCCTCGTATCATTGTAGGCAACAGCTACTTTGTGAGGCGGAAAAGAGGCCACAATGGGTCATTGCTGTGCTACACAGACATAGAATAGTAGAGTAGTTAAGACTGGGAAAGACCTCTTAGATCAACAAGTCCAACCATTAACCGAGTACTGCCAGTTTCACCACTAAACCATGTCCCTAAGCACTACATCTGCATTAAAAAGTTATCAACTTCAGGGACTGTGATTCCACCACATCCCTGGGCAGCCTGTTTCTATGCCTGACCACCCTTTCCTGGCAAACACCAAGTATTTAAATGAAAGGAAGAAACTAGTTAGGGGTAAAGAAAAGAGGAGTTCAAAGTATCATGAAATAAAATGGAGGCTGAGAACCCAAAGAAGCTGGCTAAGCACAACAGCTTGCAGCCTGAGGTGTAGCAAGCAAACCAGAGATAATTTTACAGAGGGATCCAGATCAATTCAGGAAAGGGCCACATTTATCTATGACAGAGGAACTGAACTTTAGGGCCAGGGAGAATTTTTTGCAATCCTCTGTTCCTATGCAGTGCCCCCAGTTAAAAACAAACAAACAAAAGGTACAAATGACCACTTGCAAAGGTATCCTCTACTTGTGGAATATTGCATTGTGAAAGAATGTTCTGCATGTGGGCTTTAATCACACTTGTTGAATACCATTACACTGGATGTGACCCTTAAATATCAGGGCTTACAGGAACCCAGCATCTGTGGTTTTTTCCCTTCTAGCCAGCTCCTACTAAGTTCTTCTTGGAAGTGCTCACTTATGTACTCAGGTACCTGTCAGTAGTCATAACCTGGCCTACAATCTCATAAAATAAAAAATTGCCATTATCAAGGGCTTTTGATAAGCTACAATAGGAGGGAGGGCAAAGCAAATGGCAACAAAGCCAGAACAAGCACTTTTTGTGAGTGACCTGTACTGCTACTGCTAACATGACAACATTTTGTACCAGCTAGTACATTACTGAAACCAATCCAATTTCCCCAGTTGTTCTGAGACAAATTTAAGTAGGAAAGCAGTACAGGCATACTGTAAAGAAGGAAAATGTTACACCTAGGAGCTTGCAGCATGAGAGGAAGGCAGGGTTTTAAGTGGTGACAGCACATACTGTCTGTCTTAAGGGCTTAAATGTGCAGGGTAGTGTAACCTAATCATAGAGAGGAGGAAAAGCCTAAAAACAGATAGATAATGCATCATCTAACAAAGTGATGCCACTGTTTTCTGATATCCCCTAAATACCATAAAAAGTATGCCAGATGTTTCTTGAAGAACCAACAGCTTTGTGAAACACATACACCCCATGGGTCAGTGTTTATTGGAGGCAGTAGTGGGGGATGCTGAGGGGCTGCAGCTACACCCTGCTGTTGCGTGGATCTGGTGTGGCCGCAGGTCTGATCCGGTGCTGCTTGCACTCAGTGCGATTATCTCCAGAGGAGTGCCTGGTGTGGGAGCCTGCTCCAAGGGGTCGTAGAGAGCCCTGGAGCTCCGCCTGTCTCTCCTAACTGTTTGTTACTGACTCTGTGTGCTGTCAGTTCCCACAGGCCTCATTTTGTCAGCTGAGGTGTGGTTTTTGGTGGGCCACCTGTGCAGGTTGTGGTGCAGCTGTAGGGATGAGCTGCAGGCCCTCTCCATGGCAATCCTGCTGTGCAGGAGGGCAGACAAGCCGACTACATACTCCTCATAATGGCTCTCCCTCCCACTGAGTTTGGAAGCTTACCCCAAGACTGCTTGCAGGCATCCCTCCCCTGGCCCATCACCAGATAAACGTGGATTTTGGGCAATGAAGAATTTGTCCACGCAATAGGCCACACTGGCTGCCTTTTTCATATCTCCCAGGCAAACAGGGCACTAGGAGTCTATTGCTGCCTTCACTAGCCCTACCTGAGATGGCTGGCTCAGGCTGTCATCCTTTACAGCAGAGCCACCCTTCCCCAGAGCTTTCTTGACACCCAGGGCTTTGCCCTGACTAGAGAGGCATGCAAACTGCTGGAACTTGTCTGGCAGAAGAGTCACGGATTTGTTCTCCACCCATGCAGGATGCATAGGTGGCAGAACTGGTGGAGTCAGTACATCACATAGTTGGCCTCCTGCCAGCTGTCCAGGAAGCTGGGACACCAGATGTCCAGCTCCATGGCCATGCTCTCCACTCACCCTTTCCAATTCACCTCAGCTGCCATGAGTGCACCTCCTGGGTGTCCCAGATGCTTGAACCTGGCAGTAAGGAGGAAAATCCTCCAGCAGCTCTGGAACTGGACATGGAGAGCTGCTACAAACAACTCTCCTCACTCAATGTCAGTACCTATGGCCTCTTTTAGCACTCCAAACCTCACCAAGTGCTCAGCTGGAGTCTGGGCGTGAGCTGGGTGAGTGGAACTTGGCACTGAATGTAAGCAGCAAGGATGACTAATACCAGGTTTGAGGTTCCCCTGATGCAGCTTTCCACCATTCCTATGTGGCCTGTCACTGGATCCCAGCAAGAAGAGATCAGTACCACCTCCATGCAGCCAGGCAGAGGATAGAGGAGCACTTGAAGGTGCTGCATTTGCTCAGTGCCCCGACCTGCTGCCCTCTCCCATGCCAGAGGTGCTAGAGCTCTGGAGCCTGCATGCCTTGCATTTGTGCCCACTGTAGTCTGTGCACATAGGCTAAGGGTGCTGAAAAGCAGCAAGATCAGGAGCTGTTTTAAACTCAGGTTTGTTGGGTCCTGTGATGGAAAGCTGGTGCCCCAGCAGAAAGATCTGGCAATAGGCAGCCTTGCCATGCAGAGGGAAAGTTCTGGAGACCTCCCCAGTACCAACAGGGCATCTCAACAGCTCTGGCAAGGACCTTCAAAGGAGTAGAAAGCACCCGTCATTGCTGGAGGGAAAGCCCACAAGGTGACAGAGTGGTTCAAGTTGGAAGGGACTTGTAGAGGTCACTTTGTCAAATATTCATGCTCAAGGAACATGCTCATGCTCATGTAGAGCATATTATCCAGGACCGCCTCCAGACAGCTTTGAATGTATCCAAAAAAGTAGAGTACAACAGCTTTCTGGGAAACTTGTGCAGTGCTTGGTCACCCTCACAGTAAACAAGTATTTCCTGATGTTGAGGAGGAACCTCCCCCACATGTTTCAACTTGTGCCCAGTTCCTCTAGTCCTGTCACTGGATGCCACTGGAAACAGCCTTTTCCCCTTGCCTTCACACCCTCCCTTCAGACATCTGTACACCTTGAGGACATCTATCCATCCATAGCCTTCTTTTCTACAGGCAGAAGAGTCTGAGCTTTCTCCACCTTTCCTCTTAAAGAAGACACTCCAATTCTTTTGTTATCTAAGTGCAGCCTTTGGCTGCACTCTCTACAATAGTCCTGTCTCTCTCTGGTAGAGGGGAGCCCAGAACTAGGCATTGTGTTTCAGCTGTGGCCTTACAAGTGCTGGGAAGAGGAGAAGGATCATTTGGACATTGTGAAAAAAGCTGATCAAAGACCTACATGAATCAAAGTGTCTCATAATTTGCAATAACACTCTGATCTTGTATCCTGGTTTCAGACAGTGTAGGGTTTACCTCTTCTCAGAAGATGGGGTTGAGACTGTCTGTGTGGTGTTTCATCTCCAGCTGGGCTTAAAACCATGACATCTTCATCAAAACTGAGCTGTCACAAGCATTAAGAACAGTAAGCCTTGAGTGGAGTAGTAGGGTCAGTATCAAATGAATGGAAGCAAAGCTTTTCACAAAATGTGTGTGGTCAAATTCTTATTAGTGTAAATTATAAAAATGAGCATAAATTCTGAAATGGCATCTGATATGCGTATTGTGCCTGTAGGAGAAGGATAAAGGGAAAGAAAAAGAGGAGCACAACAAATTTCCAATTAAGTTTTCTAGATTGCATCCATTCTTACCAGCTGACTGACCCTGTGTAGTCATAATTAAGCACAAAGGTCTTCATGGAGCAAATAATAGGCATTTAAATACTTTTGCCATTCCAGATAGCCTCAAACTCCAGTGAAAACATCCTTCATTGTCATCCCCTTGTTCTCTCTTGCAATAACTAGGGCACAAATGTACCACTGCTTGGAAAAAAATTGCCCCCCTGCCTTCCCAATCCTTTTGCCAGGAAGCTTGGAAAGCTGTAAGTGGAACTGCCAGTGTCAGTTTACCTTAAGCGCAGTTGGCAATTCCTGTAATTCCCTCAGGGGAAAGAAAATGAGATTTCAGAGATCATATGCCCAGTGACCATGCCCTACTAGGATAGAGTTTCTCAGGAAGTCTCCTACTACAGCTATTAAAATAAGAGTCTAATCTGATGATAAAACACTGAACTATATACGAACTTGAAAAATGCAATAAGGATTCTTCCAGTTTCTTAAGATTGGAGGACATCTTTTTCCTGTTCCTATTTTAAATAAATAACAACTTTTAAAAATTGCTCTAGTCACAGCAGGTTTTTCTAAAATTCTTCTAGGCCATGCAGAATTTTAAGATGAAATACTCTCTGTTAAGAAACATGAATAAACAGCAGCGATGCTTCAGTGTTTTTGAAAAAGCAGAAATCACCACTTCATCGTTGGAAGCAGAGTTAGGGGAATCCACAGGACCTCCTGCCTCTCCTTCTGCACTGACATGAGTGTCTGCAGGGCCTTTCCTCTCACACATTCTCACTTCATTCTTGTCTGTCTGCAATTACACCTGTGCAATAACTTTTCCTTTCCTTAAATATGTTATCCCTGAAGCATTGCCACCAAGTTTGATTGACTCAGCCTTGTCCAGCAGGACTTCTGTCCTGGAGCCAGCTGGTACCAGCCATGCCAGTACATGGAGGAAGCTTCTGGCAGCTTCTCACAGAATCTAGCTCTGTACCACCCCAGTTCCAAAATCTGGCCACACAAACCCAACACATTTTGATACAGAAAATAATGCCAGTTTTATGCAACATATGCTAGTGTCTCTTGATTAGACTTTAAAGGTTTAAAAAGAGGGAAAGAGAGAGAGAGGAAGAACAATGATGGGTGGGAGAAATAGTTTAATTTCACCAGCTATATTTTAGTGTGGTTGCAACAAATTTTAATTTTACAGTCTATAAATAAATTGCATTGTAAGGATGCAGCGAGAACAAATTATTATCCTCTAAAAGTTAGTCTTTATACATTACAATCCCTGCATTTCTATCTTATTAGCTTTATAGTGTTTCAAAGCTATTAGCTGCTAATATCCTTTTAGGATAATAGATTACAGTAAAAGAATACTAGCAGCAATTACATTATATTCTAAAACTCACACTTTTTTTTAACGTGGTGTTAATCTCTGAGAAAGTACTTTATAGGTAATTGATAGGTAATTGACTGTTCATTCCAATTCCACAGTACTTCTGTTGAAATGGTCTTTTGGCTTAAATGGATTTCCTAAAATTATGATGAGATCTGTTATCTGTTGACATATCATTTTAAAAGAGCATCATGATCTCTTTTAGGCAAAATTTTGCAAAAGGATTTTTCTCTGATTATTTATAAATTTTGTCAAATAAGTCAATCAGTCTCAGAGACAAGTAAAATAAGTTCAGTCTCTCCTCTTATTTCACTTCCTCTTGTTCCCAGCTGAGCATGTTGGCAGGGTGTAAGTATTGCCCCTGGGGTTGTGCCCCAGAGTAGACACACTCACACATGCAGGACAGAGAACCAGGAATGCAGCTCCCTTGAAAGTTGTGATGTGGTCAAGTGCTGGTAAAGGTCATTAGGCACACCACCTGAGATCTTCTCTTTAATTCCAAACTTTTCCTCAGTCAAACATAACCTGGATTTACTGTAGCACTTGGCAGCATGGTCACGTTTTTCTGAAAACATGTCCTGAGAAAAACATCGTCCATCCTGCAAAAAATTACATTTAAGGGGAAAAATAAATCACTTTTGTGTTCACTACAAAGAAGTCCAGTATGTTCAGTTCTCCACGAGCTAACTGTGTATTCAGAAACAAGATGTTTTTCTTGAAAGCAATAATAATTATCACTATGGAGGCCATTTATCTAAGAGAGATACATAGATCAAAATGATTGCAAGATCTTCCTGCCTTTTTGCACTATTTGAGCATGACCCTGCAGTGTGTTTCTCTTGTGTTTGTCCTCCCAAAATATTTACTTCCTCTGTATTTCAGCCTTCATTGGTTTCCACATCAATCCTTGAGTTTTAAACTGATGTTCCATTTCCTAAACATCCTCTCTCTTTGAGGTTCCTTCTCAGGAAGCCTCTTAGCTGGGTGAGATGAAATGCAAGCAGAGGAGGCAGACACCTTGGGCTGTCTATTTTGCCCTCCCAGGACAGGGAGGAAGACTGCCACCTGAGCAGTGTGGTGGTGTGTGCAGTACTGGGGAACCCAGCCCCGATGTTTTCTCCCATAATCTCAAGTTCTCTACCCCATTGTCAAGGCACAGGATGGCAGGACACACATGAAGCCCAGTAATGGTCCTGGTTTTTGTTTCTCTGCTCAATGTACCATGGGTGCCATGTCCCATACCAGCCCAGCACTTGCTGTTTCCTTTCCCAGTACAAACAGGGGTATCAGCTTCCTCCCAGGCAGCACTCACAGAAGCTGCCCAGGAGGTTCAGGGAGTCAGGAAGTCATGGAACACCTGTTGGAGGAACAAGGTGACAAGCAGATGTGGGAGAAGAGCAATTTCCAGTGTGTCTGGGAAGGGTGACTGTGTAGTCTGGTGGAGAAATCCTATGAGGATTTGAACTCTCTTACGTGCAGTATGGGCACTTCAGCCTATACTGACCCTGTCAGCCTCCTCCCTTGTGATGGGGCAAAGCCACCTTTGCTACTCTGCTGAAGGCATCAGATCGAGTTATTTTGTGCTCTTCCCCAGAAAGCAAATTTTCCTGTGCCTGCATAGCAAGGAAGCCCTGTCCCAGGGCCAACCACTGTGTTGCTCCTCCATCTCATGGCATCTTAACCCAGAACTTCTTGTACCTGACAAAAAATTAAGTTCCAAGAGCAGGATTTTTAGATAAGTTATTATCACTTTCTTCCCCCTTCATTTCATGTTTCCGATTATGTCCCTGCTTACAAACAGGCTGCCCTTTCAGTTAATAAAGTGGAGTAATTTCATCAGCTTTTCTTGAGATACATGATCTATCCAGCAATGGCTGTCCAGCTGTTGTGGATTTGGTTGCCACTTGGTCATTCTTTCATTTCAAAGTAAGCTACACAAATAGCTCAACTGATACAAAGAGGCAGGAAATAATAAAATAAGCTTTGAAACTTATTAAAGAGACCTTGTCTGTAGCAATGTCTTTAGAATAGAGTCACAAAAGAGTTCTTTCCTGCTCTTTAACTTCAATGCTCATCACCATTTTACAAGCATTCAGCATAACAGATTATTTTGCTTTATCACAGTGATGTCAATAATATAAGCAAAATTAAAACCCAGGATGATTCTACCTTCACACCGAGATAGTGGTGCCTTAAGCTTTAGTTTTCATATTTGCAGATTCTGTGCTGTCTAGGGATGTAGTACTGAGCCTCATTTTAAGTGCTGGCAAACTCTCTTCACAGAGTAGGTAGACAAAACAAGTTCTTTTCCAGCTGAAGACCGAGGACAGCTTTCAGCCCAACAGCACAAACAACGGTGGACTGATGGGAGAAACAAGAAGGATGAGACCTCACAACCTGAAGCTGTAATAGGATTATTAAACCCCAATATGCAAATGGACCAAAACTTATAAAAATGTAAGATCTCGTGACCAGTCAGCCATTTTGTGACCATTCTTGGTCCACCCTGGGTGTAGTCCTGGTTGGGCTTCTGTCCTGCCCAAGGTGGATCCTGGAGGCCTTTCAATAAATACCTACTTTAATATTTAGCTTCAGGTCAGCCTTCCAAGGGAACAATAGAGCAGTACAAAGTATAGGAAAGAAGTAAGTGAGTCAGCGTTTGCTTTTACCTATAGCAGGAACTATTTCAAAAGTACATCAAAACTGACAAAACAATTTTCAGAAAAATATCTTGATCATCAGCAAGACTCGTTGATTTCAAGCTATAACCTGAGCCCACACAGCATAACCATATCAGTTATACACCTGGGACTTCCACACACAATCTCTGAATCTTATTTTAAGTTTCTCTGGAGTCCTGAGGTTCCTTTTGTCTCTTCTTTTTTGCTGACAGGGTCACCAGTCCCCTTCACCAGTATGCCTTCTTCAGTGTACAGAAATAGTGCACGTAGGAAAGCAGTTGAATCCCCAGTGGCAGACCTCTCCAGGGATGTCTGCCTGACTTGCTGGACCTCACTGGGGTAGACTTTGGGATGTCACAGTCTTTTCTGGCTGCCTTTGTCAGTAGTCAGAATTGGGATGGAAGTATTTCTCACATTCTCATCACATTGGTAACAGCTGCAACCAGAAAGAAATCATGGGGTCTTTCTTCTTTAGTCAACTTCTTTAAGGGCTCTTCATTTGAGTGTCTTGTTACAGAAGAAATGTGGTTTGTCACAACACAAAACTTTCAGAAATGGGGAAGCAGGGAAAATGTGATGTGAATTGCCCCACTTATTCTCAAAGACATTTGTTCTGTGCTCTTTACATTTGTCTAATATAAAGCATATATAAGCAAAAATAGTTGTCTGCCAAAACAGTGAAAATCAAGAATAAAGACACTTCTGCTAATTAGCAGCAGCCTACAATTAACAGCCATTTACAGCCTGCTTCCTTTCCCATAGCATCTTGTAGATTTACTTCAATGTTTTTATACATTTGACTGAGATACAGAGCACATGTTTTATCTTGTTTTGTTGCTCTGCACCCACTGTTGTGTACACCTTTTCATTTTCAGCTTTTTGCACAGACACAATCTGTTAAATATTTGCAAGAATAAAATATTTACATGGACAAAAGCTAAGTGGCAGTGTCCCTTCCACCTTGTTCTCTCAAGTATTGTCACACATTGTCACATTTTTATCATTACACTTTCTTAAACGCCTTTTTAAAAGTAGGACAAAACTCAACTGGTGAGTTGTGTTTCTAGGAGACAGCAAGAGGTTATTGTTTCATAACAGATGTGCTACACTGCCTCTAGTTTTTCTATAACATCCTTTTAGACTGTTCCTGACATATACTGAAAGATAGACCACATTATACCAAAACATTTATAGCTAGAGGTAGTTGGAAAATTAATTTGCTCTAGACAATTTTCAGTAGAACTCTATACAGGAATCCTCTCCTACTATTTTTGGGCCAGGTTTTTTAGATATCAGCTAGAGGCTGAATCATTAAGTTTGGAAAAACACTCTCAGATGTATGCTTTTTCTCTAACTGCTTATGTTTTAAAGCCAAATTCCAGTTTTGAAGCAGCTCATTTCTGTTTGGGCAACAATGTACTTTTCATCTTAAGCCATGTTTCACCAAGCAGATCTAAGCTTGAAATACCTAGTTGCACACTTGTTACTTTGATTGGAACTTCAAAGTGATATGAAATTAGTCTATTTGTGATAGGACAAGAGGGACTGGTCCTAAGTTGAAGGACGGTAAGTTTAGATTAGATATCAGGAAGAAATTCCTTACTGTAAGGGTGCTGAGTCCCTGGAACAGGCTGTCCAGGGAAGCTGTGGATGCCCCATCCCTGGTAATGTTCAAGGCCAGTTTGGACAGAGCTCTGAGCAACCTGGGAAGGGTGTCCCTTCCCATGGCTGTGGCACTGGAATGAGATGATCTGTAAGGTCTCTTCCAACCCAGACCATTCTATGATTCTGTGATTAAAAGGCATTGGCAGATGTTGGTGGAGTGATTTTTTCAGTAGAAAATACAAATAGTTTCGATAGGCTTAGGGCAACAGTGCACTTTTCATCTGAAGCCATTTCCTCTTTCATGTTATAACATGTTTTATTGACTGCAAATTCACAGAGCTTACTTCACATAGAGAGGTCTAACCCTGATAGAGGATGATCAGAAAGTGAAGTAACAAAATTGATGTCCTCAGGACCCAACTGAATCCCTGTGTCTGCAATCCTGTGCACTGGGCTGATCCAGAGGTAAGTAGCCCTTAGTGGGGCAAAAAGTTGGATATGTCCTCCTTCATTCCACCCGTCTGATATATTATCTGCTGTATGTCCAGGATCCTGGATTTGTAGGAGAATAGTGCAGCAATAATGATCTCCAACCACCATGTACCCCAATCCATGTCTCCTCTGTTGAGTATTTTTTTAGACTAATATCACCAATGAAGGACAGCAACAAGTATGCTTCACCCATAGTGCAAATTCCTCCTATGTGTGCCAAAATTAGACAAAGTCTAAGTTTTGTGTGCTGCAGAAAGACAGTCCCTAACTAGTTATCACCAAGTAGGACAGTTTATAATGCAGTATGTTTTGTTTCTGCATGGCTGTCTGTCAGGTAATCTTGCCATCCTGAAGGAACAGAGAATCCCTTCTGAGGGCATAAAGAATAGCTTCTCACCTTGGCAAGTGATGCTGAGTGCTACCTGTAGCATCAAACAGAAGACTCCTCATTTAGGGAGCAGGGAAGGTGGTCTGACAAAAGGTCATAGAACTCAGCTTGCAGTTATCTTTTCAAATGTAACATCTTTAGTTTGGTAAATACCAAAATCTTTAACAGCTGAAGATAAAAAAAGGCAAGAAAAATTATAGTAAGGTTACTTACTTTTCCTTAATTCTTTCATCGTATTTTATTAACCTCTATAAAGATTCATTAGATTTGTTCAATCCCAGAAATTTGAATAGATGCTGACTGTTAAGTTTGTCAATGGAATACAAATCTGGAATCCCACTATACTAGTGATACCACAAGACCTTCAAAGGAACATAACACTGAAATTTCCCAAGGGCACATGTCTTGAGAAAGCACATTAAGCTTTCTAAGCATTGATTGATGATCACCGGTGGGAACTTTTTGAACGTGAAAGTGCAGTAGAATTCCCAAAGCAAAGGACAGCCTCCAGGGCAGACCTTTCTGTAGCATACTTCACCAGGCCAATCCTCTCTTTCCCAGCCATATTGCAGGGGTTCCAAATACCAGCTCAGGCCAAATTCTCTGTGTGTGAGTGTAGATGAATAATACCAGTCTGTATTTTCTTTAAATTTATTAATTTAAATCTCTGATACACCATTCTTTCAGAAATACTATGCCAAATATTTTTATCTTGAAGGACTCAGTCAAGGTGTCTTGACACACCTTCTGAAATCAATATTTTCTGTACATTTCATAACCACATAAAATACTGGCATGTGGAAACAGATATTCTCATGACAGTCTCTGTCCTTGTTTATCATCATATTTCAGTTCTGCTGCATATTCAAAACACTGTTTTGCCTTAACTACAATTGGCTTTAAATCTTTTTGAGGTGTGTTCTTGCCCTCCTAATACTTTCTTTTGCTGCTTAGCCTTTGACTTAATTAGCCATTAACAAGATGACATTAGAGCTGAGAGCTGGTATTGATTCTTGTATGGAATTTATTTGGGATGTTTTGTTTTGTTTTGTTTTGTTTTGTTTTGTTTTGTTTTGTTTTTAAGTGTGTATGGAACAAACAACCCAGACCTGGAAAGGAAAAAATAAAGCAGGAGAGGTTTAGATCTGGGGAATGTAACTGTACCCCACCGTTACATACTTATGGAAGAGCAGAGAAGTAGGATATAGAGATAGAGAAGGAGAAAAACATGCACTATATAAATTAAATTGAGTTTGGGTTTATGCATTCTGTTCTACTGAATGACTCATAGCCCTGGTAATTGTAATTAATTTCCTTTCTCTAGGGTGGAAGTTGCTCAGTAGCAGCAAGAGTGAAAAGATGGGTCATTTTTCTACTGTTTCACAAAATGCCTCTTGAGTAATTTGAAATTACTAGGTCACAGTCTCTGTATTGAAGCACTCCAAGTCACGCATTCATTTGCCTGAAACAGGAATTAAAACCTCAGACAGTGATTGAATTGGGTGAATATTGATCCCTCAACAGACACCCCTTCCCTACTTCACTACCACAACTCCATACTACTTACAGTTTCATAACCAGCCACAAAATTCCTACATAAAATAGGTGAAGGGTCATGCACAAATAATCCTTCAACTGTCCGAGTCCAGAAGTAATCCTTAAGATCTACTTGCATTTACTACAGCCATAGAATCTGCATGAAGAGCACAGTGGGAGTACTATCAGCATTTTTGTTTACAGCTGAAGTAGTTGGACTCCTGTATCTTCTTCCAATCAGTAAATGTTGAGTGTTTGCAGGATGTGTGCTATGGTCAAGAATGTCCCTTTCTTTTTGATAAATTTTTAACCCAAACCATACACCTTGAAGGTCAAATTCAGAACTTAAGTTTGCCTTCCATGTTCTTTGTACCTAACTTAATTTTTTTTAAGTTATTAATTAGGCAGAAATAGATGCTTTTCTATTCCTGAAATGCAATTTTTGCTTTCTAAGAACTAGAACTTTTATTGCTTTCGATTGAAATATCTGTAAAGCAAAGCAGAAGGAAGCATATGTCTACCAGTCAAAGGATGATACAGATACAAAGAAAGATAGATATGCCTTGAAACTTATTAGGTTGTGAGTGGAAGCTCACAGACCATAGCATCAGGAACTGAATGAAGTCCTAAAAAGATAGGTAGACTAGTTACCGCTTACAATGCTAAAAATCACTTTATATTATATAAAGTTTGACAGGACATTGAAGAATCAAGATTCAACTGTTCAGCTTCTTCATTCTTAAAAGCAGGTAACAGAAGAGAAAACTGAAAGGAATTTTAGATGAACCTAGGCAATTTTTGTACATCAGAAGGTGCACAAGTTTGCTCCGCTTACTTTTGTGAGGTAAATCATGAAGAATATAAAAACCCCCAGCCGTTTCAGCTCCAGAAGTGTAAAACCCTGAGATTTTTTTAGACTTACAAGCTGTCACTGTTAAATATTGTGAGCATTTGCAGACACACTCCCAAGAAATTGCAGAGGAGAGACAACAGTACACCCATGCCAGCAGCAGCCACGTTAGAAAATTCTGACCTGTTTTTTTCTATACTTGGATGACTCACATTCCCAGGGAAACTACAGCAATTAAAACACAAAAAAGAGCACACATGCCTGTGTAGATGGATAAAGTGCAACAACATGTGTTGGTCAAAACTTCTCAAATGGTAAGATGATTTCTATAGGATGAAAAGAACGTTATTAAGAGACAAAACTGCTAGAGGTTTGGAGGAAGTGGTCTTTTGGGCTATCTAAAAGAGTAAGTAGCAGAGGGCAGGGCTTAATGCTAACTTGCCATGGAGCAGGATAATATCAAGGACCAGGTTATTCAACACCTTCAGTAAAGACTTATAAGAGACAGTAAAAAGGGTGATTTCTAAACAAGCTACTTAACTATTTGTAGTAGGGAAATACCACACCATTGGCAAAGAACTCTGGAAAGACTTTACAAAACTACAAAAGTAAGGCAGTATGAGCTCCAGTTTGAATACATATAAAGCATCTAGGCAGAAATAGCCTAACCCAGAGGCAGCAGTCAGGGCAGAGAAAGGAGATCATAGAATCTCAGAATGGTGTGGGTTGGACAAACACTTTAAAGATCACCTAGTTCCTACCTTTCCACTAGATGAGGTTGCTCAGAGCCCCATTCAACCTGTCTAAACACCTTTGATGGGGCATCCACAGCTTCCCTGGGCAACCTATTTGAGTGGCTCACCACCCACATGGTAAAGAAATTTTTCCTTATATCTAATCTAAACTTACTCTTTTTCAGTTTGGACCCGTTCCCCTTTTGCTTTCACTATCTACTTTTCTTCTCCTGGCTGAAAAAAACCAATTCTCTCAGCCTTTCCTCATAGGAGATATGCTCCAGCCCTCTGCTCAACTTGGCCTTCTCTGGACTTTTGTCCCAACAGTTCCATGTCCTTCCTGTGCTGGGACCCCAGGGCTGGGTGCAGGGTTCCAGGTGTGGTCTCACCAGGGCAGGGCAGAGGGGCAGAATCCCCTCCCTCCCCTGCTGCCCACGCTGCTTTGGATGCAGGCCAGGACACGTTTGGCTTTCTGGGCTGGGAGTGCCCATGGCTGGGTCATGTCCAGCCTCTCACCCACCAGCACCCCAAATTCTTCTCACTGAGCTGCTCTCTATCTGTTCATCCCCCAGCCTGTGCTGATACTGGAGTTGTCCCAACCCAGGTGCAGCACTTTGCACTTGGACTTTTTGAACTTCATTATGTTCCTGTGGTCCCACTTCTCCAGCTTGTTCAAATCCCTCTGGAAGAAATCCTGTCCTTCAGGTGAATCAACTGTACCACTCCACTTGATGTCACTTGCAAACTTGCTGAGGGTGCACATGACCCCTCTACCTATGTCATTGATGAAGAGATAAAATTACACTGGTCCCAGTGAGGATCCTTGAGAGGCAGCACTCATCACTGATGCACGTTGGGATTCTGAGCCATTGCCCACTAGTTACTAGAAGTGACGATACAACCAGTTGCTAATCCTCCTAAGTGTCTACCTGTTGAATTTACACTCTTCAATTTAGAAAGAAGGGGGGACCATGTAAAGGGCCTTAGAGATGCCCAGCTAAATGGTACCTGTACCTCTTAACTTACCACTGACATAGTTACTCCTCTATAGAAGGCTACGGGGTTGGTCAGAAAGGATCTTCCCTTATGAAGCCATGTGAGCTGCATCAATTCTCCTTCTTGTCCTCCATGTGTCTTAGCACTTGACTGGACTTTATTACACTACTAGATTTTGCAAGTTCCTTTTCAAGAGAACAAACACCATTGCCTTTAAAATACTGCATAGAGTGTTTTCGGCTTTACAAAGTGTATGTGATAAATTATTTCAAAGTCATGTCAGTCAGATACAAAGTGTTATACACTGTGGAGTCAGTGAAGAAGCAATCCATTTTTTTGCTTAGCTTAATTTAGCTTAATTTAATTTAATTATAAAAATTTCTTTACACACACTTCTAGCAAGGCCATCTTTACAAGTATCCATGTTACTCCATCATACTCAATAACTGTACTGTTTACTCTGAACTGATCAAGTCAAGGTATTTGCTGGAGGTTTGTTCTTTCTCATGTAATGTCTCTTTATGAAATCAATCCAGAGGACAGTGGAGAGCAACAGAGATTTCCTACATAGTGTTCCAGCACTGATGAACTTCTTGATATTGCACCTGACAAAATGTTAAGCATGTTACTTCATTTTAGCTAACAAAGTACAGAAGAATTTCTATACTTCCAAAGTAATCAAAACCAAAATCTCTTAGAAAAGAGCTCCACAGTGCTCTTTAAGATTTTGGGAAATGCCAAGACAGTTACAGCAACTTCACAAGCAAATGTTGCTTCACTACCCCATCTGGAATGGACATAAGGAACAGGATTCCTTTCTCACCATGCCTCTGTGGCTACATCTGTTGTAATTTGTAGCAGATTAATTGACTGAATCTGATTACTTTTGTTCAGTGCATCTCTTGGTCATACTGCTCTTTTATTATACCATCACATTCGCTATATAAAGCCTGCTTGTTTTAACTCAATGTATTAAATATTTTTAATATGCCTGCAGGTTTAATTCTTTGAGAAGGAAACAGTCAATTCCCACCTGAATAAGCAAGCTGAAGAGGTCTGAAAGGTGCTCCCAGATGAGCAACTGAGCACTTCCCAGGATGCACCTTTACCCTGCACCAGGTGATGCTCCCAGCTGAGCTACAGTGCAATTCACTTCACCTCCCACAGCAGCCTTCATTTCACTTTGTGTTTGTGCAGCACAGACTGTAAGAACTTCATGTACTGTTCCAAGGTTTACGGATATTATGGTAAATCTAACAGGCTACCTGCAGCAGCTGTCACCATTATTAAGAAAGGGATTTTTTTTTCAATACTGCTTTGTCCAAGTTTGTTTGATCCCCTACAAGTGTCCTCTAAGAACATATAATTTGTCCATTTTTCCCCAACTCTTTTACTGAACTCAGAGTGCCAACTGCCTTGGCTGATAACAAGTCATTGTTCCTGACCTGCAGCAGTCTGCAATATGCAAGAAGTGAGTAAAGCAGATGTAAGCTCGCTAAGGACTGTGCTTTTCATCCTCCTGTCTGCTAGTCCTACCTGATAAGATCTGCTGTTTCTGAGCACATGCTGCACCATAGTTTCCAGCCTGAGGAAAGATTTATGCGTTGTGTAGTCATAAATTTCATGTGGCCATATATGGAAGGAGAAGCTTGTTGTAGGTGCATTTTGAAGAGTGTGCACACACAGAATCATCAGCACAAAATCTTGTTTTATAAATGTCATAAGAGGACCATTCACTGGCAATACCTTTGAGCACTTGAAGGCTGTATTGCAAATATGAATCTACTAGAAAGAGCTACTGAATTGCTACTCTGATATCTGTCGCATATTCAGTATCACCCTATATATATGAATATGAAATTTTGTTTGGGGTCATAAGTGTTTGGGGTTCTTTTTCGAAAGGCATTATAATTACCAAGAGCCCAGATCTGGTTTGGTATTTTTTTTTAACAAAATGCTCATTTTCACAATGCTGAAATTCAATAATTGCTCCCACTGAGAGGTATCTTTTCAGCAAGTAGGACTTTCTACCACCTACGATATGAATTATCATACCCTCTGAAAAATCTAGGTTTTGGATCATTCAAATGGGGTAACATACAGAAGCTCAAAACTTTTTCAGTATTTACCAGGCCTTTCCAGGACCCCATAACCTGTCAAGATTTCATACAAGATCACCAGGCCGTAGATCTAATCTGGATTGGAAATACCCTAAAGTACCCAAAAGGAAAGGTAAACTTACAGCCAAGAATTATGGGGGAAATAGAGAACAGCAGATTAAAATAATGTGTGTTACTGACAGCCTTGACTTTTTCAACCTTCCTGTAAGGGCCCTAACTTCTAAACAATTTGAAAAACGCATGGAAGTGTTAAGCATTTCAAGTCCATGCAAACCTGTGTTTTCAAGCTTCTCATTGCACATATGCTAAAAACAAAAGTTCCAGAAATATTCAAGATCTTAAGGGTCCGAAGAAAACACCACATATTGTTGGATTCATGCTAAAAAATACTGAGAGGTAACAACATCTGTGCTTGTCAGAGCAGGCAACTCCAGGATATCATTCATATACCATCAGAGCAGCAAAATGCAACTGCATGGGATATGTCTCATAAGAAGTGAGGTAGACACATTCCCAGTAAGATTAATATCAATGAGAGATATTTTTACAAATCCACACAAAAGTATTTTTAAAGCATTTTTAATACTGGCAAAAATTCTGCCAAATTTGACCAGGGAAAAAGGCAAATATGTCTGAATCTGTCTTTATAATAAGATAATGTGATGCAATATCCAGCCCAGAAAAGATAAATGGCTCACCAAGATCACTGCAAATTCCCATTTTGCTGCCCTCAGACCACTTCACACCAGTCTCAGCTCCTACTAATCCACTGAGCTACCATCTGCTACCACTTCATGGCTCATTTTGCTTAAATTGCTGAGAAGCTTGACACAGTTCTTGCCTCAGACTTTGAAAATGGCTAAGCAGCCATATGGATATGAACAAGAGGAAAATTTAAACTGTTCAAGGAGTTTGAGCCCTATGTGAAATCCCACCACAGAAAATTGCTATTTAATCACTACTGTAGTTCCTCACACTGCTTTCACAAATATTTTTTTTTCTAAGTCAGCAGGGGTTTAATTTATTTCTTTAGTTCCATATTAACTGCTTTCTATATATTAGACCAATCACATTGACGTAGAAGAATAAATCTCTTTTGTTTTGCTCTGCTCTGCTTTTGCATCATTGTGCACTGAGCCTATAAATAAGAATGGTAAGCCAATATTACCAAAAGGGCTGATGGACATTTTACAGAACAATGAGGTTCACAGTCAGTCTTAAATTAAGAAGTTGAACTCATCATCATTTATTTCCGTGTGAAAACTCAGTTCACTATGACTCAGTTTTATCTTCTTATGTATTAGCAGGTATTAACTGAGTCTGTATAACAGCCTATATTAACAAGTCTTGAGGTCCAGGAGCTCCTTACCAACTTCTCCAACAGAGGTTGTAGACAATTTAAGGAGAAGTTGTTTACAACATATAATAAATGGAAAGTTCCCTTGCAAGGCAATACATGAAAGATCCTGCTTCAACTTCACACTGTAGATCATGTTGCCTTGAGAGCTTGTTCATTCACTACTGCTACAGCACATTGCATGCCAAAGCATGTGCTGCTGTTATCAGAGCATTTCCTAAAGCTGAGGTGAGGGCTTCAATTATGGCACTGATATCATGCTTGGCTCAAGATGCTAACGCATGCCCCTGTGAGATTACTGTGCACTTACAAGGCACACTTTTGGTGTGCAGCACACTCTTAATTAAGCTCTCTGCCCGGCTGCTGACCAGCATAAGGAGAAAGTTCACTTCAGACCATGGGAACATTTTGTTTCATCCATGCTGAGACTGCTTTTTGTAGTGTAGGTTCTATCAGCCTCCACTCAGCAGCCACAGACATCAGGGAATATAAACCTTCTGTAGACTGTAAACACAAACTCTGTACACATTCCTTCCAAAGTATTCACTTGGCTTACAGGTTGGAAAATGCCATTGTATTTAAATCATTCACACTGATCTCATACAATCTAGGTATATACTGCCAATTTGGGTTAATTCTTCTCCTGATTGATTTGTGCTTTTTACCTTCACATTGTTTGCCTACAAGCACATTCTTGAATATGAAATACCACTTTTTGGGGTAATCAGTCCAATACACAAAAGCTTTCAAAGAAGTAAAAGCTGAATCTTGAGAAATGGAGAGTGAGTCTAAAAATGGGTTTGCATCTTAATATTTGTCTAAGATTTATTTTGAAATAATTTTCCACATTATTATTTGATTAGCATGAAACATTTTATGAAGGCACAGAACACAATTGTTCTACATAAGCAAGAACCAGTAGATTCTGAAAATTATAATAATTGAAAAATAACTGAAGCATTTTCCCCCTGCCTAAGAACACAGAGGAAAGGTGGCTGGGAACACATTGGACTTAAAATCTGGGTTATAATCATAACATAAAATGAGGTCAGGTAATGAGTTAAAGAAGCTTGGACCTTTGGATATATAGAAGCAATAAATGACCTTAAATATAATAAAACTTTCTTTCAAGTTGCAGGTTCTCTACACTTTTAAAAGATCATGCTTTAGCTCTCTTAGTTAAGGATCTGAAATGTGAGAACAGAAAACCAAGTGGATATCTGGACAAATGTCATGAATCTCTATAGTAATTCTAATAAATTAGGGATGCAGGAATCAAACTTGTGGGAGCATCATGAAATGTCCAAGAGGTAACACACAGTCAGGTGGAAAATGCTATGTAATTTTTAACTATTTCTAGTAGGATTACAGAGTGATTTGGTGGCATTTAACAGATTTCCTTGGATAGTATGTTTATTGAAATATTTCTGGCTCTTTTAAAAATATCTCTGATGCTTGCAAAACCAAACAGTACATTGGAACAGGTTATCTGCATCCCTGAAAACAGTAGAAGGCTTGATTTATATGAAGTAAGACTGAACAAAGTTATTATAAGGAAATAAAACTTACAAGACCCTCCAAGCATAATGAGGTTTTTTTCTTGGTGAAGGAGGGCAAGATCAGAAAGGCAAACATAGAATGTTGCTTTGTGCAATTTTATTAACTCCATTATATGAAAAGATAGGAAATTTCAAAATACAGAATTTGCATGTGAAGTCCATATAAAGAAAGCCATAATACATATGAGAAAGTGAACATGAAAACCTTGTCCCATGAGATTTGTAGTCAACTTTCTCAGCAAAATTAATTATATTATCAATAGATATACTCAAATCTCTCATCATTATCTGAATGCATGACCCGGGGTCTTGATATTCAAGGTCATGCAAACTCATTCCACCAGGACAACTGGATGATACATTTGATATGGTTGCAATCTTATTTATTTTAAAAGATAGGAAATGTATAATTTTTTCAGGGCACTAGGAATCCAAAAGTAGACAGTAATTTCCTTGTTCAAATGACAAGTGCTCTTCCAGAGTCTCAAGTGGTTTTTTGTCTGGCACACCCAAAGCTTTCACTCACTGTCATCTTTTTCTGTGTGCACCTTCCTTTTGTCTCTTTTGACTGTGCTTGACTCTCTCAGTCACAGCCAAACACACACAGACATGTGCACATGGCCCAACATAAGATTCCTCTAATGGTTCCAAATGTGTGTATCCATACCCAAAACCTTGCAGAGGTCCAGATGACTTTCTTCCCCAGCCTTCTCACAGTCTGTGTTCACGTGAATCCTGAGCTGGAAGGGACTGACAAGGAACATTGAAGTCACCCTGACATTAGTTCAGTTGGTTAGAGCATAGTGCTAGTAATATCAGTGTTATGGGTTTGGTCTCTGAATGGGCCATTCACTTCATCTGGACCTGATGATCCTTATGAGTCCCTTTCAATTTAGAATATTCTGTGATCTGAAAAGTCCAACCCCTGGCCATGCACAGGACACCTTGGAATGTGCATGAGAGCATTGTCCAAGCACTTGCTGAACTCTGTTGGACTGGTACTGTGATCACTTCCCTGGGGAGCTTGTTCCAGTGCCCAGTCACTCTCTGGGGGAAGAACATTTTTCTCATATCCAGCCCAAAGCTCTCCTGGCTCAGCTTCATGCCATTCCCTCAGGTCCTGTCACTGGTCACCAGAGAAAAGAGAGGAAAGAGATCAGTGCTTGCCCCCCTGCTTCCCATTGAGAAGAAGCTGTAGACTGCGATGAGGTCTCCCCTCCATCTCCTCTTTCCAGGCTAAAGAAGTCAGGTGATTTTAGACGCTCCTCATAAAGTTTTCTCTCTGCATCCTTTACGATCTTCAATTGCTGCAGTCTTTTCTTTTCTTCAGGATGTAGGTTTTTTTTCCTTTCACCTAAGTTCAGCACCAGGTTAAGCTCTATAATGTGCCACAGAGATGTGTGAGAAGTGGTGTGGGAGGGAGTATGAGAAGGTGAGGCAGGCATAAATATGCAAGGCGCGCTACAGTACAGCAAGGAGGGGATGGAGACAGAGCCCTATCCTGCTGTACACGTCAGCTGGGCTGACTTTGCACTCAAGACAGGTGTGCACACAGGTAGGTGACAAAGGTGCATACCACAGGAACACACAGTCATCTGACTTTCCTACTACTCATTACTTATGAATTACACTGTCCCCTGGAAGAAAGTTCTGGTGCACAATTTGCTGTTTGATATGCAAAGTGTGTTTATCATAAAGTGATCTCATTTGCAGCTTAAGACTTATTGTGGGACCTCTACTTCCTTTCCCAATAGTGTAATTCCATACACCATTGGTGTGTGTGGTGTGCAAGCTGTCTTGGGTGGGCAAACCTGATGCAATCAGGTGGTAGAAGCTGTTAGACACAGGATAAGGGCAGTTTCAAGAAAGCTGCCATAGCAAATACTAGAAATAAAATAGGCTCCTAGACATCTCTTTTATTGGCTTTGTGTTATTCTTATTCTGATCATCATTAAGACCTTTGCCTGACCAATAATGTAACTCCAAATCCAGACAAGCTCCTGAGTGTAATTGCATAGTTATACAGGATTGCTTTCTATTAACAAAGCTTTGTTACAGCAACTAGTTACATTGAAGCAGTACTTCATGCCCCATATATTGCACTGCTAACACTACTGGCTGTCAGTTAAGCTTCACCTTCCATATAAAGGCTATGTACTTCTCAAAACGTTTAACAAAAAAAACCAAAACAAAACAAAACAAAAAAAAAAATTTAGGTATAATTTTGTTTGTCTAACAAAGCAACACAAATGCTGTAACCTGAGCAACAGTAGCACTAACTGAAACATGTCAAATGAAGAATCAAAATCCACAGATACATCAGGTTTCTTTAAAGAAAAATAAAATTATAACTTCACTTTATTACACTTCTCATTCCATGATACTGCCTCTGTTCTATGAATACAGCAGAAAATGGTTAGGAAAACCAAACCACAAAACAGACACACTTAAAGGGTAAATTTCCTAAGAGAGTCAAGGAAAATAAGATATAGACCCTCCACTGAATACTCCTTATTCCCATGCATGTTGCACATCTTCTTCCGGACAGGGCAGGAGGGATGCTGAATTGCTGAATTACTGCAAATCCCCTGTAATCACTGCAGCTGCATTCCCATTGCTCCCAACCCTGACCACATCTCTCAACTGCCACGGTACCGCACAATGTGTGTTACACAACTCACTGTACTCTGTGAGTCTGTAAAACATCCTACCCAAGAGGAAGGTTGGCAAGCAAATGGAGGCAAAGAGTGATTTCTGACATGCAGTCCCATGAATGTTTATTTGTTGCAATGCTCATACTACTATTAACACCAAAGCTGGTTAAAGCTGGGCAACAGCACAATCCTCACTGACCATATTTAGCAATGAGAAAACCAAGCTGCATCTTGTGGGTCATTACTCTTCTTCTTAAAACAGCTGTAGCTTATCAGTGCAGTCTTACTTCACCTGTTATGAATTCTTCAGATTCATTATTTTACTTTATAGTGTGCCAGTATCCACTGAGCTATGTGCCCTGAGATCACAAATCATTGCATTCATAAAAAGATTTCATTTAATGTGTTTATTTCTGCCTTCAGGATACGAAATTTTCACATCACTACCCATGAGTCACTAGTGATCAGACTATTTTAATGCCTACCCAAAACATTACCTCCCTTGAGTTTATTCTTTCCCCTTGCTAGTCCTGCTAGCACTGATTGAACTTGCTGTACCAACAGATCCCCAGAGGTCGTTTCCAACCACATCAACCTATCCTAGTCAATAGAGAACACATCTTTTGCAAATCCTTAGGAAGAACTAGTCAGTGACAAAAAATGAGATGCAGTTTAAAGAGGATGAAATGAGTGAGGTGAGGCAAGGAGAGCAGAGAGGACTTGAGGGGGTTTGGTGCTTCTCCAGGGAAGTCGTGTCTCGTTTTCCGGCTAGCTCTGGCACCAAGCTCACATTAAAAGTTACAGTTCGGTATGCTGAGATACCTTTCCCATCCTGTGAGTCTTTGCCTTGGGCAGAAGCCTGGCAGTGGAGAGGGATGAAGAGAGGACTCTTGTGAGGTTCAGCTGGGGTTTATTCCC
>JBBMKD010000115.1:33202912-33339551 GCA_037834095.1 Argya squamiceps
CTGCTTCCATCATCCCACTCAGGTTGTATTCTGACTCTGTCAGTGGTCTTTTGTATTATTGCATCTATTTTATTTTATTTTACCCCTTTGTTTTCTTTTTCTTATTAAATTGTATTTCTGACTTGGAGCCTCTCACTTGTTTTGCTTTCAAACCACTACACCTCCCATTTCAGTTTTATCTGTAAAACTGCTGATGATCCACATAATCCCTACCCTCTGGGGCTGACCACTTGTCACTTACTTAAGGTCAGCTCATTGTCTGTTTGTCTAGTCCAATCTTCATCAGCTTCTTTCTGAGGATCTTATGGAAAACAGCCTTAAAAAAAGTCCTTACTGGGCTCTGCAAATTAATATCACCACATACAGGAAAAAAGTGGTATGATGTAGTCATCATGACTCACTTCTTAAGAGCATTCAAATTTATATGACCATAAGAGAGAAGCATAATAACAGGTTGTGTTTGTACTTGTATATGGCTGTGTAGTTCAGTTACTATGACTTCATACCAGCTAGACCTAAATCATCTTGGTGGCTTCCTCACAGCTCTCTTTGCAATGTTCTTCCTGTGCTGAAAACATCAGAGCTGGACATAGTAGACATAGAGTGGACATAGAGGGGTAGGAGGGTAGACTCCCCTCCCTCCCCTGCTGCCCACAGTGCTTTGGATGCAGCCCAGGACACGGTTGCCCCTCTGGGCTGCCATGGTGGATCACGTCAGGATGGGGGTACCCATGGCTGGATCATGTCCACGCTCTCACCCACCAGCACCCCCAAGGCCTTCTTGGAAGGGCTGCTTTTAATCTATTCATTCCTGAGCCTGTATCAATGCTAGGCATTGCCCCAACCCACATGCACCACCTTGCATTTACTCCTGTTAAACCTCATAGGATTCCCATGGGCCGAGCTCTTGAGCTTGTCCAGGCCCCTCTCAAAGACAGGTGTTCTGCACCACTCAACCTGGTGTCGTATGCAAATTTGTGGAGGGTGCTCTTGGTCTCTTCATCTGTGCCATTAATGATGATATTAAATAACGCTTGTCCCACCACAGACCCCTGTTGCCTTCTCATGAACTCAGAAAAGTCAACAGATCAAACCTGAGGCATGCAGAATATTTCTGTTCTTAGATGCTGAAAGACCTGAAGCAATGAGCAGCGTCAGGGTTTCAAGTAGAATGCAGAGGCGTCTGTTGGATAGTTTGATATTTTTAAAACAATTTCTTTCAGTCTCAGAAGGTAGAATTGGGTAAATAAAGGAAGCTATATAAATAAATACCTAGTGAAGAATAAAAGCTTCTTTGACACGACTAAAATCCAGTTTAAACTGCACAGTCACAGTTAAGCATGTAATTTAAAACTCATTAAAGTTATATAAAATTATTTTATTATATAAAATTATTTACATTGAATAGTAATTACTCCACACAAATTATCTGGAAACCAGTAATTATTTATGGAAGAAATTAGCAAATTAGTTAAAATAATAAAGATCTAATGATTTAGTGAACTAAATTTGTCAGTTTGTTGCTGACAGCCAACAAACCATGCAAAGTATTCTGAATAAATTATCTTTTTAATTATCATCAGCTCTTATGTTTGGTTTGATGTCTAAGTGGAACAGTTGTGTTTACAAAACACAGTGTTTGTACAAATAACAGAAACATAAAGTGACCAAGAGTCCTTAAACACTTGATTATGGTAATAACATAAATAGAAGTTCTGAAGAAATCATCAGATTCCCTCACTGTGATAGTCTTTTTACTGATTTTAGCTTTTTTTTTTTCATCTAAAATGGGATATGATCTGGTTTCCAAGAACCAAATGATAAAAACATTATGATGTCAATTAATGAGACACAGTGTTTAGTAAAATTTTTCATTACATATGTAAAAGCCTGTATCCATTCTAGATACTGAGAATTGTTTGTAGTACTCACTCTGGAGAAAAATATGTATCTGCTACTGGGAATACTTAGAATGGTTTACTAATGTGAAAGTATTTCTTAACTGTGTTTTACAAAAATATTTTGTATCACATTATTGAACGTGATTTCGTGTTCCTATTACGTTAATTATCCAGCAGGATTAAACAAACGTGCTTTCCTGAGTTACAATTTTAGGACAATAGGACACAAAACTTATTAAATCTTTCTTTGGTGCTCTTTCAATAAGACTGCGTAGCATAGGAGCTTTCTAGTGGAACTTCTTAGAAAATTTATGACCAAAAAGAAATTTCCACCTATTTGCATTTTACCAAAGCTGCTTTCAGTCTGATATTGTTAATTTTTTGTTTCGACCCAGGAAAGAAACCAGAATGTTTTTTTCACATGAGTCATTCTGGATAGAACTATAATGTGCAGGGAGTTATACAACAGGATTATTTTCCTATAAGTGATACCCAAATCAAGAGGCTTCTAGAACTAAGAAAATTTCCAGTTGTAGAAAGAAACTCCAGTTTAGATATTTCCATTGGGCTGTCTGTCTGAACTTAAAACCAGCAGATCAACAAAAGCCATAAATTTTTTTTGTTGGAGGAATGGCGAAGGAGAACTATCACCAAAAAATCCCACCATTTAATCTTACTTATAGTTTATTTGCATTTTTCATAAAGGTTATTTTTTTTATCCTGATGGGGATGGATATATTTTTTTTAATTCTTTTTTATAAATGTATTCCTACATTGTGAAGGACCAAATCAAAGAGAACAGCTAAGGAGATAAGTGAGAGAAGTAGTGATCATTATTTGGGGCAGAGAATACCATCACAGACTAAATTTAGATAGGGAGACAAACAGAAAATTTTAAAAAGTCTTTTCTTCTGATTTTTAGGGAAAGCACAGAGGAAGACAAGAGAAAATAAAGCACGAAAGTGTTTTGCTGGGCTTTTTTTGGTCCAAATTGTGAATACTAAAATACTCCAGTTATGAAATAGAAATCTTGGGCAAAGCCTCATCCTGACACATTTTAGTAAGTGAGATATTTCAAAAATATCATATTGAATTCAACTTCATATGTGATCATATATGAAACATGGGATGTTGAGAATCAACTAACCAATAAACACTAAGTAACTGCACTTGCTGTTAAGTGCAGTTATACCTCTATACCTCTGCAAGTGATCAATTGGAAACTAGTTCACAAAGCAAGAACTTTGACTCACTGCCCTCACTCACCCCCTACAGAATCAGGCTCTGTACTTAGTTTCCTAATCACCTTGAGAAACCGATTATATATCCCCTGAAGCCTGATAGTGCCTAAAGAAAATCATTCCATTCACTTCAGCAAACCTTTCACTCTAACCTCAATGTTCTTTCAAGGAAGTTCTATTGATATTTTCCTTCCTATTTAATATATTATGATGCACTCAAAAGCAAAATTGTAAATACAGGTAGACATCAATCAATAATACAGGAAAACACGTGCAGAACCTCAAAGACAGAAGTTAGTAAGAAGACTAATCAAAGAATTAACTGGGTAATAGCAAACCTATTATTGATCCAGTAATTTGAGGAAAAAGGATTCTGAGTTCAACAAATCTTGCAGAAGTTGTGCCACAGTGCACAAAGCAGTCCCCTTTTCTTTTCCAGGAAAGAGAGCAAGGGTGCATGTGATTCTAAGCACTTAGGCCTCCTCAAATGAAGTTGCAGTCTCTTTTCCAAAGATTTCTGTTGTGACTCTAGAGCAGACAGGCAAGGAGTTATTCAGTCCTGTCAAGTCAAATGCACTTCTGTGTGCACAAAAAACCACAGTTGTTTATAACCTTCAGGATCTACAGAATCTGGATGCATCAAGGTTTAAGAACCCTGCTTTAACTCCGGTACCTGAATTCTGCTCTAGTTACACTTTAGGTCCCTCTCTCCCTTCTTTGGTAGACTCTCCCTTCTTGGTTTGACTGGCAAAGTCAAACCAAGATGGTCCTACCAAGGTTTTATCAAGTTCAGGACCTAAAGTAGTTGCAACCTACAAACATCCATAGCAGACTGTCTGCCTACTGTTGAAATTTAGGATTCCAAGAAGACATAGGAATGGGCTTTAAAAGTATGTCTATTTTTCTTACTTAACTAGCTGGTTACTTTCAAGAATAAGACTATTTTGTTTCGAAATCTTTAATAAAATATGCGTCAATTTCTCTATTTTAGATATTATTAACAAGTATGCAATTTTCTAAAGACCCATCCAACCAACAATCTCTACAGCTTCATTTTAAGCAGCAGACCACTTTCTTTTTGTGGGGAAATATTGTCAGTATTTGTTTGTCTGGGTTTTATTTTATGGGAGAAATAATATGAAACTAGTGTAACTGTCTGCTGGCTTATTTGGTCTTCATAAATGAAATTTAGATTTCAGTGTTGCAAGAGCAACCTTATAACTAAATCTTTTTTAATGGGAATTATATTAAAATATATAACTAACCTTGAATACTTCCAAGTGTCTTAAGGAATATTTTTTCAGTCTTTGTGAATCTTTCAATTCATCCTACAAACATCCAAGTCACAAATAGTCTTTTCCAGAATGCAATCTGTCAAGTGAGTTACTTTATATATTTAAAGCCAAGAGCACAATCGATCAAATGAGTCTTTCATACTAAGAATGATTATTGCAAAAGTAATAATTACAAAACTAATAGCAGGAAAATACTTTTATTTAATGATTTTAGGTATCCAGTTATATATTACAAATGTGAGTTCTTTCCTTGCCTGCCCTTCAAGTTCCCTTCAGTGTATGTTCATTGCTTACTCATGCTTCACACTGACAGTTAATAATCTCATGGATTTGCCTACTTGTTTCAGGAGAATCAATCATGTTGACTCAGTCCAGCAAAAGCTATCAAGATCACTAATGCTTTGTCCTGCAATCAAAATATCTCCTAAACAGGCAAAAAAAAAAAAATCTAAGGGGCGGAGGGCTAAAACAACACATTTCCTTTTTCCTAGTCCAATAGAATTTCTCAAACATGAAGAAATTTTAAATTTCATCCATTACATCGAGAAAAATGTCTACTCAACTCCATAATAAATGCTAAAGCACTCACGATGGAACTGACCTGCATTTTGCAATCTACAGTGCAATGTGCTCTGCATGCAGCAAAACTGTCTCTCCTCTAATTTACTGAGCTAAGAAAAGAATAGTGAGTCATAATCATTGCTGTCTAGTCAAAATAGGAATTTATGTCATTGAGTAATTTTTAATTACCCTAAAGACCTTTTGTGCTACTCTATAGGCAACACAAAACAGTGAAAAGCCCTTTCAATTTAACTCAGCAACGAAAACTGTGAAACTGAAAATTCTTTAGATAATAACTAATCACTGTTGATTCTTATTGCAGTAAGATTAATAATTTTACAGAAAGAGCTTTTTACAACATGATAGAATGTTTTGTACATCTGACTTTGGACCAAAGGCACTTTCTTGTCTAGGTGACTAAAATTTAATAGAATACTAATAATTTAATGCTAATAATTTAATAAGTGTCCAACTACTCCATACATGTATAAAATAAAAAATTTCTTTGACAAATGCGGGGGTTTGGTCCTTCTCCAGGGAAGTCGTGTCTTGTTTTCCGGCTAGCTCTGGCACCAAGCTCACATTAAAAGTTACAGTTCGGTATGCTGAGATACCTTTCCCGTCCTGTGAGTCTTTGCCTTGGGCAGAAGCGTGGCAGTGGCAAGGGATGAAGAGAGGACTCTTGTGAGGTTCAGCTGGGGTTTATTCCCCCCAGAGAGGGAACCCACAAAGTGGGTTTTCCCCTCTGGCCCTCACCTTAATACCGGGGTGGGGGAAGGGGAAGGCAACAGGCCTGGAACCAATCCAGAAAGAGGGGGGAGTGACCCAGAACAAAAGGACAATCAATAGAACCAATCAATCAAATTGAGGGAGGGGAGAACAGGGATTCTGCCAATCGCTTGACGGCCTTCGTGGAATTTTCCAGACCCAGGGCGAGGCTGCAGAGTGATGGACAGGACTCAGGGGTTCCTAAACTGATGAATGAAGCATAGCTATGACTTGGGGGAAACCATGAAGGGTTAAACATGGGGGTACATGGGACAAACCATTGTAAAACAAAGAACAGAAGCATGCAGAAACTTGGTAAAACACAAAATGCATCACAACAAGGACTCTTTCACAGCCTTCCTGCTTTATTTTTTCAAATGGACTGATGAATGTTAGAGTACATAGAGCACACAGATTATTCAACAAACTGGAAGGTGATTATCTATTGGTAGAGGTTATTCATTGAGGTCTGTGGGGGCCACACACCATCATTCACCTGGAGGATGAATCCCATTTGCTAGCAAAAGATATCAGCCCTGTTCTTAAAATGATCACCTGCCAAGGAGCCAGCAATACTTACTTAACACAGTGCATCCACCAATGCCTCAGAGAAAAGCAAACTCACAGAGGACAGGACTGCTTGGTTTCTCTTGGCACTCACATAAAGAACAGGATAGGACACTCCCAGCAAGTGTCCCTGCACCTGTGTTGCAAATGTCATGTGGCACCTTGCTGTGTTGTAGGAAGAATGGCCAGTGACATCACTGTGCTTCTCATTTAGGAAGAAATTCTTCACTGTGAGGGTGATGAAGCACTGGAACAGATTGTACAGAGAAGTTGTAGATGTCCCATTCCTGCAAGAGTGCAATACCAGGTTGGATGGGCTTTGTGTAACCTGGTCTCATGGAAAGTGTCCTTCCCAGTGGCAGGGGAATTGAGATGGGGTGACCTTAAAGGTCTCTTCCAGACAATTCTATGATTCTGTGATTACTCTCTGGAATAAATCAATCAGGGTTTTTTTTTTTCTTGTATGAATTCCACACAGCTCTGTGAAATGTTACAGGGCAGTCAGCAGCTTTAGTGGACATTTTGCCTTTAACAATGATAAGGTTCCAGGAAAGCAGTGAAGGAAGACAGCCAAGTCAGTATACCACACAATAAGGGCAAATAATAAACACAGACCTGAATACAACTGTGATTTTGAATGCATGAATTTAAGGTGATTTTAGCCATAGCAAATTTATAAATATGAGGAAGCACAATATAGCTGAAACAGTATCCTTCAATCATCCCAGGAGATTTTTGGAAAAGTCCATGGAACTCCATGCAGATATCATATCTGGGCTACATGCAGTTCTGTTAATGCACATGGTGCACTCCCCTCCTCCCTCTGTGGATATCTTTCTTGAGGGACATATACCACTGACTGGTCATTAAGAAGAATTGAATTTTCCTGCAAGATGAGGGCAGTGGTGTAGGTTCAGGTTTGTCAGTTGTTTGATTCCGGGTCTTACATAATGCTTATTTTTCAGCATATTTACCAGGACTCTAGTTATCAGATGATAACATGGATCAGTAAAAATGAGAGAGAACCTTCCATGAGCAAATACATTCAAAGTAAAACCTCAGAATCTTGGTTTTCATCAGGCATTACCTATCTACTGCTGCATCCACAAATAACTATGAAGTAATTCCTATAATTTAAGTGTCTGAGTACTTTGCCTGTAGGGACAATCACATACTTAACTGTCTTGTGCTTGTCAAACTTCTACAATTCCTGATACCCACATTTGTAGGTGGAAAAAAAAGAGACCATTGTTTAAAATCTGCCCCTTAAAGGATATGACCTCTATAGAAGATAACATCTGTTCATTGCATGTGCCACTGTCAGACAAACATGGAGGTTACAGACAGATCTGTACCCATTTCTGCAGACTGAGGCAGAATATGAACCTTTGGAATACTGGCCTGCTTCCACAATTATTTTTTTTCTTTCTTTCACACTTAAAAACAGTTTTAGCTACAGGCTGTCTACATCTGAAAGGACTTGGCACAGTATTTGAAGAGGATCTGAGGCAGGAAAAGACAGACTTTTGCTGCTCAGCCTTTGTTCAGGGCTTGCTGGAGCTGTGAAACTGTTCACTGAGTGTTTCCCTTTTCTCCTTCTAAATAAATATTATTTGGCATAACAGTTCTCAAAATTTTTCAATTGAACAATGGCTAAGCAAGAGCATAGGATCGAACACAATGATCCTCGTGGATGCCTTCTAAATCAGAATATTCTAGAATTCACTCATATTTTTGCTCTGAATTTTCTTGGTCATCCTCGTTCCAGATCCTTTTCTTCAATTGAACACCCTGTAACTAGAAGAGAAATTGGAGTGAAGCAGGAGATGACCAGCAGCATGTGCCCAGAAATGGGCAAAGCCAGTATCCAGAGAAGCAGCAGCCCCAAGTGCTATCTCAAGAAGTACCCCAAGAGGTGACAGAACTCTCAGAGGGGCCCAAGGATGCAGCCAGTGCTGGTGGAAATGCAGCTAATGCTGTTGGATAAGTGAGCAACAGCTGCAGGAGGAACGAAATCACCCAGTTCTGCAAAACACACTGAAATGAACTTAATTCAAATGAACTTAAATTTCAAACAAAAGTGCCCACACCATGATGTATTCATGTGGCTCCTGGTTCTCCATGGGCTCATGTGGAGAAGCTTGCCAGTAGCAGCTCCAGGAGCTCCCACACCACTGAGATATTGCATACTGATGTTGCTAAAGTGTTATAAAGGATTACACACCCAATGAAAACTATGGACATTAAACACCTACATCGCCTGCACAGCAACTTTCGGCATCAGCAAAGTAAAGACAAGGCCATTGGAGATTCAAGAATTCTGACAGATGCACTCTTTGATGTATCTTTATTCTGATTATAATTATATTAAATTAATTAACAGAGTGAAAGAGCAATGAGGCCAGACAGATAGAGGTAACAACACTGCTGCCTGCTACAGGTTTTATTTATTTTATTTACAGGTTTCTGTGTGACACAAAGTAAATGGAGGAGAAAAATAGGGTCATTTTTCCCACCCGTAACCAGGAGATGGGTTTACTAAATCCTGTGTGAACAGATGAAAATGTTCTGTACATGAGATATAGAAATATTTCCAGTTAATGTCACAATGAACATGTCTTAGAATTTATACTAGGTTTTGCAGGAGAGTAGACGTACGATATTGGTGTGACAAAACCTAGAATGGAATCTATTTCAAATTATTTCAGAATGGAAGTGTTAATTGAGTTGTGAATTTGGTGTGAATATCATATAATGAAATAAAATACAATCTGAAAAATAACTTTTAGGAAAACAATGAGTAATTAGAAGCAGCTGTTGGAATTTCAGAGACAGTGAAATGGTTTCCATATACTTCTGAGAGCTGAAAAAAGGAGAAAAAAGAAGAAATCTGTCAATTTTAAACATGTCAGATAAGTAACAGAAGCTGAAACAGTCAGTTCATCAATATGGCACAAACAGATTTGTTTGCAGAGAGTACCATCAAATAGGGTTCCCCAATATGATTCTATGTTGTGTTGGGTGACCCAGGGATCACCTGCAAACCACAGTGGGATCCCACTGGGTGTGCCTGTCTGCAAGCAAAGCCAGCATACCAGGAGGGAAAGTTCTACATCCCAACTCAGTGAAATTAATACCATGCAGTGCAGATTCACCAGCTGGCAGGTGACATACAGAGCCAAAGAGCACAAACCCTTTTGACATCTCCAGGCAAACCTGAATTTGGGCTACCCATAATAGTCCCTGCCTACCTCAGACTGCACAGGGACAGGCCCTTGGGCCACCCAGCTCATCTCTGCAGGTCCTACCGAGAGACTGACTTTGCATGGGGCTGTGGCAATAATCACAGCTGAAGAGTTCAGAGATGGCAGGGACAGAGGTTAAGCGTGACTGAGTGCCTGTAGCACATTAAACCTGTCCCAGCTGCTGAGGGACAGAGAGCTACACCTCCATCACCCTGTCCCTGAGCAAAGCTGACTTGTTCAGGCTCTGAACAGAAAGCTGAACTGGCCATTTGGGGGACTACTGGAGAACAGGATTTGTTTGGGTGCACACCCAGTTTCTTTTTACAGTCCACTGAAGTGTTACCAGTGAAAAACCAGATGCAAATGGGGGGAAAAAAATCAAGCTGAAGTGGAAAGACTGAAGGGAACAGGAGACTCAAGCTTTATTTTTATGACTAATATATGCACCTTCAGTCCTCAGACACCCACTGCACTTTTTTCTGAATTAAGAGAGGCAGGTTGAAAGCATTCAGACCTGCTAGTATAACACTGAATGCAGGTAATGTATAACAATGCAGCACCCAATCACATCAGTAGGAGGGAGATGTGATTTCCTCCTTCAGGACAGTAGATACATGGCTGTTGGGGTTTAGCCAGACACAGCCTCAAACAAAACTGCGCACAGGATTAAGAGGCAGTGAGAGAGAAGGGTGAAAAAGAGGCTGTGGGTAAAGACTGCCTGAGGGGATGACTAGAAGACACAGACAGGAATTCTATTTTCAAGAGAAAATGCAGTTTTGAGAAAATCAAAAACATTCATAAACATCAACCACAGTGGGAAAGAGAAGGCCTCTTGGTGCTTGGGGAAATGCAGCTTTACAGACAATCCAGTTCATGGGAGAAATTAGGGCACAAGACGTGAGCAGCAATGCCTGAGAGAAATCTCTTAGGAAGTGTAGTTTAACTTTTGAAATTACTCAAAATGTGTTGTTAGACTTTCAATAGATTTAAGTGAAGCATTTTAATTATGAACACTCATTCGGAACTTCTCGCTCCACAGTAACATTTTTTTTCCACTTTTTCATAGAATCATAGAACAATCTGGGTTGAAAGGGACCTTAAAGGTCATCTAGTTCCAATTCCCCTTCTGAGGTTAGGGACACCTTTCACTGGACCAGGTAGCTCAGGACACCATTCAACCTGGCCTGGAACACTTCCAGGGATGGGCCATCTGCAGCTTCTCTGCGAAACCTGTTCCAGTGCCTCACCACCTTCCCAGTAAAGAACTTTTTCCTAATATCTAACTGAAAACTACCCTCCTTCAACTTAAGGCCATCCCCCCTTATCCTGTCACTATATCCTCTTGTAAAGAGTCCCTCTCTATGTTTCTTTCCAGCTCCTTTCAGAAATTGGTAGGCCACAATTACATCACCCCAAAGACTTCTCTTTTCTAGGCTGAATAATGCCAACTCTCTCAGCCTTTCCTCACAGGAGAGATGCTCCAGCCCTCTGATCAACTTGGTGGTCTTTTCTGGACTTTTCTCCCAACAGGTCCTTCCTTCTCTCCCATGTCCTTCCTGTGCTGGGACCCCAGGGCTGGGTGCAGGGTTCCAGGTGGTGTCTCACCAGAACAGAGCAGAGGGGCAGAATCCTCTCCCTCCCCTGCTGTCCACACTGCTTTGGATGCAGCCCAGGACACGTTTGGCTTTCTGGGCTGTGAGTGCTCATGGCTGGGTCATGTCCAACCTCTCATCCACCAACACCCCCAGGTCTTCTTCCCAGGGCTGGTCTCAATCTGTTCATCCCCCAGCCTGTGCTGATACCAGGGTTTGGCCCAACTCAGGTGAAGCACCTTGTGTTTGGTCTTCTTAAACTTCATGAGATCCCCATAGGCCCCACTTCTCAAGCTTCTCTCTGGATGGCATCCCATCCTTCAGGTGTGACTGCACCACTCATGTGCATCTGCAGATTTGCTGAGGGTATGCTTGATCCCCTTTGTTTTGTATGGAAATGCAATCCTGCTTCATACAAGACAGAAATTTTGATTTTGACTATGCTTTGTGCAGGCTTTAAGTCCCAATTTTTGAACAGTGCCCTCAGAGAGAAGTCTAGTAGTATGACTTATACAAGTATTCCAGTGGAAAGGAAAGAGTAGCACTGAGAGAGGACTAAGGACTTAATAGTTTGGATGCAGGAGTATAGCATGGCTCCCTTATCCAGCAACAGTGCCTTCTTAAAGAAATATTTAGATTTTGGGATTATTGTTAGGGATTTTTCAATGAGATTTGAGCTACTAAACATTTATCTTTGGTTAAGTGGGAGAGGAAAGCTGGCAGCTGCATGCCAGGCAGCACAGTGGGAGAGGGGACCACAGTCCTCCCCTACCCTGGGATGCTCCCTGTCTCAAGGCTGCTGTCATAAGAAGCACTGTGGACTTAAATGTTTTGCAAGATGAGCATCTGGATGAGAAATGGGAAGAGTGTTTGGGATAGATAGGTATCAACACATCATTTAGGGCTGTAGATATGGCAGGGAAGATTTTTTGGGAGCAAGATGAATAAGGACTTGTAAGCAGGCACTGTTTTGCTGAGAGGGGAAAGTAACATACATATTCCTAATACATCTGTTTACACCTGTTTGAAGCAAGCTCACAAACAATGGTAATTCTCACATTATTCTATCAAAGGCTGGCCTAAATACAGGCTGCCTGAACTTCATATGGCATGAAGTCCTGTGACTCCCTGCCCGAAATGAATCCTAGCTGCCGTATGTACCAGTCTGACCCTGAAATATCTGACCCTGAAAGGGATCTTTGTGGGATGCCTGTGTATTATATACCACTGACTCTTGAGATTTAGTTATGTAACTTTCTGTTTGCTTGTATGTAGCATGTTTGAGAACTCCACAAACCCAAGTGACTAAAAATGTCAGGCTATAATATACCCTTTCAAAGAAAGGTATGCAACCCTGGCACTCCTGAGGCCACACGTCACAAGCCACACAGCACAACATAAATTTAGCCTTTATATTATAATTTAGTTTCATATTTCCTTCCCCAGCTGGGTAAGTGAATCCCAAAATATAATTTTCTAGAAAAAAACACTGGAATTAACTTTCATCAGTACATTTATGAAGTACCAGAGTCACTGATATTGCAAACTGTGAAAAACAATACCTCATATGATGTGTGACTAAATACCTTCTCCAATAATCTCTCAGGTTAATTTCTTGATAGATATCCTCCATTTCACTTAGTCTCTTGAATGAGCAAGTCACATAATTTCTGTCTTCTCTCCTGGAAGAGCATCCATGTCTAACACTGACAAGGAGAGAGGTGCATATGAAGGAGAAAAGGACACAGAGAAGTTTGCTGCTGCTGCAAGAAAATTGCTTGTCTTCTAACTTCAGGTTTGGGGTTTTTTTCTGTACAAAAGAGAACAATGGCAGAAGCACCCATTGTCAGGTGCTCCAGGGAGAGCCAGTAAATGATCCAGGATGAAAGACAGTCAAGGGAACAGACGGTGGTAGAAAATACGTTGAGTAGTATAGAAATACTTAGACACAAGCAGAGTGTCTTCTTCTACAGAAATGTCACTAATTTGGTAATTAACTGAGCTTTTTTAATGCATGGTCTTAAAATAGGGCCCTGGGTCAAACACAGGCGCAGAGATCCTACCTAGCAAGCAGGTAGAATTTATTTCCACTTTTGTGAGTCATAGTCTCAGCGTTACTGATCTCTCCACACTACTGGGTAAAGCATTTCCCTCCTTCAGTCTGGTCACGAATGCATAATTGCCCAGTCAGCCCGATGTCATCACTTCCCACGTCTTACAGCTTTGTCATCACAAAGTCTAGATCTTTGTTCTCTGCCAACCAACACAACTGCGGGAAAAAAGGAAGATTATTTCTACTACAATATCTCACCATTCAGAAACACGTGTTTCCTCTTGTTTAACTTTCAGCATATGCCAGCATAATTACATAAGGCTGCATCAGCTGTGTAATGTGACATGAAGTTGCATAAGACAAAATGTCTCATGCAATGTGCTGCATCATCCAGGAAATATGAAGACCTTTAGTCAGGAAAACAAGTAATTCTCAAGCAGAGCATTTAATCCAACACAGCCGGTGCATCATTTTCAATAAAACTGTCATTCCCTCTTCACGTGGTCCATTCCAGCAAAATAATAACTACTGAAATGAGTAGCTTTTTCCCTGGTCATGATCTGGACTTCACTCTGTTATTCACACTGAGTAATACTCCTGATTTACCAGGCAACATCCCCAGATCTGATGCTATATTGGATGAGTGGATCTCAGCATTATAGTAGTAGCATGTGTTATTTGTTATGCCGCATATATATCTATCCCAAATGCTCTTTCCTTTTTATATCCAGGGCCATATACAGCCATGGTATGGATGAATGGGCCACTCAGCTTCTGTTGAATTCCAGTACTTTGTGCCCTACCTCACATTTAATGTACGGACAGGACTTTATTTTATATTGCAACACTGCAAAAGTTATTAACTCCGTGCTATGCATTTTGGAGAACCCAACAAATTACATTTCCCAAACCTACAGAAAAAGGATGCAGGCACATTTTGGCATGAAAAATCGTTTGTCAGATCCATGACTCTTTTTTCTCCTTTAGAACTAGATACACAAAACAAATTCCAGAACTAAAATGATCCTGACTATCTTTGCATTTATCTCTTATTTTCCTTCTCTAAAATCTAACAAGTTCCAGCAATGAATGATTAACATCTCACCATGTTTTCTGTTCAAGAGCAGCAGAGAAATTTCTGTTCTTTTTCACGTAGCAAACCATAGCTGGCACACCCAGTCCTGATTTTTTTTTTTAAGGAGAATATAATTCTTCTCATTGCCAAGTGGGAATGTTTTCTTTTGCACCATGCCAGAAATGGATAGAAAATTTCTTCCATATAAAAATGTCTTTCTCCCCTTGCTGCCACTTCTCAAGGGGATCAGCCACATCATTTCAAATCTGATTAAGCAGGACTCTCCCTACTGAGCATGAAATTCTTTGAAAACTTTTTTACAAGCAGAAAATTTTGTACTGTGCTCCCCTTGTGGTTTGCTTCATCAATCTGTTGCCTTTTTCCCTCCTTAAAAAGTCTACGAAGTTGTTTTGTTTAGTATCTGCACATTGCTGGACACGGAAGACTTCAGGTTGCAGAAATCTGTATGGCACAGGCACAGAGATGGGCTGGTCCGATAGTGGCTGGTCCTGCATCTTATCATGTCATCTGTCATTAACAGCTCGTGTGATGCAGTTGATGAGTACAGTGTTCATCACAGTTTCCAAAAAACATGAGCACAGGAGGAATGAAAGCTTTCTCAAGGACAGGACCAGAGCTCAAAATGATCCCAGGAAACAGGTCAGGTCATTTGAAATCAATATGAAAAAAATCAGCAAAGAGAACTGCAAAGGCCTACTGTTAAAGAAATGAAATGCTCAAGCTTGAAATGTACTAAGGGTTGGTCATCAGTGTAATGACAAAAGATCTGGAGCTACAGAGGTTTGAAATTAAATCTACATTATTAAATTAAATACTGCACTTCTTATATTTCTACAAGTAGCCAGCTCAGCATGTCTTAGAATCATAGAACTGTTGGTCGTCAGCTAGTCTGTGTGTCCACTGTGACAGCTACCATGAGAAAAATAGGCTTAAGTTAGAGCATGGGAGAGTAGAAAAAGAGTATTTAAATATGTTAGTGAAGCACAGTGACAAAGACTGCTATAGTGAATGGTTTTCTTTGAAAAAGTTAATTATCTAACAGGTTAGACATCAACTTGCATGATACCTGGAGCGTTTTTCTAGCTTTGCACTCTTATGCTTCAACAGATTTGACTCCTTCAGCTAGGGAAATTTATTTCTGTGTGAGCTGCAATTTGAAGAGCATGCCTTGGCAAAACCAGTGGTTCACAAGTGAGCCTAAGATAGAGCAAAGAGACTGTGGTGCAGAACCCTGTGGCTTCTGTCTTTATTTAGCATGCCTAGGAACTTCATTTTCCCCTATTTGGAAACTGAAGTCTCTCCAGCTATTAGAGTATGATCCTCTACCTCCTGCATATTATGGAGACCTGGTCTAAGAAGGAAGGATAGCATTGCTAAAAATGGAGGTGATCAGTGGGGAGATCAAGACTTAAAAGTAACTGAACAAGATCCTTCAATATCAGCTGTGATAGCAGCTCTCAGTGGCTTCACTAGCCCAAAGCATGACCTGGGTTCATGCTCCTGCCTGACAACATTTCACTAAATGCAAGGTGCTTCATCCATTCCTCTGATCCATTCATGCCTGCACAACTACCATGTTGTAGGAACACATACAGGAGCAGCTAGCAAGAAGCAGCTGGCGCGCTGCGAATGTACACCTTAATTTACTTTGCAGTGGCATAATTGCTCCCACCTATAATCCCATGGTATATATATTTTTTTAACGAGACAAACAAAGATCAAATGCTCTTGAAATGCACCTGCCCAGAGAACCTGTGGGTGCCCCATCCCTGGCAGTCTTTAAGGCCAGACTGGATGGAGCTGTGAGCAACTTGGTCTAGTCAAAATGTCCCTGTCCATGGCAAGTGGTTGGAATGAGACAATGTTTAAGGTCCCTTCCAACCCATACCATTCTGTGATTCTGTGATGCTCCATAAGAACAAGTTATTTAGTGATATCAATTAGTCTTATACTTGAAGTTGTTAATGGAATATGGTCCTTTCAATGCGCTGAACTGAGAGTTCTGACACAGATGTTCCTAGGTGTAAATAAATACCTCCAAATCCAGTATTTCATTGCTAAGATTTATCCCCTAATGAGCAAAGGAGCTAGTTTTCAAATATATCCCAAAATACAAAAATCAGTAAAAATAAAACACTCTGACAGGTCAAAAAATCACAGTTCTGACACAGAACTTAAAATATTGGTTTTTGTTTCTAGACCTGTTCCTCCTTACATGAACAGCATTCTCATGAATGAAACACTGAGCACATGGCTGTGTCAAATTCTTTCCTCTTGTCCTACCTTACAGGCACAAATTGTTTTCCTTCCTATTTGGAAACCTAAAATTTCTTGAGCAATTTTTTTTTTTTTTTTTCCCAAAAGGAAGTGTCATAGCCTAGTTGTGGTGCAAGTCCACTTGGTTCATTTATTCAATGCTGGATCTCTGTCCTCACCAGTATGTTGCATACTGGTTCTGCTTTCAGAGAAGGTTTGTAGGAGAGCCCTTGGCAGCATGACCTGGATACTGGAGGTCCTCAGGTGCTTCCCACAGGCACATTGAGTCATCACAGTGCTCAGAGGCAGGACAGTCTCTTCCCATGGCCACCATTCACCATGGGATGCACGCTCTTTCTGCCTTGAGGACCCTCCTAGATTACACCACCAACTCAGTGTTTCACAGGGGTGTGAGGGATGGCATCTTCCAGAAGCACTCATGCCACCAGGAAAGAAAGTGCTACGTGGATCTAAGTCTAACCACTTGACCAGTCTCCCTTTAGACAGACTCTTTTCATTGTTTAAGGCCCAAATAAAGGAGACATAAAATTTTTTGCCAATGACAGACTTCTATCTGTTTCAGAAATTGTCAGATAAATCTAGACATATATGTAATAATAATAATAATAAAGCAGACACTGAAACTTCTCCCTCCTCTGAGCAGCACAATGTAGCTGTGTACACAGCATGGCAGGATACTACAGGGACACAGCTCTGAGCTTACTCATCTGAATATCGGTATCCCACAGAAGAAGGAAAGGACAAATGCAAGGGGAAATTAATTCCAACAAGTAAAATTCCAACAAGATACTTCATAAGTTATGGAAAGGTCCTGCAGGGCTGTTACATCATGCCACATTGGTATGGCAGAGGACATTTCCTGAGACTATCTTTTCTTCAGACTCCTCTAAAAAGGTATCACTGTTTATGATGGCTGGGACAAAGAAACTAAAAGTAGATAGTTGGGCATTTTGGGCATAATGAACCAGACATAAATCTAAGGATGTGAACACATTCATAGTATCCAGGGAGACATAGGATAACACAGACAACAGATAATTTGGGTCAGCTAACATTCACTGCAAAGAAACTGAACACAAACACTCAATGCCTCCCATTTTTTCTGTGAATAGGAGGTCATTTTCTTTCTGCTCCCTGTAACATCCATTTCCTAGGAAACATGGCTCCTTAAGTGTCTTAGGGGTCTTAAAGGCCCCAAGGCAGCACTCTGGATTTCATAGGCCGAAGTAAAGGATTAATATGCAAGCGCGACCTGCATATTCTGATTTCATCCCTCTGCTACTCATCCCACAGCTCTTTTAAGAATCATTGACTCTGTATCACTTTCAGGATCAAAAACCTGATTGTTTTAGAAAAGAACCAGAGACTCTTTTGCGAGCACCTTCACAAAAGACAGAACACTTTGATTTTGATGAAAGCTAAAATGTTTAGCATGAATCTAGTTCATGAATCCGCTCTTCTGAGACTGCCATGAAATGAAAAGCAAAACAAAAAAATGCTAACAAACTTCTGAACCATAAACACAGTTGTTTACTCCAGTCACTTGAATCCAGCAATATAGCTGGTAATGCAGGGAACCTCAGATTTTCCTGAGACCAAGAAATCGCAAATGCAAGCCCTGGCTGTGGCACAGACAGGTCATGCAATCCTGGATGTCTCTCTGGTTCTCTCAACCTCATTTTCCTTGTCTGTGAAATTAAAGTAGTGGTCAGAGTTTTGGAACATCAGTAGTGTGTGTTTTGGAACATCATTACATAAAGTGCTACTCATGTAAGATTGAAAGTTCCATAACTATCATTATTAATTCACAGTTTATTCATTTTCTTGTTCACTTTTGGAAGGTTTACCTAGAGCTTTTGCAATACAGCAGGTAGCCAGGAGAGTACAGAGAAAAACAGAGTTAGTAAGCAAGCATGTTTGAATACAGAAAGAATGTGTGTGGAAAAGAGCAAAAAGAAGTTGGGAGTGTAAGGGCAATTTCAAGGACAGGTTAACAGAGCAAGATGTATAGATAAAAATGCATAAATAATTCAATTTTCAAGCAAAAATGTAAATCATGAACAGAAAAGTGAATTCTTTGCCTCAGAGTTCCAAGCCATTCTGAAATCAATATTTCTGCCAGACTCACAGTCCTTACCTTACAAAGCTTAGGTATTTGTTTTCTCTAACAAGAGCTTTTTAGGTAAAAAGGACAGAAATAAGTATGGAGTGTACAATTAGAGAATGCAGTTTAACTTTTCTGAATGCAGCCTAGGAGCATTTAAAAGCACAGCATGATGTGACAACAATCTCCTATGATGTTATGACCAGTCTTTTCTTGAATTTCCAAGAAGAGAATAATATTTTCAGGGAATTGTAGTTAATCAGAGGGAGAAGAAAAGGGGCATAAAAGAGCAACCTAATTGAGAACCAGGACTCTCTGTTGTCCATTAATCATTACAGGAAGTTCTGATTCACCTCTTAGCTTCTTAACGTGAACTGAGTACTTGAAAATACGAACCTATGTTGTGGTCAGTTTGGACCTCTTCTAAAAACCTGGTGGAAACTGCTTAATATTTTAACACTGCCAAATGAATTCTGATGAAGGACAAAGCAGTTGCTTTTCCTCTAATTTTGTAGTAATGGATCACTTATACATAATATATAACCGCCAACTTTTTACACCAGGTTCATTTTTGAAGAAAGATGAATTCATAGGTGTTCCATGTTTGCAAAACAAATACCAAAACAAGGAAAATTAGTTGATATAAAAGTTATTAACATTTTATAAAACATAAGTCCTTATTTTTCCTGAAATTAAAATTAGGTAACTTCCTTCTCCAGTTTCTCTTCCTGCTCCTCCACATTAAAATACCAGTAAAGTAACTGGGTGATTACCTTGCGATTAAAAACATCACAACATAGTTATAATCTCACCAAAGGAGCTCTTCCTTGCTTGGGTCATAAAACCACAGGGTGTTTTGGGCTGGAAGGGACCTTAAAAATCATCTCATTCCAATGCCATGGCACCCTTTCTCTCCAGCATGTGGACTGCCCCACGCAGCTTGGTGCCATCAGAAAACCTGATGAGGGTGCCCTGGATCCCATGGACTGTGTTGCCAGCGAGGATGTTAAACAGAGCTGGTCCCAGTGCTGATCCCTGCGGGCACTGCATGTCACAGCTCTCCACTTGGACAACGAGCCATTGACCAAAGATCTTTGAGCACAACCCTCCAGCTAATTCCTTATCCACTGAGTGGGCCACCTGTCAAATATATGTCTCTCTAGAGAAAATGATGTCTCACAAGGTAATATTAAATGGTTTGCACAAATCCTGGTAGATGATACAGATTAGAAATAACAAAGATGGCAATGTGGAAATAATAGTCAAAGCATCTGAAATATCATTTTCCTTACACATGTTGGAGAAAGTCACATAGTGCATTATGGAGGGCAATTGCATATCTCTGATGATCTCCACAAACACCAAAAAATTCATGTTCTGCTACTGTGTCTGATAATTTTGCTGCTAAGAAGAACATCCATATTTACTCATAACACATACACCTCAGAAAATAATGTGTGTTACAATATAATATACTGCTTCCCAACTACCCATTTCTGAGCCAAGATTATGTACACAACCTGCAACACATGACAGGTAAGTAAAACTTTTACATTTCTTATGTGTGTGTAGGAGTGGGAGAAAGCTTCAGATTAATTATCCTGTTAATAAAAAAAGTCTTGTAAATTAGATTAATTTATAAATACTGTTGTGTATAAAAATGCGTGGAAAAATATTTTTTTATAAGATGAAGAAAAATGCCCGTGTCACTAGGCCTGGAAGTGGTGAAAACTATTCAGTTTCTTTGAATTCACAGAAACAGTTTAGCTCCAGGTATATGTAAAATACAAAAAGGGATTTTAAAGCTTCAGCTAATTGCCACTAGCAAGAGATCAGCAGGCTGAAAACTCAAGACAAAGTCAGTGGTGTCTGAAGGAGAGCATGACAAATGCATGGTATAGAAAGTTGGACCCTTTTACCATAGATTTAAGCCATCACCAGGGCAAGATGGAAAAACATAAAGTGAATCTGCAACTGGTAGAGAGATTAAAGGAAAGAGCCTTTACTTTCCAGTGCTGCATGCAGCACTGACTCTGACTGCTTTTAAAATAAGCTGTAAAATTCTCCACCTTGAAGCAAAGGGAAATAAGTTAACTGAGTCTTGTCCACTGTTACCACGATCTGCTCTGCTTTTCTTTTTTTTTTTTTGGCTGTGAATGGGCAGCACAAACATTAGTTACTGTGAATAAATAAAGCAATTGTATCCAGAAACACTGCTCTTTCAGCACTGCCCTTTCAGTTTTAACTCAGAATAGTGGTATGACCTGTTTTCTCCATGGACCCACCCAACCTGCCACCTGACAGAGCCTGCAAGAGAGCGTGAATCCATGGGAAAAACACCCCACCAAGCACAGTCCCATCTAAAGGACCAGGTGGCCTGTTTTTTTTAACAATGCTCCTACTCTTCCTTACTAAACACTCTCTCATCCTATGTCAAAAGAGTATGAGTCTGAAAGCCTCAGTTCTCTTCCGGGGGGGCCTCTGTAACTTCCAGCTGAAGATATCAGGTTTTACGGGTTTGAAGTGCTGCTCAAGACAAAGCCAGTCTTACGGCTTGTGTCTAAGTTGTGTATAATAAATTAGGTGTAGGTTATTTTTGCTTCACCACTGATCTTGTAGGTCTTCACACAGTATAATAGGCTAATAATAAAAAGCTGCACCACAGAAAAATCAGCTGGTTCTATTGTTAGAGCGCTATTGTTAGAGAAATGGGTATCTGCTTCATGGAGGCTCGATACAGAAAGATCCAGGCCTGTGTTTTGTTCAGAGTCAAACCTCCTCTTTAGATCATTTACCTTCTTCAGAAGGATAAGTCCTCTGCTGACTGTTCTTCTTGGGCTAAAAATCAACTCTTCTGAACTGTTTTCATATGAGGGAGCCTTTCCACTCATCCCACTGCAGATACTCTCCAGAGCTACTTTCTTCATCCAACCTTTATCTCTCAAATCACATTCAAGTGTCATTTCCACAGCTGGTTTCTTTGGTCTTTTACTAGAAGAAAGAGACCAGAAAGCAGCACCTCATAACAGTAAATGCTCATAAACAATCTCAGCGTGGAGAGTTGGAGTCATTACATGATGTACTAGTAACAACATGTTCATTAGCTTAGGAAGATTAAGCTGTTTTTCTGACTCCTAAGGGCAGTCCTGGGGAGGTGTAGAGCCCATGACAACAGAGAAACAAAACAGCTGAAGGGGAAACTTGGACTGACTGATGTTATTCAGGACAAAATTGAAAAAATTACCATTGTAAAAGTTTTCTTAAAGGGCTGGGAGCTATAGACTCCACAATTCCAGACACTCTTTCCCCAACCCTATAAATCAATTAAATTAATCTTTGTCCTTTTCAAGTGGAAAGAAACGTGGCAATCAAAGAGGAAGATATGTATGGAAAGATGAGAAAATCTGTAGACTCATGATATCTTTGATCTCTGGACCCATGTTTTGTTTTGTTTTCCAAATTCAGGGGTTAAGAAGGAAGAAGGTTTTAAGTTGAAGCAAACAAACTTATTTTCAGATGTTTCCTAAGCTTGACAACACAACATTTCTAGATAGAAGATACAAAGCAAGAAAATCTCAAATTTGCTAAAAACTCTACCCATCAGGAAACCACAGTACCTGGCACAGAAATGAGCACACTTGCAGAGGCACAACTATAAACTATTTAATCATTACTACTTGAAATGTAATAATGATGCATATTTTCCAAGGATTTTGAACTTGTCATGTGATTCAACTAAAACTGATATTACAAAATGTCATAGTTATTTACCTGTCATGCTACCTGTATAGACATTAAAGATGGTGTAAAGATTGTGCTGAAGGTATGAGGAAGGCAGTGAATAGCCACATCAAGGATTTTAAACTCAGCACTCAATGTAGTCTAAATATACTAGCAGAACATTTTTTGCTTTTATGCAATCAATAGATTTGATCCCTAAACATCCTTAAGTTTTGGCACTGTCATTGGCGTCATCGGTTCACGGAGCTGGTCAGAGCACTTAATTAATGTGAGTTCAATACACACTTCAGGCACATCAACCTTTCCTGGAAAAGTACGTGTGTCAGGGATGTTGAAACTCATAAAGATGAGCAACTGCCTGGTACCGTGGAGATGCATAGGGAAAACTCTTCAAAATATCATTCGTTCCGGAGTTCGTGTATTTGCAAATTAACTTTACTCCTGAATTCAGTCTTACCTTAGGTACAGTATGACATTATTCCTGTTCATTGTGTACTAATACATTATATCCTTCCTGAAATGTCCTTTCTTTCTGGTAATGAAATGTAAAGCACTGAAGAGACTCACTACAAGGATGCATTTATATTAAATAATTCTTTTCATGGAAATACAATTATTATTGGTCCTTTCAGTAGAAAGCCTAGCATGTTATTTCATTAGAAAAATGGACCTTTTTAACTCACTGAGTTTCACAGAATTGCAATTCAAAAAACATCCTTCAGTAATGGTAAATTTAACCCTTACACTTCTTTTACTTGTCTATCTTTAAATCCTGTGCTGCAATTAAGAAACTGAAAAACAACAAAATGACAGGAGACAATCAAATAAAGAAACAATGCTTAAAACACAGCTTGACTGTACCACTTTAATTAAGTGTAGAGGGGAAAAAAAACCCTACACAGTGTAAAATATCCAAAGAAGGCAAATCTCACCGACCCCTGCAAATGGAGATAAATCACAGTGATGGTTATCAGTGCACATATCTTCCCAGAATGACACCAAGCAGTGGGAGAGATGCTGGGGATTCACTGGATGGGACACTCAGCACTGAGAAATCATGGTGTGGAGGGCTTATCCCCATGGCAGGGAGCACCCACACACCTGCATTCTCAAAGCAGCACCAACCAACCCCAGAGCAGCCTTTACACTAAGACAAACCTGAGCTGCATTCTTCTGCTGCTTTTCAGTGTTATTTCTAGTAACGAAACCAATAAAAAATGGTGTAGCCAGCAACATCTGTATTTCACCAACAAGACCTATATTTTACTAGGAAATTGCTGCTACCCAGCACTATCCTGGAAATGCTAAAAAGGTATCAATACAGCAAGAATAGCAAGCAAGGTAGAGTTTAAAATTAATTAAGACAAGAAAACCAAAGAAGCCCTTAATGTCCAGATGCAATACTAGTGGAGAAGGTAAAAATCACTGAGAGGTTTAAGCCAGCACTGAAGGAAATTACATTAAGTGTTTGACAAATTTCCACCACATGCAGTAAACCTAATGACAAGCAGAAATCAAAGCAAATGCAGTGCTAGAATAAAAGTGAGAACTTTCTTTCCAAATACATCCTGGAGATACAATTGCAAGGCCTGGAGTTCTGCCAGAGTGTTGGGCAGGAAACCAGGTGTCTCATAAACCACTTCCTCCAAAAGTCCTGGACAGCAGCCAGTAAGCCTCTGTTATCAGCGAGGAGAGAGAAAGCTTGCTCATACACACCAGAGTCTAAAAAAAATGTTACGAATATTTATACTATGCAAATGTGATAAGTACCCAGGTACTCCTGTGCATACAAACCTAGCCAGCAGAGACCATCCTGGATGAATAAACAAAAAGTGGTAGAAAGAGTTCCTTTTCCCTGTTTTTGTGACTTTATGCTTTAAGATACTTCACAAATCAGGAAGCTGTAAACCTTGCTGTTGACTTAAGCACTTAGTCACCAGGCTCTGGACTTCAAAGCTTGCTTTTCCTGATCCATCAATATTTATTTTTTAAACTTTTGTTAATGACAGCCTACAGGTAAAGACCCTGGGAATGGAAGGCATATTTGAGGTTGTTCCAGGAAAACAGCAAGGAACAGTGTGTATTTAAATAGAAGTACTAGCACTTCTTCCTCTTAGATCTTGTGTTTAACTGATGGAATTACATTTCATTTCAAAACTCAGTGGCCCAGGTGACATTACTTCAAATATTCCTTTCTTTTTTCAGCAGTGTATTTAAATAGCTACATCCCAAAAAGTCTGTATAGATTTGGCAAAACTGATATGGCACATTGCAATGTGGGTGCACATTTAACATTTCCGGGTTAAGAATTTTATATCGTGCACAACCTGGAACATGCTGGACAAGAGCAAGGCTCACTCATCACCCATTCGGCAGAGAAATGAGGTAGAGGTGTGGTAAACTTGTGGGGAACAAAGTTAAAAAGGCTTTCATTTCCCATAGGAGTGAGTTTTTTCTAAAGGGCTAAAGGTGATGTTGACTTTTATGTGCAAAGAGAATTTGCACTAATGAAAAAATAAAATAAATTCACGTGCAGATGGATGCAACTGTTTCTGGGTCTGTGGCTTTCTAAAGGAAAGGACAAAGCTCTCAAGAAAAGCTTGAGAAGTCACACTAACTCATAAAACATAAAGTAGTTTTCAGATGTTACCTTTAACATAAAATTCTGTAATGCTGAAAGTCCTGCAAAGTACCTGAAATGCCTCTGTGTCCTGGAGCTTCCTGGTTCACTGGACAGTGCTTTCATTTGAGTTAACTAAAAAGAGGTTACAACCAGAGGCTGCATTAAGGGTTAGATTAATTTCCACCTCTTTTCTTTCATTTCAGAAACTCCAGATTACAGAGATAGCTCAAAACTATTTCCTTCACAAATGTAACTTTTTGGTCTTAATTTTTTGTAAGCTCATACGTTACAGATTTCTCTCATTTAACTATATGTGTTTTCTCACTTCCTGGAAGTTTCAGTCTGACAAGCAACTTGGATCCACAAGCTGTTTAAAAATTTTGCAGTCTGCTTGGAAGAGAAGTTTCCAAGCATCTTACAGGCAGGTTTAGGTAGACTGTGCTGGAGCTGTGAAAATTACTCATCTCAGCATAGATATTACCTTTAATATTACCTGGCTGTGTTCATTTTCATAAATGATAACAAAAAATCCCCTCACATAAGAGTTCCACTTGTCACTTGCACACTGACTCTTGACTCACCGAGCCACATCACTATGTGGTGTCTACTCAACAATCTCTGCATTCTAGCGCAGAGTGTTCAACAAAGCCACCAGCCTTTCCCAGTTCAATTAGCTCCTAAGGAAAGCCTTAATAAAATACACTGCAGACTTCAATTGTCTCAGAGCTCTCAGGAAAGGTGTTTTGTAAGAACCAAAAGAGATGCAGATAAGAGACAATTTCATGCATCACTCTCACTAACTGGTATGAAGGGGTCATTAAACAAGTGTTTCTGCACTTCATGCATCTCTGCTGCCATGAGGTCACTTCCATTACTCTACTCCGGCACATGGCACTCCTAGAAATGGTCCCTCATCCAGCAGGACAGGGACAGCTGTATAACACTCACTGAGTAACTTGGATGAAACAAAGAGGTGAACCTTTGTCATGCCAGGCACAGCATTTCAAAGTATTCACAACCACAAGGGTGTTGGGAGGAGGTCTTCAAACAGCATGATAAACTGACTGTAGAACAAGCATAGATCCCTCTCTCTGGCTATTCCTGAGTGCCCATCAGTACTTTTGCTGCAGAAAGAGCTCAAGAGATTGCTCCAGGTAAGAAAATATCTAGCAAAATATGTAATCCCCTCTGTAATACCTGCTATTTCAACATTGTCATGATTTAGACCCAAAATGTTGGTGTGTTACATACTTAGAGGAGTCTAGACTCCGAATGTTGTTTTACAACCAACATCTGTGTGTCTAGACCACTTTTTGGGCATTTCTCAATACTCTGCAAACAGCACACTCAGGTCCTGCAATTACACAGCTGTATTTACACACCAGTGGGTACCTGGGTCTCATCTCAATTACAGGGAGAATCTGAGTTTCTAGCACCACAAATTTGAATAATCTTTTGTGTTTACTTTTAATCAAGGCTTTCAGAATAAAACAAAGTTTTTCACAAACTCATTAACTTCAGTTAAGAAGCAGAATATTTCTTTCAATCGGAACATAATATAAAATTTGACTGAAAAATAGAAGGAGAACATGGATCTTCGCAATACCTAATCCCTTCTTCTTTGTCAATAGACAGATGCACTAATACATATGCCTTTATGCAGGGACATACACTGCTTTAGAAGATCCCAACTCACTTGTTTTTTTATTTTGAAACCTAACAGTTGTCTCTGCAAAAGTAGTATGAAAGGACCAATTAGTGAGTTTTGGTCCAGGTCTTCAGTTCAGCAGTGGCAAAGAATGACTAGTTTAATGTCATCATGACTTATTTCTTTAAAATTCATGTGTTCCCTGAATGAGCAACGTCTCATCCTTAATACTGAAAAATGAAAAAGTTGTACTCTTTATCTCTCTTAAAATTGTACACGATTGAATGTTTTTATTTGGCAAGAAATATTAAGACCTTAGGCAAGTGAATTATGTCACCAGCTTAAAGGTACTGCCTTTCTTGTGAACCATGCCACAGCAATAAAAAATTGGCAAAAGCAAAAAAGAACACAAAGGCAAGCAAAAAGAAACCCAGGAGAAGTATTTGCAGTCACAACAAATACAGCAGTTTGTACATGTAGAAGTGCAGTCAACCATTTTTATCTCTATTTACTTGAGTCATTGAGACCCTATAAAAAAATATCATCTAAACACAGCAAAGAAAAAATTTACAATTAATTAAAAGATTTCTCTGTTTCATAGCTCATACAGCTTTTCTCAAACTTCATTTGCAATACATCTGTTCCCATTTATAGATGCAGAAATCCTATGGATAAAACTTGTTTTGCATACCTAACTGAAAAAGCAGCAACACCCAGGAAATAAATTGGTTAAAAAATTATTAAGCCAAGAAAATGTTCGCAGGCATTGACCATTGAGTCTGCAGTACCACTTCAGGAGCTCCTATTCACTCACCACACTGCAATATTCTATTCTCAAAACCCTTGTGGGCAAGCATTGTTAACATCAAGAGCTATCACATTTACTGGGACTTAAAGTGAAATTTTTCATTAGCTAGTGCAAATAATAGCAGCTGAAAAAAATTTTCCAGTTGTTTTATACACAAAAGGAAAATTAAATACATTTGTTATGTGAAATTTAAAGAAGCCCCACAGAAGAAGAAAAAAGTATGTTGCAAGTGAAGGAAATGGGATATAGCTGAAAAGACCAAAAAAACTAGTCATTTAGCAGAGGTTGCTTTCCTCCTGAGCGGTGGTGAGAAGGTATCCTGTACTTTGACAGAGGAGAAGGGAATCCCACATGGAGCTGTGCACCATTGTACGGCAAATTCTTTTTGACAGACCCACACCAGTCCTTCCTTGGCCTATTCAGAGTGTCCATCCTCAATCCCCTACAACCACACAGTCACAAAGCAAAACACTCAGCTACAAATGTTGAGTTCTTCAACCTGAATGAAAAAAGGCCATTAAAATTACCAAATGTCTTTTCTATATATGCAAATTGTCAGTTCTGCCCCACAGCTGTCATACCCCTGACATCTCTTTGACAAACAAAAATATTTGAGTTCTCCTAGGGTCCACAAGAAAGGGATCTATGGATAGAACACCATAATTAAACTGGGAAGGTTTTACACTAGATATTGGAAAAAAATTCTCCATAGAAATTATTGTCAATTATTGGAATAGGCTGCTTAGAGAAGTGGTGGAGTCACCATCCGTGGAAGTGTTCAAAAAATGTGGATATGGCATATGAGGATGTGGTTTAATGTTGAACATGATGGTGATGCTAAGTGGATGGTTGAACTAAATCTTCTTAAAGATCTTTTCCAACCTTAATGATTCTAGGATTCAGTGACCCTCCAAGATCAGTTACATTTTGTGGAGGAGTCAGCATCAGTTGAGAACCTAGTGATCCTATATACCTCTGCAGGCAAGATTTACTTCTTCTGGCAGGTCTACCATATATATGAGACTGCATTTAAAATTAACAGCAATTTGTCAATCTGAAAAGAGTTTTGCCTTCATTCCAGAAGCAGATTGGATTGAGATGCAGCATCTGGATTTTTAGGAGTTATTTAGTGCCAGAAGAACAAAGATGAGCTACACTGCAAATGTTTGTAGGCTCTTGCAGTCTGGGGCCTGTGATACAGCAGAGATTTATTTTTAATTTTTAGTTCAGCTGCAGCTGATTCATACAACCAGGTTTTTTCCCTCATCTTGTTGCAGAGGAACAAAAACTCCAGTGAAGTAAATGAATCCATGCAGATTAACTCCTGAAAAGGTAAATAAATCTTCCCCATTTTTCTTTGTGTGTTCCCTAGGGTGTGCACAACTGAATTATGTCAATGATCATAACCTTTAAAGAAGAGCCTGAAAACCTAGCTAACAATATGACAATCTGCCACTAGTGCAACCCTTCAGTTGCCAAGGACTAGCTCACACGGATGTCACTAATGTCTCTCAATCTGAGTGACAAGACTGAGACACTCAGGACAGGTCCAAGAGTTTCTGCACACTGCAGATTCTTTTCTTTCTTCTGGTTCTAAGAGAAGTTACTGTCATGAATTGCATACAGCAGGACTTGATGTGGATGAAAATTGAGGTGACCCGTGTGCTCTCAGGGTACCCCCAGGGTTGAAGACCTGGGCAGGCGTATGTGAGAAATAAGGATCTTTCTGCAGCAACTTTCTTCTCCAGAGCTCAGTCAACACCTACAGAGAATAAAGCTGCTTTTCCATCCGGTCACTTCAACAAAAAAATCGAAAGCACTGCCTTTCTACCATATTTCACAGTTTTATCAGACAAGATCTTACGCAAACCAGTAGGAGTTTGACAATCACACAGTAGTCACTGATGTACAGGAAAGATTTCCTATATGGAAAAGGTCTAAACGTGATTCCTTAAACACTGTTGAAACAGTATGTGTAACCTTTTCCCATTAATTCAGGTAGTAATGAGTGAAAGGTCTTGGTAGGAGAGTTAATAAATGTCAAGGGAATCTTGCAACAGCAAAAACAGTAAGTTTCATTTCACTTTTGCATATATTTTACAAGAAGCTGACTATAATTAGTCTTAATTGACAGTTGAAATGAGGATTAGAGCCAGAAATATCACAATTTGGTATACAGAGTTTGAAGAAAAGCTTATTTTAATGATAAACTTCTCAGGCACAGGCAGTGACAAAAATAATTTTGGTACTGTGTCTCTGCATTTTAGGAGGGAAATTTCAGAGTCCCACTGTGTCTATAGACTCTTCTTTTATTCATTTGTTGTACTTCAAATCCCTTATTTGAATCCCTTAGACACCCAAATGAATTTTTCTGCAGCCTTCTTAACAATAGGATATTTATGATTGTTGACATTCAGATTTTTTTAATTAAATACTTACTCTAACATCACATTTAATTTTCATTAAGGGAACTGTTCCCATTGAAGTAGATGGCACAATTCCAGAGAAAGTAGCATCATACCCAAATTGGTGTTCTGATGCTTTTTTATTTTTATTGTTCTGATGATTTTTTATTTTTAAATGTTAAATGGAAATGTTTTGTACACCCCAAATATAAAAGCAATACCCTCATTATCAAAGTTTAGCTTAATTTAGCTGTGAAACTGCTAAAAAGAAAACACATCTATATTCATGCTGGGTCCTTTTCAACAGTGTCTACTGGAAAAAAATGAAATTACCTCCTCCCTCTCTCCATTCAGTATGATGCAGTGTCATTATTTCAACCTACATGAAGATTTTTTTGTCAGCTTCTAGGATACAACCTTGGTAACTGCTGAGGCAATTCCTGTATTTCTAAAATATCTATCTTGCTGTGGTTAGCTTTTCATTCCTGCAAACAATCAGATGCATGGACTAGGGGTTTGGGTCTGGGACTGTCAGTCCTCACCTCATAACACAAAAGACTCAGCACCAAGGTGCAGATGTGGCCTGCACACCTGGATGGGGAGAGTCCAGATGCGCTGCCTGCAGCAGGGATGTTTTACCCACTCTCATGAGCAGCATAGGGTCACTGCAGACTGTGAATTGCAACCTGAATTTTCAGAGCACATGAGACATCACCATCAATGCAGGCCTGTGTGGGTTAAATAACTCCTCACATCCCTTCACTTGTTTTCCTCCAATGAGGTGGTTTTCTTTTAGTGTGTGCTGTTTCTTTTTTGGTTTTCCAGTGTCTTTGGGAAGGAGAATGTACAGACTAGGAGTATTGCTTAACCTGCTCTAGTCAATGGCTTCATTCAAGCTGACTAGATTTGGATTACCTATTAGTCAGACAAATTAAACTCCAAGGCTTTGATTCAGACCTGACTTCAAATGATGAGGTCACAAAGTATCAAGTGAAAATATCGTGGTCATAACACAGGATACTTCTTGGAGAGGCACACAGGAAGAAAGTCCTGGTTTAGATTGCTCTCCAGCAGGCATCATTTTTGTATCCTTCCTCTCTAATAAGATAATAAAATATTTTAATTTATTCAGACATTATGTTGGCAACTACCTTCAAACAATACTTTGGAAATAGAGTGGGATGGAGAGCCTCAGAAAAGCTGTAAGTGCCAGCTCATGTTTTATTAAGGAAAGAGAAACATTTCTGATATTGAAGTGTTGAACTATTTGAACTACCATCAGGTACCGGAGCTTATATTTTTTCTAACTGGGTCACAGCATGATCTGTCAGTCACTTGTAAAGCCTAAATGTGTTGCAAATCATGACCTGCTTGTACTGCTCAACAGGAATAAATAATTCTCCTAAGCCATTTCATAACAGACCACGTAGTGCCTTTATAGAAATCACTCCTCTGAGAAACTGATCTTTTCTGTTTGCTCTCATTTCCTCCAGTGACCTAGTTCTGGACAACAGCACTTTTCCAAACTATGCTGTTTTCTGATCTAGCAATATGAGTCGTTCTGAAGACATCAACAGGAACTGCAAGGCATCATGTGAGATGGGCTGTGCCAGTGCATGAGGCAGTATCCCACCTGACACGCCTGGTTTTGGTGCCAGCCCACCCAGCAGCTGCATTTCTCCAGCTGTGGCAGCCACCCCAAAAACTCACCCTGGAGAAGGCAAGCATGCAGAACCCACCCCTCCCACCCCTAGAAAACAGAAGCCAAAAGATCTGATAGAAAACAGTTCCAGACTCTGCAGTTATGATTATTGCACCAAGAATGGCTTTAATACCAACTACAGGAGAGCCATACCTGTATTTTAAATACCCAGCATACACACAATGACTATGAAACCCTTGCAAGAGCAGGAAAATCTCTTGACAGCATGACAGACCTTCTTTTCATGTGAGATGGCAGCCTTCCACTGGTTTGAGAGATGCTTTACAAGTTATGCAAGGTGTAGGTGGCCTTCTACTCCTGAAGCAGCTTTTTTTCTGTCCCCCCTCAATGTTGGTGCTATATGCAATGGAAATTTAAATTGAAAAAAAGAAGAAAATGTTCCCCTTGAAAAAATTTTATGGCTACTAGAAAACAGCAGTTGTCTCCTCGTTTTCTCAGAAATTCACTGATCCCTCTACCTTTTCTTCACAAAAGGTATTTACTAATTTTACACATATTTCCAAATTGGTAACCCTATCCATTACCCATATGCCCATCAGACTGCAGCAGCTGGTTGGAAAACAGTTTAATCTCTTTTAGACAGTTTAAAATCCATGGCTTATAATTATAGAAAGGTAGAGCCAGGCTAGACATCATCAAAATGTTAACTTCAAGGCAAATGGGATGTCAGATGCCATCAAGAACATCTCAAGTTTCCAGAACGCACTCCAAGAAAATCACTAGTTTGTTTGATATCATTCCATACCAGAGCATATTGGCACTAGGAGACTTCACGTGGAATGTGGGGCCCCTCCAAAGCGCCTCCTGGAAAAAGCTGTGCTGCTTCTCCAGCTGATAAGGATATTGTACAACACATGCAGTGATTAATGGATTGATCACAAAAAGTCAATGTGGTCTGGCAGGAGAGAGCCAGAGACCACACAAAGACAGAAGGAAGACTGCTGCTGTTGCAGGAGGCCCAGACTGGAGGGCTAAACTACCATCAGAGTGCTTTTTTTTGGGCTGCTAAAGCAATTACTCCATTTCAAAGGCACTGACCACAGTGAAGCTGACCTTTACGATATGTATTTTCTATTTCTTACAGGCCACATTCAGCCTGATAGAGAAAAAGAGTCCATTCTATCTCCTCCTTTTGGAGTCACGTATCAGCAGCAGCTGCAGAAGGGTGTGCAAAAATTGCTGTAGCCTAGAGTCTGATAGCACATTCCTTATAGCAAAACTTTTCAGCATCATACACCTTACAGGGTTTATTTTTTGATGACAAGTCATGTCTGTGTATGTGTTTTCCCATTCTTCTCACTCTAACTTTCTCTCCAGTCTATACAAAACTAGACCAATAAAATACATATTTTCCCTCATCTTTGAATGCACGTATTTTCCTTTAAATTTACTTTGTCTCCTTTCCCCTTGCAGAAATCTAAGATTTTGCTTAGTGTAATTCTCCTGTTACGTGTTACAATATTTCGCACTGTACCAGAATTTCATGCTGTCATTAAAGGCAACTAAATTTTCTAGTAGCACAACTGCATGTCAATAGCTCTAAGATTTTGAGACATCAAGAAGTGACCTGGCCAGGAATGGAAGCAGAAAATTAAAACCTTGAAAAGTTCAGGAACAGACAGTGTGGAAAATACACCTAACTAGAACAACTAAAATTAAAAGTAAAATTCTAATTTTTTTATACACAAAACGTTTTATTTTTGAAAACTGAACTTTTAATTATGTCCTATGAAAATTTTCAAAATAGGTTATCTACAACGTGTAAAAACTATATGCTTGAAAAAGCTTTTAACCAAAAATCCCCCACCAAAATAAACAACAAAACCAAAACCAAACCCATTAAAACAGCAACCCCAAAACCCCATTTTAATCACATAGATCTTAACTAATATGTCCTTGAAAGCAATTTCATTTTCCCAAAAGGGCCCTTTCTAGTAAAAAAAAAAAAGTCAGGATTTCTTTTTTTTCATGTTTACCAAACTTGGCTCTACCTCCTTCATATTGGCAAGATGCTAACTGCTTCAGAAATACTTAGCCTTTCCTGTTTACAAATGCTACAGATATCATTTTATCTATTCTTTTAGGGCTTTCCAAGCCACTCTGGCTTAACCTTGCCCAGATGGATGATGCCTGTTCTGCGTCCTCCATCCCTGCCTCATGATTTGCCTGCAGTTGCCATGGCTAAAATTTAGGTTGGAAGCTCTTTGCTGAGTCTTCCTGTTTGGGATTAACCCAGCCTCAGCAAAGGAGCTGCACAGGCTTGCCATGGCCACCACCTCCTCACCTACCCACCAATTTTAATGGGGACTTGGCCCACTCCCTTCACAGCCTTCAGTAAATGTGTGTCTGCTGCAGGATGTAAAGTGTTGATGCTCCCCCTCAGAGCGATAAAATAGCAAAATATTTTTCCTACAGTTAATAACATATATAATGGACTTTTGATGATTCCTTGAACTTTATTGTTATATTCCACTGGATAACATCCAAACTCATTGTGGAATTGTGATTTGCTTTCCTTCTCAAGAATTCAAACTGCCTTTTTCCCCTTTTAAATATCTCTTTCAGGAAACGTTTCCTATAGCCCCTTTCAGGCCCTTCATTCCATAGATTCAAGTCCTCCAAGTTCACAATTACCTCCCTGGAGTTCCCCAAACTCCTACAAGAACTATGATGCAAATTAACATTGATGGAGAAAGAGGACATTAACCATGGCAGCATGGAGTGCTAACCATGCTATTTGCTCCTTCCAAGTCCCAAAGCTCTCAGGGGAAGTTAAGCTTTGACTGGATTGAGTGCTGATGATTCATTTGGATTTCACAGCCCTGACAGGCTACTGGGAAGGGTATATGTGAAGTTGGTTATCTTTAGGGAAGATGCCTTGGAGCTGCAGGAAGGCCAGGCCTGGGGCTGGTGCTCAGCCCTGCCATGCCCATGCAGAAAATATTGCACAGCATGACTCAGTCCAGCCTTCTTTTCCTACAGTGTGTGCCACTTTTACCTCTCCTGCCTCATGTGATCCTGATGCAATTCCAGTTACATCACCCACTTCAGGCAACAGCTCAGCAAAATGACCAAAGATAACAGTAAATAGAGCTAAAATGAAAAAATCAGATTTCCATATTTAGTCACCCATAAGGAACTTTTGAGACTAACTTAAAATTTATTAGGACAACTTTCTTGTGCAAGCCTGGCTATATGATTGCTTTGCAATCATAAGTACACCCAACTATTAACCTCCACTCCTACTCACATGTTTTTTGGCCTGTGTTCTTTGTTTTTCAGTTTCAGTTTATCTGAAGGGAGGTTAGGGAAACGACAGGTTTAAGATTAAGCCCCTAAATTGACTCTGTATTCAAAACTAAACTCTAATGATCTGCCATGGGAAGTAGATCAGGTTAGGGTCTCCCTAGATCACAAAGGCAAAGTACTTAATGAAAAGTGCTTGCAGCATAGATAAACTCTTTTAAAGAATGTGCATATTATTGTCTGCGTAATCTTTTTTTTAGTTTTTGGTTGTAAGCCACAGGACAGCAACACAAACGAACCCCTTTACATTGCTGGACTTTGGACTGGGCTTGAACACAAGTCAAATCAGGAAGGGCAAACTTGCTACATGTTTTAAATTCACCTCAAAACCACAAGATCTAGTTGTCCTAGACCAAATACTGACCTCATTTTACTCGTAACAGCAAGGCCACATATTTCAAAGCAATTAATTGCACCAATAAAATTCATAGGCTGTGATGAGAGAGGCTGTTCATATGACAGCCTAGTCCAAACTCTTCCTGTTTGCTGCATCTCAAGCTGCAATTGCCCCTAAGATAAATTACCTTCATATCTAATATATGTATCTCATTACTTAACCTGCGGTAAAGACAGACACTTTTCACATCCACTAAACCACACCTACAACACCATCCCTTTGACTGCAAGGGATGCAATAGCTTGTAAATAAAACTGTAGCCACCTCCAAGACTTTAAACATGCTTGTTAAGTTGACAGGAAATGCATCTTCAGGACAGCTTTACTTGACAATAGTCTTCATGGGGCTAATTAACTATTTCCACTAGAAATAACAGCTCCCTTGCAAATTTTCTAATTAAATCTGCAGGTTCTTGAAACAGTATTAGCACTGACTAATAAGCAGCAAACACTTCCTCTGAGCAAGCCTTCTGGGAGCCTTCCAATGACCTTACCCTAGTTGTCAGCTGAACCAAGGGCTAGGTAACACATTATGCAATTCAGAAGGAATCCTCATAGCTGCTCACAAGGAAAGAGAAGCTCTGTTGAGGGTAACGGCCAGGGAGAAAACACCTGAAGTTCCTTGCTGGTTAATAGAACCTTTTCTATACTTTTCCTAAGAAAAAAGAGAAATGCAGGGAAAAAACCCATCAGACTTGGAATAGGTTAAGTAAAAAAAATAAACATGACTCCACTCACTCTGATCTCCCAATTCCTCAGCAAAAACCAGAGGTGAGGGGAGTTGTTTCAGGTGAAGAATGCCTTGGAAAAACAGGCTGAGTCTGTCTCAACATTTTGTCCTCTAATAAAGAAAAAACCCCACTCTGTACGTCTGTCTTAGCCTAGTGCAAACTTTCATGAGTAGCACAGTCAGATCTGTACAAATCAGACAAGATAACCAATCTGTTATAGTTTGTTTCAGAAGTGATGTTCTGAAAGCTATGAAAGATTCACCTCTGCTTCTATCGAACACTTTTAATCACTAGACTGGAAATCCTATAGTGTTTTGATGACTAGGGGACACAGCACATCAACTCTTCATATGTTAGCCCACATTTAATACTTTTCCTATATGTGCTTTTTGTTGAAACTTAGCAATAATGTGGCAATGTAAGTATTAATAGCTGTATCTCGAGGTATAGCAAAATTTCTGTGTTGGTCTGGTTCATTCTGGTTCATCAAGACAAGAGTAGTGGAAAACTTATTAGTCAGCAAATCTGCTATTCATAGCTCTGAGCACACAGCCAGTTATACATATTATCTCATGTATATGTCTTTCTGTAAGGATACATAAACCAGTCAACAGTTCTGCTATACCCTGGGGTCAGTAGGGAACCTCCAGCAAATCAACAACAAGATTGCAGAGTACAAATTCTCATACTCGTGTGGTGTCCATATAATCCCCAAATGCAGAAAGAGGGATGATTAAACAGGTAAATAAAAAGCTCTGAAAAGCTTCTATCTGTTTTACTTTTCTTAGGAGTCATATGGTTGGAAAATTCTTAATACAGAGAAAAAGACTGCAAGTGATGTCAAAAAAACGTTTCTTGTGCAGGGGCCATCAATAATGAAGAAAATGTGTATATTTATCTGTCAATCCACAGCTTGAGTACACAATTTTGTTTCATTTGTTTCAAAGGTAATAATTCTATGCCAAGGGATCCTGCAGACCATCTCCTCTCTTCTTTCAAGGATAAAGAGGTTTGTGACATTCTTAAATACCCCATGCAATTCCTCTCTTATACTGGTAGTGAAACTTTACTAGCAGTTGTTCCTGTCAATTGTCTACAACAATTTTAATTCATTTTCTAGCACAAGTAAGCCTAAAGAAAAAATACCCTCTTTTATGAAACTACATACACTCTGTGCTTGAAGATCATTATCCAGTCCCCTTCAGTCTTTTTTTCCCTTTACAGTTTCCAGTTCCATAAATTTGTCCTCACATGTGTCATTTCTAATTTCTTTACTTTGGATTTTATTTAGATGGTTATCTATTTCTGGAAGTCCAGTGTCTAAATCAGGACAGCTGTGGGATGAACACAATGCATCTTAAAACTAACAGATGTAGTCAGATATCTCCATGGGATGTTTACCTTTTATACAACAGGGTGAAATTGTTGACTTGTCTTCAGTGTGATGTGCTGTAAAAGATCACTTTTCCAGAGAATTTTTTGTAACTAATTTTGCTCATGTGATATAAATACTAGTTTTATTCCACACAATTCCTCCCCTGTTTACTGCTGCAGTGCCCTTAACGAACTGTATCTTATTTTTCAAAACCATACCCAGTTTGCCACAATCATATCAAGCTCTAACCTCATCCTAGGTGGAACTCTAGCTCTTCTCACTGGTATCACTTGAACCTGTCCAACATGCTCTCTACTTGACTTTACAAGTGATTTGGAAAAACACTGAAGAGTATGCAAAGTGGGGTGGGTTGCAACAAAATCACACTCTTCTGGTTCAACACTATGCAGCTAATCAGTACATTTAGAACTTGGCTTCCTAGCTGAGCACTCCCTTCAGAGCAATTTTGGCAAGTTCTGTTTCTTCAACTTATCTATCAGGATGTCACTTGCTTGTAAAGCAGTCGTACCGAGAGATCAAGAAAACTGACTGCTGTGCACAGAGCCTGACATGCTGCCAGGGCAGAAAATTAGACAGATTTGAAATCGTTTGTCCTGAGAACATTCATTTGCCTGTTGTTCAGCCCTGTATTTATCTTCTCGGTATTTCAGCCTGAGTATTTGTTCCAGCACTTTTCTAGGAATTGAAATTGTAGTCAGAGCTGATAACGTCAGTCTCCTCTTCATTTGTGTTTTTTTAAAGCCGTGGACCATCACTGCCTGTTACAGTCCCCTGCCTTCTGCAGCAAGGACAGCTGTTCCTGAAGGTGCAGCTCAGGCTGGGCACAGCCAGTCGTCCAGGTTCAAGTCAGGTCCAGACAAACTGGAAATCTCTGGAAATCTCTGCCTTAGCTAAATATTTTCTGTTTTAGCCTGTCCTCAATACTTGCTTCTCTACTGCTGAGTCAGCTGGCCTTTCTGGTAAAGAGTAAACCATAACAAGCATCAGATATTTTAGCCTTGTCAGCACCATCTAGCTTTTCCTTTTCACCTAGTGACCGATTACAACTTCTCTCACTCTGCCTCTTACTAACGCTGCCCTTATAGAAGACTGCTCAGTACTCTCACCTCAGTCCATGCTTGACCATCTTCAATTCATCCCTAACTCTTCATGCTTTTCCCTCATACCTATACTTAGTTGTCTGAAGGTTTGCATCTCTTCTATCTCCAATTTCATAGTAAAGATTTAGATTGATTCACTTGCTACAGTTTCCAGCCTCCTAAACTCCCATAGGTTGAATTAGCATTATATTTGTCTTATGGGATTACTAACGCTCACTAGGATTTTAATTTTTGCCTTTAAACAAATTTTCTATGTGTTCGTTCCTATATATTTTGCAAGCACACTATTGTGTGGCTTTCCAAATGCCAGCTGGCTTTGCATCGTTGTCCTACCTCCCCCATAAGTCAGCCTTTTGCCAAATATTCTCACCCTGAAAACTAGTATCTTGCTGTTCTTTGAGAGTTTCTCCCCGTTAACTCAAATTGCATGTGAAAAAGACCTGTCTCTTTGGGTACTTTTCCCATCAAGTAGTCCTCAGACATAAAATAAAGTTAATCTCTACCCTGATATACTTTGGTCGATTGGTTCTTCTCCCTCCCACATCAGCTCCTCCTTATCATACAACCCACACCACACAAAAGACATGACAGCATCTCAGCATGCAAAAATCTTCCCATTAACTTCAAAACCATATTAGACCAAGATAGCCAAACTAGCCTTTTGGCATTTTTGTTCGTCATCCACACCTACTGATCCAAATTGTGGGCTGGTGAGCCAGAGTGTAAAAGAGAAGCTCTCTATCAACAGTCTGTGCATCTCACAAAAGTGCTAAAAGCTTTGTACATATATTTCATCTCCTTCTGATGTGGTTAGGGACTTTTAAGCTGTGCCTTCTGACTGACTGTGTCTCTGAAGCATAAGTCAATTGAAAACAGGCCTGATGCTCCAAAGTGAGTGTTCATTTGCAAAGCTCAGTCCAGCTGAAGTGGATTGTGCTTTTTTAGGAGACTGGTAGATAAACAGACATCAAACACAGCCTGAGAACAGCTCTGATGCACTTCTGAAAAGAAACCAGTTGATATCTTCCATCACTCTGCAAAGGGGGAATTAAAAATTTCAAGACTAGAAATTGCAAATTCATCTGCTGTGGTAAGACATCAAGGAATATATACATACAGTCATTTTTCTTCAGTATAGAAAGGAGTGGGGTTTTTGCTAGCAAGGGGATTATTTAAATTTCTTTTTCTTTGTATTCTTCTTTGTGTATTTTCATACTAACAAAGAAAATACAGCCTGCCATTTCTATTTTTCACTAGTACTTGTCTGAGCATGTGCTAAAATTACCACCTAAATAAAATACCACAGTGTACCTCACAAGAAAAATCAGTTGTCAGGAGCAGTGAACTTTATGAGCTTAATATAAATTCAAAAAATATAAATTCATTTTTTGTCACCTCCTTCAGATTAGCAAGAGGGCCTATTCATTACTTGCTCACACCATAAATTGGGTTTTATTAGATAACTACTTTCATGTCCTTGTGCTAGTTATATTTAATTTATATGCACCCATTTCCTGAACAATACTAAAAAAAGGCTTGATTTGTAGCCATTCCTCTTTGGACTGTAGAAAAATAAGCAGGCTGAACAAAATACCAAGGCTCTGCAAGGTGTGAGCTTGTCTAAATATCTGACCCTTTTATCTGAGTATCAAAGTAATGTTTTGTCAGTGTCCCCTCAAAAGGTAGAAAATTGCATCTCTAAAACAGCCCGGTACAGAACCTTTCTATTCCTGGGATGCAGGTGGTCCAGAACCCCTGGAAACTGAGTAGAAAATACCTGTCCATACCTCAGAAACTCTGCTGGTGAACTGAAGGATTTAACAGCTTTGACAGCTGCCTCAGACCTGGGGCGAAGTGGCGGCTCCTCCCTGGAAGGCACCAGCCAGGCTGGCCGTGCAGCACGGGTAACACGTGGCAGGCTTGTCCTCAGCACTACCATCTGGCACCAGGCAGCAGCAGGGGAATTTAGGCAATTAATGAATGAATACTTCCTTTAAAGGTTCCTGTAGTGCTTTTTTCCTCTTTAGCCAAACTAAGTTTATTAACTCCAGCAACCTGGCCAGATGCCAGTTTGGAAACTATCCTGTCATCTGACTTGTGTTTTCCCTGCAGAGTCAACTGTGTGCAGAAAACTTCTTCATTTTGTGGTCTAGACCCTGACTCTAGAAAGATTTCTGTCTATTCAGATGCTGACATTGCACCTGGGAATAACGAGGTAAACAAAGTGTGGCACAGCTGCAAGGGCCTACAAGGGCTGATTTCCTAAAGCACCTAAACTGTGTTCCTTTAGCAGTCATAGTTGTCACCTTTTGTGCTAGGAAGTACTGCATTTTGTTGCTGGATCAATGAACTCCTTTGCAATAATCCCGAAAAGCATCCTGTCAAATCAAGAGCAGCATCACCTTTATCTTTGACAATGTTAGTAACAAACATACTGCGTCTTACTTTTTTACAGTGTCAGTTTGATTTTACATTTGAAGCTTGTTGGAACTTCTGTAATTCTGCTATTTGTTTATTACAAATGATTGGCTTCAGAGATTACATTCAACAAAACCTATTATGGAGAAAGAGGATGATTTCACCTTAGGTTGGATGAGATTAGATTAGATAAAACATTCAGAAGAAGTTCTCTACTGTGGTGTTTGTGAGGTACTGGCACACACAGAGAAGTCATGGATGTCCTGTCCCTGGAGGTGTTCAAGACCAGGTTAGATGGGGCTCTGAGCAAACTGGTCTAGTGGAAGATGTCCCTTCCTTTGGCAGTGGGTTTGGAACTATATGATCATTAAAGTTTCTTTCAACCCAAATTATTCTGTGATTCTAGCCGATATTTTTTTACTGATTGCACAGAGAAGCAAGACAATACTGGTTTTTCAAGTACAAACTCCCATTTCGAACTGTTAAAAAACAGACATAATGGTTTACCTTGCACACACCTATGGTGCAGGGTCAAGAGGGAGGCAATCTACACAGCACATGGCCATAGCAAATACTTTTCGACTCAGGAGAAGAAACAAAAACAGAAATAAAAACATGTTCAGGGAACGAAACATCACTGCAGGTTGCAGAAATAAATAAAAGCTGATTTTTATTTGATCTTGTTTACCTCTAAGCTCCTGAAACTGAATGCCAGGATGAGTACAGAGAGTGCTCTCCAGCTGGTCTGGACAATCTGCCAGCACACTCCCCTCTGAAGGACATGCTGCCACCCTGTCCCACTGCCACCCTATTCCCTCAAGCCTCCTACTCATGGAGTACCTGCAATGTGCGTGTGAATATGTAGCACAGAGGATTGTCATTTGAACTCCATGTGAAATCACCAAGCTCCTTTAAATGTTCTGATATAAAAAAGGAAGGTGTTTGGCTGCAGATCATAGTGCTTAGTAAAGGGAAAACCAAACTATCACCTGATCACAAAGTGAAGTGTGTGGTCTGCCAGTGATGCTACAGGGCATTTTATGCCTAAAAATAGCATATTTATATTTCAAGTTCTTAAAATTGTTTGCTTTCTTTAAATTAGCCTTCCACATGAAAGTAAAACTAATAGTATAAATCTAAAATAGTCTGTCTCACTGCAGAGAAGAAGCCATACTTTTACTATGGCATAGTCCCAGTTCAAATAAGCATTAAATTGCAGTCAGTGCTTGGAGCCGTACCTGGAGCTGCCATTCATCACATGCCTGTGATCATCACATGCAGGGAAGGCACAAGAGTGTATGCAGAGACACAGGATTACATTTCCATGCCAGAAACTCAGCTTGCAACTGGGCATCCTGGGAGTGATGTTGTGAGCTCAGTGCTTTCCCTGTCTCACTGCGGCTCCATGTGTGGGGCACCCAGAGGAACCAGGGCAGACATTCCCAAGCTTCCAGCTTCCAGCAGGATAAGCCAGTAACAAGTATGGGGAGTGCTGATTCCGAGGTACATATCTAAGGTGTTCCTGTGGGTCTCTATGATCATTTGCCATCAGGGCAAGGGAATCACCATGAAATCAGTGCCACAGGACACAGACATCTTGCAGGCAAAAGAGAATGCATACACAGAACTCTTTTTTTTTTTAACTGCTGTAAGCTAATAAAATACTACTCAGACTTAAACTTCACAGCAAAATACCCAGTCTTTTGACAGAAAATGCAGCATTATTCTTTTTCCCCAAGTTGCAAATCCACAAGAAAGAAAGATTCTGACAGCTGCAGATTTCACACATGTCAAAGGCACAAGCCCTGCTCTTGCAGATGGATTGCACAGAAATACGCCTTTTGTTAAAAGACAGAAAATTAAAGGAACATTTAATCATGCTCTGACAAGCTTCTTAGCCCAAGACTAATACCCTGAGTCCTGTAATAATTCCTGAACTCATACACTGGCTTACAGCAGGTGGCCACAGAGGTCTCAGGCAGTGGAAGTGCATTAATTGTGGGGCCAACTCTCATTATTAGTTTAATAATAAGAAATGTGTTAATACTACTCCTTGCTGTAAAAGCAATAATAAGCAATGCAAGCACACACTCATAATTATTTTCAATTATTGTGTAAATAGTCCCTTAGCAACTCAATCTGAAATTTTTAAGTACTAAGCTATCAGCTATTTTTCATCTTTATAAAATAGATCAGACTTAGAAATCTTCTTGGAATGAATATTTATTGGAAGCAATAGTTCCAAGAACTTCAAAGTATAAAGATTAGTCAGTTCAGAGATGACCAAAAATTTTGTTAAAGCTGCTGTTTCCAAACTTTTAGATTTGTTGGATTTTTGAACATGTTCAAAAATCTGATTCTTAGTCTGACTTCAGATATCATAAGTGTGAGTAAATATATCTTTGTCTCCTCCTTCCGAATTTGCCCCTCAAACCCTATAAATTAGTTTTTATTCTCAGGAGTTGTTTTAGAAATCTTTATTTAGAATGGTTTAGAAATAGTACATAATTACAAGTACATGGAAATCCCCACTCAAAGGAGAAGTAAAAGAAGAAAAGAAAAGGAAAAAAAGAAAGAAACTGAAAAGACACCTTCTACATGGGTTAAGCAAGTAGTCATGAACATTAAAAATGTAAAAAAGAAATAAGTAGGCCTGACATGTTTTTCTAAAGGCTAGAAATACCTAGCTTACTGCTTCCTTTTGCAAGGATTTATTAAGAAATATTTGCATGACCCTAAATTATCTGAAGTTCCCATTGTAAAGCAGACAGCCATTTGTACTACAATATATAATCTCACTCAAGAACCTTGCAAACATAATAAAAATGAAGACTCAGAGTCTTCAGGTTTCATTCGTACTCCTTTGCACAGAACATCAACAGTGATTTTAGGCATAGCATTAGGAAAAGAAATCCTCTACCCTAAACTTCATGACCTAGAGTCAAACCAATCACAAGTGTGTAGGCTCCAAGCTTCCAAAGATTTGATTTCAAATTAGCGCATGCCCACACTTTGAATACAGCCCTCATTTACTACAGCAGATGTCAGACGGTAGCTGTGTCACATTTACATTAGAGGGGCCTTTCTGACACCTGTTTGGCAGAAATCCTTGCAGATAACACGGAGACGGATTAGTTTGGTGTTTAGCTTTCTCTAAATGCACACGCAGTCAGAGGCAGGGGATTGGGAGGTCAGAGATTTCCCCTACACCCTTTCCTTCCCTCCGCCCTACACAGAATTTTTTTTTTCAGCACCCCCTAGTGCTTTGAATCAGAAATAACACCTCTCCCAGGATTACCCCTTCCAGCCGTGAATTCCAGAGCAGCCTTTTATGGGAAGGCTTCGGTGGCAATTTCTGCCCAGATGGGAAGCCAGAGTAGGGTAGGGTAGAGCAGGCAGCTGCTGGTCCCTGTACCTGCAGGTCTGCAGGCATCAGGTTGCAGGCCCTGCCGGTCTCATCACACTTTTCCCTGTTTCCTGACACTTCAAATGGAGCCAACTCTTTGTTTGACAAGAAACATCAAACATAGCAGGTGAGTTTCCCCAAGCCATTCTCTTTGATGACATCCTCTGAATGTTTTCTGGTTTTATGTCCCCAAAGAGAATTCTTTTTCACCAGCATGCAAAGAAAAGTTTACATTTTATGTTTGGAGTCTAAATATTTCTCCTGCCTATTTTCCTGGTGTGAGTGTTTGTGGGTTTGTTTGTTTGTTTGTTTGTCTCAAAGGCTAAACACCAAAAGTAAATTAAGATGACACTAGCAATTTTTTCCTTGTGCTGGTCAGATCTAAACAATTTGAGTGCTCCCAAGGAAATCAGTGCAAGCACTAGGGCTCGGAACTTGAGTAGGAACAATTCCAGGCTCATCTGGAGTTCGTCTCGTGGTCTGGTCTGTAACCACTTGTTTTCCTTACTTAACATCACTGCCTATTAGAGAAAAAAGTTGTGTGTGAAGTCCGAAGGAGGACATCAGCTGATTTCAAGGCAGTTACAACAGCCTGTGTGTCTAATTGAGGTGCTTTCCCTGAGTTGCACAAGCACTTGTAGCAATCTGACCCTCTGTGTCCTGCAAAGTCAGGAAGGTTTGCAGGAGAAGCCAAACAGGACTGGCAATGTGCCCAAATGCTCATGTTTATGGAAACCCTGGAGAACTGTTGACCTAGTGTATACGACTCCAAAAGCTGGCTCACTAGTCATCCTGCCTCTTCCTCAGAGGAAATGGTGTGCAGCAGAGCAGGCTCATACAGAGATGGTACCTGCACTCTATACACAAAATGTGACAGTGCAAATGGCGTTTTCCATGCCTTTCTTGTTATTTTGTGTAGGAGCCACACAGTTAGCAAGGCAAGAGGCTTCTCTTCATACAGGGCAGAAGGTGAATGCTGTGAACCCATTAGGTTTGTATTGCCTGTGATGTGGCACCAGTAAAATGGATGAGCATTTGCACCATTGTTTAAGGAATTTTTAAAGTTATTTCCAACCTTATGGCCTGGCTAGTGATAAAAGCAGTCTCACTGAGTGACAGCCAACAAACTATTGCTGCTCCCATCATGCCATGAGGAGGGAGACAGCTGGCAGCACCTAAGATGGTGAAACAGCACATAAGGCTGGCATGTGGCGCTCACCACACTTCTTGTCCTGGCTTGGCAAAGCTCTGTATTTGCCTTACTCATATCCACATTTCTGTCTGGCATGAACCACTCCCTTCTTGCAAACATGAACGGTCTGGGCTGAGGTATAACTTGTCATGCAGGTGAAACCCAGTAAAATTCTTTCAGAAATATTTGCTGTCACTTTGACAACTGAGACCAAGTAGATCAGAAGGAAGAAATGTATTTCCATCTTCACCAAAATTATTGAAATCAGGTCCTCATTTATGTATCTGCACAAACAAGCAGAGTGTAGCCCTGATAGTTCACTAGAGAGAAATCTTATGAACAGTGAAGACCCCTTAAAGGAAAATCGAGAGGAAGGCTGAATGCAGTATGTTTCTGTGTGCCCCCTAGGAGCTGTTATTTTGTGTTTTGCAATGTTTCTTTAAGAGTCTCAGAAGGCACTGTATATCTGCAGCTTGTCTTATACTGGGAAAAGGCACTAAACAAGCATGAAGTGGCAGATGTAACTCATTGAAACAAAAATAGTGTTTTATCTAATGTAACAGGTATCTTAATGAAAAATATGTATGTTTTGAATCTCATAAAATACAATATTTCATACTATAGTGAGTGTAACCATACACCAGGATGTGATTTACTTTGCAGATTAATGAGTAGTAATTAATAAGTTCCCAAATCAAACACCAACATGGACCTGTGCTGTTCAAAAGGCAGTGAGTCCCCTCAGAAGTCACCAGCGAGGCTAATTAAAACACAGCAGCACTATCAGGGAGCATCATGTCCCCTTGGTCCTATCACAGGGAGCCCCAACGCACTTTGCAAATCCCAGGGCCAGAGGAGAAGATCCCGTCAGCTCTTGGGCAGCCCCTGGATTTTGCAGTGGGGATATGTGCTGGCCACTGCAGACAGAGTGCCTCTCCTGCTGCAGCTCCTGCCCCATGCAGGGCTGAGCTAGTAATATTGCCTGTTGTTCATGCCCTGCAGTGAAGTCCTGGCATGCTGGATTCAATGACCATGCCTCAGTCTGTGGCAAAGGAGAAGAACTGCTTCTCTTGGCTCAAGTCCAAACCAGATAAATGTAGTCATCATGGCAGCTTTCCTGACATGTCTCCCTGCCACCTATTTCTCTGGAAGTCCCAAATTTGGGGGGTAGTGGAAATGATAAAACTTGTGTGCTGTTTTTCTGGGATGTTTTACATATGTTGCAATCTAGAAGCAATATATAAATGGGAGGAATCAAAAGCCAGTGAGTTCTCAAATATGTTACATGCTACCCTCTGACTCTCTTTACCTCCTCTGTCACCTAGTAGCAATATGCCTTTTATGCCAAAAAACAAACCATAGCACCAGACCCCAGACACCCTCTTGTGTTTCGCTAAGTAGCATGTACCAAAGGTATTTGAACCAACCATTCAAAGAACATTTGTCACCTGCTTTTTGTAGTTGCTTGAAATTAATAGAAGATAATGATATATAATATCTATAGTTTCTACATACAACCAAGAACCAATAATATCAACTCATTCACTACTATGCTACGATGAAGAAAACTAAGTATTCCTTCAATATTTAATCTAGGGACTAAAAATTCTTTAAGTGTTATAGAACCATGAGGCCAAAGGTACTCCCCATGCCAAGGCACCAAATCAAGTCAGTGAAAAGACACGCAATAACTCAGATCCTGCAGTAGTGAAGCCTGGGCTTCTTTTCTTCTTTTTTCCTCTCCTCCAGTCAGAATTTCTTCCCTTCTTTACCAGTGTGATAATCTTTATAAGGCATCCTGCAAATGGCTGAGACACTCTCATAATTTGTCTGGCACTGGGTGTCTGTCAGGTGCAGACACCCTTTTTCAGCAAAGCTGGGATGCCCCTAAGAATGCAAAGATTTCTTCCTAGGGACAAAAAAGCTGGAACCTCTTTGGAAATGTTCTTTATTTTGATACTCACACTTGTTTTAAAAAAAAAATTCTTTAAGCTGTCATTTTCACATCAATCATGCATAATGCTATGGTGAGTTAAAAATTCATGGTGCTTAGATAGATACTTATTTCTGACTTTCCTACTTTTACCTGTTTTAAAAGAAAATGTGAAATGCTGGGTCATGAAACCAAGACAGTTTAGAGAAAAAGAAAACAGCTCTTAAAGTGTTAATTTTGGATGTAGTTGATAAAGCAGAAATCATCCATTTTGTAACAACGGGGCACATTGATAGTGTTTGTGATGCCTTGGAAGGCTGACCTCGACCAGAGACTGGACAAAGCTAGAGAATAAAGTAGATATTTATTGCAAGGCTCCAGGATCCACCTTGGGCAGGACAGGAGCCTGGCCAGGGCTATACCCAAGGTGGATGTAAAATGGTCACAAAATGGCTGACTGGTCACGAGATCTTACATTTTTATAAATTTTGGTCCATTTGCATATTGGGGTTTAATTGTCCATTTACAGCCCCAGGTTGTGAGGTCTCATCCTTCTCGTTCCTCCCTCCCTTCAGTCCATTGTTGTTTGTGCTGTTGGGCTGAAAGTTGTCCTTGGTCCTCAGCGGGAAAATGACTTGTTTTGTCTACCTACTCTGTGAAGAGAGCTTACTGGCACTTAAAATGAGGCTCAGAACTACATCCCTAGGCAGCATAGAATCTGCAAACATGAAAGCTAAAGCTTAAGGCATCAGTTGCACCAAATGAAAACGCTATGTGTATTCCTGGCTCTTCTAACAGGTGGCTGAAGAAGAAATGACATTAGCATGGAAGAATACTAACAGTATTTGAAACTGGAACAACTGGATTCATTTTCAAAGGCTAGTCACTTCAGACTTTTTTGTGTTCTTCACTGAAATGAAAGATTTTGATCCCTTAGAAAGCCAAGCACTCTACTGCAAATTAAATGGTCCTTAAAATTCTACACCCAATGACTTTTCTGCTGTTAACACATCATTTTGTCAGAAGATAAGAGGGAAGCAGGTATGCTTGAGGATGGGTCACAGACTGCAGAGCTTCCACAAAGCTTAGGCCCCTGCCTCCTCATAACCAAAACGAGAGGTTCAGCAGGTTAAATCAGCTGAACCAATCCACTTTCCCATCTGAAAACACGGTGAAATAAAAAAGCATGACAGACGACACTGGCTAACTCTAGCAAATTCTGTAATTTGATGCAACTAACAGATAAAAGTATCAGAAGTGTAATGAATCTGAATATCCTTCCTCACAAAAACCAATTTACTTTTGAACAAAATGCTTTTCATATTCATAATCATCACAAAGTTCTATAGGGCAAGATGACTATTTTCTTCAGGCATCTCTTAATCATAAGTTCCTACCAAAAAATCCTATTTCTAGCCACTAGACAGCAGCTAAAGCAGGACTAAAGCAGTACAACTTTGCAGCTCTTTCAATCTGTGTTAGACCTCAGGAATGGAGGGAACAGATGTTTGCTTGTGACAGAGTAACAGAAAAACTGGAGAAAGGTAAAGTTTGTCATAAGCAGACAGATGAAATGCAAGAAACCATGATGCACTTTGGGTAGGATATGTAATTAAAGCATTATCCACTGTATTTGCTGAGGAGCACAGGACCTCTAAGGTGGGACAACAAGAGTAATTTTTTTTGAGATTGCTATGTATGTTTAGCGGTTAACATCTTAAATGGTTTCACACTTAATTTTGCAATCTGTAGTTTTCATGCTTCTCCTGTAAGCACACACCAGTCACATCCCCAGCACAGCATAACTACTGCATTCTCATCCTGGCAATGGGGTCTGCTGACTGTCTAAAGGCAGATGGGATTTACCATCCCAGACAGATATATCATGTACTGGGAGGAAAATAACTGTGTGCATCATGCTACATTTATGACATTGTCATTCTGTCAGCTTTTCTTTTGTCAGCATTAAGAGGTAAGAAGAAAAGCATTGGTGAGGAGTGATGCAGACAGTAAAAGAAAAGCACACATAAAATCTCATAGAGAAGGTTTCTCAGCTCTGCTTCAAAGCTAGTCATTCATTGTTCATGTACAGTACCTAGGTAGTAATTGATCACTAGGCAAGGTGCCTTGCAGATTTTTTTTATTACTACCCAATTTAACTTAATAATGTTTCACGTATCCTCATAAGATTTCACAGGACTTTGGATTTGTTAACTTACAGCAAAAATCACTGATGCCAGCTGTTTTCTGCCATCATTTTTCCCAAAATAAATGTGTTGCATTTTTGTGACATCTAGATTTGATGCAACTGGTCTGAGGAGAACAAAAGTGATTTTGCAGGTAATCATGGGTTGTAAGGTCTTTCATAACTCCATTCTTACTATTAGGATACAGGCACTCTGCAAAGGACTCCCCTCATTCTCTTGGTCTTAAAAAGATAAAATGGTTTTTATACTGTTAAGAAACACACTTTGCAAATTTGCATTGTCATAGAAGAAAAGAGAGAGAAAGAAGAAAAAAAGAACAGCTAGATTTCAAAGGTCAACATTTTCTCAGTGATGGAGGCAAAATGCTGTGTTCATTTGTATCTGAAAGTTATGAAGTATTTAATCAGAAATGTTATATAAAGAAAGTATTTTGTTGGTTTTGGATATATTTTATCATTGCAAATTGGTTTTCAGTGTCAGAAATTACTGCACCTGTGACAAGCATTCATTATGTGCTACTCTTAAAGGGTCATGTGAGAATATGCATGTGCAGCAAGTTTGCATTTGTACATAAAAAATACAGTACAGACATTATCCAAGTTCAAGTGCATAAGTTGCTAATTTTTTGTGGTTCTGTGTAAACACGGACATGTTAGGCTTTCAAACTCCAGAAGACACCTTACATACTGTGGTTCTTGTTACAGAAACATAGTTCCCTAATAATTTTTTAGGCTTTGGGGGCTCTCTGAGATGTCTGAATAGGCTGACAGATGGTGCAAGACCTCTATGCCCTTCTGGGAGCAACTGGGAGGCCCCCAGACAAGGCTCATTAGCATGTCAGATAGCACAGGATGACTGCATAGAGGGAATGAAATCCTAGCCTCCCGTGCCAACCAGCCAAAATCCAGTTCTCCTGCAACTAGCCTTTTCTTTTTTTGACCTCTGGTGCCCTGAGTGCATTAAGCCAGAGGTGAAGGACAGAATACTGGCCCTCCACATTGTGGAGTGGGATTGGAAAGCAGCCATTCTTGAACTGTAGAGCTTTCTGATCACACAGTATTTACATGGGAAGTTAGTCCTGGAAGCCTCAATTACGTAAACAAGCTTTTATAAGGAATCTCTTTCTGAGCCAACCCTCTAGATAAGCCCTGAACTTTAATTTTACCTGTTACACAACTCAGAGTAAAGCTCAAATCCATTAAATTGCCATGTTATGAACATTTACTGTTGAACTTTGAGGATGTAACATGTTTAAATCCCTAAGAGCAAATCAGGAAACCTGCTCCCTCTGAAGCCTCCAGACTGCCAGCTAGCAAGATAATACATCCCTGCTCTCTGTACAGTAACAGGCTGGCCGAAAGTGTAACATGTCTTTTATTGCATTAAGGTATCAAGGAATGAAATGAAAAAGGACACTTTATGTCAGCATAACAGAGGCCTAAGACATAATTGCTTGTCTTTTCTTCTCCAAGTGTGTGTCTATGGTATGACATGGAAGCATATTTAGCCCTTCTACAAAAGAGAGTCTGTGAACCATATGTTGTCTTGGAGAGATGGGTGAATGTCTCTCATTGAAAATGTAAACTGCCAACATATTACTGAGGGGTTCCAGAGAAACCCTGTTACTACTGTCAATATTTCAGCATTAAGGATCTGGATTCCCTAAAACCGGGCTGGAACATCTCTGTACTACAGAACAAAAACAGACCCCTGTTCCTTAAGGAGTCTAACACAACAGACATGCACACTCAGATCCAGGCTGCTGAGCAGCAGACACACATCCTTAAACTCAAAGCCATGGTCCTGCTTGATGCACCCTTAATTCTCAGCAGCCTTTAATACAAGACATAGATCAAGAAACAGGATGTACTGAGGTTTTCATTTCATTGTTGCAGGCAGCTAGCCTGCTATGATGCCCATAAACACCTTGACAGGGATGAACTTTGACACCATAAATAATCTGTAAAACCATGTCCAGTAAGCTTTCTGAAACAACCTCTCACCCAGAGAAACTATATGCTGAATTAAGATCACTCACATAAATGTGTTAAAATCAGCCTTAGAGAGAGTTAAAGTGGGCAATCCAAGTTTACAAATCTTTGGGCATAACTTAGATAGCTCAACACCAAAGTCTTATTTACTATGATTCCAGTTTCTGACTTTGTCCTCAGCAGTGGTTTTGACAAAATTGGGATGGTGATGTCACATAACCCCAAGAGAAAATAAGATGCAGCAGGTTTCAGCAGAGGAGTTCAGCCATTCAGGGTTCAGTCCCACCACAGAACATCAAACATCCTCCGTGCCCCGAAGAAAATGTGACCCTCGACCACTGCTGCTCCTTGGAGCACTTTGGCTCCAAGGAGGGTTCCTTCCATTTCCCCCTTAGGCATCTGAAGAGGCATTTTTGCCTATATTTTGCCCTGGCTGTGCCTACTGAACTCCACAGAGCATAGATGAGCCAGGCATATGTCATTTCACCTGTTAGCTAACAGGGCTGGAAAGGCTTTCAGTGAGCCTGTAAGACAACAGGACAGGAATGTGGTGACTAACACAGCATGGCAAGGTAGTCCACAAGCTGCTACTTGATCATACTGTCACATGTCTTATATGTGTGCGTACATGCAGGAGTGCACAGGAGAAGGGAGAACAGCCAGCCAGCCATTAGATGGATAGGTTTACAATAACAAACCAGCTTCATATTCCCCTTCTCAGATTTCAGCTATCAAATTTCCTACAATCAGGTTCTGACTGTCACACAAGCTGTAAACTCATGCAAATCCTGAGTCACTGTTTGGCAGGGTATAGTGTTTTGGTGTGCCCTGCTGTGGATAATCACTGCATCTGAAATTCAGTTTTTCTTTGCCTTCGTCAGCAAGGTGTTACAGAAAATCATCATTTAAACACACAGCTTATTAGGAATCTGATTAAACACTAACAGAGAAAATGTGGCTCTCTGATTGAGTCATTTGCATTGGATGTAATAATTATTTATTCACAGCAAGTCATTAAATTCATGACAATGCTATAGGAGTTGAAAAAAGACTCCTAGCATTGCTGTTTAGATTCGTAACTCCATTGTGTGACAGCACAATGGATTCAGCTGTGTTAAATTAGCAAAAGTTGGCAAAGGCACACGAAAATTTTACTTTCTTTCGCTTTGAGGACATCACTATTAATTTGATGGGGAAGTTAGTCAGGGAGCAAGAAACAAGTATTTCCAGAGGAACCTTCACTCAAATTCACAGACAAAAGAATGACAAATTTGAATGGGTTGGATATAGCTGAAATATGTTTGACTTCATCTGCTCTGGTGCTATACTGGTTTCCAAACACAGATGTGAGGGCAGCAACAACTGCTTCAGTGTAACCCTAACCTATGGCTGAAAGTTCAGCCTGGGGCTCTCTGTCAATAAATAGGACCTGGTATCTTTTCCTGGAAGTTCTTTATGGTTAGAAGGATAGAAGGATAGAATTCAGGCTATCCTTTCCTGTGCCTCAATCAGATTAGATCAATTATGTACTTTTAAGAAACAAATGTATTTTATGATAGTACTTGCTTCACCAACATTTTTTTCTCAGAAATAGAAAACAGGTGCAGCTCAGCTAGGTGTTTGGAAAATAGAATCATCACCAAGGAGCAGTGTGCAGAGACCTGACAAGAGCACAAGCCTTTATATTGCCTTTTATTTTCCAAAGTCCCACAGAGCTTTTTTATTATATTAAATTTCTCAATTAATGAAATCAAATACAAAGGAATACATAAAGGACAAGCTATCATAAAATAGCCTTTTTTTCCCCCAGCATCATTTTAATATCTACCACACAGTATTAATATTATGTAACATACAGTATTCCTTGTACACTCTCTCATTTCTGTGGTGCTTTCTAGAGGCAGAAGCCATACAGGACAGGAACTCATTAACCAGACAGTAAAATGTTTCTTGTTATAATTTTCTGAACATTCATGTCTAGAGTACATTCAGCAGTTCAAGCAGAGCCATATTGACATGGGTAACAACTGCACACTCTACATGGCTTGTGAAAAATACCTTCCCTGACCTCACTATCCTACACAAGCTTGAATTCATTTATTCTGTCAGAAATAAACAGATATAATCATGGCCCAGTCTCCCCCTGGTCATGCCAGCCACATGAAGTCCTTAGTCTCTAGACAGGGAGAGAAGCAGTATCTCAGGCCACACCATAAGCCCAGGGACATGCAGGCAAAAGGACCAGCACCCCTGGGGACATGCTGGTCTGGTGCTGCACGCTCTGGAGGCTCCACAGGCACTTTCCAGCAGCTGGAATCACCATAAACAGCAGCACACATTTGCAAGCGGGCATCCTTCACCAACCACATCTCATGGAAATAGTTCTGTTGCAGTTGTAACTATAGGGATGTCAGTAGTTGTAACAATAGTTGTGTCAATAGGGGGAAACATTCTTCCAAATGCTTCATTTTCTCTATTAAAATCACCTGGGTGGATAGCGGGGAACTGGCAGAAGAGGGTTGTGCCAAGTAAATCTACATTTGACTGCACTGATACACTGCATTATGCTAAAGTGATTTTGCTACTATTCCCATAAGAAGAGTAAAAAGTTGGGATTTTTGCTGTTTTTTTAACCACTCCAGTTTGCAGCATTTTAATTTCAGCTGTTGATCAAGGTGGGTTGTGCAGTTACAGTGCTGTTGAAGCTCAAAGCAGCTGCACACCTTATCTGATGCCACTGCAGAGGAGGTGGTGAATAGTACTTGAAAGGTGTGGAAAGCAGCTAGGAACAGTGATGTTTTAAATTATCTTAGAAGACTTTTTCAGGCTTCTCCACCTCAAAAGCAGCAGAGACACCTGCACACTAGTCCACTACCTTTAAACACTTCATCTAAGGCCATCTGGTTTGAAAGCTTTCAATTAAAAAAAAAAATTGTTTAAACAAGTTTGGTTAATCTAACAACCACATAGCCACAAAGGAGCAAATATGCTTGCAAATGTCTATTCAGAATTGTTACAGAGGCAGGCAAGACCAATCTGAGTTGTAAACAAAGTAAATATCCTCTCATCTCACTAATAAGAGTCAAAAACACAACACACATTTTTCCTATTAAGCTGTTGAGGTCTTAATCAGGATGTCAGTTAAGGTGATCTTTCCATCTCTTTCATACATATGTTCACATATTGGTTTGACCCTACACAGGAAAAATCTACATTTGAAATCCCAGGTGAAATAAATAGAAATGTCATAGCAGAAAGGCTGAATGTAAAATAAGTGCCAACTATACTGCAAAGCTTTGTCCATTGGCAAAAAATTGTTTTAGAAGAACTGATAATTTTTTGCCATTTGTTTCATGACTTTTTGCCTTCCTCCTTTCTTCAGATTTGCACTTTAACCACTAGTACAAACAACTCTCTCTGCCAAGCAGTTACCATAATTGTATCACTACCAAATCATTCTTCCCCATGATTTCCTGAGGTGCTGTTTAGCGAGTCATTTTCACATCATGCCTCAAAGTAGTTTAAGTTCTTCCTATCAAACCTGCTCCAATGAAAAAAAGAAAAAAATCTCCAAAAGAATTTTTTGAAAGATGAATCAGAAGACATCCTCTCCTTAAGTATCATCATTTAAGTATCACAATATTTATTTCCCTCATACATGAGTTATTGTTCCTCTAGTAGTGAAATGAATGTAAAGTGAGTATCAAAGATCAGCATCAGCCATTTGTACAGTAGCAAGTAGCAACCACTTGGGAAGAGAATCAAAATAACTACTCCTCGATTGTTGTAATTATTTTTAAAGATCCACGCAACAGCCTTGCAGTGCCACTGAAGAGCCTTTGTGACACACAGCACTGTAAAGAGTGTCCCTAGCCCTGCAGGGTTCAGCTAGATTCTCATGGGTATTAGACACCCTGTTTTACACAATCTCAGTGGAAGAAGGTACAGACTTGGAGAGGACTTAGACTTTTACAGGTCTTTCAACTCTGTAGGAGGGGGGAAGGAGGGAGAGACAGATGGAGCTAGAGACAGAGGGATAGACAGACAAAGATCTGGAGTAGAGGAAGGTAAATATTGCAATTAGTTTTTCAAATAAAGAAGTCATGCACAAGACACTACAGGTGAGATGTTCAAAAGTGGGCAGTACTGATTTAAACATTCAATAATGTGACATCAGAAGCTCCATTTTGTTTCAGTGGTCCTCAATTAGATTAGGAGAAGGGATTTTTCAAAAGTCAGCTATGGTCTTATGAAATAGTCTGTGGCAGAAATATAAACTGAACCTAAAGTTTGAAGAAATCCACTAACTGTATTCCACCACAAATATCTCAGAGAGTTTTATCAAGTTGTAGACTGTTTTTTATAGAAAGAAACCTTCTGTAGGAAAATTTATGACTGCTATTCAGCTTCTTCATGTCATGTGTTACTGACAGCCAGAGTGTATCTGTTGCAGTGGTTGTGTATCATCTATATGCAATAACTTATCAAAAAGAATATTACAATATTAATACTTGTGGCTTTGCAGGGACAGTTTGTTCTGTTAAACAATTTACTGCAAATGCAACATCTGTTCCAAATGCAGCTACAGTTTTGTAAATAACACTGCTACTGTTATGTAATTGCATGTCATTTAATATCTACACACAAACAAAATCAACAGTGGAGTTTATGGTTTCAATTCCACTGATACCTTGTTATTGAAGTAGAGTATCCTACAGTCCTCAGGTCTTTCATAACTCAGTTTAAAATTCCTAATATTATGCAGCTCCATGATTTTCCAAGCTGATATCCACTAACATTATGTCAGAAAACAAAAAAAACTTGTGTCATCCATTGCTTATTCTGTGTAAGTTCATCACAGATTCATCTTGGTTTGAAAATTTAGCACAATAATGAACCTTTCAACAAAATACTGTAAGGACCAATACTGCCAAAAAGCACCAGAACTGTATTTTGATAATGCACTCATGAAAAGTTCATAAAGGTCAGAGGGCATATACAAAATTAAACTCACCTCTGGAGCAAAACATCCTGAAGAAATACAAACCACTTGCTGAAAGCCAGGGCATTGCAAGCTGAACAGTGTGGACTGACTTCAGTCATCACCACCCTTGTCTTGGACCAAGCACTTCTGCTTGTCCAGGTCTCCTTGAGGTGCTGTGCAGTGTCTGTAAGCTCAAAAAGAAAAGTTGTTCCACAGCTCTCTGTCCAAAATAACAAGAAATTACATCACAGTCCAGTAGAGCATTTTTTTGTAGCATGATGGAGTGATCTGGAGAACAAATATCCCACCAGCAAAGATTAAGAGTAGAAGAAAAAACTCAGTCAAACAAATAGCAAGGCAAATGGACACTGCAGACACATGAAATGAGTCAAGCAGATTCTTTGGCACAAAACCAGAACTTTAGCTACCAAAGTCCCCACAGAAAGCACTGCAATTGGTAAAACGTCCTCATGTGTCAGCCTTCAGTATTAAAGGAACACAGCTCAGAGCTTCATAAAATTCTTCATTATCAGTTAATATAAAACTGTGAATCTATACATGTCATACATAGTAACCTAAAATTATTCCACCTGACTGCTGACAAAATGGTGTGATATGCACTACATCAGGAACTTGTAGAGTGAGCGTATCCTTAGAATACATCTATTAGTGATCCACAGAAGAAGGGTTAGTTGCACTGCTCATTCTAAGAAAACATTTACACAGAGAGTCAAGAATCCTTTTTAAGACTCATGAATGCCCACTGTTCACCCCTAAGGCACCCAACATCCAAAAGGTTATATTGAGAATCTTAGCGGAAGCTCATAACATCTGTCCTTTAGACCTCTAATTAGGCACTTATATCAGCAGCTACAACCCACTTGGCAGGCAACAGAGAAGAGCCAACCTTAACACGGAAGTATCAATACTACGTTAGGTCGGAATTTTGTGTAGCAGAGTATCTTCTTCCCACTTGTGGTCATTATTTTATTAAGAATGGTCATGTGTACCACAGAACATGGATGTCCCAGATCCTAGCACAAACTCATCATGGAGTTCCATTACTGTCCCTGTCCCAGCAGGAAAGCTCACCATTCTCTGCCTCCCCAGTGTGGTTACTACCTTTCAGCTTATTTTTTTATCTGTGATTTCCCTTGTACATTTAGACTGTTTATCTAGTGCACTTCAAAGACTTTGCTGAAGGAATTTTGCCAAAAGCCTTTCAGAAATCCAAGCAGTTTGTATCAAAAGGTCTCTCATAGCTAACATGTTTTAGCAAATCACTTCAAAGAACACATAGGCTATTGAGGTAGGACTTCCCTTTGCCCAAGTTAGTATTAACTCTTTGCAAACACATCGTATTTGTCTGTGTTCACTCTTTCAGTTTTTTTCTTGCCATTTCTACCAGTTTTTCTACTATGCACATTATTTTTACATGCCCCTACCTCCCTGGGATCTTGGCTGAAATGCTGGAGATTTTAGTCTGGTGTCACATTTACCAGCTATGAAAGGAGTGCAAAGCAAGTAGTTACACACCAGTGTTAATCATTGAGATGTTTCACCTCTGAATTCCTCTTAAAAAAACTCTTAAGTCAATGCCATCTGCTTTCAGTACTATGTTACTGTTAATTTACTGCTCCATAATTATAATTTTGGGATGGTCATCTGATGACTCTGTCACAAAGAAAAGCCCCAAGACCAGAATCTCCCTGTCGTCTTCTACTCTGAAGGCTTTATTTACTTGTTCTGCAACAGTTTTGTCTTACCTAAGTCCTCCTTTGATACGTGCATCATCTATTTGGCTCTACAAACTCTCTGGCATGGTTCCTGCTCTTGATGCATTTGAAAAGAGATTTATAACATCTGTTAACTCTTTCTCAAACTCTTTTTTTGGACAGATAATCATATTTATACACTTAACCTGCCAGGGCTTATGATCCTTTTAATTTTTTTCATTTGGATAGCAGTTTAGCCTTTTGAAGTATTAACTTTAATAGGGGGTAAGTTTTCTGTCCCTACTCTACAAAACTTGGCTTCCTTTTGCACTCAATGCTTTTTTATTAGGCATAATCTCTGGTGTGTGCATTTAATATGGGTCTCCAGAAAGCCTCCATACAGTCTGAAAAAAACCAAATAAAAAGTTCAGATGCTTTGAAATGGATGAAATGGATGTAATCTAACTTCTGACTTGCTCCAGGATTATATTATGCTTAAAGTTTGACAGCACCAATTTTACCTTTAAGTATAAGGAGGAGGAATCAGCCAAACCCTTTAAGAAAAAGTCTATAACAAACTGTGACAGGATTTACTACTGAAAGACTTGGACGATATTAACCACATATTTACTAATACTGCATTACTTAATTAGTAATGGAAAAGTATCGTAGTGGTAGAATAAACACTTTGGGCTCAGTCCTCAGAAATGCCAGGCACACTTCATGATTTAGATTTTTTCAGCTTTTACTGTCTTCTTCTGAGGGCAAGTAAAGCAGACTAGGTCCCTTCCCCTCTGCTACAGGTGTTCTTTGATGTGCACAAGCCAAGAATCCAGCAGCATAAATGCACTTCTTGAAAGAGCAAGATTTGACTCTGTCTGATTAAAGGGCATGAGTTAGTCCCTGGAATTAAGTATTACAATATAGATGGAACTGCATTATACATCAAACTTTCAGCAAATGATTCATTCAAGAACAGAGTCAGTGATAATCTTTGAATTTCTTGTCTTTGAAGATGCTGATCAATGGACCTTTTTTTGTAACAAACACCTTTGAGGGTTTATTAATACAGGTCATTGAAAAGTTTACTATCCTACTAACTACAGAGAAGGGAAATTCCTCCTAGCTTTACATGTACATCTGCAAATGTAGAATACCCTAAAGGCAGCTCCCAGAAGACCAAGACTCCTTTGAATTTTCAGAGCAAAGTACCTTTTTCTTCCAGTGATCTGTGATTCCAAGAAATCCTACTTTCTTTTCCTTGAACACTGAGTTAATAAGGACAAGTCACATTTCAGGACCATGGCAAAATGCCACCTAACATTTCAGAGCCCTACGGACTATGAAGCAAAAGGTTGCAATCAGAACCTTAGTAGAAAATACTTTTTCAGCTAATTTATAAAAAAAACCAAGTGCTCCATCTCTGACATCTATCTAAACCTTGAAAGAGATATGTACATTTATTAATGCAGCTGCTTTCTTTCACACATGTATCTTTTATGTGCCTGGAGTCATGTTGATCAGACAAGGGAGTGAGCTGGTGATGGGCCTCTGCCACTGCTAAGTAGAGATAATACAATCCTGGAGCAAGGTGCCAACACTCCAGTCCTGAATGGCACTGGGGAGTGAGGGACACAAGGAGAAGTGCTATGTATAAGTAAAGTTCAGCAGAGAAAAATCCACTTGTCTGAGCCCAGTGTTTACAGAAATGTGCTTGAAATCAATCAGGCTTTGCATATGTCATTTTGTCTTTATGTAGCATGTATTACTGATTTTGTTTAACCCTGCAACATCTTCCTGCTGTTTCTGTTAAAGTTACTGGCTCACAGCTCTACAAATGGTTGTGGCATGGAGATATCTGCAAAGGGACCAGAGCAACCCTCATCTTGTAACAGACCAAAATCAAGTAGCAGAATGGAAGTGTTGATCTCAGTGCTGGGCAAGTGGTGTATGCCCATAGATGTGATCTGCTCCAGCTGGATGACACTTTCTTGCTAAAGAAGGAGTAGAATTTAAATAAAACTGCAGAGGAGGAGGGTATGATAGGAAGACCAGCCAAGCAGGACAGGGTACTCGCATAGATCAGTGAGCACAGAAATCCCCTAACCTCTCTTCCCCTACTCCTTCACATGGGAGGCACCAAAGTGATGTCACCCTGAAATCTGGTCCCCTTCTAAGTGCTGGGACGATGGCAGAGGTCCTGGGAAACATCTAAATTACCTTTTTACACATGCTTTGAAGACTGCAGCCTGCTGTATGAACAGGTCACTTTAATTTGCCATAGGGAATGAAGCTCCAGGGAAGGCATCTGAGGACCTGCAAGAGCTGAAGGACAACAGGCCCTTACTGCTCTAATACTGTTCAGTTTTGTAGTTTCTGAGAGGGTTAAAGTCCTGAGATGCAGGTTATAGGGATAACTCTTCTTCCTGGCACCATTGTTTCACAAATGAAACTGATTCAGTCCATCAGAAAACTAAAAAGTGAAGAAAAAAAGAAAAAAAAAAAAAGAGAGAGACCAAGAGAAAGAAAAATAGCTCCACATAACCAATACAGGATAAAATAAAGAACATACAGAAACTCTGACCACTCTATGAACATTATTTTTATATGGCCCCTTCCAAAAGCACACAGCAATTCCCAGATTGATCTATGTATTTTCCCAGGACTTTTCCTTTGGAAAAAAACTGTATAAATAATATTTTTGTGCTGAGAAGCATATCTAAAGTGTTACTGAAAGTGAGTTAAATCTCCAGGTTGCACAAAAATGTGAATCCATGTTCACAGACACCAAGCAGGACAGTAAACTGGGAATTTACTATAGGCCACCCAGCCAAGACAACAATACCAATGAATTACTCTTTAAGGAACTAAAGGTTGCCTCTAAATTAGTGGCCCTTGTCCTTATAAGGGACTTCAACTTGTCACATGTCAAGTCAGTGCACCACACACCTAGTACAAACAGATCTAGAAAATTTCTAAAACACATGGTAAGATTTCTAGAACACATGATAACTTCATGGTGCTAAGGGAGCCAACCAGGAAAGCTGCCCTCCATGATTTGCTGCTTGTTAATAGAGAAGGTGTCATGAGTGAAGTGGTGATTGTTGACTCTCTTGGTCACAGTGAACACAACAAAGACTAGCTTAAAAATGTCTGGTGATAGGACTGAAACTGTCAGAAAAGCTTCAACATAAGGAGACCAGTCCCACTTCAGTGGCTGGTAAAATTATAGAGAGAATAATTCTGGTAGTTATTGAAAAACACTTGAAAGCCAATGCAGTCATCAGTCACAGCCAGCATGGCTTCATGAGAGGGAAGTCCTGCTTGACAACTCAATTTGCTTTTATGACAATGTAACCCACATAGCTGATAAAGGGAAGCCAACTGATGTAATATTTTTGGATTACAGTAAAACTTTCAGTGTTGTCTCTCTCAAGATCCTTCTGGAGAAAATGTCCAGCCCACAGCTGTATAAACACATCCTGTGATGGGTGAGCAGCTGGCTCGTGGGTCAGGCAAAAAGGGTTAAAATGAATGGGGTGACATCAGACTGGTGATCTGTCACTAGGAGGGTTCCACAGGGCTCCATCCTCAGCCCTGTGCTCTTCAACATATTCATAAATTACTTGGATGTAGCATTCAAAAGCACAGTAAGTCTGACAATGATGCTTGAGGACAGAGAGGCCCTGCAGAGAAACCTCAACTAATCTGAGGGCTGGACAATCATCAACCGTGTGAAGTTTGACAAAAACAAGAGCTGGATTCTGCGCCTGGGATGGTGCAACCCTGGTTGTATGGACAGACTGGGAAATGAGTGCTGCAAAGCAGTGCAAAGGGATCTGGGGTTCCTGGTCAAGGGCAAGTTGAACACGAGTCAGCAGTGCCCTGGCAGCCAGGAGGGCCAATCCTGTCCTGGGGTGCATCAGGCACAGCATCACCAGCCAGGCAAGGGAGGGGATTGTCCTGCTCTGCTTCTGCTTGCTTTTGATGGTCTTTATTTCTCACACAAACCTCTTCTTAGTTACAAGAAAACTTGTTAAAAAATATCCTAGAGTCTTTTTTATCTTAGAACAGAAACAGAAAACTAAAAGCAGAGCATTGTTTTTTTTCTAAACCACCTGCAAGCTCATGAAAAATCTTCAGACTTAAAAGAAAACCTTGCAGAGGTGTTTTAACAAAACAGGCTGAGAATCTATTGAAAAGCCACAAGAAAAATTCCCCTCTTATGTGGGAAGATTATTCAGCAGGTCTAAATATTAATGGGGTTTTGTGGGTTTTATTACAAATATCAAAGAGGAACTTGTTACATTTAAAAAAAGTGAATCAATGAGAAGCAAAAGTTTTCAGGATGTTATTCATTTGTGAAGTTTGATTACATTTTGATTTTTTTAACTAGTATTTTACTAGTATCCCACACACTTTACTCAAAACCTTAAAATGTAGTGACTAAATTTCAGTCACAAATGTGTCTGGGAATGATTTGCTCCATCAAAGATATTTTTGCTTTACCCACTTGGAATGGCTGCATTTCAAACCAAAGCAGTATTGCCAGAAATATGTAACTGACCCTTGCATTCAAAACTGTCATGTGTTTTCTCAGATTCTGGATAAGTGCAGCAAAATCAAAGTGCAGCCAGTTTGCTAAGCACTGTTTTACCTGTTTGGGCATGTAACAGAACCAAGAGATAGAGAGAGGAGAATGCAGAGGTTTGTTTTTGTTTCATCCACAATTACTGTTTAACAAAAGCACATCTGAGACAAAGGTTACCCTGTACAGAGGGCATGACAGCCACTTTTCTATCAGCTGCTTGGATAACCTGTAAGGACACTGCTAAGATTTCACACTGTCAGTTGCACCCCACACCCCGGAAAATAATAGCATTTTCTCTGGATTCCAAGCCCAGATTTTTGCAGGCTTTGATTTCATCTTGACAAAATAAATTAACTACATATTTCCCACTTGTGCTAACACTGATGCAACTCTCTGACATCAACTAAGGCACAAGCCATTGTTCATGTCAGCATTTGGCTTTTTTGCAATGCCACATCAATTAGATCTGCCACTTGCACTCTCTGAGCTCCAGCACCCCAGCTGGTTCTCTTTTGTCTCACACAAGCAGCAAGCTCCTTCTATGATATTTGCAGTAACCCCCTTCTTCTCGTCTTTGTAGGGAAAAAGATGTGTTCTGGTGGATTTTCCACATACATTACCCAATAGATTTCCTTTGAACAACAGCAGTCCTCCCCTCCCCGCAAATGCAGGCACAGAAGTATGTACACAGCAGATCCTGAAACCAACACTTAAAAACTGACATGCACAGGGGCAACCTTGGAAAATACCTAGCTTTTTCTCATATAGTTCCTGGATAATTTTATCTCAATCTTGTCCATTTTTTGGCAGTTCAGAAAATATCTTTCACTTATTTGTGTTTTAAAACTATTATTTAAGAAGATAATCAGATCAAATATTATAATAAAGAAGGGAAAAGGGAAAAATACAAAGAGGTAAAGAGAAACCTTTGTAAGAAAGTAAAATTAGCTAAGTAGAAACAACAAGGAGAGGTGTTATATTTTTCCCTAAAAGATGCTCTAAGGTGTGAAGTTCCCATACATTTCTGCGAAAAAATATGTCATATAATTTGTCCTTTTCAGAAAAATTGTCTGGTTGCACTATGGAGTACTTGTGCAACTCCCTTAAAAGGTTATTGCAGTAAAGTGATCAACTCAGTTCTCAGCAGAGCAAAGGAAGGAAGAATTTTAGCCAATTCAGCTGCAAAATAACACCATTTGCTGAAGACTCATTCAAGGTGACAAAATGGCACTGGCTTCTTCTACTGATTAGAGCCATCCCTAGTTTCCATCCAGGGAAGCAGGGTCCTGTCCTTGTGGGATTTTTTGGTGCAAGATCTACAGCTGCTGTCTCTCATACCTGGGCTAAAACCTCTGAGAGTCCCCAAAATACAAACCCCAGCACTAGCAGTGCTTCTCCCAGGGAGGATGCTGGGCTTGCAGGGTGAGCAGAGGCTGCCCACAGGATGCTGCTGCCAGTAGACCTTCCTTTCCTAGGGGCAGACCTTCATCTTCAAAGTATTTGCCATCACTCACAGCACCTGCACCTGTGGTCTGGTTGTGGTCCTTCCTACCACCAGATACTTCTAAGGAAGCAGAGGGGATGTTGTGTAGCATATTGCCTTAAACAATTTTGAGAATTAGAAAGCTTTTCCTAGGCCCTCACTGTGCCTCTCAAGGACAGCACACAACTAAAAGCTCTAAACACTCTCTTTCTTACGCCCAAGAACACTTGTGTGGGCGGATGGGGAGGGCAGTGTTCACTGTCCTGCCTTCTTGCATACATCAGGTCTCTCCTTGGTCTGCCAAATTTAAGACATAACTGGACTAGAAGGTGGTACCCTGACCCCAGCCTAACAGCTGAACAAACTTTGCAGCCATAAATTATGACAACACACAAAGAGAAAGGTCAGGAGGAAGTGTTTCCTCATCATGGCCAAGTGACAGGTTCTCACTCTCAGTGTGAGTGCTGTCCATATGAGCTGCACTAGCTGGGCAGTTAAAGAAAAGCAGCTGGGAGAGAGAGAGGATGTGGTTACTGCTTAGGGGACTTAGAAATCAGACAAAGTCTTTTCTCTATTTCTTCCCCCCCACACCCCCTCTCCCCCTTTTTTTTTAGTGTTTCCTTCCAAGCCTTTTCTAGTTCGTAAAACCTGCTATCTGTGTGTGTCCTGCATGCTGCTATCTCTTCTGACAGGAACCTCTGAAACTTACCCTGTTTTCTCCAGTTTGTGGTTTGTTGGTTTGGAGGGTTTTTTCCCCTATATTTGCCACATATCCTGTTTGTGGTTTTATTATCACAGCACCTGGAGCAGAGTTTTTTAGGGTCTTATCATGCCCTCTTGCTTATTCACTCCTGAAGTAGTTATAAATAGCTCCAAATCTGCACTCTGAGATAAAATGCTCTCTTTCCATCTATCCTCTTCTTCTGCTCAAGGGTAAGTGCACTAGTCCTTAGACCACTACTCTTTGCTCTCCTGTTTAGACTGGAAATTGGCAAGACAAAAACTCAGCTTCACAGTTCCCCTTCCATCTGCATGGAGCACACTAAACTGGGACACCAGTCTGCATTTTGCAATGCTTGAAACACAGCAAGACGGACTGGACTTTTGAGTGGCCACCTCTAGCAGTGCTCCTCCACAGACTATTTGTGAGATGGTCTCTCAAATATGGTAAAGACAGAGTGTCAAGGGGAGCTCTCAAATGAACTGCTGCACTGTGGAGAGGAAAGAAAGAGAGGGAAAAATATTACCAAGAAAAATGTCAAAGGAGAGTTCTGAAAATTCATTAGTAGCTTACTACAATTTCTCCCTAAAAGCTTTTAGCAAATTATTAATAAATACCCTATTGAAGAGCAGTCTAACATATTTACCTTATTTTTCAAAAGCCTTCAGTTTTACTTAGGATGTAACAGCCAACAAAGAAATAAAAACATGTTTATTTTAAGAAAATAATTAGATAAAACAAAAATATACTGCTCCATTTTTTTGTGACACAGCTTTCTGCTTGCCCCTGTCCTTGACTACAAGTATTTTGATGGCCAGTGAAGGTATAGAGGACTGTATCTGGATTACCAAAAGGGACAGATAGGTTAACTCTCTAGCTGCACTACATAAAAAGCTCAATACTCTCAATACTACAAAGACTAAACAGTAAATGGGTACACCCTGAATCAGTGCTTGTGGTTTTTTTTAATCAGTATTTCTGCAGCATGTATACTATCAATGAAGGGTTTCCCATATTAGAGAGGCCACTTCTTGATACTGGGAACTCAGGACAATGCAAATGAGCCAAGGGGGGAAAAATCCAAACAAAACAAAACAACAAAACACACAAAACAAACCAAAGCTACAAAGCAAACAAACAAACCACCAAAATATTGCTTTCTGTAGTCCCTGTACCACTTAGAGCTGCAAGACAACCACTGAAAACTAGATTTCAGTGCTGGGACTGGCAGAAACACACATGAAAGAAAAAGTTTTGTCATTCGATACTGCCTGAAGAGTGAAAAAGAGAAAATGGGAGGAAAAGATAATAGAAACAATAGGTTACATCCAAGAAATCCTCTTATAAAAAGCCAGACTGTAATAAACCAGTGAGTTGGAACATGGCCTCATTCAGTCCGTATAGGAGAAGATCCACATTCCTGTCCTTCCCATGACAGAATCTATTCTCAGGCTAGTTTTTCTACCAGAGTGTATTTATAATGCTCTTTAACTTGCAGGAGATAGAGTGTTTCTATAGCTAGAAAAATTCAGGTAGTGTGATAAAACAGAAAAACAGTCATCCACTAGGGAAAGCCTATTAATATATTAAATAAAGTTTTTTAACAGAAAGGGTTTTTAAATAAAGTTCTCTCAAAAGCTATTGATGATTTACCCCATTTCTAAGGACTATGAAGTTCTATTGCAACATTAATTTGATGAAGGTGCTGAAAGAACAATATGTTCCAGGAACAAAATATTACAGAAAACCAAGTTTTTATGTTGAAGTGTAATGAGATAAAAATTCATGTGTTAAATATACATTTCTAATTATAATAAGATTTATGTACTGGGGAACAAACAGCTGACAACAGCAAGAGCTTTGCAATTCAAACCATCACTCATATTTATAAACTTTATAAAAGCAAAATTAACTCAGGGCGGGTTTTCTTCTGTCATTTATTGGCAGTCTCATACATAGCTATGACACTGCCAAAAGCAATCTGATTTAAATAGCTCAGCTTCCAAAAAGATAGACTGGTTTTCTGTGGCATCTGAAAGAAAACCTCTTTATATTTGCAGGTATTTTTGTTTGTTTGTTTTGGGTCAGAAGTGAAAAGACTGCTTACTTTCCAAGTTGTACTGGATTACCCAAAGCACCCTTCTGTTTCTTTTTTTCGTGCCTTTCAAACAAAGTATGAATACTGCATATTCAATTCTAACCGCAAGGCATACCATTCACTGCTACATTACTCTTGATGTTGCTCATTTCATTATTACACCAGGAATACTCTCCATCATGGCACAGGGCACAAATAAAGCCCATCCAAAACAAAGACCATTTGTTTGGATGGGCTTTATTTATTTGGGTTGTGCCATTTAGTTCTTCAGTACTTTTACGTATTCATACTGTATTTATGTACGATATACCCGTACAATGCACTTCTGTAAGGCAAAGGGTTTTCACCAGTGGTCATATTTCATTTGGAACCGAGGAAAATTCTCATGCATGCATAGATCTCCCCTCCCCTGCCAAGCAAGAGAAACCCCAAAAGAAGGCGATTTCACCATGGGAAACAGACTGATAAACATGTTCAGAAGAGGACAAAGGAAGATGGTCTTCAGCAATATTCATTAAACCAGATGGACTGATTGTAACCTCATTGTGTACCACACTCATCAGAGATCACTGTCAACAAAACAGTCCTAGAAAAGAGGAGGAAATACAGTTGGTTTGCCCAGATGCAGGGAGTCAGGTAGCACACTCACAGGAAATGCTGCTGATGGCAGTGACATCATTAAAACTCCTTGATAATCCCATTCTCCCCGCTGGATGTCCAGTACAGCTGGATCACTCCAACACAGTGATCCTGCCTGCCTTACCCCTGTGCCTGTGCACTGCCTGTGCTCTTGATGGGCCACCACGGTGACTCCTTGGCCAGGTTCCACCCCACCACTGCCCTGCACAGAGAGAGGGGCCATGGGGCTGACCCTCTGCAGGGCACTTCCCTGTGTCTGCCTGGGCTCTGCTGTGTCCCACCAGGCCCTGGGGCAAGGGCTGCTGTGTCTAAAAGGCAACAGACGCTTCCTTGTCCCTGACTTTCATTTTGGATTTTATGAGGAAGTCAAACTGCTTTTCCTTAATCTCCCCAGCTAATTAGAGATCTGTGGTACATGCATTTCTGCCAAGGAACATGCAATGGGAGGACGTCTCAGATCTCCTGAGGCTTTGTCACCAGTATTAGGCCTGTCTGTTTATCAGCAAAAGGAAATGACAGTAGCTGCAGCTACTTGAGTAAATCGAGTGTGTGAATGGCTGTTTTTTGGCACAGAGTAACCTGGGTCCCTACTATTAAACTTCCCTTCTTTCCAGGAGAGGGTGGCTGGATGTAAACTGCCTGCTGGATGTGGGCCATGGCTCACACTAAATTTCAAGTAAGTGCCTGGAAATTTTCTAGGAGAGTTCTATCTGGCAGGGGTTGAAACTCTAAGTGTTTTAGCAATTTAAGAGTATAGATTACCAGGTTCCAGCACCTGGGAACATTCCTTGCACTGTATAGCTTACAAATATAGACACAGCCGTCACACATAGTTATGCACTGCCCTCACCCCCACAGGAGCATAGCTTGGCAGCCACAGAAAGGAATGGCTGGAGCATTGGGCTGCACTCTGCCAGGCACAGGGCATCACAGCTGAATCACAGCCTTCAAGGCTGACTCAGTCCTGACCTTAATTATACACATATGATTTTAAACTGCCTGCCCCAAAAGCTAATAACTATATTTTTTCCCTATTACAGAAGTGGAGAACAGTATGATCATAGGTGACCTGCTGTTCTGCTCTAGTGGGAAGTAGAAACAAATCAGTTTATACTTCAGCAACATCAGGACATAATCTAGCCTATGTATTGAAGAGTATGCAGATATTTCTGGAAGAGACTTGAAATTGAACATACAGGAAGTACAGGTATCTTGATTAATCAGTGTAAAAAGAAGAGAAAAAAGACTGAAGATGTGATCATGATAAATGGTAGATTGCATACTGTGGGAACTGACAGTGGTCAGAACATGGATTTTAGGCTCCAGGCAGTGGCTTGAAGCCTGTGGGAACTTACTGTTCTCTCAGTGTGGCCTGAGAAACCATAAGGCGAACCCAAAACAATCCTTGTAGATATTCTCCTCCTGACACCTGGTGGTTTTCTAACTTGTTATTTACTTGTAAGAAAACGGTTGAGAGGTGTTACAGTCATATTGACTGTACCAAAACACTGTATAAAAGAATCTGTCTCCCAATAAATCTTTGTTATAATATCCTCCAAAGCAACTGTATTTAACGTATTGTTTATTAACATATTGTTAATTAAGCCGTGCCAAATCGTAACAATAGCATACCACAAAGAACACTAGAAACCATACAGCAGCATGTACAAAGAGTCATAGGTATAAACAGTCACAAGCATACAAACAAGTTATTTCCTGAAAAAGCAAGAAGCAAACAATTACCATGAGAATTGTAATTATATTAAAAGAGAAAAATTAGAAGGTTTAAGAAGAATTTTACAATTACTCTTATTGTTGTTTTTGTTGTTATTGTTGTGGTGTTGTTCTTTCTGATGCTTCCCTTCTCCTTCCACCTCATCAAGATCTCTCAGCAACAAAACAGTACTAGGAAAACAAGAGCCCCCTACTTTCATCAGGGGGCTGCATATAGGGGGGAGAGGAATCACTTCCTGCACAGTTTGAGAAGCTCCAGCAAGAACCACAGACCCCCTTCACTCTATCTGCAGGGAAGAGTGGACAAAATCCCCCCAAGTCCAAACCAGTTTGCAGCTACCCTCTTCCAAAACAGTGTAGCTCCCAGGAATGAAAGCTATCAAATACTGATAGGTCAGGACAGAAATGGTCCTCAGGAAAAGAACCTATTTCTCTCTGTTCCTGCAGAGAGCAAGACTTTTAATCAACCTTTTATTAGAGAATATATCTTATAGTGAACTCTGTGTCAGGGTTCAGAAAACAAAGGAGGCAACAGGAAACTACTTGGAATAGGTATTTAAAAAACCTTCCAGGATTACAAATGATCTGGTACCAGGACCCTCATTTCCCACACTGAAGTTCATCATCATGTTCATTACCTCTACCCAGTGCACAGCAGGATTCAACTGATGGCTAAAAGCAAGTGGGTTACATTTCAGGTGTTAGAAAAAATCTTTCCATTCTAATGGTGCCCAGAACAAATTCTCATTTTTGAATAAAGCAGATGTGAACAATTACCTTCAAAGCAGAAGTAGACAGGGAATTTCCTATGCAGTGTCATCTCCAAGGGGAAAATTTTAATCACCCTGAAAGTGTTCAGCTAGATGCAATACAGAACAGAAAATCCTCTCTCCATCATCTTTTTACCTTTCAGCTAAGTGCCTGTAAAATGTCTGTGAATTATCTTAGGCTTGCTATCTCTGATACAGCAGTGGACTGGGAAATCCTGTCCCCTAGATATTTTCTGAGAAGATTGAACTTTTCATATTCAAGGCAGGTTTCAGACATAGTATTCAATGCTTCATTTAAAAAATAACAAAACACAGAACCATAGTATCATATAATATTTACAGTTGAGGGGGATCTTCTAAGGTCATCAACCCCTGTGGAATGAGAAGGGACATTTCCAACTTGCTCAGAGCCTCATCCAATCTGACCTGAAATGTTCCCAGGGGTGTGGCATCAACCACCACTCTGGGCCACCTGTTTCAGTGTTTTACCACTCTCATTGTTAAAAGTTTCTTCTTTATAACTTATACAAATCTTTTAGTTAAAAAATGTTACCCCTTGGCCTACTGCTGCAAATCCTGTTGAAAAGCTTCACCCCATTTTTCATATAAAAGCCCTTGAAGTACTGCAAGTACAAGGTCTCCCCGAAGCCTTCTCTTTTCCAGGTTGAACAATGCCTACTCTCTCAGCCTTTCCTCATAGTGAAGGTTCTCCAGAACTCCGATCATTTCTGTGGCCCTTCCTCTGAAGTGCTGCAACAGGTCCCCGTCCTGCTGAAGTTGGGAGCACCAGAGCTGCACACAGCACTCCAGATAGCTGTTCAGGGGAACAGAGGGGCAGAATCCCTTTCCTCCCCTGTTGCTTTGGAGGCAGCCCAGGACACATTTGGCTTTCTGGGCTGGGAGTGGCCATGGCTGGGTCATGTCCAGCCTCTCACCCACCAGCACCCCTAGGTCTTTCTACCCAGGGCTACTCTCCATCTGTTCATCCCCCAGCCTGCCCTGATACCAGAAGTTGCTCTGACCCAGGTTCAGCACCTTGCACTTGGTCTTGTTAAACCTCATGAGATTCCCATGGGCCCACTTCTCAACCTTGTCCATGTCCCTCTGGATGGCATCTTATCCTTCAGATGCGTCAATTGCACCACTCAGCTTGGTGTCACCTAAAAGTTTGCTGAGAGTGCACTCAATCCCTCTGTCCATGTCATTGATGAAGAGTTAAAATAACACTGGTCCCCATACAGACTCCTTAAGGACACCACTTTTCACTAATCTCCATTGGGACTCTGAGATATTAACCACTACCATCTGGATCTGCCTGTCCAATTAATTTCTCATTCACCGAACAGTCCACTCATCAAATCCATCTCTCTCCAGTTCTCCAGTTTAGAGAAAAGAATATTAAGGGGGAAAGTGCCAAAATCTTTACAAATGTCCAGATAAATGACATCTGTGGCCTCTTCCTTGTCTACTGATGGAGCCACACCATCACAGAAGGCCACTGGATTGGTCAGTCAGGACTTATCTTTGGTAAAGCTGTACTGGCAGCCTCGAACAGCCTCTCTGTCCTCTATGTGCCTTAGCACAGCTTATAGAGGATTTCTTCCATGGTCTTCACAGGAACAGACATGAGGCATCCCCATTTAACTTTTTCTTTCTTCCATGGCATGGCCTCACCAGTAAGGATTCCCTAAGAACATTGCATTATCTGTACTGGGGCAGTCACACAGCACAGCAGTACTTACACCCCAGATTTATCTATGCTGTACAGAACAAATGAATTAAATAAATTTTCCTAAACATAAAGCTTCATACAGCAGGTGAGACAAGGAACTACAGTTGTCATTTAACCACTTAAGAATAATTAATTGACTTTATCTGACAACTGGATCCAGTAAAACTGGTAGACATCTGACAGCTGCCAGAGCTTGAGTCTACTGTCATCAGTGTGATATGAGCCAATCTGCTGCTTCACACAGAGAGCAAGCAAGGGAAAAAAAGGCTGAGTTGAGACTCCACATCAAAACCTTTTGCCAGTGCCATTGTGTCAGCAAGGAAGAGAGACTTGTGATGATTACCCTGTAACAGGAAAACACCTGGTTTATTATACAGTTAGATCCTGCCAGAAAAGTGCTTCCACCCTGTCGGGTCTTCCCCATTTAAGCTATAAAAGGAATGCACTTTTTATCTTTTTATATAAGATATATACAAATAAGACAAGTCTGCAAATACAGCCATCCAAGCAAGTCTTACCAATATACACTACAACAAAATGAAACAAGCCACACTTTCAGCTACTCCTCAAATATTAATCCAGACATCTTCAATAAATGCTAGTCAACACCAGTCCTGTGATTTTTGTGCAACTGCAGTTAATACCACTGAGAAATTGCATTTTCCAGACAGGAAGAAAAAAGCTAAAATTATCAAAGAGGAAATTCGAGGTTTCATTTGAAATGCCACATCTAAGCAGACATTTATTCCGAGAAAATATTTACTTCAGTCTCTTGAAACAGCTGTTAAATTATGTATCTTTAGAGTCTGGGGCACAAGATATTTTTTGACAAGTTCTGAAACTAATCTCTTTGTATAGCAAGAGGAATCTCAATCATCTTCCCTCTTTTGATTTAAAAGACATGTCAAGCAGAACAGAGGTGGTCACATTGAGAAGGAAACTCATCCATTGGCAAAATGGGCCTCAAGAAGGTGTATCACTTGGGATGTACTCAGCCCAGACCCCAGCCGTGCTGCTGGGAAAGTAGTGTTTTTCCTAAGGCACAGATGTCATCTCTGCTTGGCCATCCTCAGTGGGAGGAGGTGGTTTGCAGAATCCAAATACACACAGGTCTGGCATTGTAACCCTGGGCAAATCACTTCCTTCACCATCACAGTTTCTTCTGCTGTAATATCATTGCCTGCCAGGATGGGAGGCAATCATGGTTTATAAAATTTTAGGACAGTTAAGAAAAATCAATTAAATTCAAGACAACCCCCTAGAAATCCCCTAGGAAAAAACCGATCACAGAAAACAACACTCAAACTGTGACCTGCAGTAGGTCTTTCTTCCCAGTCTCAGGGACTTTGTCCCACAGCTCTGCAGGGCAGGATGCCAGTCAGCTGGCAGAGCATCAGCATGGGAGGGAGCAGTGCATGCTCCCAGACACACTGGGCTGTGCCACCTGGACCCTGATCCTCCACTGCTAAGGTAAAGAGTCCACAGTACCCACCCACCCAGAGAGACAACACCTCAGCACAGCACCCTGCAGTGCCTCAAAACCTCTCCCCAAGCACTCTACACGGTCTGCAGTGTGATGTCTATCAAACATCACTGTGATGGGGGAGAGAGAAAGTGACTTAAGATACAGGACAAAAAAAAGGTACTTGAAAATGTTCTCAGACCAATATAAAATCAGTATTTTAACTGATGAGAAAAACACTATCCAAATACATTTTTATTAAATGCAAATATCAACAATTCAGTTACATGCTAAATATGCATCCACAAAACTTACTCTAAATATAGAGAGGTCTGCCATCAAGCATTTAAACATTTCATCTGCAAGTGCAAGTGCATATTAATGAATGCCAAAGGCACTGTATAGCCTGCAAGGAGACAGTCTTCACAGTAGGTAAGGTTCATATCATTTATGTTTTGAAGATGTCATCAAAGTAACCACTACATCCTTGCAGAAGACTCAATCCAAGTACTACTTGAACTATACCAGAGATCGTTAGCAATTTTGCAAAAAGTACTTCTTCCCAGAATTAAAAAGTTATATAAATTTTTGCCTCGAACTAGAAAAGGTCCTGGAGAGAATCTGAAGAAAAAAAGGTTGCTTTCTTTATCTACCCAGTGCAGCAGGTTATATTGAAAGGAAACCTGCTTGAGAAAAAACAGACGTAGATACCCATTAGTCGTATAAAGACAAGCATGATAACTATGTGCGTAATGAAGAAGATGAAAAAGAACATAGTGTACTAAAATGATTTGTGTGTTTGTTTCTATAATCTTTAAACTTTTCCAAGGAATTTAATCTTGTTTTGCTCATTTCTACCAAAAAAAAAAAAAAGGAAGCCCACCTGTTTTTTCTGCCCTTCAGACAAGATCTCAGTGTCTATAACAAATTTTTACTTGCATATGCAAGTAAAAATGCTGTTTCATTTGCTTAACCGATGAACACCACTGCCCAGCTATTCTGCTATGATTAGGCTATAATTGTTTGGCATGTCCTGAGTGATTTTGTAACCTTCACTCCAGTGTTTGTGTCTGGAATAACAAACAATGAAAGAAAAAAAATGGGATGGACAAGATGTTCATTAAACACTGTGTTTGTCTAAAATTTTTGGGCTTGTTCAATTTAGTTGAGCTAAACCTCACATATGACACAAACAGATAACTATCAATCTAAACTGAGTAATTTAAAGTCTGCAGAAATTTTGTATACGAGATCATGTCTGGTTTGGATTTTAAGTCCCTGTGTCCTAAACAACATATTTGAAGTTTTTGCTTTGGATGGGGCTGTGCCATGTCCCTGATTTTTATGGAGCAAGTCTGGGTGAATGACAGTGTTACTAAGAAAAAAACCAAACAAATAAACAAGCATAAAAATCTATTCACAATGAGTTGCATTCAGAGACTGTGCAACACTCCTTGCCAGAGTTTTAAAAACTGCCTGTTAGTAAAGCCCATACGCAATACAATCAGCCTGAAACTACTGACCCTTTTGGTCCTGCTCTCTGGGGATGATAGCTCTATGCAGGAAAGCCACTTCTGGAAGGCTTGCATCTTTACTTCTCTCTTCTTCCCCCTCCACAGCACTCACTGTCAGTAAAGCACCACTTTGAATGCCTGTTTCCTGCCTTGCTGATTTATTCAAGCAAACCACTAAAACCATGCCAAAGAGGGCCTTCCTAACAGCTGTGGACACATATGCCAACAGAATTAATTTTTACAGATCAGAGAAATTTGAGAAAGTTTACACAGCCCTAATACAACCACAACTATTTTCAGCTTGAGGAAAGAAAAAAAAAGAAAATGCCCTGGCCAAATGCACTTCACAAGTCAGTAACTAACACAAAACACAACTTTCTACCTGACCTGTATAAATTATTCCCAGCATGGAAACAGCTCCAGTGCACAGCATGGTTCACTAGAGTAGCATTACTGAGCTTGCACCAGCTCCCAGACCCAGCAAGCTGTCCTTGCGAGATTTTACACGCTTCTTTCACATTCAGGCAATGCTAATAAACATAGCACAACTCTCCTCTTCACAGAGGAACTCCCCCAGGCCCACAGAAAGAGCAAATTGAAGCATGCAGACACTACAGAGATAAGAGCAGCACAAGTGCCCCAGTTCCACTCAGAGAAATTATAAAACCAGCGTAACACTGAATATGCCTACCCTAAGCACTCTACTCTTGTGCTATTATCACTCATCACATTTCTAGTAACAGTGCTTCCGGTTCCTACACAACCATCACAGCTGAGGTTTTTTCATTTCATGAATTTCCTTTTTTGTGGGAAATCAGTGCTTACATAAGGGCAAAGTTCAGAAGTGGGGAAACTTAAATCCTCCTTTCCTGGAAGAAATACCCAAGGCAACCTGCAACTTCAGGTACCAGTGGTATGCCTCACTCACTCATTTTACAGTTCAGTCCCAGCACTATTTTTACTCCCAGTCTCTTGTCAGTTGCACTTTCCCACTTTTGTCATGAAAAGTAAGCAGAGAGGGAGAGAAAACCAACTTGTTTGGGGAAAAAATGTTAAGCAACCTCTTCAGCTAACATCAAACTACTAAAGTTCATCTGAACTAAGGGAATTGTGCTGAGGGTTGGAGTCTCCTCTTTGTGCTACAAGAAATCCAAAGTTGCTTATGAGGTTTTTTCCAGGCAGATCTCAAGGCTGATTACAGAGGAAGTCGAAAGATTAGAGAAAGAAATTGAAGTCTGACTGCTGTCTGGCAAAATGTCTCAGCAGTAAAGCCTAATCAAGGAAATCATGGAGCAAAAGTCACTTTCTGGGTTAAGCAAGCAGGAACTTTGGCAAAGATAGGAACAGTAGTCACTTAGGCCTGTGTCTCTGCTAAGGATTATGTACATCAACTATTGAAGCAAATCTCACCCGGGCCTCTCCCAGCAAGAGGCTGCCAAAATCTGCAAAAGGCTCTTGCTTTTAGCAATTGCTGCTGGAAGTCCCTTCCAGTGGACAAGTCCTGGAGGGACATCCTTGTCCTTGTCCATCCAATGCCTCTGAGAAGGGGTAGGCTGTCATCTGCAGCTCTACTCTGCTGTTGCCTCTGCTCACAGTGGGCTCAGATGTCTCTCTGTTCCAATCCCTGAACAATCTCCCAGACTAACATTTAAAATCTCTTTAACAGCAAAGGACAAGAACATCTGTCCCCACCACCACGTCTTAACGCAGAAGTGGGGTACGGTGTGGATTTGTTGATGTTGCTTCACTCGCTCTCTTTCTTACACCAAAACTAAACATACCAAAATTCAGCATGCTCTAGGGATGGAGCTGAGCATGTTCACTTCCACAAGATCACTCACTTCTGTTTAAGTTCAATCACCAGCAAATAAACTATTCACACGTGGACTACTCAAAGAGAGGAAATAGGCATGACCAAACTGTCTACTTGATGGAGTTAGATGATGCTCTATTTTCTCATTAGAGCAACTTATCATTTCAAATGAACATCAAGTAAAGAGTTGATTTTTTTTTCTCCCCTACCCTTTTAGACACTATTTTTAAATTGTTCTCTTCTTTCTTCCCTTTAATGATTGGAAACCTTTGCTCTTTACATAAGATCTTGTAATATTTCCCTCTAGTGATACTCTAGTGGTATCTTTTGATCTTTGACAATATTATACTTTAGGAATGGAAGATGTCACCCATGTTCTCTCATAGTACGACTTGTAGACTGAAATTAACAGGAACCCTCAGCAGTCACCAGCAACGACAGGTACTTCTTTTCATGTCATGAAAGAAAAAATTAATGTATTAAGCAAGGCTCCATATTCCAGGCCCTGCAGATCTCATCCCAGGGCAAACACGTCCAGCCCTATACACCAGAAGTTGGTTTTCCAAGCAGGCAGGGACTCTTTTGCAGCAAGGATAAAAAATGTCCTTGGGAAGATACTACTTTTACAGATCTTCTCTTTTGCAGGTACCCTGGCTGCCAGCAGTACACTGCTGCTTTTCTCATCATCTTCTCCACAGTCTGCCCAGGAGACTGGGGGTCATAGCAAAGCATCCCAGCATCTGAGCGTTCCAAGGATGATGAGCCCCAGCACTGCAATACCTCCTATGCCTGGCCAGGGAGACTGTGTGAGGGACACAAACATGCTTCTGGCATTCTGGGGTCCTAAAAAATGACCCATTTATTTTGTGTTTAAAGTGCATAAAAATTATGCTGTGCAGCAACATATTGGATGCAATTTCAATTTTCTTACAAGAAGAAAGATCACAAAGGAATTTTTTTTTGTAATTTCCAGTGATTATTGAGCATTTTTCCCTATTTCTTGAAATCGATGTAGAAATAGGCTGTGAGTAACTAAGAAAGACCAACCTGAACACTTTAGGCTCCAAGAGAAAAACTTAATGAAAAGGAAAAGGAAACCCATAAAGAGTGAACAATGCTGGAATACAGCAGTCTCTCTGCTGATCACTCTCACTCTGGACCAACACAGATGAACCAAAGAAAAGGGCAGATGATTCCTCAAAGACAAAATGAGATTTTATAGGGATGCTGAGTGGCTAACATATTTTGTCCCCATGCCTCTCCCAGCAGTGTGAAATGTCAAGCTTGGAAAAACAACATTTATGTAACTGTGTGTGAGAGAATCACATGTGTGTACAACAGAGTACATCAGGATTTTGATTGGGCATTGAGAGGAGCAAAATAGGGATCAGAATACTACTAGAGCACTGCTCCAGAAGCAGACCCTGATAACCAGAAGAGTTTCCCTGGAGTTCTGCCAGTAAAATACACTACACCTCTGACACAACTCCACAATGGTGGTGGTGAGAAACTATGCCTCTGTGTGTAACTAGATGTGAGATCAAGAGCACTGCTGCTGATATAATAGCAGTTTAACTCCTGATGGCAAAGTTAGTTAGGTCTTCATTTGTACCATTATCTACCAAATCCCCTTTCAGGAGCCTGTCAGTGTTGCAGCCCAAATCTGAATGAAAAGATAGAGTTTAAGCACAAAGCCCAGTATTTGCTTTCTAAACTAGTACCTTGTTGATAATAAACTATTATAATCTAATGTATTAGAAACATAATTGTGCATTTACTTAAAAAAATTATGTAATCATTTGGGGTATTTGTGACATATTTGTGAATAAGAATGGAAAAGAGTTATGGAACATCTTCTCAGGCAAAATTCTTGTACCATATTATTGAGGCATTCAAACAGGGTAGAACAAGGCCAAGGATGGCATGGCCCACCTCAGATGGAAAGTAGCATAGGTGCCATTGTACAAAGGCTATAAAACAAAACAAAACAAAACAAAACAAACAAAAAAAAAGAGGGGGAGTTGGACGGAAAAATATGTGAGAGGAGAAGAGAATAAAAAGCTTTAATGCACCACTCTGCTTTGAGCCTGATCTAGATCAGGGATTTTTGCAAGTGTTTTAGTACTTAATAGAGTACTAAGGACAAAGATCCATGCATTCCAAGAGATTTAAAGAAAAATAAATCAAAACAAACAAATAAACACCAACAAAATCAAGCAAACAAAAAAAAAACAACAGAAAAACAAAACAGAAAAAAAAAAAACCAACAGAAAATAAATGTGGCTAGTACCTCTACCTTTTACTCCTCTGTTTCAGATTTTATAATATTTTTGCAGAAGAGAGGCTGATGATGCCTTTGATGGCCAAAACAAAAGCACACATGGATTTTGCTTCCATGTATCTGCACATTCCTAAGGTCTGCAGTAAGCACATTCACTGGAAATGCACTGGTGATGATTTTCTGATAAACAACATGTTCTACTTGGAAGCTAAGCTTTAACTTAAATAAAGCTGCTTCTTCAGTCTCTAGACTATATAGACAGCATTGAGGAAAGAAGAGGGAGCAAATCAATATTGCAATTAATGCTAGGTCTGTAAACAACCTTAAAAACAGCTTGAGAGATGTGTGCTCCTATGATTCGCTTCACTAAGTTCTTACTTCAAACCATTAGCAGGTGCTAAAAGGAAGGAAATGGAGGGCCCATTATTGGTATGTTCCAACTTTCTCTGAAATGCAGAATTTAATACATCATGTGAGGATACACTTGGTAATTTTTGAGATAACTTCAAACAAATATATGTGTTATATATTATTCATTACAAATTCAATCTCAGTACTACCACATAGACTCTTTCTTTTTCTTTTATGGGTGATGACTGTAGTTTACACAGAATAGTGGTGTCCATGAGCGTACGTTGATAGGCTGCCACTCCACCAAAGGAAAAAATGTGTCCTTCTAAAGAAATATTAATCAACTTCTTCAAATTCTTACTCAGCTGGCATCCTAGGAATTTTTATTGGCTTTGTTCTGAGTTGTAGTTAAGTCCCTTAAGTTATTAAGGTATATTTTAAGGTGAGTCTGAATCTTGAACAAAGCAGCTCAAAATGATGATTACCACATCTGCAATATTTTGTATCACTAAACCGGGCGCCCTTTAATACTGAAGACAATACCCCGGTGTTGTGTAGTGTGGCTAAAAGCTTACTCCTCAGCTGGAACCCATACTTCCCTCTTATTAAAGTAATTATATAAGAAACTTAAAGTCAGTTCATTGGCGGACATTTCTTAGCCCTGAACATTCAGTTCACTCTTAAATGTTTCATCAAAACATCTCTTGCATAACAGTAGAAATTTATGTGTCATTCTGTAAAGTCTGTAGTGACTTTATAAAACATTGGCTGCAGCCAGGTATACCAAGAAGCATTTGCCTATTTTTTACAGCTTTATTATTTGGAAGCAAGGAGGATGAAGACATACTAACTCTGAAAAAGTCGGAACCTATTGATGGAAAATAACATGTCACCCAAGTATTCTGAAGAAAATTACTGTGCTTTTTTGAATTTGATCACAAGAACTCTTATTTATTATTAAATTGGTAGTGTTTCCAACTATAACTAATAATACTTCAGGGTAAACCCTGGTGATGAATGCCTGGCTGATGAAAATCTGACTCATACTGGCATTTTGATTTAAAAATGTTCTTGATGTACATTATTGGGCTCAAACCAGAGGAGGCTTCCTGCTTTATTAATGCTCTCCTCACCTCATACCAATGCTGGTGAATTCATAAGATGAGGATGTGACCAAACTGAGGCCACTGCTTGCCAAACACACTCTCTTTCTTGAGGCTAATTTATAATTAATATACCAACTAATGATGACTGCACCTTACACTTTAGTCACTCTTCTGCTTTGAAGCACATGACATTTGACAAAACAATTTATATACAAGAGAATTAAGAAGTTTGTCTTTATCTTTATATTTATTTGCTTTTACAAATAAATATACCATTGCATTAACTCATGAACAACCACCAACTACAGAAAACTTCACAAAGTTTCTGCTGCTGGGGAAGCTGGTTTCAGCAACTGTGAACATAGTCTATTACCTTATCCCACTCACAACCTTCCTCTCACTGTTTTATTGTCACAGGAGTTTGCAGAACCAGAAGCTGGCATGGAGAGCAAAGTTTGTCAAACTGCCTCACTGGTGTAAAGCAGTTCTCTCCCCAAAGGATGAACTGGAGACTACAACACATGACAATAAGTTGCTTGATAGAATTATAACAACATAAAACAAAAAACAAACAACAACAATTTAAAGTCAGTTCATTCACCCCCCAAAAAAACAAAAAAAAACCAAACCAAACCAAACCAAAAAAATAAAAACAACAACAAAAAATCAAAACAGCCCCCCAAAGAAAGAAAGAAAGAAAGGAAAAGACATGAGAAAAGAAAAAAAGAAAAAAATGCCAACAAACCTGTATTCTGTTATACAAAGTACAGGGTAGAGACTGGGAGGGCTTGAAACTTTCTTTCTGGGCCCCAGTCCCAGCCCCTCTCTCCCCAGTACATTGCACTGACACTGCATATTCAACCTCTTCACACTCTGAAAGTAAGCATGGGGTGATGTGGGGACAGACAGCACAACTGTTCTCCTGGAGGGAAAGTCGAAAGACCTCACAGCACTGGCACCCCAGGCAGTGGGGTAGCTCCATCCAGGAGGGGAAATGCCACATTCATGTCAAATGCTGTCTGCATGGACTAGGAAATTTCTGCTGTCATCTACCATTGCTGCAGTGATGTTTCACTGACCTGCCTCACCTTTCTTTCTCTGTAATGCCTTCCCTGAGGGGTCTGGGCATTGCTCTAACGTTAAGAGGTAAATGCAAAGAACTCTTCAATGCTCTGCTCTTAAGCCTATCACAGACCCCTCTTCCTACCTACATCATTGGCTTCTCTGGACACTCTTAATTTTCGCATCCTCTATGCTTCACTCCATGGAAGAAGACAGATACTGTGGTCGTCTTACCCACCACATAACATCATGTCATTCTCCTATTTTATGAAGCTCCTTTTTATCTCTCCTGGCTCTTAGTTTTTTAAGACCAGGCAAAAGGCATCATCTACATTGTTCATATTAGACATGAAACAGTCTCCTTGTTTATGTTCACAGTTGTTCCATTAGCTCTGCATGCATTTGCTTTTCAACCAATATCCTTTCCTTTGTCACTGTCCTGACATGGGTAAACCCACCATGTGTCACTAATACTTCCTCTTGCAGTTCCTATTCCCAAACCTCTCTTCAGTTGTCTGGTCTAGTCAGTCTCTATGGCTAAACACAAAGTGTTTGGGAGCTGTATCTTTACACAGAACACATTCTGTTTTACAATCAGACCAAGCTTTTAGTTTCTGACTCACAGCTCTGAGCAGAAACAAATGCAACCCAGAGCAGACCACTATTTTCTAGTCCTTCTGCCCTGACTCATGGCACTTGCAAAAAAAGGAGGCTCAAGCTCCCATGGCCCCATGTAGGGCAGGTATTCACTCATCACAGGACTCAGCCTTTGGCCAGAAAAAAATCTATGGCATCCCAGTTTCACTGCAATTGGTCCTTCCCTTCAGTGAACCAGAAGCTAAAAATTCTTTCCCCTACCTGGGGCAGGACTCAGCTCCATTTGTCAGTAAATCTGTGTGTACACTAGATCCTGTGATACCCTGACAGCAAGGATTGCACTGCTTCAAGCATGACTCACACACGTTGACACAGCCAGAGAGGAGCTCCAGCTACACAGGTTTGGTCCAAGCATGAACCTTTACCTAGTTTTAATCCTGTCTTCTGAAAGTGACTAAGTAAAACTGTGCACTAACAGGTCTTCTCCAACCCATCCTGGAACACGGCACTCCTATGGAAAGCATTAACACTAATCTGGAAACCTCAACACAGCCTGGCGAGGATTTGTGTCACTGGCATTGAAAGAGGGCTACACCTGACCTAAAGAGTAGCACATCTTTCGGTTGTAGAAAACAAGTGGGGAGGAAAACATCAATTTGCTGACTGCCAGCAGCAAGCAGGCTTGAACCCACAGCCTAGTGAGAGCAGAGGCATCAGTTTCTGATATGCACACATTAATGTGATTTTGTTTATGACCCCAGGAACACAGAAAGTGCTGCAGTGTCAGAAGCTGCTGAACAAGGGCCCCAAGTTTGCCTGTCCCCACTGGATTAGACAGGGTGCGGCGTGCTACAAACACAGCTAATGCAACTCCTGCTAGAGAGCACCACCCAAGAAACCTCTACCACTCAGAGGCCTGGGGCTCTGCAGAGCTACCTTGCTCAACCAGACAGAGCAATCACTGAGCAGGACTTTCAAGTTCATGGAAAAGTACTTGGAGCAACTGAAGGAGGGAGATGCTGAGCTGCTGAAGGAAATGTATGTACGACTCTGGAGAAAAAAGGGAATTCCCAGATATGTAGAGTCATTCACTCCTAAAACAAGTATTGCTGGCATTGAGTCAAAGTTGGCTGAATGGTCTGTAATGGTAATTAATGATAAGTCATTGCTTATATTGTTTTAGGGCAAAATATATTTATGTGGTTGTATTCAGATAATGTTGTCATTTCTGTACTTGACATTCCCTGAGCTTTACCAAACATATGCATGCAAGCTTCCTTCCCCATCATCAGTTTTTCCACTTTTTTTTCTTCCACTTCTCCAGGGTGTATACAGCCACCATGACAGCACCTCAGAGTATGTGCTCCCCCTCTCCTCACAACAGCTTGTGCTACCCTTTCTTCCTTCTATGCTCCAGCTATGACTGCCAGCACAGCCCCAGGGCTGCAGGCTGAAGCATTCCTGCAGAGCAGAGGTTTAGGCTACCACACATTGGAGGGCAAAGGGCATTCACGAGAGCTCTGCTGGATGTGAGCCACGGAGGCAGTCCAGCAGCACAGCAGGATCTTTGAGGGTCAGGGGAGTGCCCATAACCACTTTCCTCCGTCTTTCTTCTGCCCAGCTGCAGGCACCACCTCACTAAATGCACACACACTCTGCCTGCACATGCACACACACATTAGGAACACAAAAGCCAGCATTGATAGTCACACTGCACCAGGGTGACACATGAGAAGAGGGAATGGACAAAACTTGCTGGCCCACAAACTGAAATGCAGCAAACACACTTGGTCACCAGGCCTCCTGCAAACACAGGACGATCAGCAGCAAATCCAAACTGTGCAAGCCAGAGTTTCTGTCTTTTCTTCTGCATGTTCCTCATCTTCACTTTTCCTTTCCTTCACTAAACCCACAGTTCATGCAGTAGTGAACAGTTACTCACCATTGTGCTTAAGCTTCTGCAGGGAAAAATATGAGTAGAAGCAAAAAACATTGCAGCAGGTTTGGACAATGGGCATAAAAGTTTTTTCTTCTGACAAAAACCAGCAAGGAGAGAAATTTTATTCCAAGCATTGTGTAAGTTGAGAGAGTTTTGTAATTATTTTTCTTTTTTTTTAGACCCTGGATTCTGGAGAGATGAGGGCAAAATTTCAGAAAGAAACACTTCATTTTTATGCTTACGAAGACATTGTCAACATTCCTTTTGGAACGTGTTGAAATTGACCTGGGACAGGGATTGAGGGAAGAGATCAGGATATGCACATGTGCATGTATTTATTAGGTCATGCACTTATGGAAAATGAAGTCAGAAAATCCTGCACAAAAGCCTGGCAGAACCTAGGCAGGGGGTTGTGTCTTCCCACACAAAGTCCTTTTAGTCCATGTCAAGTGTTCAGGCTCACCCAAGGAGTCATGTTTAACTCAGGACAGAGCAAAGATTTTCCAGCAGCTGTATGCAGAGCCAACTGAGTTGTCTGACACAGCACACACAGTTCACCTGAGGCCTCATCTTCTTCAACTCACAAGAGTAAAGATCTCCATGCCTTTCACAGGATGCAGAGAATGTCAGCCGCACCATCTTCTTTTCCCAGCATGAGGGAGTGATGAGAAACAGTTGTTTGGTATTTCCCAGTACATTGGTCCACATTTGAGAGCTGGGGATTAAACACTTTTTTCCTTATCACAACTGTAAATTTCTTTTTTTTCTCGCCTGCTCTTTTCTTCCTTCCTTATTCAAAAAGTTAGCAGTGCAGCCCACTGGTGTGTGTCACACACAACATTTTAGGTATGTAAAAGTCAACACAAATTTTTAACAAAGACACAAATTTTCCTAAAGGTTCTAGTAAATGCATCTGAGGGAAAACTTGTTATTTGAGTCACAATCAGAATTCTGTCACCAAAGACAAGTTTTTTAAATCAGATCATAGAGCCACCACATTACCTTGCTGTAATCCAGTAGGCTGAGGACATGATACTGCTGTACAACAGATACAGGATGACAGGTCTTATTTTGACAGTGCCATAAAACACATAAATTGGTGTCATGTGGTCCAGAAGTAGAAAATTCAGTTCTTTAGACCTCAGTATTGATCACAGGGGTGCTTTTTCTTTTTTTCCCCTCCAGGTTCATAGAGTAACAGTGGGGTTTCTTGCAGGGAAACTCACGGAAACCTCAATGCATGCCTCACCCAAGGTGATTTATCACTTCCGCGCACAGTAGCTCTCCATATGTTATAACTGGCATCTGGTTTTTACAGGATGAGTACTGGGTTTTCTCTCTGAGGGATCTTTTTCCCTTATCCATGACTGAGTAGAGGTGGTAGTTGTACCCGTTGCAAGTTCAAACAGGTACCATAGGCATAAAGATGATTATCATAGTTACAACAGTTTGTTAGATAGTTTCCGCTGAAACTGAGTCATCAGAGCTCCTCCACAGTCACTGAAAAAGTATTACGGACAGTGGGTGTTCAAAGCACAGAATATGGTCCTGCACAGTCAGAAGCACTTGAGTAAGTGTGCAGTTTACACTGCAGCAGGCAGGCACAGAACCAGGTCTGTCCTGGGCCATCCCTCGGTCTGTGCCTTCTGCTGCCCTGCGAACCAAGTCCCGGTGAGAAGCATTGTGCCCTCCAGGCTGGTTTGCTTTGGTCACAGACCAAGTTCTGGCTTTTGGGCATTTAAAGAAAGAAGCTACCAGTGTGAAAATGAACAGTGACATTTGATGTCAGGTAACATGTATGTTCTCAGCAACCAGTAGACTCAGCATGAGTGGAATGTGCTCACCTGGTCCCAGGGTCTCCACTCACCTTCCCACAGAAGAATAGAAGATTGGCAAACACAAACAAGAATTTCCTCTTGTTTGTGCTGGGAAATGTAGCATCAGGCTAGATTTGGTGTAAGATTGGTATTTTCTGTTCAGCAGTTTGCTTTGAACATTCACTGCTCTCTTGTCCTGAGGACAGCACTGATGTACAACATGCTATCCCAAACATGCACAAATCCATCTGGAAAACAGAATAATTTTCACTGCCAAAACCACACACGTTTCAACTTGCTTTCCTCCTTTCTGACTTTTCGTGTTATCCTCAAGCTGAAAAGAACAAAGGTAGTGTGCAAGGAGTTTCACAGATGTGGCCATTTTAACTACTCACACAGTACCAGGCAAAGTCCATATGACAATGCACTCTGTCACATTATGTGACTTATATTAAGAGCAAAAAAGCCAGGGAAGACCACACATTAAGCAATTCTCACTGCCTTGGCAGCCACCACTGAAGGTTATAGTGTCTATGGTCCTAGCCCTAACAAATGCTCAATCCATGGCTGCAAACATTTGCAAGGATGAGTAATGTGAAGCACTAAGACATCCCTGAAAGGTCTATACATGGGTGTGCAACTCTTTTTCACAGCTCTCCAGAGCTTGTAGTTAAGATGTAGGTGAATTCCCGTTGGGCAATGCTTGCCCAAATCAGCACGACAAACAAGTGCATTGCTCCTCAGCTCAGTGGGTTGTGCCTCCCAGAAGAGCAGCCTGGAGATTGAGCAGATTGAGCCAGCTGATATTCACCTGCTCCCCAAACGAGACAGCAAGAGACAGAGAGAAAAACAAATGGGACCCCATCGCTGCTGAGCTGATGTTATCTGCAGGCAGCTGTGCCTTTTGTGCAAAGAGCACACAGTGCCACAATTTGCAAATGTCTCTGATGAATTGCTGCTGTCTCTGCAGTGCATTGTAAAGAACTCTTAATTTCCAGGACTGCTTCTGAGGCAGTAATGCAGTAAAGTCATCTACTAATGAGTTAACCTAGTCCACAGGAAAATTAACTTCATGTTAAACAAAGCCTTCCCTACATTTTTCATGTAGTAGCATACAGAGGAAATATTGCATGGTGATTGCAGTTTTTACCTCAGGCTCCTTAAATCTCAAGCTGGTATGTGTGGTGTGTGAGTATCATTAGAAGGGGGAAAGTAAAAGTACGGACATACAGTATGTTTGAACACATCAGAACACAGGTTCTGTTGCAGATCATCATCAATTAATGGTTAGGCCAGGGAGCAAAGCGAAGAAGTGATTTGGGGACTTGAGACTTGTACTTCAAAGAGGGCTGAGTCATTGAAAACACTTCTGGAGACAAGACACAAAACCTAGCTGTGTACAATGTGTACATCTGTTCCAGTCCCCAACTCGAACACTCTCATCCTGACACAGTTCTTCTAAAAAGAACACCTGATAGTAATTTTAAAGCATTAATAAATTCGTTATCATTTTTCACTTCTCACCTTCCTTTCTGGATGAACATGGACTGCTGGTACTGAGGGTTTAACTTGATCTGTTGTATAGAGACAGTGGTAAGCACAGTGAGACTCCTCATTCCTTTTTCAGATACCAATTGCTCCAAAGGTTTCAGCTTTGGGCTTGCATTTTACACCCCTTTACACTGCACAAGGTGAATAATTTCAAGTTACGCATTATGAATGATACACTGTCATAAAATCCAGTAAGCAAACAATTAAAAGACGCTGCCTTATGAACTGTCATTACCACTTACTTTTGTTTAGAAATAGCTGTATCACCACTTTTTTCCCTCTAAATGGCAAAAGAAAGTCCTCATAAATCCCAGCAATGTTTTTTGCCCTCCATATTTTTCTCAGTGAATTCTTCATTTAGGGGGTTGGGTTTTTCAGGGGTTTTCTTTTTCAGGGGGTGTGGGGCAGGGGTGGTTATTGTAGTAATGAAACAAAAGTGATGTAACTGGTGCACAAGGTGCCAGGAGTCCCTTGCTAGATCAGAACAAGACATTAGGCCAACTGCATTTTTTACATTTATCACTAAACCAGATCATTTTTGCAAGGCACCGTACCCTAAATCCCTTATCTTTTTGGCAGCTTGTGTTATTAAATAGGTCTTTTTCTCTTCCTAATGTTTTGCAAAAGACTGGCCTGTGCTTTAACTTTTGAGAAGCTGCCTATGTGTACTTTGAGCAGGACAGCACACAAACACTGTGCAAGCACCCAGGGTGGCAGAGTACAGTCTCAGCCCTTGCTGGCTAGACAGGACACTAGGACAACTAGTATTTCCCCAGGTTAACACCATAAAGATTAACCTCTTAATTCTTGAACTATTTTCTTTGCTTGTTTGAAACTATAGATTATGTCCCCTACGACAAAAATCTGACATAGCTGTGCTTCTGGCAAGCTGCCAAGGATTAGCTTAACACCTGTGTTGTGTGCCCAAGAGTGATTGAATTTTTACTGCACAGTGACTATGGCCCAGACTATCATCTTACACCTGTTTTACATTGGGTTGTTTCCACTGCCATCACTGCTGTCTCACCAGCTGTAATTTTTTGGCTAAAGAGAAGCCTGTGCTATATAATTATCAAAGGACATTCTTGCATTTCTAGTTCAAACAAGATCAAAATGTATATCCTTACATTACAGTGTTTCCCTGTACATTCTTTTCATCCTTACCAGATTTTTTCTGTACTTTATATTCCATTTTTTTCAGACATGGTCCCATATTGTTTTATCATCTAAACTTCTGTCCTTCTTTTCTGGGGAGAAGAGTATAATGATTAAGGTTTCTCTGATATTTTAGCACCAATCCCACTTTTTAAACTTTGAACAACTTGAAAATTGCTCAGGAAAAAAAAAAAGGCATAATCCAAGTGAAAAAAAATGCATGTGTTTTTATTAGGTAAACCTATATTGAATCTTTTTACAGAAAACTGGGAAAAGTCTAAAGTGCAACTTGAGGGCTTGAATATATGCTGTAAATAAAACAATTGCTTTTTTTAATAACAAAAAGGTAACCCCATGAAACAAAAATAAAATCTTTTCCTGACATATAGGATTTGTCAACATGATATATGGAATTCCTACATTTATGCCAGTACTTTCTACACATTCCAGGCAGGACTGTGATCCTGTTCTATATGGTGACTACAAAAATGTCTGCCCTGAAGGTGTCACACTATATCACACCGATGACAATCCAACATCTGCTGTTAGAAGGGGCCTTTTATATCATTGTGATCTAACCAGTTCAAACCAGTCTATATCTTTCCCAGTGTTCTCCCCTGCCCCTCAAAAAAGACAGAAAATTAATTTGGGAGAAGAGTGGGTTGTCCAGTGAGCCACACCTTTCTCTGTGCATGGAACAAAACAGAGCCAAGAAGCTGTCTCAGCAACCAGACCATGAACAATGCACCAAATACAGGCATCCCACTCTGTTTCTGCCACTCTTTTGTATTCAAAGCACCACAGATTTCAAGTAAATTACCTTAGCTACCTGGAGGTGCATTAATGACTAAAGGGCTATCATCAGCCAGCTTTTTTTCCTTTTGCTTTTGTTAATTGCAAAATCATCTTTAAAGTATAAAGCACTCACAAATTCCCTACCATTTTTGTTCTTTTGCTGCCTGACCCATATTCTTCAAATTACCATCTCTAATGTATAGCATAATCTCCTTCAGCTACCTCCTTTGATTACAACATGATCCATCACAAAGCCAACCTCATAACAACTTGCCACGGAACTGTGCAAAGGCTGTTGACTCTTGCAGAAAGCTTTAGTGCCACTGCAGAGGCTGACCTTAAAAATCTGCACCACTATCCCCATGAGTTCAGTAAACACATACTCACAGATTTCAAAGTGATTTCAAAGCACCACACTGCCAAAAAGAAACGTGGGGAAGGAGGGAAATGGTAAACCTCACTGTATGTGTACCTGGCAAATTTACTGACTAACTGCAACTGTCTGGAAAAGGACTACACTAATATTTATCTGTCATTTATTAAGGCTGACCTGGGCAGCAATAAGGATGATTCTCTATGACACTTTTCTTGTGTGAGTTCATTTCTACTCCCTGTGCAAGGGTTTGTTTTGTTTTCTTCCAACACAGAAATATTAATAAAGTTATGAGTTGCCCCTCCTGGCAAGAATTTTCACAATTAGTATCTGGGGCAGTGATCAGACAGGGAGGCAAATCACCACCACCCTCAGTGCAGCTCTGCTGTCTTATGATGTGAGTGGTCCTGTCATTTCTCAAGCAGGTGCAGGTCGTAGTAATTTCAAACAAACTGCTCCAACCGTACCAACAAACTAGATTCCAGCTCAAAGCCAGCAGCCTGGCAAAATGCCATGGTTGATATATACATAGTCATATACCTACGTGGATGCTTTCCTCCATAATGCCTATTGTGGAGCATAGATGTTGCATAAACTTTTAATAGCAGGGCAGGGATTTACTTCCCCCTCTGGTCTGCGGCACACTTTTCTGCTGTTCTGTGATGTTCTTTGACTAATCATTTCTTAGTCGTCTAGATGCAGGCCTTTAAAAACACTAGGAGCTCTCAGTCCCCCTTTTCAATTGCAAACGATTCATTTTTGGTGAAGTGTGGCCTCCCTATTCTTCTGCCAGCCGTTGTGTTTGTGAAAGGACCGTCTCAAATTTCTTGTGTGGGAGCAGCTGTTGCTGGACCAACGCAGCCTTTTCAGAGCTCTGCCGCAGCCGCTTTTCACTTCTCCTCCTCCTCCTCCTCCTCTCCTTCCTCCCTCCTTTTGTCTCCCGCAAAGCAAGAGCCCCTCTGACCCTTCGCCTCCCTCCAGCCTCCCTCCTTTGTCGGCCGTTGCAGACAAGTTCCACCCTAAATCAAGCATTGTCTCCATCTCCAGAAGCCAGCACGTGCCCACATCCCCCTAATCTTTTAATTTCCCCCCAGGAAAAGGCAGCTGTTAGCGATACATGCAATGCACAGCTGTCAGCTGGGGCCTGCCGCCTGCCCGCAGTGAACAATGAGGAAGGCAGCGCCGGGGCCGAGGAGAAGTAATATCCACATATATGTGCCTTTGGCAACAGTTGGCAGCACGTGCTCTGAAATGCGGCATTGTCAGAAAATCCTCCCCTGCCTCCCCCCACCGCGGCTCCGCACACGTATGAGCTTGAACTTTGGCTGATTTCAGAACAAAACACCCGGCTTCAAAGGGCAGGACTCCCCGGATAGCTGCATTATACCTTCGCTGCTGAAACAATCCCCTGCAAAATTACAGGGTATGAAAAGGACAGGCCTCCAGTAGCCTGGCACGTGGTTCACCCATTCTCCTCTTTTATACACCAGTCATTTGAGAGTTTTGTCCTGGAGAGAGAGCAGCGCAAACAATCTGGAGGGGCAGAAAAGACCTATACATCATGATTTTACCTTTTTCCCCGGGTGGTGAGGAAGGCCTACGTTTCTAAGAAGTAAAGCAGGGACGTATGTGTGTAAAGTGTGTTACAGTGCTTGTGGCTGAACTGGTGATCTCGCTACCTTAACGTGCAAGGGACAGTCACTTCAGATCAAGATGAAGAAAAGATGGTGCTTTAGTACCATAAAAAGGCAAGGCATAATTCCGCCTGCACAAACATAAGCACAGTTGCATGCCAAATTTCTGGCTGCAATGACAGCAAGTATGCACGCAAATGATAAACCGCACACTGCAGTATTTTGCCAGTGCAGTTGCCACAAGTGAGCTTGCAAGCATAGCAGTTACAAATCCCAGTTGGTCCTGTAAATATGCTTGCCTCTTCCCATGTACCATGGTGCATGAAACTTTACAAAAATCGTATCTCTGTGCTTCACATTTGCTCCTGTCAAAACACAGCGTTTCTTAAGGAAATTCATTTTGCAAACGTATGTGTTGTGGAGAGGATATATAAAAAACCTCAAACCCTTAAAACTGTTTCATTTCCTTTTCCCATGGAGATTGCTTTAAAGTGTGCTTGTATTCCTGTCATCAGCCTTCTGGCTAATCATTAAATGGGAATTTGATTGATTTCTACACGCTACTTTGGGCGACTCCCAAAGGCTAAGCATTTAAAAAGGAACTGTCTCATCTGTTGCTTTTGCAGAGATCTCTTGCATAGTTTCCTCTCTAAGCAAAGGAACAAACAAGCCTCACTCCAAAACCTTTCATCACCATAGCCTTTTTGAAGTCAAGTGGACAATTCTGGATTTACTTCACCACTCTCAGTCATTTCACATGATAAGGAATAACTTCTGTGTTACTGGTGCATATTCCCCAGCCTGCTCTGTACACGCGTTTTTACTTGCTTTATCTTACCTGGCCTGTAATTTAAAGAACTTTAAAGATACACTGTGCTAAGCAGCCATATGGCATATGGTACACCTGACCCACGCTTAGCACCTGCTGAGCACACTGTGAGCGTCACAGGCTGTTTGATGCAGCACTCCTGGCCAGAGGGCAAAAACATATCCATGCATTTGCATGCTGCACGGAGGCCACTGTGATCTGACACAGTATCCTGACAGTTCTTCCAAGATTAGCAAATCTGTAGAAATGGGCTTAACCAACAAAGGAGACGCCACATCAGGGAGAGCTACACATATACAGACACCTCGGAATCCTAATAGCCTTGCCCTGGTGAACAGGGATCTTCAACAAATGCAAACACATTCTTTGACTGGGGAATGTCAGCATTAATCATTGGGATACAGTCAGGGTTTTCCTAAAGTACTCAGAGAAAGCACAAAGAGATGTGTTTTCATATCTCTTGGGCAATTATAAGTGCCATTCTGACTTACCCCCATGTAGACCAATAAGGGCAGGAACCAACGTGCAGTCAAAAATAGATATCTTGAAATAAAAATAGTAGACATCAAGTAGAAAGAGAATGCATGAAACTTCAATGCTTATAAGGGTTTAGCAAGCATAGCCTGAAGAGAGGCCTGCAAGATCCAGCCTTTCATTCATTGCTGATTCTGCTAGGCCATGGCTCACTTGTCTATATGCAAACTGGTCCATTAAGCCTATATTTTCAGTGGAAGGTTCTGTGAGATTTATACAGCAGGAATAGCATGCAGAACTATTAGGAGATGCTACCACTAGGTAATTTGCATAGCAAAATCCCATAGCAGCAACAGCACCCTTTGTCAAAGCAGTCCAGGTATTCGGCAAAGGCCATGTGGGGGTTGTAGCAAACAAAGAATGGAGCAGCCAAAAGGATTTACACTTACACTGCTCAGGGAGAAAAATTTATCATGCATGTGATCAGCAAGCGACAGCGTGGCAGAGCCCTAGCGGTGTCCTCAGCAGTGGCTGGCAGGCTATGGAGGAGCTCAGTCTTGCATCAAGGGCAGAACTAAATCTTGTGCAGAGTTAGTGCTAGCTGCAATGACATGAACATCAGTGGGGACATTGAAGGGTTTCTCTTTTCCAGGAATTCTCTAGGCACAGACTTTGAAATTGCCCAGTTTAGAAGATTTCCATTTAATGCTGTGATGCTTCTCAACAATATGCCTTGATTAATCTATTTGAAATAAATTTGGCAGTAATCTTTCTGTTTTCACGTTGGAATGTTATCAAACAAAAAATAGAGCTATTATCTTCTTTCATTTGTAGCTCTCTCTCCTGTTACTGGAATAAAAATTCTCTGGCTGGAAAGAGGTTGTCAGGCTGGAGCTACCTTCATGTTCAAGGCCAGAAGAATCTTACAATTGCATAGGCCTGACGCTGATGACCCTCTAACAGGGTCATGTTTTTCCTTACATATCTGCATACCTACCCCTCACAGCAGAGGAAAACCTTACCCTCACAGGACAGGCTCTTTCTTCATTCATAGCACCACTGAGGCTCACTGTCAGGGATTTCTAATCAGGCCACAGAACAGATTCTGTCAGGATCTGCCCATGTGTGGGGCTGGGATACAGGTGGGCTCCCCTGCCCAGTGCACCCAGCTGGGAGGTGCTTCTCCTGCCTGGCTGCTCCGTATGGTAAATCTGTGGCGAACTGAGCCGTGAGTGAGTGCTCAAGGCTCCAGTCTAGCCTCGAACTACCCCGGCTCCATCTGTCACCCTATCTGGGGCATCTTTGCTGCATGATTGGCACAGGGCTTGAAAAGGCAGCACAAGACAGGCCATGTGGCAACCCTGCCGACAGGGAGGGGGCGGCGGGGGAGCAGGATGAAATATTGTGACAGGACACTTCAAGCCCCGGCTAATCACAGCTGCCGAGGGCTGAAGAGTGCTATACATCCCCTCGTATCAGGCAGTGCATTCCTGGCAACATTATTTATTCAGAGGAGTCCCTTTAATTTGAAGCAAGAGATTAAGACTTTCCCCGGTTGGCCTCACTGCGGCTGTAAAGGCAACAGGCAGGGCTATTGTAAGGCCATTAGGGAAGAACAATAGGACGCTGAAAGGGGGATGCGGGTGAATAGGGGAGCGAGGGCTGGCTTGTGCCAGAGGCCGGCTCGCCTCATTACGGGAGCGGCAGATGGAGCGTGGCCGGGTTGCTGGGCAGAGTCGGGGCTGGCAGCTGGCGGCGGCTCCCCCGCACCGCAGAGCATCCCCACCGCGCCCCGCCGCGCCCTGCGCCCAGACACGGCACAACAGGTGGATGGAGACAGCCGCCCTTAACAGGAAATCCCAAAACTTAAAAAAAATAAATAAAATAAAACGGCATCCTTTTTTTTTTTTTTTTTTTCTTTTCTGCCTCTTCCTGCTGCGTTTGCTCGGACATTCCCGAACTCTGCCGAACAGACACCAGGATGGTACGGAAACACACTCTCTTGTCCTGTTCATGGTCATGCCAGTCTATGCAGGTACGGCTTCCTTCTCAACAGGGATAAATGACAGCAGAAACCCGGTGGCTGTGCAGGTGATGGTGTTATGCGTCCAGGTCATTAGACAGAGTCAGGCACCTAACTGATTCAGCTAACCCCGCATTGCATTTTTAAACGTGGCTTTACTGGCTTCAGAGGAAATTCCCTACCTTCCAAGGTTTTTCTTTACCTCGATGTGGCTGAACTCACAGGCGTATCATACCTGAGAGGAGTGTGTAGGATGATGATGGAAGTCCAGCCTTGCAGTCTATCAGGGGCTGTGGCATGCACCAACACCAGCAAACTAACCAGTGCAGCTCCCTCACAGCCCCCAACACCAAACCCATGCAGCTCTCTCCAACTGGGGAGCAAGGACAAAAGTCCTGCTAGAAAGAAGCCCTAGAAGAAGGCATCACAGAGGCAATGGGGTTTTTTTCTTTCCTATATTGGTGAAAAAAAATCCCATTTTTCTTCCAGTTTTGCCATCCTTCAATCCCCAGAGCTTGTGAAGTAATGATTCTGGCAATCAGGGCTCCTGACTGGGGGCCTGACAACTACCAGGAGAGACAACACTTTCCCCTCTCCCCAGATTTGGCCCAGAGGCAAGTGTATGGAGAAACCTGCTTGAATTTGATAGTCCCCTGACACTCTGGGGAAGGTCATCCTAAAGATACTGCTGAACATCACAACAAAAGTAATTTCGTAAGCATCTGTTGTTGTATGGCTGGATCTTTCATAGTTGTTTACATGCTTTCGTGCAGTTTTATGTTCTTCCCTCTACAAAGGAGAAACTCCCACTGATGCCTTGGAAGGCTGACCTGAAACAGACTGGACAGAGCTAGAGAATAAAGTAGGTATTTATTGAAAGGCCTTCAGGATCCACCTTGGGCAGGACAGGAGCCTGACCAAAGCTGGATGCAAGGTCCTCTACTAATAGTCACAAAAATGGCTGACCAGTCACAGATCTTACATTTTTGTAAGTTTTGGTCCATTTGCATGTTGGGGTTTAATTATCCAATTACAGTTCCAGGTTGTGAGGTCTCATCCTTCTTTTTTCTCCCTTCAGTCCACCGTTGTTTATGCTGTTGGGCTGAAATTTGTCCTTGGTCCTCAGCAGGAAAAGGATTTGTTTTTTCTACCTACTCTGTGAAGACAGCTTACTGCCACTTAATATGAGACAGACCTACATCCCTAGGCAGCACAGAATCTGCAAATGTGAAAGCTAAAGCTTAAGGTATCACCACAAACTGAGCTAAGCTTATGGCTGAGCAACCTGGCATGGTCCTGGGTTACTTCAGGGCACCCAGGCCAGGCATTCTGCCTTTAACAAACTGATGTCCCCTGGTCTTGATGGTCTGTGATCCTTTCCAGTTCATGGCCATGTATATAATTTTTGATCAAAGAGCAACTGCAATTTCTTCCATGGAAAATAATTTTAGGAATCTGCATATTTTTAGTTACAGGGGTAGAAACAAGGAGCAGAAACCAGCACCCTGTTAGCAAGTCACTTTGTGCAGGCCATCATCAGGCACACTTTGGACCACTCACACTACACAAAATGCTCCTTGACATCAGTAAGGTTATTAAAGGTGACACCTGCAATGCAGCATGCAGAAAGAGATCACAATATCCAAAGCAATACTGTTTAGACCTTCTAAAATCTTTTCTTTCCCTACACCATAGAACACTCACCTTCATTTCTTCTATCTCACCTGAAGTGTTTACTCATTTCACACTATATGGCCTTTGGTTTATCCAGGGTGCAACTCTGTTTTCATAAAAAAAGAATGCATCAGAAGTGATTATGAAAATTTGATTCCTTTTATTTTTACCACTGCTGAGTTATGGTCTTTGCCTTGATTTCTTATAGATCCAATGAAGACTAATCCAATCCTGCAGCAAAGTGTTCACTCCCATGTAGCTGCTGCTGCTGGTAGGAAGCTGCTGAGTGTGGTACAAGGTGTTTAGAGGCAAAAACAGAGGGCAGGGACTGGTGTCTGCTACACTGGTTTTGCCATTGAAGAGAATACAGCTGAATGAGGCTCACTGGCAGGGTAAATTGTGAACACTGTCCTGAGTCTGAACTCAGATCCAGCCATGAAGCACATATCTGAGTCAGATTCATTTGTACAGATATACAGATGGTCAGCTCTAACTTTCCAATTGCAAACACAACTATTCTACACCCACAGAAACAGTCAGAAGAAAGACCTAATGCTCAAATATAACCTGAGACCTGGGTCACCTGATCTGTATGAATTTCTTAACAGCCACGGTACCTTCTCAAAGGAAAGACAAAAAACCTTTTCTAGTTATTTAGGCAGAAGCAGAGGATTATACAATCCATCCTCAGGTATCACAGTAATTAAACAAAAAATTGTAAACAATTGAACAAACAGGCAGATTTTGTTCCAGAAACAGACACAAAATGGGAAAACAAAGCTTTCCTATCTGGATCTGCAGTGTTTTTGTCCTGTGCCAAGATCAGTGTTATTTGCCCATCTTAGTTTTGAAATGTGCTGCTTATCATTTCCAAAGCCTGTCAGAAAACTGAGAGAAAAACAGGAGGAGCTGTAAGAAGTCATGTTCTGCAACCAGCTGATGCTCTAGACATGTGAACTACCATTTCCTGCATAAAAACAAATTTTGTGCAAGGAAGGATCTAGCTGTCAAAGGGAGTTAAACCTGCTGCAGAAAGCTGGATAATTCAACAAGTGGAGAATCAGAAATCGTTGCAGTCTTTTCACTGAAGACTTTTTAACTGCATGTTTGCAGCAATCCACTTGCTTGGTTTCAAGCACATTTGAGACAGGTCCCTGAAGGTTTTTCTGTCTTTCTGTTGTGAAATCAGGATGCTTATTGCTGTTCATAACAACTCAGGGATTCAAACCATCACTGCCAGGAGCTGCTTAAACTGGCCATTTAGTAACAGCCTTGTATCTACATTCCCCCATCTTATAATTTCATGTCAACATCAATTCCCTGAATAGTGAGATTGGAGGGCTTGAAGAGCAAACACTTTGATTGCCATTGGAGACTCATGGGATATGGGGAATAGTGAAAAATAACCACCTGGCTCTGACACTGTGTTCCCAGCACAGGGCTCTCTGTCCGTCACTGCGGGTGAGTTCATGCCTCCAATGACAGCAGCTTTGCTCTCTGACCCTGCAGCAGATTCCCAAATGCCAGCAAACACAAGAGGCAAGGCAAAGTCAACACACACACTAGCAGTGTCAATAGAGAGCTTCTTTCTGAGGAGGAGGCATGGGCCATAGGGTTTTGCTGCTCTTTTGCTGATGTATTTTGGCCTGGGAGCTTGGACAGAAGTGGTAGCTGCCAGGGGACAATGCTGTGACTGCGCATACACACTGTGCAGCACCTCTCTGGAGAGCAACGGGCAAAAATGCTGAAGACAGAGGAGGTGAGCCACATCTCACATCTGTGCAGTCTCTTTAAATACATGGAGTAAGGTGAAGTACTGCATGTGGTTGTGTTTGCTCAAAGATGCACAGCCACCTTAAAAATCCTGAGAAATGTCATTCTGTTGTTCTCACAATCTGAAAAGCTTAAATCAAGCATTTATGGTTTGATTCACAGAAACTAAGATATACAGAGAACTTCTAACCAAAGTAGCCACAGTCGCATGTGCCACTTAAGTGTTTCTACAGACAAATCCCTGTTTGCAGCCTTCATTTGTGCACGAAAATGGTTTACACTTTTAGCTCTAGAAGCAGTGACTGCAAACCAAGGCATGCCTTTCACATGTGCTCTTGTTTATGGGACGTGGTGTTCACTTTTTTAAAATACATTCCTAGGTCAGTGGACTGAAGGAGATCGGTCACTGCCAAGGGCTTTAAAATGTGTTTTGTCAATAAAGGTTACCTTGACCCAATGTGTCCTCTAACATGGCAATAAGATCAACATAACTGTCCGTCCTGTAATGGTTTTTCATGAGACTGCTCAAGGTGAAATAAGGTGTAATTAATTTCTACCTGTGGTAAGTACACTGTAAAGCCAGAAAAACAATCTTATTATGTAAAACCCCATTTGAGAGAGTGCGTGCCATGTTCTTGTATTTCAGCCTAATTACATGAGACTAAAGGAGATACATTTATTCTGGCTCTAGTTTCCAAATGTCAAACTGTGCTCCTACCATTTTTTGGAGCAAAAGTTGTAAGTCGCTTCAATCTATTTCCAGTATGGGCAGACTACTCACCTTCAAGAAGAGAATTTCCTAAGAATCACAGTTTGCAGAAAAAAAGCCATTTTCTGAAGGATATCTATTTAGCAACCTGGACAAAAATAAGAAATGGACCCAGAAGAACCTCACAAAGTTCAACAAGTCCAGGTACAAGGTGCTGCACCTGGGTGAGGACAATCTTAGATATGAATGCAGACTGGGAGAACAACACATTGATAGCAGCTCTGCAGAGCAGGACTTGGGGCTTGTCATGGATGAAAAGCTGGACATGAGCCAACACTGTGAGGTCACAGCCCAGAAAGACAAACATGTCCTGGGCTGCATCCAAAGCAGTGTGGGCAGCAGGGCAAGGGAGGGGATTCTGCCCCTCTGCTCTGTCCTGGTAGGATCCCACCTGGAACACTGCATCCATCTCGACACAAGAAGGACTTGGACTTGTTAGGGTGGATCCAAAGGACACCACAAAGATGATCAGAGGGGTGGAGCAGCTCTCCTGCTAAGGCAAGCTGAGAGAAATGGGACTGTTCAGTCTGAAGAAAGAGAAGGTTTCAAGGAGACCTAACTGTGGCCTTTCAGCACCTTAAAGGGGGCTTATAAAAGCCCCCTTAAAAATGGAAAAAGAGGGACTTTTTATAAGGCCAGATAGTGACAAGGTAAGGCCTAATGGTTTTAAACTAAAAAAGAGCAGGTTTAGATTGGCTTCTAGTTTTTACTAGAGGGTAGTGAAGAACAAGAACTGTGTGAGGCTGCCCAGAACAAGAACAGTGGATGCCCTGTCCCTGGAAGTGTTTAAGTCCAGGTTGAATGGGGCTCTGAGGATCCTGGTGATGAGCGGCCCTGCCCATGGCAGGGAGATTGGAACTAGATGATTTTTAAGATGGCTTCTAACCCAAACCATTTAGTGTTGGTTCTATAATTCTGGACAATAGTTCTGTAATTTTACTTGCACTTTGTCTGCAGGACAATCTGTGGATCTCAACAAGAAGTACTATACCATGCATTTATTCTTCGAGTCCACTCTGAGAACAGATTCATCCATAATGCTAGTGAAATTTGGGTGTAACGGTACATTTGTAAAAAAGGTTTCCACACACGGTTTTAAAGAAATTACTGCATGCGTACTTGTGCCTTTTTACAAAATGTGCACATACCTGCAGATGATCATTCAGTTATCTGCATCTGTAAATAAGTGCATCTGTGTGTCCATAAAATCAGCTCGTGCACCTGTACACTAGTGAAGGTCACGGCAGAGCTAATGAAGATTCCTTGCAAAACCCATCTTGTGAAGATGAAAAATTCATACTGGAAAGGCCCTGAGAAATTGACTGATCGCCTCTTGTTGATTTTTTAGACAACACTGGCTAAACTGAGTGTCAGACTACAATTCACATCCCTACTTTTTTTAGTATATTTGGTTAATTCAAGATCTGTATGAGGTTACTCAAGCAGACAAGATTTTTGCCTGACAGAAGCTGCTTGAAAACAATTTTACTTTTCTCCCTGGCTGCTGTCCCCAAGCAGGGGTGAGCCATGGGTGCCTCCTCTCTCCATTTGATAAGCCTTGAGTGGGCATGAGGATCATATCCAGACTTGTGCACTTCAACAGGAAGTTAGACAGACCTTCACAAAGGGCAGAGTGGCAGCTTTCAGTTAATGCTGCAGAACTTTAAAGGGTGTTACTGTAGCTACTGAGAGATTGACCTCCAAATTCACATTTACAAACAGCTTCCAAACACATGGCAATCACGCAGCTTACACAGTAGGTTCAGAACCTACTGCCCAGTGCCAGGGTGCTACACTGAGAAGGCTTTAATGGAGAAAACAAGGAAAGAGTCCTTTGTATTTTGGATTCCAGATCTTGCAGTGTATTTTGTGCCTGAAAAGTCAGAACTGGAAACAATTACTGGGATACGAATGATGATGGCCCCACTGCCCGAGTACCCTAAGCAGCACACTGTCTGTGGCCAGTGCCTTCTGTAATTGCAGAGGGTTATTTTGCAGCATGTTACTAATTAAGTGCCAGCCTCCTTGTGTGCTTGCAGAAAAGGAAACCAAGATTTGTTTTCTTCCTCTCATGATCATCAGCAGGCGTTGTTTTCACAGGGTTCTCGAGGAAAGGAACAAACAACTGTGTAAATTGTGCAATTTTCACAGTATTACTTGTGTCGTTTCCCTCAGCTGCCCGGGACCTCTTTTGCTCTAAAGAGAAAGCAATAACGCAGGACAGTTTGTACATAAACAAGACTGTGCAGCATTAGATGAGCAAAAGCCAAGCTGGATATTGTAACTAGATGCTGTCCTAGTCATCAGTTACTGTGGGAGGCAGGAAGCTGTTTTCTCTCTGCAAGCATTGCTGCTGTTGGGGGTTTATTTATCAGCACTTTGTATCCAGGAATAAGAAGCTGCTCATTGAAAGAGATGTTACTGTTTTCCAGCTACCAGGATACTGCCCTAACTTATTCCCACCCTCCATCCCCCTTCCTGCCCTTTTTTCCCCACCATGCCCCTCCCACCAGCACACCACCCTCATATCTTAGACACAGCATTTTGCCTGGATAAAGTTTTGTCATTGACCCTGGGAGAAACTACGACTTCACCAGAGTACAAGAGTAGAAGGGAATGGTATCATTCTCTCACGTCAATAAGTAAAGTCAGACTCAAGTACTTTCCAAATTAGTGGAAACTAATAAATATAAATATGATTTCTTAGGGCCTTTCACAAATGCTGAACGTACTCAGTATGATTAAATGATAAACAACAATGCTGGCAAGTTTGCATTTGGTCTGCTGTAGCAATAACATGGTGTCCTGCCAGCAACAGCACAGAATGCAATGCTGGGAGAGCAGGAAACTAGTGGGAAAGAAAAAAAAATATGCAAGCCTTGCCCTTTATGCTTTGCTGATGGGGAAAAACAAATAAAGAGCACAACCTTTCACAAAGGGCTGACTCTGGGATCACTCTGAAGGGCTAGACCATGCATGAATCAGTAGAGCAAGAGGTGAAGGCTCAAGTGCTGTACAGAAAATAGCCCTTTAGCAAAATGGGCACTGGTGCTTGATCTCTTCATTACTAATCCTGCCACATAGATCTGATATCATAATCCCTTTCCTTCTTTTATGTCTTAATCTCTTCCCCAGCTTCCAGTCTATAGTAAAAGTACATTGGCCAAAAGGATAGGAAACTAGATTTGGCCTAAAGAGACCAGGAGCTAAAAAAGCAGGCTCTGATTTCCTGGAAGGTGTAGCAGCCTTCTCCTCTGTAAAGTTGTTTCTGCTTTAAATCAGTAAAAGCAAAAGTGGAAGCATGACAGTGTTGAGTATGGGCTTTCTATTTTAAACAATGGCTCTCAAGAGACTGACCAGTTCGTGGCTAATTCTTTGCTCCCAGAGGTCAAGGACAAGTGAAAAATATCACTACACATCTTGAATGGGCTGTATGAATGACAAGGAGGAGAGGTGGAGAGTGTATGGCAGGAGAACATCAGCACCACTGAGCTACCAGTGTGCAAAGCAATTCTCAGTCGTACTCCTGCAGGCCCATGACAACCTGGGCAGCCTCACAGGGAACATGAGGATCTTGGGGAGGAGACCTGCCAGCATTAGTTTCACACTTCCCTGCAGGCCAGCAGTTTGATGGTTGAATCAGTACTTTTTAAAGCTGTGGCAGGAGGAAGGGTTCTCTCTGGGGTCACACAAAAGTAGTGGTGCTTTTTGTCAGTACAGCTCTCAAGACATTGGGAAATTCATCCTGTGAACTTGCATAGTAATGCACTCACTGCATTTGAATAAACATTGTTCTTTTCTTACTTGGATTAGCTCTGCTCACTGAAACCACATCCACTTTTTATGCTGGCTGCCTATCCTGTAAACTAACACAGAGATGTCTTAAAAATCCTCAGGGGCCCTTTAGTGAGTAGCCTGCTAGTTACTTTCTTCTTCCCCATTCCTATACGAGTAGACGATAATATCCTGTGAGGAACTACTACAGAACTCTCATTTTCATTTTTGCCTTTCTTCTCTTTCTTCAGTTCACAGCATCTCTCTGTTTATACTTCCTACCATGTTACTGTGGCATCCAGCTATCTCCCGCTCTCAAAATACGCATGTCTTTTCCTCCCTTTCCTACTAACAACTGCACTCATGTTTCACTCTAACATCACAGCTGTAGTGTATACCTCTGAGTGTGTGGTGAGCAATGTGAACATGCACACGCTATCACCACTTGTACTTGTGGAGTTGTGACTGCTGAGGCTTGCCATGGCAACAGCATGCACAGAAACACTAATGCTTCCTTGCAAGCTGACAGACAAGGGTCTCTGCCTCCATACTCCATGGGCTCACCTCCTGATAAAGTCCCAGATTTTCACCCCGTAAGCAGCGTAGAAGGGAGAAATCCAGCACTCAGGGATGGTAGACAGGTGGGAACAGTCAGTGAGACTTGTTTCTAGAAATGCCATCAGATTTGTGGTCTTCCTTGCAAGGAAATACCAATCTAACTTTGCTACCCACCAGGGCTTTCATGACCAATAAGAAGACTTTTGTGTTAGTGGCAGATATTTTCCACCTCTTCAGATGAGCATGGCTAAGTGAGTGTTTGCTGCGGTGTCAGTGTCCCTTTGCCTCGGCCAGCCCTGGCACCACGGCAAGAAGGGGCACAGCTCGGTAGCTGAATGAACCTTGCCCATCCCGTGGGGTCTGGTTTGCCCACAGGAGAGAAGCGATGACAGCAGGAAAGGAGACAGTCTGCTCAGGGTTCAACCACTGGCTTTATTCATCAGCTCAGGGCGCCGAGAGACAGGACACTCAAAAGTTACATCTTATACTCAGGGGAGGAACTTGGGGATGGGTTTAACTGAGGACAAATCAGGGATCATGTGGGCAAGGCTCTGCAGGTAAATGACACATATTATAACAAATCAATAACTTAGGCGGGGAGACAGCCAGAGTCTTGTCCAATTACTCGACACCTTTGCTGGAATATTCTAGACTTTTGGGGGAGGCTTCAAAGTGATAGACAAGACCCAGGGGCTGTATAACTTATGATTGACACATAACAAGGGTTGGGGTAAAACCAAAAAGGTTTAAACATGGGTGACATGGGACAAATCATTACAACTTATAAAAAACGATGTAAAACAAGGAACAAATACATACATAAAAACTGATAAAACCAAAACCACACCACTACAAGTCTTTCTTGGCCCAGAGAGCAGGTGAACTGGCCTACTATTCTGTCCCTTAAAAACACACCTCAAGTGTACAAGATGTAAGTCATAATAATGATCTCTTCATCAGCAACAATCAAAAAAGCCTTAAAAGAAATACACTGTCAGCAAAAGCTGTCATATTGCTATTTACCAGACTTACCAAGAACAAGCTGTACACATAACAAATGGAATACTGCCTCATAAATAGTCAGGTAACAGGCATGGAGACCACAGGAATGGTTGAAGGAGGGAGAAATGAGCCTTTGTCCCAAGTCGTGAGGAGAAGAACTTGATAACGTCTTTTTGCATGTACCCATGGAATTCATATGCAGACAAGATGGGTAAGGCATATGTGGCATATGCCTGGATATGTGGCAAAGACATATTTAACAAACTCTGCCCTAAGTCATTTGTAAAGGCAGATATTTGAGGCAGCAGTTAGAAACCCAGAGTAAGTGACAGGGTCTATGTTAGTGTTTTTCTCTAATTAACAGGCTTTTATATACAGGTTGAAAGAAGAGTTGCTCTTGGAAACAATTCAATATGAAATGGAGGCTAGCTTGAATGAGACAGCAGTACGTCTTGTTGCCTACCCTGCAAATATTTCCACTCAGTCTACACCAGAAAATCATGCAGCAGGCTCCAGTGCTTTGATAATCTCCTTGCTCCAGCAATTTTCTGTTTCCTGTGCAGTAATGGGATTTAAGAAAAATCACTACCTCCCAGTGCAGCAGCAAGACACCTTTCCAAAGGCCCTTTGCTTTCTCTTCCATGTGCTTTTACAGGCTTTCACATTGCTCAAAGATTGCATAACATTGTCAAAATGTCACAGGTAGAGCGGGAGATTCAGACAAAGTTCATGAGAGAAGCCTTGCTGCTGAGCCACAAGGACCCCCTTGCATTCTAAACTCCTGCTCAGAGAGGAGCCTGGGTGCAGTTAGACCCAGTCTTACCCCTAGACTTTGTCATAGTTTAAGAAACTTTGTTTCTTAAATCTTCAGGATTTAAAGATGGCAAATCAGATGTATTTATATAATAGGAATTATTTATGATTAGACAAAACACCTTCATCAGAATTATTTATTACGCAGTACAAAAGCTAAAACTGCCAGAAAGATAGGATAGAATAGTGTATTATATCAATGCAGTTGAATTAAAGTAATTATACTGAAGGTGACAAAAAGAAACAATTATTAAATAGAGATTGATGTAACTAAGCTCTATCAATATTTGCGGACAGGTCTCTTTCTCCTAGCCTTGCAGAGTATCTTTGGTCGGCATCTCCTTATCCAAGGGAGGAAACTTCATAAACACATTCCAAGATGGAATACATTAGAGGAACCTAACTGTATGAAAGTGGACTGGACTTTTATAGTGTAAAGTAATATGACTCCCAGTCATACGTCTTTAAGTCATTTTACCATATTATCTGCCAAATCTTTGTTTCTCTATCAGAATGTTAATTCAGAGTCAGTTAGTCAGACTGCTTTTAGCATAATTCACCGAAAAAACACGTGGCAAATGCACCACATCAACAGAGTTCAACGCTCCACCTGCAACACTATGTAAAATAACCAGAAATCCTGAAGATGCAATCTGGGAAACAGACATTGTTTCCACACAAAACATGGCCTCTGTCATATATACAGAAATGTTTCAGCTTGTACATCTTCTACAAGATTTTTGGCTTGCCATGATATTTAGGGAACATCAACAGTTGCCCCAAAACACAGTCAAACAATCTTAAGGTCATCATGGTCATCGCACTACCATGGCCCCTTTGGGACTGACAGACTCCTGCTGAAATATGCTGTGAATTTCAAGTGATAGTAGATATTAAGATAGTTGTGAGATGCTTTCTTTGGAACTCATAACTATTTTAGTTAGCCTTTACTGCCCTTTGCTTCAGAAAATGAAATTGCAAAAGCAACGATTACAGTGCTAAGAAGAAGGAAGGAAAATAAAGCTAATAAATTATACCCATTCTGAATAATCAGACAATTATCAGACATGTACAAATGAAACCACTCCATGTTAGACTTGGACAAGTGTTGTTACTACAAAATTAGAGCTATCACGTTACTGTATTTATGTTGGTTCACAAAAGGGTGCTTATAGTGGAGCACTAGTTCCATATATTTGGGTATTCTTCTCAGTGAAATATATTTGAGAAAATGCCCTCGTATAGTAGTGAACTTAATCAAATGGGATGTGTGCTGCCCTGTGAGTGTCTCAGAATAACCAGCCTAACTTCAAAATATGTGTGACAAAGGCTGTATACTCACTGAAAGCATTGCCTGGTTCTGGTGGCTGAGATGTGAGAGAAAAGAAGGATCTGATCATTTTAATTAAAGATCTTTATGAGGAAATGAATTAATGTGCATAATCTGGCTGACCTGCAGGCATATTTTTGTGCTGGAACTAGGTAAAATTTAAAATATCTTAGTTAACTGCTAAAGTGAAGGGATTGTCCAGTCTTAGGCAGCAGATGATTGCCCCAACATATTCATCTACCTCTAAAGTGAACAGAAAATGTTAGGCAGCTTGTGACAGGTATTGAACTAAGACCTGACATGCACTGAGGAAATATGTTTCTCTTCAGCTGGCAGCTAAAGAAGGAGCCCAGAGTGGCTGAGATAAAACACCCTCCCGGGGTCTCTCAGGTGAGCTGGAGGGTGTCAAGCTGTGGTGGCATGTAGTGAGCCAAACAAACCTTGCAGCAAGGCCAGAGTGGAACATATTTGATGATCCAGCCCTTATTTTGTCTCTGAAGAGACTGGAAAACATGAACTGGGATGCTGATATCAGTTTGTGGCAGAAGTTGGGCAGCAACTCCCAACAGGGTCCACACCACCCACTCAAGCAAGGGAATGAACTCCCTCCTCTTTTTACCTTGTTTCTCAGGACCATGCCAGCAACCTACTTGGCTGAGAGAGACAATTTGGACATTTTCAGAGTCTGTGCATTTTATAAAGTACATATTAGCAAAACACACATTGAGAAATTATAAAGATAACCATTTAGACTGAAAACCACATCATAAGTTACAGCAGCTCTCTTGATAGAAAGAGAGGTGACAGCATTATCTCAATCAAAACCAGACAACACTGCTAGTGTTTCAAAAGAGATCAGCTCTTTATGAAATACAGAATACAACACACATCTCACCTCAAACAGTTTACAAAGAAAGGCTTTGACCTGTCAGTGAGTGGACATTTAACCTCCCTCACTTTGAGCAATGAGAGCCATTGGGGTTTGTGACACTGCCTGCTATACACATGCATTGTATTAAGACTGGTGTTTAAAATCCTAGTCTGGCATGTGAAAATGTGGTGAAACCAGTGACACCCCTCTGAAGAGAAAAATAAAAAATATGATTTTGCTACATTTCAGGGAAAGATAAGTGCTCTCTAGGCTGATCACATGTAGCTGCTGACAGACTTTTGCTGTGCTAATTGAGCTCGCTTACTGAAAATTTGGGTACCTACACCTCACATGTTTCTTGGCTTTGCAGACTGACCCATACATTTCCAAGTGGCTGCAATAACATTGTCTTTCATTATACTGTCTTCCTAAAACCTGTCAATAATCACTGGATGAAATGGATAACCAAAAGTACACAGCATGTGGAGATTGCTGATTTTTAACCAGCTCTGTGTTGTGATCATGAAACACACTGTACCTTAGCAACTAGGGTTTTGAATGTCTAGCAAGCAAAATGCATGTAAGAGCTGCATGCAGGAGAAATTAAGTTTGACAGAAGAGATTGAGACAGCCTGATGAAGAGCAGTGAATAATAACACTGAATAGAGTATTCACTAGGGACATGAGAAACATATGTCCATGCTCTTTTGTGAATAATTTCTAGATATTAGATATAATATCTAGAATAATAGATATTTATGTGGTCTCATTAAAAATACCCCAGGTGGGGATGATACATATATCTTATGTCAGAAATTGGTTTTTGCATGACCAAGAAGAGACATTTCTTGGATTATAATTTCTGCAAGGAAAGTAAAATGAAACTTCACTTTGGATCAGTTTGAATTTGTGACAGTTTTATAGCCAAATTGAAAAATTGAATGTTCAGACACAACCTTCTTCTAGAATACTACTGGTCTCCAGCAGACAGAAGATAAGTGATGAATATAACTGTTTTAAGAAAGTTTACTGAATGTCTACTTAGATGCCATTATGTTCCCATAAAATATGTGATTCATCTCCTTTTTATGTTCCTGCAGAACATGTAAAATTGGGATGCTAGCTGTTTCCACCAGCACAAAGTCTCAAGTCCAGGGTGCAAACAGTTAAGCTTGTGCAAGATAAAATCTGAACAGCCACGTAGGTATCATGTTGACTTATGAACTCTCTCACTCATTGTGCTTCTTCTTCATACTCTAATGAAAATAAGACCCCTTGTATCCACCCTTTTCTTTCCCCCTGCCCCCTGCCTTTGTTCCATGTACTTCTACCAAAACCTGACTTTGAAAGATCACTTTTCCCTACTCTTGGCTGAGCTGTCTTTCTGTAAATGGACTGATTTGCACACTACTGGAGTTGTACCCACTCCCTGCTCTGCCCAATAGACAAAATGCAGGAAAGGAAGCCTGGACTACTAACACACTCCTAAATCCATTGGTTAGCCAGGGTTTTGTCCCTGGTACTTGGTTTTGCAGGCCACTCAAACAGATTATGAAGGTTCCCTTCAGCAGGCTTTCATCATGGTCAGGATGTCTGGAAAAGGAGATGACTCATAGGTATGACTCAATGCCTGTTAAGAGTCATCAGGAGCTTTTGCAAGTTGGCTTCTATGGGGATTATGCTTTAAGAAAATTGCCCAGACAGTATATCCTCAGTAAGCCGCCACAAGTGAATCTAGATGGGTCCACAGGCTCCAAAACTAAGTGATGGGCAAGTTTCCATTGACTCAGAAAGTGAAAACCCACAAATAGGCAGCAAGTACTGCCAGGCTCCTCCTCACACCTCACCAGACCTCCTCTAGGCAGTATTCTTGGAGGTTTTGTCTGTGTCCCCTGGGTCTGCCGGTGTGCCAGCAGTGCAGAGATGATGGTTCTGAATTCCCCACAAGAGCATCCAGGCAAGCAGCAGTCAGTCCTACTGTCCCTGGTGTGGGCATGCAGCAGCAGGGCTGGCTGGTGGAAAGGACAGCCTTCCCCCCTCCTCCAGCAGTATGCCTCAACCACTCTGCTGGGGTTATGAAGAGCTGGAAAGAGGTCAGATGTGTCATGCTCTGTGGTTGCCAATAAAGTAATGTTTGGGATATGTGCAACATCTTGAATTTAGCAGAAGGCACACTTACAGTAGAAGAGCCTGTGCCCTGGCAGACTCTAAAGAAAAGCAATAGTGTGCCTGTTGGTGAAGTCCTTGGTGGCCATCTCATAGACCTCATCCCCAAGATCCTTCTGTAGCACCACGACACTGTTTGCACAGTGGAGAAGCCCTGCCCTTGCGTATGCTGGGAAGGAGGGTACTGAGCATTCATGGAGGATGCTGAGGGGCTTTCTAAGTTACCTGGAGATAGTCACAGCATGAGGGACTGACAGGAGAAAAGAGAAATGCATGGAAGGGTCTGAAGCTTGCCTGGCACCACCTCCCACATGGTTGTGGTGTCCTGACAACCTCATGTTGGTGCAGCCATGGCTCAGGGACGGAGCAGAGGACACTCAGGGTGCCCTGACACCAGCAGCTGCACAGGGACTTAGGACCTTGTGCACATAGGGCAATACTCCCATCACACTGAGCCTTTGCTTGCCTTGTTTTTGTCCTCACTCAATATAAACCTTTTTGCAACCCAGAAAATATGCTGAATAGACATTCTTAGAAAAGAGCAAACTTGGGGCTCTTTAAGGAATGTGCAGTGCCAAGCCTGAGAGCCCCGAGGTGGCTGTCAGGGACCCTGGGCAACCCTTGGTGGGAGGGCCACTAGTGTGTGGCAGCCAGCTCTCTTTACTGGGGCTACCTTTGACCCCACATGGGTGACCACAGCTTGGCTCCATGTCACTCACAGCCTTTGGTCCACCTGGTACACCAGCCTGGGTCCCTGGGCCAGCCCATCCCCAGAATTGCCATCTGCCTGCACAATGCTTCCAAAATCTGTTTGCTCCACTGTCCCATTGAGTAATGTTTCACAGCCACAAGCCTGACTGCGGTGCACACACTGACTGCTGTGCACACAGTGACACAGTGCTCTGGATAAATTTCAAAGGCGTGAGAAAAGGATTTGGGACATAAAAAAAAAAAAAAAAAAGCAACTTCCTTTTTGCAAAACAAGATGATTCAGTGTAATCTAGGCAACAAGTGTCTCTCTTCTGGAAATACCAGGTTACATTCTAGTTTCTGGTGAATGCTTTTTGAAACATAAATTTTTGAAATTCAAGCTATGGGAGGTGTCACAAACAAGGACAAGGAAATCACAAAACAAAAAAGAGATTGGACATATGGTTACCTTCATGAAAGCAAATTTATCAATGAGAAGAGAAAAATTTATGTCCTGACAATTCTAATACAAGCCCAAATGGTTGTGAAACAATTATTGCACATCTCTGACTCAAATACTACACATGTATATGTGCTTTATTGTTGATACATTTAGCCATCACATCTCAGACACTCATTTGAAGGGAAAGTTCCTTAGGAAAAGTAGCTGGGGCTGAAATAACAACATCAAGGAAGAGAAACTGGCAGCTCTCCATAAAGCTTGCTTCAGCTTACCACTTGTTTCAAGACACTGTCCTGATGACTGATCACAGGAATGCTGAGGACTCATGATCAAAATGGAGCCACCACAGACTCTTTGGCCAAAGGATGGAAAAATAACCGAGCTACCAGTCTGGCTTTGCTCTAATATGTATTTATGCTCAGCTTTGGGGAAGGGAGTCAGCTAAGTAATTGCAGACCTTGTTTATGCATTGTCCTGTTCACGTGACTGCCTGGATCCAGCCTTTTTACTCCTGAACCACTGTGCTCTCACTGCGGTGGTGGCGGCTGCTGAGATGCATGCCTGCCTATGAAACAGGCTGCTGCTGCTCCTGCTGCTGCTGCTTCTGCTGCTTCTGCTGCTGCTACTGCTGTTGCTGCTGCGTGGAGAGAGGCCCTTGGCTGGGCTGCCTTTGGGGCAGCTCCCCTTGGGCAACGGAGCAGTTCTGCACTTCCCAGCAGCCTGCATGCTCAGAGAAGTCAGCCTGAATTTGGAAATATGCACCTACTTTTCCCATAGAATATCCCAGCAGGAAAATGGAGGGAGCCTACTCCAGAGTATCACTGTCCACATCCCACATTTTTTCACCTTTGGCCCAAAGATGAGTCAGCAATGCTACAACAGTGAGACAGAAAAGCCAGTTCAACATTACGCCAGAAGTCTTCCCTTTGCCCCTCCCCTTCTTCATACTTACAACTTTCAGAGGATCAGCTTTATGTCTGTGCACCACCTTAATGGCAATTAGAACATTTTTAAAGTGTTTGAACAGAATGCATATGACAAAGAGGTTTCTACTGACAACCTGAACAGAGTAAATCTCACTTTTAAGATGCAATCCTTTATTAAGTTATAAGCCTCCCAAGCCTCAGCAGTGCAACATTACTGATATTCCTGCATAGGTCCAAGCTGTATAAGTAGAATGAAGAGAGCATAGGCCAGAACTGCAAACAGATCTGTTTTCTTGATCCTCCTGCCAGCAGGGAATTTTTCACTTTTAGTGTGTAAGCACTGTCACATTGTACATCTCTGTGTCATTCTGACTCAGAGGTCTATGAGCAGGGACAGATAAAAAGACCCCAAACAGCGCTGTAGAACTGAAGATCAAATACGCAGAGTTTCCAGCATGACATGCTACTCTAGAAACCTGAAAGATTTTTTGATAACAAGGAAATAGGGTCATATTTGGAAATGCGGGAAAGTGGATTACAGGAGGGTATAACTTGAACTTCCTTAAACTTAAATCAGTGTTTGTAAAGGAAATGGCAAATGAATCCATTGACACACAGTAGCAGTGAGCAAAATCCAGTGATCTGCCACATAGGAAAAACATTGAATCCATGTGGTTTTTTTCTCCCCTACAGATATCTTCTTCACCAAGCTTGCATTTTACCTTCAGTAAAACACATTGCAAGCTTAGCAGTGTGCCCTGCTTATGAATTGAACTTATCTCCTGGCTACACCTTAGTAATTCACGAGTATATGGTAAATTGTTCACATGACAAAGCCCTAGCATTTAATTAATTCACAGACTATCTACCTCAACAATTCACTGTAGCAAACACTCACCTTAAACATGTGGGCTTTGTTCTGTGATTACATGATTGCCAATTTTTAAAGAAGAGGAACACAACTATAGAGAGTGAACCAGCATCTGACCAAGGAATCACTGGCTCAGGGAGAACACTGCAAGAAACTTCTGCATCTGGCTGACATTTGAGAACTACAGAGTTTTTTTAAACTAGGTCAAAATTCTGAATTTGTGAGTTTATTCACAAAAAAAAAAAAAAAAAAGAAAAAAATCACAAATCACTTTTTGTCCCAGATATGCTCTGCTGCTGAAAGTCAACAACCTGAGCTAATTTGCTACCTATAATTAAGTGTAGATCAGTGCAATTTCTCTAGCATTGTAATGAGTCAAATAAAAACTAGTGTAATGGACCAGTATGGCTGAAGAAAGGCAACATGTGTTTTCCTACAGAAGGCAATACCCAGAGCAGTTTTTTGAGCACATTTGGGGAACCTCAGAATACCATTGCACTGTCTGGGACTGACAGCATCCATGGAAATGTAAAATGATTTAAGAGTAGGGCATGCAAGAGGCAAAAGAGAAAGAAGGGTGGGGTACAAGCTTTGCCAAAACTCCATGTCTGCATTTGTAGGGGCTCTGCCAAGTGAAGTAGTCCTGGAGCCAGAAAAGCATTGGCAGGAGCCAGCATCAGGGGACAATGTCAAGGAAGGGAAGAGCAAGCACCAATCAAAACAGAGTAGAGTGCATATGGATTTCATGTGAGGCCAAGACGTCTTTTGCCAGGTGGGAATGCTTAGGGCACAAAAGACTTTTAATGCTTTTTGCACATGCAGACCCACACACTGGCTGCAGCAGGAGACATGCACAGTGTGAAATATTCTTTGAACATCTGCAGAACAGTCACTGCTCTTCACCAGAAACACTCTCCAGTCACCCAGTGGGTGGAAGCAGCATAAGCCAAGAGAAGTGAATCCTTCATGGGTACACACCTGAAATAAATTTTCAAATGCTTGGCCAGATCCTTCTTTTAGCAAGCTCTGTTTCCTGATCCTCAATGACACTGACAGGTGATTTGTGTTTCTCTGGCCTTAAATCTGTCTTTACAAGCCATTTGGGAGTTAAGATGAAAGGGCTAATTTACTCATGGCAGCTCCAGGAGATTGGTAAAGGATGATGTGATCTAACAAGACTTTCCTCATCTGTCCATTCTGAGCAGTGATCAAGCAGCTGAATTTCCCCTCAGTAGCAAGGTCCAGAGATAAGTATGTCCTGAGAGCACCTGCAAAATTGGAAGGCTAATAGGTAATTTATGGGTAAAAAGATGGGGTAAAATTTAGATTTGAAAAGTCTGCTGGAAGGCATCTGGTTGACCATCCTTCTGAAAGCAGGGCTAATAAATTCTGAAGTGAGACCAAGACCATTTTTTGTCAAGCTCTTAATATCTCCTGGCATGGGGACACCCCCCCTGCCCAGTGTTCAACACCCAACAGGAAAAAAACTGGTTTTCCTTATAGCTTCCTCCAGTTTCCCTTTGCTGAAATTTGTGGCAGTTTGCTTCTCATCCTTCTGCTGTGCAGGGCCCAGCAGAGTTTGGCTCCCATCTTCTCTACAGCCACCCATTAGGGAGTTGACAGCAGCAATTGATCTAGCACTCCAGTCCCTTCATTGCCTGGACTTGCTCCAAGTTATCGGTGTCTTTCATGTGCAGAGCGCAGGGGTCCATCTGCAGCCTCACCTGTGCTGAGAAGAGAGGAAAAAACCACATCCCCCAAAGCAGGTCAGGGTGCAATTTGCTTGCTGGATGGCCCACTCAATGTGCCAGTCAGCAGGACCCTCACTGCCCTTTCTGCACAGGAACTACTCAGGACTATCAGCGCCCTGCCCACAATGTTGCATGGAGTCATACCACCCTCAATGGCAAATTTTATGTTTATTCCCATGGGGAGCTGCCACGAGCTCCAGCTTGCTGAGGTGACCCTGCATGGCAGTACTGACCTCCTTGCCTCGACACTGTATCCTCAGACTCAGGGTGCTCTCATCCCAGCATGCTGCACATTGCCAAGACTGGGACAAATGTCCAAAGCTTTGGATGGTGGAAATGAGACCCACCACACTTTTCCTAGGGCTTCATATGTCCCTTCAATGCATGGTATCTGTGGACCAGCCCCTCCACCAAAGGAAAGGGATAGGGAAATTTTTTGCACAATAATGCTACTTTTCTTACAAGAAATGCTTGATGGAGTCTTTTCCTAAGCAGGACAGCGAGGAGTAGGGAAGTGGGGCAGCAGGGACATGTCTCAGGTGAACATTTTGAGTCCCATTACTGCTAAGTCCACAATGCTTTCAACTGTCAATGTAAGTTTTTGTTATTATTATTATTATCATTATTTCTGCATTCTTACAAGTAAAAGATTCCTACAAAATATTTGTTGTTAATTTTAGAAATTTACTTTATACTCCCTGAGGACTTTTGCTATACACAGAATTAAAATTATCCTTTTCAAAAACTCCTCCTTAGTAAAATGCATATTAGTTGTCCATAGTTCTTCTTTCCTTTGAGGTACAGCATCCCTAGAGCAGAAGTTGTTTTCTGCTGGCTGATTTCCTTCAGTGTTGCACAGTTAGATTTATAATTTCTTTTTTTTTTTTTAGCAATTAGTTTCACTTTAGCAGTCCCTCACAGTTCCAATTTATTTTTACAATTAAAATTTAAAGAAAAATTATAGAAACCGTAGGCCTGTAATATTTGAGAAAAGTGTTCTGGAGCTCATTTGACTTTCTTTCTAAGGTGAAATAATACACAGGCAAAACTAATTTTTAAACATAACCAGTAGAGGTTTCCCCTCACAAACTACCTTAAAAATGTAAGATGACATGCATCTCACTGCATCAAAAGACAGAACACAAAGAAGTTACTTTCTTCATTTCTCCTTTCTTAAGTCGAGATAATGAACCAACACCATAGTAAAAATAGCTGTGGACCCACTACTCTCTTCTTTAGGTCAAGAGTTTAGTTCCTTTTCACAGAATGTAATTGCAGAAGGATATCAGAATCTGCAAGTATGCTTTCGCTCTGAAATGCTGTCTCCAGTTTACCTGATGGGAGGCTGCAAAATCAGAGATGAAAAAATTATTCTGAACTCCAGACCATGACCTGGAGACATCATCCACTGAGCAGTTGATTTTTTTAAGAAAGGTCATTTTTTCTTTGCCTTCAGCTTACTCTAAAGACAATATGGCTGGTGTTTTTGTCTCACAGAACTCTTTTTCTGCAGAAAGATTGTAGAGACCCACAGTTTTGTTTAGGATTCTCAAAAAGTCAAAGTCAACCTGGACACAATTCTCTTCACAGCATCCACATTTTTAGGGCAAGCTATATACAAGTGCCGTCCAATACAGCTCTCCTCCAAGGCACTAGAGAAAGATATATCCAATACTTCACAGGAAAAAAAAAGTACAGCAATATCCTTAGGAAAGCACAATGGTGAAAATAAAATTATTTATGTTTTACCAAGACTTGCCAGAACATTGTCCCCTTGCTAGGTCCTCCAAATCCTTTGTGGAAAAATACCCTTTCATTGTGGGTAAAATATCCCTCTATACACAGCTAGTAAGTAACACAAGGGTCAAATTCTGGGAAGGGATATAATAATAGTAAAAATAATAACCACAATAACAACAACAACCAGCTCTGTTAAACTTTTGACCATGCTCCAGTTTAAAGAGTTCTAAACAAAGGAGCATCACCTTACAGCCAAGTGGTTTACCCTGGCTGCTGGTCTCCACTGATCACTCTTAACACCCATTGCAATTCTAGACTAGTTCTAGATGAGTGTTCCTGTACATGTAAAATGATAAAATCACCAAAATAACATTGCCTCTTTTGTATGATTTGGGTGGGAAGGAAAAAACCCATCACGTTTATTTAGCTTTATTTGACATAATTTTGTCAGCTCTTGGCTCCTCAAGGCGGCATTCCTGAATATTCGGGGTTCCCTGCTTACTTACCAACTTACAGCTTCTGCTTATCTTCAGCCCTTGGATGTCTCATTGCATGCAGCACATGAAGCAGGTCTGACCTACATTTTTCTTCTGTGAAGTGTAAACAGTCCCTAAATTTATACATAAATAGCTTCCCAACTTGATTGTTGTTTTGTTGGATTTTTTTCTTGAAGAAAGAAAAAGATTTGTCAAAGACCTTGTAGGCTCTTTGAAGAAAATTGTGAATCACAATCACATGCACAATGGCTACATTTCAGTTTTATGTTTCTTCCCTGTTTCATTTTTAATTTTGACTGCATTACTGCCATGCCAGGAAAACCTGCCTTTGTCTTTTTCAGCCTGCATGACTGTGAGTGTGGGTGAGTGTGCATAGTTGGAGTGACAACCCACATGCTTACAAGATAGACTTGTTGGCTAATCATCCTGGCTGGGGGGAGAGAGAGAGAGAGCAAGAGAACAGCAGCTGAGGTAACTGTGCAGGAATGCAGAGTACCCAGCACTGATGCCATGCTGAGTTTCAGTACCCCACGTACACTCAGAAAGCAAAAACTGCATATTAAAATCATCATTAAGGTATGAAAGGTAGACCAAAAGTCTTGGAACAGCAGTATTCCCTTTCCTACAAAAAGATGTGTTCAGGTTCAGCTGCAGAATCTAAAATCCACTTCCCTATTTCCTCTTTCACACACTGTAGAAAAATCAGTAGGTGCCTTTGAAGGTGGGTTTTCTTGTGTTTCTGTGTTTTCTGAAGGGAGCTGCACACAATGCCTCCATAAAGGAATCTAATATTTCAACATGAAGAGCTAGGTGCTGACTCTAATTAAAAACATACCAAAAGTACACACAGAAGCATTTTCCAGAAGCTAAGCAAAGCTGATGACAGGTAAACAATAAGGGAGATGTTATCCTCCTACCCAGCAAAGAGGGATGTATTTTGGCTACACCATGCCCACCCCTTCCAAAGGGTATCCAGCATAGGTAATGGGTGTTTCAGATCCTTCACCAATAGGAGCTACACTGGCATGATGCTTATAAAGTCTCAAGGTCACAGTTCTCATTATCATGCAAATACCAGGGTAAATCAAGGGTGGGATAAATCCCAAAGGACTTCAAAGCATTCATGCAGCCTCCCATGGGAGACAGTCACAAAGTGACAAAATTCGTTCTCATCACAATGAATTGGACAGAGCTACCATCATAGCAGTTTGGTCCAATGTTTATACTTTCTTAATAAAGAAAAGCACAACATCACTCCTTTTCCAGCAGCAGCACAGTCTCTGTGAATTATGTAACGGTGGCAGTTTGCAAAACTGCTTCAGTGGCTCTTTCCCTCCGACTTTCTTCTCTGTAACAATATCCTACTGTATAAACATATTCACAAACAGAGGCCTCATGGTTCCTGAACCTTCTAAGAAAATTGATATTTCTCCAGTGTTATTGCATGTTCCTGATGCAATAACACTGGATGCAGAGGGGAGGTTCTCCTACCCATGCTGGGTTTTCTGGTTCTCTCAGGGGGATGCAAAACTCAGGGGTTCCAAATGTCCACACCTATTCTGTTTATGCCTGAAAAAAGATGGTCAAGCAATGAAATGTTCCTAGAGAAAGGACAAGAGTTTTTCTGTTTCAGGGAATTTGTGACAACAACAGACTGATACTCTTCACACAAGGGCTGTCTTAGAGTTAACTCTTGTACAGTTTCATTCACATCTCTCTTCAAGGCACACAGCAATGAATAATATGACTAGTGCTGTACATATAAAGTGATAGGGCCAGAACCAACATTGTTTCTGTTGTATGATCTGAGTGGGAGGAAAAAATCCTTCAGGTTTACTCAGCTTTATTTGACAGAATTTTTTCAGCTGTTCCTAAGCTTGGGATTCCTGATTGCTCAGGGTTCCCTGCTTACTTACAACACTAAGGGTCTATGAAATAATACTGTCATAGCCAAACAACAAAAGATGAAAGTGTTTCTTGGAAACTAATAGAGGTGACATTTTGCTGCAGGAAAAAACTAATTTTGGTTTCAGACAACAGCTGTCTTCCTGCATCTTTGCTCAAGTCCACAGGTTGAGTTCTGAATTCAGGAAACAAGTCGCAGTCTTTGCCTTAAAAGTCTCCTCTGACCTCTGTCCCATCACTATCAGAGAACCTAATGCCCATCTGGATAGAGACCTATATATTGAGATGGGTCAGTAGACAAAGGAAGCTGAGAGCAGCTTGATCACCTTGCCAAAGTGACTTTTAGGTAGTGTAAAGCCTGTATCCCTGGGGTCTCTTCAGCTTGTATAAGGTAGCACAACCCTCTAATTGGTGAAATTAGATGACACTGGAAAACACCTGGACTAGAACTGAACCTCAAGAATTGACATTTGTATTTTTGTTAAACTTCTAAGTTGTAAGTTATTTATACCTCTTCTTTGAACACACCCACATCCTCATCTTGGATGCATCCAAGATCCAGCTTTTCACAGAGAAAGTCTCTGCCCAATCACACCAAAACCAACCTTTTTCTGACACACACATGCAACTTCACTTCTCATGTCTCTAAAAGATTTCTCTTTATAGTTTTTTCTTTCATTTCTCCAAATAAACTTTAATTGTGTCTCTTCCTGTAGTTTAAGTGTGCCTTCATTAATCAGATACCACTTAACCTTATTACTCAACTTTAGCATTAATAAGGTGGTTATGATTGCTCTTCTTCTTTCATGGCAATAGCAGGCATTAAATAATTATCAAAATACTACTATCAAAAGCATACATTGAACAGCAATAATTTTTCCTTAGGAGGCAGTATAACCCTGTTTGAGTTCTAGAGTATAACTTAATCAGAATAAAAGGCCTTTCCTTCCAGACTAAATTAATAGTGAAGGCTGCAATCCTCTTTTGGAGAAGTCATACTAATTGACATTATTACTGGAGTCTTCCAATGATACCTCTGCCTTTAAGAGCAAACAGAATATGCATCTTCCCCTTTCATTCTACTGAGGAAGAAAGGATCTACAGAAGCCGATTGCAGGGAGCTGAGCGATCAATCTCCTTGTCAAATATTTTTATACACTCCACCTGGGAACTCTATTTTTCTGTATTTCTGGAACATTTTTACTATGATTTTGACCACACACTTGCTATGTACCTGTCTCAAGTACCTCAATTTTAAGCGTTCAACCTCTAAATAAGTTATGTTGAAAACATATATTGTTACTGCTGTGCTAGACACAGAAGTTTCCAGGGCTACAAGTTTCTTAAGAGCCTCACACTTGGGAAGGATCCCTGTGGGCTTTCCCTCTTCTGACACCCTTCTCTAGACATCTGCTCTTTGTCAGCAACAGAAAAAAACTATTAGGCAGGATAGACCTTTCTTTTGAGCCCGTTTTGCTGAACTTTGTCCAAAAAATCAAGCTTTATTGCTCATTGTTCAAAATTAATGTAAATGCTGGGAAAGGTATTAATGAATGATCAGGTATTGCTACCTGATTATCCATAAGAAAGAAAACACTGGTAACATCTAAATGAAACCAGGAAAGTCAGTAGTGACAAAAATATATTACCTCATCTATCCTGCCAATGTCCAGTATATCCTATGACTTTCTTTAGGGATTTTTCTGGTTTACTTTTAAAACTTGTAATGCAGCATAGCAGAGTCCATCATTGGTACATCTCATCTAATTGGTATCTTAGAAAAAGAATAAATATAAAGAAGTGTTAAAATAAAAATACACTCCAAACAACTGTAAGGACAATTTATCTTTCAGGAATAGGTCACATCTCAAAACTAACATTATAATTTTTCTCTTTCGTTTTAATAATTTTTTTATAACAGTTTAGGCACCAATAACTGCATCAAAGAGGGGCATTAGAGAATAAAACTCCAAATATTCTTAAATATTGTCTGTGCTTTCTAACTTTGTATCTATCTCTGCTACTTGGAAGCAGAAAGTGAGTAAGGAGTGCAAAAAAGGAGACGGGCTGGTACTAAGGCACTTCTAGCAGGGATGATTATTACAGGCAATTAGGCTACATAATTGCCCCAGGAGAGGAAATCATCTGCTGCTAAGAAACAAAGAAACCTTAGTTTCTAGTAAGAGCCCCTACCAGCTGATATGCTGCTGCTGTGAAAGGCTTTATGTAAGTATGTTTGGTAACCTCAATTGTGAGTTATATTCAGTTTTCATTTCAGTAAACCATATGCCTGTGGCAGATTAGAATGTTACTGCACAAGCTGAATCAGGTGGCTGCTTTCTTCTGCACTTATTAGTGGAAATTTTATCTCCAGCTTGTCGAAGGAACTGCTGCTTCTGAAGTTTCCCACTAGTCTTCTGGTATTCTTCATAGCTTCAGGGAGTAATGGGGAATTTGTCCACGTTACACTTTTATCATACAAGCAGTTGGCTCAGTGTAGATAAATCATCTGAGCACAGGGGAGCCTTGTGAGGCTGGGGCAGAGAGGAAGCCCATCCCCTTCCATCCCTTGGGGCAGTAGAGTGGGTGGACTGGGTGGTTTGGGCACATTGGGATCCCTGGGGCTGAAACACCCCTGAGGCCACTACACCTTCTGCTTCTCAGAGAGTGACAGCACTGGCATATTTCCTACCCCATCATGCTTTAACTTTGGCCCATGCCAATGAAGTGCTGCAGAATGCCTTGAGAGGATAACCAAATCTTACAGTCAGGCCCCTAAGCAAGCCTGGAGCAACCTGCTCCTGGACAGGGAAGCTGCACGGATGTGTCTGAAGCTGTGGGCTCTGCAGAGGCAGCAATACAGGATGTGGGCCTAAGGGGGAGAAATGCAGGTTTGGGAGGTGGGGAACCAGTTCTTGCAAAATGTCCTCAACCGGCCAAGGCTTGTGCAGGAACGTCAGCACTTCTGAGAGCAGAGCATGCTCCAGCATCTCCACAGGGTCCTCCTGGATCTGGCCTGCATGGCTTTATTATCATAATTACGCTGCAATTTGCTTCAATGACACACTACAGTAAGTTATTAGTAATTCAGGTGAAGGTACAGAAAGGCCAGTCAAATATTTACCTCGTAAACAAAGCATCATGTTATTCTTCAGATCCATGTGGATGGTCTCATGCAACTTGCGTGATGCAGCAGGGCTGTTGTCCACGAGCTCTGCACCTGTTTTCTCCTGGATGCCTACCTTAAAGGCTGATTGTGCATGCTGCCAGATTCTGTTTCTGAAGCTGAATCATTCAGAAATCCTTTCTCCAAAGATGATTTTCTGGAGTATGTAATGCACATGCAGCAGGCTTAGCACCAGACAGAACACGGAGCAGTTCTCATCTATCTGGACAACAGCTTTTATAGGATCTTGTAGGACTTTGTTATTTTTGGTTCTGGTCCAGCTGGTTCAAATATTCATTGTGAAGCCTCCTATAAAGTATTCAGTCCTGCAATCATAGACATAAGATATGTCTTTTTGCCACCAAACTCCAGTGACCATTTCCATACCTGATGCCTCCCACTCAGCCATATATCTGCAGTTGTTCTTCCCCAAAAGGGAATTCTACTGCTTCTGCATTCAGGCGAGGTAGGACCTCACTAAGCTCCTCTGGTAAGCCAGATATAGAGCAACATGTATTCCTTAGTGGTTAGATGTGGAATAATTAGGACACCAAAACTTTATTATACCATTGCTTTGAAAAGCTCTATGCCGTGTTAGTTTTACCTGCTTGGTAAGCTGCTCTTGCACAGCTCCTTTCTTTCTTGCTCGAATAAATTCAGTGCTACCTCACTTACTCCTGCATGTCAGATGCCAAATTGTGAGCCCTTGGCACCAAGTGAACTGACAACTGTTGAAAACACAACACAAGACAAATAGTTATTTGAAAATGCAGTCTAGAAGTACATGTAGAGGAGGTACAAGAGTTGAGAAACCCTTTGCATAGTTTTCTGAGCGTTGCTATTGTTTTTCCACTAAGTGAGCTGCCACATGGGAACTGTGCAACACAGACAGACTTTCATAGCACAGTATCGAGTTTGTTGGTTTGTTTCTTCTGTTGAAACAGGCAGGCTTGCTGAGCGAGGCATAACAGGGAATTCCATTCTGCAGCAGTGTTCTAGTGGTAAAATTTATTCTGACAAAAGATGGAGCAGAGCACACAGAGACAAAACACAAAACTATTTATATAGTGTCAGATTTGAATCATTCTGCATCTTCTTCCCATGTGTATATGAAGCAATGCTTATGGGTGAGAATCTATTTGCATACACCCTACAAGAATATGTGCACTATGTTTAGTTAAATGCAATGTTTCTCTTCTGGAAATGTCTGAATTATTTTACAAGTACAACTACCATGATTCAGTGCTAGTGTTATTTATCTATTTTTTTATTTAGCCACCCAGCTCTTCCAGTGCTTCTCAGGGCTTAGCTCTAAGTTAGGAATTATTTTACATGTTATACATATCTTGAAGAGAAGAAAAATATTATAAAATTCAATATATACATTAGCATGGGGATAAAAACACAACATATTTTGCAATTAAAATACTATATTTTCACATGGTGTGTTACAGGCCATGGAGAATGGCTATATGCCTGAAAGCTGATTTAGATGTTATAAAAGCAAACAAGCAGCACTTTTTAATAGTTATTTAAATCAAAAAACCAGATTCAGAAATGGAAAACCTCTCTTTCCAGAGAGCCATGCAATCTACCTTTGCTGTAAATTAGACTTGATAGCCAGATGGTTGGAGAGACCTGGAACAATTTCTGTCATCACATTTAATAGGCAGAAAGCATGCTTCTATTACCCATGGCCCCATAACACAATCAAAAGCACCTGTTTTAACACTTGTACAATACAGTCTGACTTTGTGAGGCAGTAACCTATGCAAGGCTGAGCCTGTATCAGTGGGAGTGAGTAATTCCAATTCCAGACAAGAAAGGTTGTGTACAGCCCTTCTACCATTCGTCTGCAGGAGGTGTAGCTTCCAGATAAGATGGTCATTTAGTACAAACTATGCATGCTTACTATTGCTTTCTTCATCCTTAGTTTGCTTGAAGAAGTACAGAACATTTGTTTTTGTAGCACTACAGAAACAGAGCAGAATGTGAGACAGAAAGAATCTCTGCATTAGCAAAAAATGCTAATTTTTTGCTAATTAACTGGTACTTGGGAAAAAGGGAAGTGCCTTGCCATCTTTCCATTTTTAACCATATACACCTTCATTCCTCACATACCATAAACATGCCATCAACAGCACAGAAGCACCTACTGACATTATGCAATTTTTTTTTTGTTGCATTAACTCCTATATCTGGAAAAATAGCTTAGAGTAAGCAGGTTGCTTTAAACATAGGCAGACATAAAGCACAGAAATGTTCTACAAGAGCAAAGACAAGACCAATTGTGGCACTGGTGTAAGATTCCATAGTCTCTCATTTGGTAGCTACAATCTCCTACCATACAGTAAGAGGCACCACCTTGCACTTATTATATTTTAAAAATTGTTTGAGACATTGCTACAACTTAATTCAGGGTTTCAGATCTTAATGTCATGTTTTTCTCTTGGGGTATGGTCCTATTCATATCACGTCTCTGGGAATCATCTGCAAGTATTTTGGTACCATTGCACATTGTAGAAAGTCCAGCTGGATGATGAGTGGCAATTGGAGTGGATAGGTTCCACAGAGGGGACAGCCCCTGCTTTGGCCAGCACAGGATCCATGCAGTGCCTGCCTGTCCTATGGGGTGACAGAGCAGCGGGGCGGGGGCACCACGCATGGCTCACGGAGCCACCTGCTCCTCAGGCACAAAGGCATCAGGCCAGGCAAAGCTGTCCTGACGCTGCCAGTTGGGCAGTGCTGGCCTATTACAAAAACTACCTTTGGCAACCACTTCTAGAAATAGTCCCATTCATCGTTCTTGCCTCAGAAACAATTAAATTCAGCAAGCTGCTGCCAAAGCAGATTTTTAACCCTGTTAATTCAAGAGCATGCAATTGTTTAAAACAAATTGGTATGTGTATTACACTAAAATCACTTCTTTTGTGAAAAGTAGGCCAACGTACTTCTCTTTTTTGACTGCCAAGACTCGCCTATTTACTCTTAATCAGCAAATAATTGTACTGTATGTACCTCAAGTGTGGTCCTGTGAACTGAATGCGTAATGGCAGCTGGAAAGCATTAGATGGTCCCTTAGAGTATGTCTTCTGGCTTGGTTTCTTCCAAGAGAAATCCTGTTTGCATGGTCCAGCTCTGTTCTGCTGTGTGAACCAAAGCAGGCTAGCAGGAGAAGATTCACAGATTCATTCCAGCCACTTGGCTGATCCAAGTTAAACATTTAATGCAGCTGTGCCCTTACAGTACATATTCTTAAGCAGAGGAGCAAAGCCTTAATCTAGCAAGCAAGTTTGTGGCTATACAGCTAAAAAAGTTGATTGACTAGAGAGTTTTGTCTGTGGGCTCACAGTTGAGCATATTGGTATCTAAACACACATAGTACATATCTTGTTTCTAAAATACAAATTTGAAACTTTGGGCCTTAGCTATTTATGCATTTAAATAGAAGTTACTAAGCACCATTGCTTCATGCTGGCTTCAATAGGATGTGAAGGCTAGGTTCCTACAGTTAGATACCCCCAAAAAGGGAACAGGAAGCAAAACTCAAATTTCCCAGTCTGGAAATTCTTTAATTCAAAGTCCAGTGGGACAGAAATTCCTCGTGATATTAAAATTCATATTACATGTTCTTTGTTAAATTTTATCACTGTTCTGCAATGGATTATAATACATGGGACTTCCTATCAGGGCAATAACAGCTTTTATCAAAATAATAATTAAAAAAAGGTAACCATTTTCTTGCCAGTTATAGCACAGAGGCAATATAAAAACAGAAACTAAACTTCATATTATTTTCTATAGCTATCTCTCCAATCCAGGGGAAAAAAAGCAAGCAAGCAACCAACCAACCGAAAAAAAGAAAAAAACCCACAACAAACAAGAAAAATAGTTGAATAATGTAATTTTGAATTAATAGTGTGTGTTGATACTAACTTTGCAAAATCATGATTTCAAAGTAAAGTCAGCTCTACAGAGAGAGTAATACACACAGAAGGAAATAACTTTGTATTATTTTCAGGCATAAAAAGAAAATAAGCATGGCAAAATAATCATACGCCAGTGCAGTGGAAGACTGGAGGAGATATTATAACCACTATAAATTTGATGTATGGGATCTGATCGTATTTTTAAAGATACCAATACATTCAAATCAATATTTCACATACATTCCAATGGTCAGAAAGTTGTGTATAATGCTATCTTATTGCAGTACGATGCAGAAAATACAAGTATTCACTCATTCAGTATGAAATAATTATACAAGAAATGTTAACATAGTTTTTTCAATATCCTATTGTTGCATGTTCAGACTTACTGAGTAAAACACAGCTGCTATGATGAAATGGATAAGAAATAAGTAGGAGTAAAAAACAGTTATCATAGAAACCTGTAAAAAGAATGACTCTGATGCATGTACTGTGTGTACAGCTCTATCCCTCCGCCAGCCTTGGATTCTGCCACTGCTGCTTTTGCAGTGAATGAAGTCTTGTGGATGCATAGTCATGAGCCCAGCTGTCCATAATGTGTGCCCCTACAAGGAATACAATGGTCACACATCCTTCTCCACACATCTCTCTTGCACACACATGTTATGGCATTTGCTTCCACTTGTAAGATACTGTCTGCATAATTGCCATGTTTTAACACGGGCATACACTCCCCTTTCCTCCTGATGTCAGGGGAATCTGAGAGCTGGCATAAATAGATTTGTTGGGATGAGCCAGGTCTCCCGTATGGGTCAGACAGCAGTGCTATGGCATGTTTTTGACACTAGCAATTTTGCAAAGATCTTCTCCTTCCAGAACATACATTAATTTAAACAGCCTCCACCTATAACTAAAACTCCACCAGTCTGCAGAAGTCTAAGCTCCTTTCCCTGAGCATCCAGAGTTATATACACTGTTTATATCATCCAGCATATGCACAGATTTTATGCAAACTTTATTTTGTGCAGTAATTTGCCTTCTGCTTCATAATATTCCCTTTATTATCTTCCTTTTTGTATTTTCTACTCCACAGGAAAAGAGGAAGCATTGTTTACAACAACTATGTGCAAATATTCATACATATATCCTGATAAGATGATAATGCAGTTAATATAGCACAAAATAAAACTGTCAAGCGTCTTAAAGAGATGACTATCTATAACCACAAAGAGAGAAAGGTAAAGTCATGCACAGAAGTGTAACAGGAAGAAAACACCATTAAGAGAAGGAAACCACATATGAAGGGAAATTCCTGTCAGTTGTTACCATCAGGTGGTAAAATAGATACACCAAAAAAATGCGAAATTGTTGCTAAAAAAAAAGGAAATTAAATTTTATGCATCACTTCATTTAAATATGCACCTAGAAACATAGCCAGCACAACACCAAAGCTGATCATGACAATATTGAAATACACAGTTTTTATCACCTAGTAGCACAGAAGTGAAGAGTTTAGCAGAAAGCAAAGCCAGAAGCACCACCACCCTGTAACTCCAGTCCATGTCCTACACCTTGTGCCATGTCCCTCAACTGGTCATGTCCTGAAGAACCACCTTTATTATTATCATCTATTAACTTATGTCTCCTCCCCAGAAGCCCCTGACGTGGCCACCATGGCACAGCACAAGCAGCCTGTGCAGGCTATGCAACACAGCTGGGAGGGGCGCATATTGGCAGAGCTCCCAGTGGCTCTGGAAACCCACAGTGCCTCTCTCCTGGGTACTTCTGTTTTCTGGGAAGGCAAACTACTCGGCATATTGCTCACAGACACAAGAGACTAGTGTACCAACCTCCAGATCTCCCAGGTACTTGACAAAACATCCTGGACATCTGGTGAGCCAACCATCTCCCGACCAGCTGTCCCTACTAGAGTCAATAATACCCAAGTCAACTCTCCATCTTTAACAAATGTATAGTTGCTCTTTGTGCAGTTATATATGTGAGCATGTAAAGATGTAGACACCAGCTGCTGAATTTTTGCTACATTAAGTAGCGTTGATCATTAAAGATACTTGCAGCAGCACATAACTTACACGTCAGAGCTGCCTTTGGTTGCAGCACCGTATTAATAACATTTGCAGGCTAACCCAGTTTTGCATGACAGTGTATTTGCAGTGATCAGGAAGGGATTTCAGGAGAATTGTATAGGTCACTAAAATAAGAAATTGTGTACCTCTCATGGCGCACAGGTTATAGTTTCACAAGGCTGAAGGAGAAGGTCATCCTACCATCTTTTATGAGACTAGAGGAAACATCCTCACAAGGATATTTTGGTGTTGCCCCACTAATTTAACTGTTTGCTGCACAGTATACTCCTTTCATTAAAGCTGGAAAGTTAAACTTCCCACCAGGTACCACTATCTATGTCTACTGTCTCAATCAACAGACCAGTTACACTTGCTCTCTGCTATACATTAATGATTTATGTAATTGTATACATGCGTGAGAACTTCCTTTAGTCTTCTCAGGCTTGTTTAAACTACTCAAGGCTGTGTAGTACTGCTTATACTTCACATGAAAGTTGATTTCAGAACAGTCCACTTTAATCTGTTCTTGGCTCTGAGTACTGATTAGGCCCCCAAGCGAAGAGCAGAAATATGTTTCTTGGCTGTAAAATGAAGAAACCTGCATTTGCTAAGAGAAAAATATAAAAATGTCTAATAAAGCACCCACACCTGATATGTTCTGTGTATCAAGGCAACTGCCTTAAAGGCAGTTTCTGTTATCACAGCTGCCAGAGTTGTTTATTCTCTTACTTCTCTATGTGACTTTTCTCAAAGTCCTAGACAGACACCAGTTGCTGAGTGCAGGTTAAGTAGAAAAACAGGCTATGCAGAAACTCCTGTATCTAAAGTGCAAAACTGAATACTTGCAGAGTCTGAGGGCCCCACAGTGTCTTCTTCAGTCCAAGCTCTGGTTATGCTGCCAGCCTACAGCCTCTCATGACACAGTAACAAAGGCCAAAACGCTGCTAGGTACATCCTGTACAAGGAAGCATATTCCAGGAATGCTGTAGCTGAATTTGTACTTCCCTTATCAGGAACAATGAAACTGAGAGCAACCAGCTTCCTTGCTTAAGTGGAAATGACCACTTTTCAGCAAGTGCTACTGTCAATCACTGCAAGCCAGCCCAGAGGAAATGCAATTGTGATAACTGAGTGGTTTTAGTGCCTATAAAGGAAGTAAGTAGTTTAACTTTCTTGCCCTGTAGAGGGGATTATTACTGTGCCATTTTAATGTCAGGTCCTGAAGCACATGCATAGTTTGTGCACAGAAAATGAAGTGATGTTTTCCTTTTTAACACAGGGCCAAATCACTCCACTCATATTAACTTTTCATGACAGGATCTCTAAAGAAGGCCACACCATCCTTAAATTGTTTTGGACTTAATTTGGCGTTGTCATGCAATTAGGTTTCACAAAATTGGCTTCTGGACTGACAGCTTCTATTGTTACAGCATATGGCAATCAGAGAGCAGCGTGTGGCAGATGTGATGTTTATTCATCATTTGCTAGTTTTAGATTTAATGATGTCATTCTAATCAAAGCAAATGTTAGATGTGTTTGACAACCAAGGAGTTTTGCAGCCCCCCCATCACGTTTAAGCCACTTCTGTCAAGTGGAAACACGTCAGCTCTGAATGCATCTAAGTCATATTTAAGAATCAATGATGCAATTTACTGGAGGTCTGTATTCTAAAAATCCATGTTTCTAACATGCATTGTGTTCCTCCACCAGACTACAAAGACCTCCTATTACAATAAGTGAGCTCATTAGGCATGCAACTCCTTAGCCTTGCAAGCTGTTGCGATAAGCAGCTGTTGCAAGAGGGTAAAAGGTTGAATTATCAACTTGGACAGCACAGCACTTCACTCAGCCAGCCCAGGAAAGCATTTGAGCAATAACTCCATTACTGTGGAACAGATCTCTGACTACAGCACACAAGCAAAACATCAGTGGTATTTCAGTGACATGCTTCCCCGCACCCAGCAAGCAAGACACGCCCAGAAATTAATTGTCAAAAATTTATTATGAAAGCTTCAATAGCAGCAAATATTTCAATAAAAGTTATTGCAGTATTAAAACAGATCTGCAGAGTGACCCAAGAGGCCTGTTGAAGTCTGTCTGCTTTGGAATATCTGCATTTGTCTTAGTAACCTATCCCCAATACTCCATAAATATTGATACTTTCGCCTGTGTTTTGCAGACAGCACCAACAGTTCCTAGTTACAGTACTCTATCCAGTCCTTCTGGAAAGTTTTGGCCCACTTCCCTCAACTTTCTCTCTCCTTTCTGAAACAACTCCACATAGCCAAACTTGCAATACTTCTTTCAGTTCCATGGTATGTCAGCCTCTCCACGGTTGCAGCCTACTGAGGCTCACTGGTGAGATGAGCTGTTTTCCTCTTTCTCCTCTGTAAGAGCCCACTGCATGCCAGTCTGAGTGACTTTAATCCAGTCTCTTGACCAGGCTAATCCATGGAATCAGCAGCTTGTTGCACATTTTGGTGAATGCACAGCACGTTGAGAATGCAACAAAGGTTTCAGCCTCCCCAGTGCACCAGGTGACCATCACTCAGGCAGGGTGATAGTTGGCACCCAGTCATTGACATTTCGGCTCTCTTCGCAAAACAAGTTCAGCTTCTCCAGAGCTGGGTCCTTCCAGCCTTCTTCATTCGGGTTCTGCAAGAAAAAAAAAGTCGCACACCCATGAGTGCTGCCCACCAACTGAGGTCATCATAATATTTACAGAAGCATTAGCTTAGTACTGGAGGCACTTCCAGACAGTTTCTGTTCTGACACAGACAAGACAGGAAGCAGAGATGCTGCCCTTGTGGACAGCAGAGGAAATCCATTTACGAGAAGTTCTGCCTCTTTCTTCCCCTACTACTACTACTACTACTACTCAGCTGACTTGTTGTGTGCCAAGCACTCCATCTGCGCCCAGCAGGGAACTCGACCACCCGCGGCGGGAGAAGGGGCCGCCCCGGGGAGGCTCTGGCAGTGCGGGGCAGAGCCGGCAGCGCCGGGGGGGACAGCGCTCGCCGCCCACGGGACACCTACCGTGATGAGGATGCAGTGGAGATCCCGCGACTCCCCGGAGTCCTCGCTGGGCCCCACGATGGCTGCCAGCTTGGCCACGTCGTTCACCCGCACGATATCGATGTCGTTCTCGCAGCAGAAGGCTTGGATCAGAGTGAAGTGGATCTGCAGGGCTATGTCCCCCTCGTCCTCCTGGTCCGCGGCCAGCACGCAGAACGCGACGTTGTCGGGGTCGCTGCAAGAGGGGAGCAGCCTGATGAGTCCCGCGGTCGGCGCCGGCCGCCCCGCAGCCCCGCCGGGCTGACTTACACACTCCCCCTGCCCCCGCCGCCCTACTCACACATTCATCAGCTTGGCCGACTCGTAGACGCCGGCGGTGAGGCAGCCTCGGCGCTGCGCCGACACCAGCAGCTCGTGGAGGGCCGTGCCGGCGCCTTGCATCCTGCGGGCCGGGAGAGAGGACACAGGATCAGCACGGTGCCACCACCACCACCGCCGCCGCCACCACCCGAAACCGCCGGCTGCTCGCTTTCCTCGGCTCCCCAGTGCCCACCCGCACGTACCAGTCGTTGCCCGCAGGCATGGGCTGCTGTCCGTGGATCTCCTCCAGCGTCATAGCAGTTACTCCGCACAGCCCGTCGGCGGCAGCTCGCTCAGCTCTCGCTCTGCGCACCCCGTGAGCGTTCTGAAGCGTCGGCCGGCAAGCGTGCGCTACTTATAGGCCTCGCGGGCGCCTTCCGGCCTCCCATTGGCCGGCGGGGGAGAAAGGGGCGGCTTTATTATGGTAATCGGCGCGCGCCGGAGAGGAAGCTCGGCCCTGGGGGGGGGCGGCAGAGAGCGGCTCGGGCCGGGAGGTCACGTGGGGCGGGGGAGAGGGAGGGGGGCGCAGGCACGCGCAGGCCCCGGCCAGCGGTGCCAGCGGTGGGCCTGCACGCACGACCACTCTTGCACACGCTGGCTGGTAGGCACTGACAAGTAGCGGGGCGATTTGTGTCCAAGACTTGGAACGGAAAATCTGAACAGTGCAGGGGATAGATTAGATAGATAGATTAGATAGATAGATAGATAGATAGATAGATAGATAGATAGATAGATAGAAAAGGAAGCAAAAGGTTTTATCAATATGGTTTCTGAACGCCGCGAAGCGAGAACTCTGTAACCACCAGCGCTGAGGACAGCTCTGTAGAGAAGGTTCTGGGGCGGTACTGGGCAGTCACCTGGTGGCCCAGGAGTGGCCCCGGCTGCAGCAAAAGCCCCCCTGTGCCCTGGTGTGTATGAACAGGAGCACGGCCAGCCGGCTGAGGGAGGTGATAATCCCCCTCTGCTCAGCACTCACGGGACAACAGCAATGCAGTTTGTCCGGTCTGGGCACCCCCAGCAGGGGAAACACATCGATGAACTGGAGCAAGTGCAGAAGAGGGCACCGAGGTGTCCAAAGCTGCGGCGCTGTCCTGCTCTGCAGGTTGGGGGACCAGGGCCAGTTCAGCCTGGGGAAGGCAATTTTTGAGTGGCAAACTGCAGTCCCCAAAACCTGTTGAGTGATCATCCAGAAGAAAACACGATGATCTTCACAGCAATGCCTAGTGGGGAGGTAGGAGACAATGAGATGAACCAAGAGGTTCACATCAGATGTAAGAAAAACCCTTCCTCCCTGAGAACGGTCAAACAGCGGAGCAAACTGCCTGTCCAGAGAGGATGTCTAGATTTCATCCTTGCAGGACTGCAAGCCCCGATGCAGACCTGTTCTGAGGTCACTGGTAATCCTTCTGCAGGCTGTACTGGCCTGTGATCCTGGGGACAAGGGGAGGGTGGTGTGAGCGAACAGATCTTTTTTTTTTTCAGTCGGGCTTTAGTAAAAGTAGCTGTAATTTGGACAGTGTATCCTTCACAATTAATTCAGACTGAAAGGAGTGTGGTTGTTGAACTCAGATTTGAACGTGTTTGTCAGCAAACCAAGCAATAATAAAATACATTTTCCTGCTGTGAATGAGCACAGTCTAAATATTAAAAGGCAAATCACTTTTCACATCCCTTCAGCGTCTGACATGCTTAGGCTTAAGCTCACAGTTAACACTTGTCTCCACCGAGCCACCGCTTCCGAGCAACCCGAAGCGGTTTCACAGAGGTTGTGGAGAGCCACCTTGGGGTAACCTGTGCTACTGCGATCTGTCCGGACCGATTCCAGCGGATTGCACAGACAGATCTCTCTAACTTGTCATCCCTGCTGTTCCCTAGCCCGCAGCCACGTCGTCCCCATTCGAATGTGTTGAAACCTGGGCATGTCCTTTCCAGTACTTCACTGGGAGTCCTGCATGAAGCACGTCTCATCTGTGACAGTGTATGCTATACTCTGCTCAGTAGTTTCAATCTCTTTGAGCACCAGTTTCCAAAATGCCTCTCAAACTGAGCCACTTGAATGAGCTGTTGTGTTTCTACTTCCAGTTGTTTCTAGTTAGTGCCCTGGTGACACTACAGGTGACATCATTCGACCTGGCAATAATCACTTTGTAAGTTTCCATTTTAAACTAGTGATAACATAGGCATGATGTCATTCAGCCTCTCTAAGAACATTTCTCTGATGTCTACAGAGCTGTGAGTACTGGGGAGAAGATTCTTTGCTATAAACAACAATTCTCAAGCCTAAAAATCTTTTTTGTATGTCTACTAATGTGCAAAGGCATTCTTGACTTGGAAACCAAACCAGTCAGTCTGAATTTGCTTGAGAAGGGCACAGATTCTTAGTTTGCTTTCTTTAAAAAAGATGTGAGAAGTTGCCAGAAAATCATCTCCCGGCCTATATTCAGGCAAGAGCAATTGTCTCCACTTGCTGGAATTAGTACTGTGTACATAGCATATACCATTCATTCTCAAAAGATAAAAACCCTTCATACATCTGCCTCTTTTCTTTTCCTTTTTTTTTTTTCTAAGTATATAAATGGAGATGAATGCAGAAGAATAGCTTTAATGGTAAGACACATTAAATGGTATGTCTTTTAAAAGTATTCAAGGGCCTATTTCTGATGAAATAGGTGGGAAATCCAGAACTGACTCACAGCTTTGAAAGATGCTGACATCAGCTATTACTTTGATGACCTTCTCTTTACAGTAAAAGTGAAAGTTACTTAAAATGGATCCGAATTAGTAAGCCAAAGTAACTCAACATGGAGAACAGTGCATATGTCATAGTAAAATATATCTGTCTAGATAATAAAGTGATATATGGAACCATATTAACACATTAATCCTTTGACATGCAAGCTTCCAGTTTCAACTTAATGATGCAGCACCCTGGAATTAGGGCTTCTTGGCATTACACTTTTCAGTTTGCCCCATTATTCCTGAGTCTCCTAGCACAGATGGTGCTGAAGGCCATGAAGCATTCATTACTAGACACTTGATCCAGCTTATTTCAAACCATAGTATCAACACCAGGCCTCTGACGCAGAAGAGGAGGTATGGAAAAGAGAGCTGTGCAAGCCCAAGGTCCCGTCCCTGGTTTGAAGGCATCAGCTCTGCAGATGTGATACCTTTGATGCCTAATGAGCAAACTGAACGTTAGTGAAGGCTGGTGTCCACTGCTTGCTTTCTTGGTCTTCTCCTCCCATGTTTTTAATACATTTAACTGATGGGCACAGACCTTTAGCAGATCAAATCTTGAGTGCTCAAAATCATCCTGTGGGACAAGGAGGGAGATGAGGGACGGCGGTGAGTATCACATGGCAACAGCACTCTGCCTGAGTGAGGGAGTGGATTCTGCCGTCCTTGCTGACAGCCCTGGTGTAAAGTCAGCGCCACTTCCCCCGTGCTCCCCACAGCACGGCAAGGCTCGATGCAGCCCCTGCCTGTGAAGACGGGCCGGAGGTGCCGCTGCCGCCGGCGCTGCGCTCGCAGCAAAGCCTGCGCTGACCTCTCGTGGTCGCCGGGCGGATCGCTGCTGCTGCGGCTCCCGGAGCAGCCACGGCACCCGCCGGGTCCCCTCCTCTCCCCGTGTCCGGAACGCTTACAAGGGAGACACAAAAAAACGGAAACAGAAACACAAAACCCCCTAAAACAATCCCCCAACAACAACAAAAAAGAAACACCAAAACCAAACCAAACCAAAGCAAAACCCCACGCCCACCCCACCCCCCCCCAAAAAAAACCCCACAAAACCAAAAAAAAAACCCACAACCAAAACAAAACAAAACCAAAAACAACCACCAGCCAACCAAACAAATTTAAAAGTAGAGCTTGATGCGTCCTACACAAAGAAATCCCCTAAAAATGTGGTAGTTGAACAACAGACGTGCTCGAGGGCAGGGAGACTCTACAGAGACCTGGACAGACTTGATCAGTGGGCCAAGAACAACTGTATGGGGCTCAATAAGGCAAAGTGCTGGGTTCTGCATTTTAGTCTCAGCAAACCCATGCAGTGCTACAGGCTGGGGGAGAATTGGCTTAAGAGTTGCTTGACAAAAAGGGACTTGGGGGTGCTTGTTGAGAGCCAGCTCAGTGTGAGCCAGCATGTGCCCAGGTGGCCAAGAAGGCCAGTGGCATCTTGGCCTGAACCAAGAATAGTGAGGCCAGCAGGACAAGGGGAGTGATCATCTTCCTGTACTTGGCATTGCTGAGGCTGCACCTCAAGTCCAGTTTTGGTCCCCTCACACCTCCAGGACATTGGGATACTGGAACTTATCCTGTGAAAGTCAACAAGGCTCATGAAAAGACTAGAAAACATGTCTTATGAGGAATGGCTGAGGGAGTTTGGTTTGTTTAATCACGAGAAGAGCAGGCTCAAGGGCAACCTGTTTGCTCTCTACAACTCCCTGAAAGGAGGTTGCAGTGAGATGGGGGTAAGCCTCTTCTACTGTCCTTGCAATGATAGAACCAGAGGAAATGTCATTCAGCTGAGACAGGAGAATCAGATTAGATATTAGAAAAAAAAAATCACTGTTAGTGTGGTGAGGCATTGGAATAAATTGCCCAGGGAGGTAGTGGAGTCACCAAACCTGAGTTCTTAGGAGACATCTGGATCTGGTGCTGGGTAATGTGGCTTAGTGATTTAGAGTTACAGTGGTAATGCTGGCTTGCCTGTTCTACTGAATGATCTTAGAAACCCGTTCCAGCCTTGATGGTTCTAAACAAACCCCTTAATATAAAAAGTGAGAAACACTGTAAGAGGGAAATAACAGTATATTCAATCCCAAAAAAGGCAAGAAACCTGGAAGAATTTAACAGATAAAAGTACAAAAGGATTAGACACCTGTATGGCTTATAACAAACATAAGTTTTGTCATTTTGCAGAGAAAAAAACAGCGTGTCTCCAGCTGAAGTGCAGCAGTTACAGACATTACCTCTTGCCTAAGTGAGAGGAGATTCAAACATTCCACATCAGAAAAGGCTTGCAAGCCATGGTAATAGACACCTCAGCCATGGGGCTCCTATACTGCACTCCTAGTGCTCCCCTGGCTTGTGCTGCACATCCAAACTTCCATCAGAAAAACTCTCTTTACCAAAATAGACCAGTCCTTTCGGCTCAGATGGAGTACTCCCTCCTCAAAGTCTCCATCAGAGCTTCTCCCTCTCCCATTCCAGCCCTCCATCCAGTTCTCTTCCCTTGCAGACCCAGCAAGCTTCTTTCTCCAGGTGCAGTATCTCACAAAATAAAAACCAAATCAAAAACCTTTCTATGGAACACAAGTTTTAAGAGGCTCTGCAAATCCTGTGGTTAAATTCAAGCTGATTTTTTGTTTCCAGCAGATCAACAGGTCACCTACCTAATCCTCATATAATTTCTTTTCACTGAACCTGACACAGACACTGCTGATCCCCACGCCTCATAAACCAGTGTGATGGTTTAGCACAGGTAGTTTTTTTGTTTTTTAGTCTTTAGGGAAGTAGTAGCAAATACTGACAGCTTGTC
>JBBMKD010000115.1:33339651-33376556 GCA_037834095.1 Argya squamiceps
TTTTCTCCCGAAAATCCTATCTCCCAGAGAATAAACCACTACACTTGATTTGGCGAACGTGAAACCACGACAACCAGATAGCATCCTCTGTACATAAACTTTATTCTGTGACACTTTTGCCATAGAAGTGATACCAGCCAAGACCAAAAACATCCACAATCTGTAGGCAACAGGGATATTTCACTTACTGAGAAAGCAGTGACATAAGGCTTTTCATAGCGTCTTCTTAAAAAAAAAAACCAAAACAAAACAACAAAAAAAACCCCACCCAAACAAAACAAAGAAAAACAAAACAAAAACCAAAGGAAACAAACAAAAAAATCCCTGCATGTCACAAGTCTTGGTTATTTAAAAAAAACCCTGTGGTAATAGAAGCAACAGTCTTCTCAATGAAGTGTGCTATTGTTTAGTAAAAAAAATTGATTATTCTAATAAATATAAGTGAAATGCTGTAGAATGGAGAGCACTTACTTGTTTGCATAGGACTGATAATTACAGAATATTGTGCAGATGAGCAAAGAGCCCTCATTTCTGTCATCTTTTCAGGCTTTGCACCAAAAAGGGCAAAAACGCTTGCACAAATTTTGAGTGTTTGTGTTTTTGAACCTCAAAACACAGTGCTATTTTCCCCAGCAGGCTTGTTTCCATTGCAATATTTAAATTGACATATTTAGCAAGTTCAAGCCTTTTTCCTCTATATAAATTATCTATTTAGTGTTTAGATTTCTATACAGCATACATCTAGCCATGTGATCCCTCAATGGTCACATATAGAACCATAGAATCATTTAGTTTGGAGAATCTTTAAGATCATCAAGCTGAACCATTTACGCAGCACTGACATGTTCATCACTGAACCACGTCCCTAAGTGCCACATCCACACAGCTTTTAAAGATTTCCAGGAATGGTGACTTGACCACTTCCTTGGGCAGCCTACTCCAGTGTCTGGCAACCCTTCTGGTGAACAAATTTCTCCTAATATCCAATCTAAACCTCTTTTGGCACAACTTGAGGCTGTTTCATTTTGTTCTACCACTTATTACGTGGGAGAAGAGACAGACTCCACCCGGCCACAGCCTCCTTTTAGGCGGTTGCACAGTGATAAGGTTTCACCTGACCCTCCTTTTCTCCAGGCTGAACACCCCTAGCTCCCTCATCTGCTGCTCAGAAGACTTGTCTTCCAGACCTTTCACCCGCTCCATTGCCCTTTCCCAGACACACTCCAGCAACTCAATGTCATTCTTGCAGTAGCACTGCATATTTGGGTTTCATATTTTAAAAAAGACCACTTCCACCAGGAGTGACTAATAGAGTTACAGACAGGACATGTTTTTTCTTTTCAGCTTATCCTCACTGTTACAGTCCTGAGAGACCCACTGTAGTGTGCATTAAAAAGAAAAAAAAAAAATACAAATACTCAAACTATGGTGAGCTGCAATTGTCTGGGACAGCTTCCTCCCTAGCCCTGTGCTAAAATCTGCATAATTCATATCCTACTGGAGCTCAGAAGGGCAGTCCAAAGCAGTAAAGCAGTTTGGGGGGGATACCTGATAACATGTCAGGGAACCTTCTGCAATACCCCAGCTCAGAAGTCTCTCAGAAAGACTGGGAGGCATCACTATCTTTTTTCCTCTTTTTTTCTTTTTCTTTTTGTTTTTCATTAACAACTACTGAAAGCCAGGTTTTCTTGGCAATGCTTTCTTTCCACCAGATCAGAATTTTTTCAGGGCAGATTTTTCAGGATTCTCTCCTGGGATTTCTGTGTGTCTGTAAGTCCAGCAATAGAAACCTTATTGTGCATTCACAGCAGCTCTGACTGGCTGCTGTGTGACTGGTAATCCTAGACACATTCACAGCCCATATGCACTATGGCTGCGTAACACCCAGCTCAGTAAATCCTATGTTTTCTGGCCAAATTGGACAGATTGTGCACGCATGTTCAATTGAAGCCTGTGTGCCAGGAAGTCTGCAGTGTCAGATTTACTATTCTTGAGCACACACCTTGTCCAAGAATGCCTGGAAATCTTATTTACTAGGATGGCTTCAGATGGAAGGTTAGAAAATTACATAAGTGACAGAAAAAAATGTATTTGTTAATAATACAAGCCAGAAGAAAGGGGCGGGGGGGCAAATCAAAAACCCCACATTCTGTCTCTCCATTCACTCGGCACTGTCTTCCAGAGGCTGCCAAGTCACAGTCTTCCAGATGCTGCCAAAAATAATCTCAAGTGAGGTTCAGTTACAAATAAAAATGGGAAATTCTTATAATGTAGCTGTTTTGCATCCCCCCTTACCTTAGTTCCTTAATTCTTTTCCTGCCATATCTGCTGATGCCTGCATACTGGCCCCTCTCCTCCAGCAGAATAAAAGTGCTGAAGCACAGCCTTGTTTTGCTATCTCTCCAGTCCAAACAGATGACATTAGAGAGAGATTTGAATGATGATGTTGGTTTTCCCAGTGAATGGCTCCATACAATGCCAAAGTGAATTTTTTAACAGCTGAACATAACTTGATCAGCAATTATTTTGCTGTGTACTGGTATTTTGTAGAGATGCCCAGAAAAGTTAAAAATCAAGTGCTTAAGAAGATCACTGAAGACCTATCTGTTAAAAGGGAAAAAGAGCAAAATCTTCCCTTAGCCCAAGTGTTGACAGAATTATTCATTTCACTGGGTAATTCTGGAGCACGAACAAATGTCATTCACAAAGAAGGCAGATCATAGAACCATAAAATGATTTGGTTTGGAAGGGACCTTTGGGACCATCTAGTTCCATCCCCCCTGCCAATGGGCAGGGATATCTTCCATTAGACCAGTTTGTTGAAAGCTCCATCCAACCTGGCCTTGAATTGGGCAACCTGTTCCAATGCTTCACCACCCTCACAGTAAATAGTTCCTTCTATATATCTAACCTAAATTTCCCCTCTTTCAGTCTGAACTCATTACTTTCTGTCCTACCAGTACAGCTCCCAACAAAGGATCCCTTCTCCAGTATTCATATACTGGGAGGTTCTTATGGGGTCTCCATACAACCTTCTCTTCTCCATGATGAACAGCCCCAACTTCCTCATCCTGTCTTCATAGGGGAGGTGCTCCTGCCCTCAGCTTGGTGGCCCTCCCTTGGACTCATTCCAGCAGTTCCATGTCCTTCCTGTGCTGGGACCCCAGGGCTGGGTGCAGGGTTCCAGCTGGGGTCTCACCAGAGCAGAGCAGAGGGGCAGAATCCCCCTCCCTCCCCTGCTGCCCACGCTGCTTTGGATGCAGGCCAGGACACGTTTGGCTTTCTGGGCTGGGAGTGTTCATGGCTGGGTCATGTCCAGCCTCTCACCCACTAGCACCTCCAAATCCTTCTCCCCAGGGCTGCCCTCAATTACTTCTCTGCCCAACCTTTAGGGTGACTTTAGCCTGGAGAAACAGGGGTTCATGGGAGACATTATCACTCTCTAAAACTGCCTGAAAGGAGGTGGTAGCAAGGTGGGGACTAGCTTCTTTGCAAGGCAACCTTGAGAAGAAATGGCCTCAAGATGCATCAGGGAAAGTTCAGGTTGGACATCAGGAGAAATTTCTTCGCAGAATATTCTGAGTTGTCCTGAGTTACCCCTCAAGGATCGTCAATTCCAACTCTTAAGTGAATGGCCCATACTGGGATTGAACCCACTATCTTGGTGTTATTACTATCATGTTTTAGCCAGCTGAACTAAACTCAGGGTAGAAAGAGTTGCTAAACATTGAAATTGGCTGCCCAGGGGGATAGTGGAATCACCACGGAGGTGTTCAAGAAATTACTAGGTGTAGCACTTAGTGCTGAGGTCTAGTTGACAGGGTGGTGATCAGTCAAAGGTTAGATTTGATGGTCTTGGATGTAACTGGTTCTGTGTGATTCTGTGATTCTGTAACTTGCAGACGTGTTGCTCAATGTCAAAAGCCTCTCATATCTCAGCAGAGGTGTGCCTATCTGAGCGAAATACTCCGATCCTTTGTTAATCCTTGGATGTCTTCTGTTGTTGATGTAGCAGAATGGGCAACTGGAGAATGAAAATTCAGATGGTCAGCCTAGACCCTTAAATGTGTAACTCTGAATTTTTCCATATGCTTTTTCTTACCTTTAAAAAGAAAATCTATGAAACTGGCTTATATCTAAACAAGTACAAAATGAGATCTAATGAGGGCAAGATTATCTTCCCTCCACCCTTTTCTTTAAAATAAATAAAAGCAAAGAACATAAAAAACCTTTACTTAGTTATTTGCTGAGACATCTCTTCACTGCCAATTTTCCCTCTCACAAGCAATGTCAAATCAAAACATTTGCATTCAACAATCCTTGGGACAGTAAAAATAGAAAAAGCTTAAAATTAGAAAATATATAAAATTTCTCTTTCCTTTTCACCTACAAAGACAAGCAGTGGTATTTTCTTTAGATAAAAAGAAACACATTAATTAAACTACTATGTAATGGTATCTAAAAGTTCAGACTTCCTCTTTGAGATCTTGTTAACCAAAGGCTCCAAATATCATAGTGAGAAGTGAGCCATGAATGACCCCATAAAGTGAAATCCAGTTGCACTCTTTGATGGTAAGGTTACAAAGAGCAAGTGGTGACAGTTGATGAATGTGCAGAAATACAACATTCAGATGCAGTTTAACACTGTATAGGACAAACGGCCAGTGGAGAGCCATTGGGTACAAAGCAACTGCATGAGTATTATTCCTCACTATCACATTTTACTAGTTAATTGTCCATCTTGAAATTCACTGAGATAGCTTTAACTGATTCAATTAAATTGTGTGTATGCCACCTGGTTAAGCTGACACTGTTGCTATGTTTAATTCCTTGTCATTTTCCCATATAGCCCGATACCTCAGTTACTGAGTATGGGATTTTAGTTCAAACCTAAATCACAGGTTTCCATCTGTGTTGTTATTCATCTGGTGTGGGGAAAGTGTGGCAGGCAGGGGCACAGATGACGTACATAAGAAGTGGGGTGGCAGGCAGCGGACTCTTGAGGCATGTGTTGTGATCAGTTACTGTCTGGGGTATAGGTATGACACTGTTTGCAGAAAGTGGGAACATCTAAAACTTCTCTGATTCCAGTCAGTTTGTATATGACCCTGGACATCAGGTAGATGCTCTTATTGACAATTAAAAATTCAGTATCCACACCAACAGCATGTCAGCTGTGACTTATGCCTAGCCCGTGATGCCTGATGTTGTTTGACCAGAATGCAGCTTCCCCAGTCTCAGCTACCTCCCACAAACAGTAGAAGCAGTGTCTGAGGAGGGCTCTCCCAAGTGCAACACATACTGGGGTTTGGTGAGGAGTGGAGCTCCCTACTTGTAATGCCTGAAGAGAGAGGGTGTCAAGCATGACCTGTGGCAGTTGCATGTACCTTCAACCAAAGATATGCCCAGAAAGAGCTTCTGACAGCCCTGGGAATGGAAACTGGAATGTAGGACAACACTGAGCAAAGTTTTTCCTCTCAGCTGAATAAACAGGGGCAGAAGCAAAAACTCTGCCCTTGGTCCTGGGTTTGCCCAGGCAGAACAGCTGCATTTGGTGCTCAGTCCAGTTTTAAAGATGCAGACTGTGCACTCTGGACACTTAGGGTTCAGTTATGGGAAGCAGATTTGGCTGAGCTGTAGGAAAGTGGCATTGAAAGTCTGAGATTGCTCTAGACACACTGGTAAGAATTCAGTTTGGGGTATGTGCCTAGTGGAAGCTGAGGCACACATATGGACATGCTGGATCTTTGCCTTTCAGCTTGCACCCACCAAACCCCACCATTCAGACTCTTTCTGTAGTTGTGTACCCAAAGCCATATACATCTTTGACTGGAAAGGCTTCTTCAAAGTCACAGACAAACTTACTGAATAGTGACTCTTTCCTCACACCTCTTCATTTGATAATTAATTTTAGGGCACAGTGTTTAATTTCCCATTATGGTGCTTGGTCTCTGTAATTTGTCTAATATAGCTAAGAGGGGCCATGAGCAGAATCCTTTGACTTGTGCCTCCAAAGATTCTGAGAAAAATATAAGGATGCCAAAGTGGGCATTCATGACTTATCTTGCACAGTGGTTTCATCCTCCATATTTAGAAGTGAGAAATCAGTAAAATTACCATTAGATACACAATAATGTATCTTTTTGTTTAGTATTCTTCAGTAATCTGCTGAATAGATGAGTGTTTAAAAGAAGAAAAAAAGATCTGTTACTGTAAGAAACACTAAAAAAACAAAAAATACATGTTATCTTTTCAAGTTGCATTGTCATACAAGTCACTCAAAGCAAAATAGTTTAAATATCTGTTTAAATATTTATTACAACATTCAAGAGTTTAAAATTTTGATACTAATACAGAATACTTTCTGTATTCTGAAAGGGACTTGTGTGAAACGGACCTCTAGTGGTTTAAATGGGTATGTATTCAAACCCTCAGCATCCCACGAGGTGCCTTCCACCTTTCTGGGCAAATCCCCCACTCGGGATCCTGAAGGTATATTTCAAAATCCAAGAATGCTATTACTTTTTTAGAAATATAGTTTCCCTTAGCTCCACTTTTTGTGGATACAATAGGAGGAAGACGTGAACCTCACTTACCAGTTACTCAACTCTGTTTCTAGTCAGTGTTTAAGACACACACATTTGGAGAAGTGTGTATCTTCTCCAAATGTGTGTACCCCACTCCTAGCTGATTAAGAAAGTCTGGGGACATTGGCAATGACATTTATATAACAATAATAAGACTGAATTTTTTACAGAGATCTTTTCCATTGTACAGCACTGGGCGATGAGCCGTTGTCATTCGGAACACAGAAGCAACTGTAAAACAGTAAGATAATTACTGAAAAAAAGTCTAGAAACCATACATATACCTTGGTGTTTGTTAACAAGGATTAATGAGAGTGGTGGCCAAAAAATCTCACGTTGTGGTTTGAAATGGGGAATATGCTTTAATTTAGTTATCTCTGTTTTTCAGAAGAGGAAGACTTGTTTAGTAATTTGGACATCAGCACATCCAACTCTGTTCAAAATTATATATAACCCTGGACAAAATGGTAAATCCCTCTGTGCCTGGCCTAGTTCCACATGTGCAAAACAGGATTAGCAGACTGGCTTGATCCTGCATGTTTTCTGTAATTTTAAATCTCCCAGTTCCAGGATCCATGCTACTGGAGAGAAGCCTTTTGTATTTTGAATTAAAGCTTTTTGACCCTCTCAGCTTGAGAGAAAACCTGGAAGGGAGTGAAATGTTTAGACTGACAGTAAAAAATTCAAATAAATAAATAAATAAATAAATAAATAAATAAATAAATAAATAAATAAATAAACTAAACTTGTGTGTGTGTGTGTGTGTGTGTGTGTCGGCCTTGGTATTTAGTGAAACAGAGCACATAGCTGTCATTGTCAACTGGCAATTTTCAGCCTTGCGAAGGAAGGGTATCGTCACCAACTGGGCAAGACTACCCTGAAAAAAACCTGCCCTAACCCTAAACTGCCAGGCAGCTCATCGGAAAAGCTGAGGATTACTCTAAGCATTAAAGACAGGCTCTTGGTTTTCCATCAGTGGGCACCACGACCAGGCGCTGTGTCCCGTTGGCTGTCCCGGCAGCGTGCTCTTTCCATCCGTGTGCCCATGGCACAGGGTCGGAGGGCACACGCCTTCATTTTCGCCAGCGCTGCTCTCCCCACACTCGTGGCGGGGGCGCAGATAAGAACAAGAGGCAGTCCTGCTCCCGCAAGGTTTGCTCGGCGCATCTGCAGTTCTGCTCGAGTAAAGGAACTTCGCAGCGGCTTCACCAGCTTTGCTCACAAGGTGTCACCCACGGGTTGCACTCGTGCAGACTTGCTGAACGCAGCTCCTCAAGTGACTTATTACTAAGCTGTGAGAAGACTTCCATTAGCGCTGGGCTTTCTCTTACAGCCACGGAAGGGCAGGTCATCCGTGTCTCATGGTGAAACCAGAGTGAACATGTGCTTACTGGTAACTGCTACACTAAGCACACCTAAAAAGTTTCCACTGACATCACTTTTCGGGATTAATTGCATAGCTTTCTCTTTTACTCTTATTAATTTATCCTCTGCATAAAAAGTGGTCAAAATAGGATAGATTTTGCATACCTGAGCCTAAACAATGCTTCACAGAACCAGTAAGAAATAAGGAAACAGGTTCCAAATTTCACCTACAAAGATCCTGACTCAGAGAGCAAAACCTCTGAGGTGCTGAGGATTCCTCTGGCAGGCACAGACAGAAAGTATTACCATTGAAAGCTGAAAATAGCCAGGACATTGGAAGAATGAAAGTGACCGTGACTAGGAATGACAGAACAAACAACTGCTATGGAAGCAAATCAGCCATCCAACAATGTCAGTCTGACTGACACAGTATCCTACTGTCACAATTTAGAATCAAATACAGTTAGTATTCCAGTACCTGAAGCCTTCCATATATTGTGATGAGGTGTATTAAGATAATTGTAATTTTTCAGGATTCTGCTCCTTCAGCCATTTCTGTGCCTGGTTTAGGTTATACACAAAAGTATCTTGAAAGCACTGTTGCAACAGGGCTGTTTGCAAATGCATCGGCCTAAGTATAGATTAAATTCTTGCTCAGTCAGGACCTAGGGATTTGCTACATCACACAGATTTGGAGTGTCTTAACACTGTCCTGACAATTTTCTGACACATCCGTAACAGACAGAAAGAGGTTAACAGCATCCCATCTGCAGTCAGACAGTCTGAGATCCCTGCAATTAGATGTTATCATTGCATTTGTGCTTGTAAAATGTCTGACAGATCCTATGATTTCACTAATTTGCAAACCCACAAGTCTGGTTAAAATTATACTAGAGTAAAAACGGAATAAATATTTGCAATTTTTCACAACAGTTAGATAATTATGATGACAATAATAGTAGCAATAATTAATAAAGCTGAAGGTTTTACACATTGCTCTTTTTCCCAGCATCTAATCCCAGGAAAGGAACATCTGCAACACTTGAAGTGAAGGCAGAAAAAACAATTTTCACACTTGTTCACCCTCCCCCCTGCAAGACACTCACTCCCTTGGGTCGCCCACTCTTCCTTCCGCCTCTGCTCGCACCAATTCTCCTGACACGCACAGAAGCACCAGCCTCTTCCAGGGGTCATTACGCTCTCACTGGAGTCTCTCCACTCCCCAGAGAAGCACTCTAATATCCTTCCCCCTAATTTCCGTGGTAAACTCATCAGCTGCATGTCCCTATTCCTGCCTGCACAGCTGGCTGACACACTGTAAATGCACCATTTGCAAAGCACAGACCTTGCATCAGCATTCAGGAAATTGAGAATGAAGTTTGCGGCTTGACCAAAAGAAAAAAAAGAGGGGCGGGGGGGCGGGGGTGGAAATCACACTTGAAGTGAGTGAGTAAGTAAAGACTTCTGCTTTCTCATTCAGGGTTCTCAAGAAGCAAAACAGAAACAAAATATTTTAGGCTCTCTTTTTGCAAATTTGAGAACATGTTCTTCATGACAGAATATGGTCTGGGTCCTGTCATATATTTTAACGTACAGTATGCCCCAGAGTCCATGCAACCCTGCTGGCTGCCTGCTGCTCATATGGAAGAGCTCTGGCATATGGCTTATGACCAAAAAATAACACCACTAATGCATTAATATGCTTCAAAATGTCACACCATTTTTTCACAAAGAAACCTTCAGAGAGCTGTAAGAAATCTGCATTGACTCTTCAGATCAAGTTTGCTGCACACCAAAAACTGTACTGCTTTTATACCCTATTTCTAGTGCAAAAGGAATAAACCCTCACAATTACTTGCTTTTCAAGAATATTTGTGACTTCAAAATGCCATTGTATTGCCAAACTGCAAGAAGGAGTTAATCTGAATTCATTCCTCTTGCCACAGTCCCAGTCAATGCAGACCACAATAAAGATGTTGGGGGAGAAGGCCAGGACTGGCTGTGCCCTAATCTATGTCCCTGTGACACCTGGGCCCCACAGGCCCTGCTTTGCAAGTACTGCAGAGTCCACTGCTGGCAAACAAAGAGTGAGAGCCAACTCCTGGGTCACCCATCTAACATGAGGTCTGCTGCTGGATTGCACAAAATGGATACTGCATGCACACAGACTGACTTTGTCTAGGGACAGAGGCATTAGGGAGCATTAGATGGCAATGTATGAGATGTTGAGTTTATTTTAGGCAACCTGAGCCTGGAAGTCAAGTCCCTTGTGTTACTTAACAAGGCACACTGGCTCACAGTCTCTCAGACGTACCGCCTTCACAGAACATTAGAACTCATTTTCTTGTAATGAATTCAGATAATTTTGTTAAACTAGAATTGCAGACAGCCCAAGGACATGCACTAAATAATTTTCAAGAGTCTGACTTAACCATTTTGTAGCTGTTTGGACCAGTTCAAACAAAGAAAGAGCACTTATGAGGAAGACATATAACCTAGAACTCAAACTCAGCACTATCCATTGAAAGGAGTGTTCATCTTTTTATGCAATAGCAAAAGGCATATAAAAAGTAAGCCACTAGCAGCCTCAGTTGTACTCTGTCCATGGCATAACAGGAAGGGCTGTTCAGCTTTGATTTTTAATTTGCCATAGGTCTTGAATCTACAGCTGGAGCAGCATCATGGAATAAACAAATTACTGTCTTAACCCAATTTAAAATAGTTTTGGCTGATTCACACCATCTACAGAGTAGTATTTAACACATAGTAGCAGCTATCTATTTCTAAAAATACATTACACACACTTGCATAAGGAGCAGTGGGAGGCAGAACTCAACTGCACTAGTTTTCTGCCTTATGAGTGAGATCAGACAGATTTGTAAATTTAAGTATATTGCCTTCTATCTTTGAGGAACATATTTGGTATCCCAACCACAGCATGGCACAGGGAGCCTACGTTCAGTTAGGCATATTCATAGAGCTCTCCTGCTCTTTTAGGAACCATGGTACTGCATAATGATCAGCCTCCCCGTTGGCCTATATTCTTTATTTCAAGATCTGCCAGTTGGTGGCTTTGAATTTTATATTTCAGTGACAAATAAACATATTTAGCTAACCTGTTCATACCACTCCTGAGTGTTATACCAAGCAGCAAAGTCAGTCCCACACTTGACTTGTGACAATTTCAGGGGTTTTTTTTCAGAGAAACAGTGTTGAAGTGTACCATGTGTACAGCAGATTCTTCCAGGTTCAGCTGCAAATGGACAACAGTTTCCACATATGGTTGCCTTTCGACTCTACGGTTCCCTAGTTCTTAATTCATGCAGTAGGGGGCCGCAGTCATTTTGTATAGTACCAATTACTGTTGGTTTATAATCAACCTGTGATGGAGGCTAGGACCCTTCACTTTGTCGATTGCATCCTGTACCGGCCACTCCATTCCCTCCTGTGATAGATGTCAGGTTCAGGAGCACTTAGTGCCCCACTCGTTCTATTTACTCTTTTAAGAAATTGGCTTTTTTCCAACCCTTTTCAATGTCTTCACTGTTTCATTTTTTATTTTTCATTGTGTCGACACTAATGGTTCAGAAAGCTCTTTGGCCAATTCCTGGAAGTTATCCAATCCTGCAGACATTTAAATGTTTAAGCTTAATATCTGCCATTTAATATCCTCCCTAGTCACTCACTAATGGAACAGAAGGTAATCATCACCGTATCCTCATACCTTTCACACATCCATCAAAGACTAAAATGCCTCTTCCACAGAGAAGCCATTTTAAATCCCTTGCCTCTGTTGGTGGCCCTCCCCATCACAGCCAGGTGCCTGAGGCAGCATGAAGGCAGGGCTGGGGCCATGCCAAACTAACACCTTGAAGTCCTGTAGGAGGGAAGCCCTTAAGCTCCAAACTGTCTTATTTCATGGTTTCTTGTACTATTCCCTGCATTTCCTATGTTGCTCCAGGCCTTCCTTGTTGTCCAAGGAGAGATGCATGCATCCCTCTATACAGCTGCATAGAACAAAGCCCTGCCTTTGCTGTTACCACCAGGGAGCAAACCAATGCCCTCACAGACTTTCACCCTTGGCTGGGATTTGCCTGATTTCCTTGCCATCTCCTCCAGTAGTCCACTTATGGATCCAGGAAGCATTGCACTAAGCACTGGACTAGGAGGGGCATATGGACCCAGCCCCAGAGGAGAGTGGCAGATCCCAGCTGGGTCTAATTGAGCAGCGCCATTAACATGGCCCTCCACAGACAAGAAGAGCAGTCCCAAGGAACTCCCCTAATCTCACCTTGCTGCAGATACCTCAGATCTGAGAAGAGCAAAGTACAACATCAGGACATCGCCAAGAAAGGGAATGGTCAAAACCACAAACCACACAGGCAAATGGTCTCTATAAACAATCTGAAGATGTACTCAATACTTTCTCATTTTTTGCGTGTCTGAGGTCTCTGCTTCTCCTAAATGACCAGTGCCCCAAACCAACATTTTTTATAAAAAGTGAACACGGATTAGATACTGGATTAAACTAGCTATGGCCTCAAATACATCCCGGCTTCTGTTAACAAGATGTAGAAACATTTTGAAAAACAGTGTCATACATAAGGGGATTTTTGCTTGAAAGTAATTGCCTAAAGCTACAAATATCCTGATTCTCCAAAGCTATGAAGAAATTTGATTGCTTTCAGACAATTATCTTTGACTTTGGACACTCTTTTTCATCACTGGATCTAAAAGGCCTTTTACAAAAGAGACAAGTACTATTATTATCATCATCATCATCATTATCATTATTCCTATGTTACAAAGGGATGAACTACCCTACAGAAAGGCCAAGAGGCTATTGGTCACTCATTGGTCACAGATGGAGGTAGATAGTAATTTGATTTCCAGTCAGATCCTGTGGCCAGTAACCTGCCTACAGAAGTAGGTTATTTACAGAAACTTGTTCCTGTTTGACAGGTCACAACCACACGAACAGGTAACCAACAGACAGTGGAAATTACTACTTTATTTTTAAATGCAGTCTATTTCTGTCCTTCTATCTCTGCAGAGGTCTATGAGATCTGTGTTTCTGAACTCAACAGAGTTGAGTCCAACAGAGTCCTCTCAGTCCAACAGAGAGGATTCAAGCAGCCATCAAAGAACCCCGCAGAGATCTATGGATTTTCCAATAGTGCCTGACTCTCCATTTAATTCAGCTTCCTTGTGAAAGAGAGATAAGCTTTTACTGCAAATTACACTAACTTCAGGCCTGCTGACACACATTTTCAATGCTGTAGCAGGCTGGTTCTCCTAAGAGAACAGAAGATTTCTAACACGCAGTATGAGGCATTGATGGTGGTAAAATGCATTCATTTCCACAGAGCAGCTTGAAGACTGCACATTGTCATTAGGGCACAAGAGCTGGTTAGGAAAGGGTGCTTGTTGTTGACACTCCTGATGGTGGGACTTGCATCAGCATTGCACTATGCTTCTTCTCACAAAGCAGAGGGAGTACTCAAGCTCTGCTTGCTACATTTCTCTGCAGTCTCTAAGAATGGTAGTAGTGAACATAACTAACCCCCCAGGTGTGAAACTGTTAGTGAGTTGAACAGAAATCGGTCTCCTCGTTCCAAAAACATGGATTAAGGAAACCTTTCAATTCTACACAGAGGCCAGACTTTGCTAGAAAACACATGAAATTAGGTAATGGGAAAGAAGTTTCCTCCAAATGCCAGAGACATTTAAGCAGAATACAGAACTACAAACACTTTAGGCGATGAATACGTTGCTTTGAGGGCAAGTTCTCCATTTGATGTAAAGTGAAAATGATGTTCTTGGTATCAGTTCATGCTTCAGTGATGTAACTATAAGAAAATTTAGTTGACTATTAAGAATTACACATCAGAATCTATAAACACATGTTTTGGTTGAAAGCATCTGAATAGGCCATATTCTTTTCCCTGTAGCATGTATGTACAGCCCTGCACCCCAACAGAGCTGAAGGGCCCGTAATATACCTAATCTATGTGCTTTGTGGTTACCTAATCTTATGAAAACTAGAAAGCTGGCACCTACAGAAACATAAGAGTTTTCCCAAGTGCATTTCAATTCAGGGTTGTTTACCCAATGACTGTAACTGTAGAAATCATTAATTGTTTTATTTAATAATTTACATAGCAGATGAAATCATTCTGTGAAAACTGTAAGTTTGCAAAGAAAAGGCTGTGGGCTAGATGCAGCAAAGACATGCAGAACTGAAGTGCTTCAATGATTTTTAAATACTCGACTCTTGAAAGAAGATCAATAGCTTTATGCTATGTCCTTTGGCTGCTGAAACAGCACACTGGACGTCCTCAGTGCCTCAGACTGGCAATGCAAAACACCCACCTCACGGAGGCACAAAAGCAAGCACTGAGCACTGAATACATGTGAATTGTCACCCCACTGCAGAGGCTAAATCTGGGTCAGGGCTGCCAGAATCCACCATCCTCAATCCTTTTCTGAAAAACAGTTCAACTTAGTGCCTCTTGGTGCAATATTGAAACTAGTTACAGTACAGAAAGAAATGCAAGACTAAGCTTAGTAATAAAATCAGGGAGACCTGAGCTGCAGACCTCACTCCAGAAGATGTTTCTGTGCTACCAGAGACAATAATCATAAGACCAGGATATGGAGCTGCCTGGTTCCCTTACAGGTAGGCCTGTATTATGTCCCCTCCTGAATTCTCTCCTTCTCATTCTTGCTCTGGATTAGATATTAATGTCAAAGGACTTCTAGTAAAGAAAATCCCTTTTTTTATCCCAGTCAAGTCAATTCCTTGCAAGAGCCAAAACTTGAGCAGAGTGTGGAGGAAAACCACTCCCTGTAGAGAAACGACAGACCTGTGGCTGACCTGGACATGCTTATGGGAGGAGCTGCAACCTGCTCTTGGCTCTGAAGCTGAAGACTGTTCTTCGGGTGAATGCAAACTGCTGCTGTGCAGACAAAAGGGATGCCTCAGAGAGCCAGGTAGCCCTGTCTGCTGACACATCCCCTGAAACACCCAGGATGGCAACTGAACACAGAACTATGGTCGGAGGAGCTGATTTCACAGAAGCAGAGCATTCAGTAATTGCAGATAATACAGAATTAGCTATATATGTTTGCTTCAGAACATGTAAAAGACATGGTCTGGAGGTAAGAAGGAGAGGAGAAATCAGATTTCTGTAACAGACTCTGCATTTCACAAAGCGGCAAACAGCCCAGTCATGGGACTCACCATATTTAATGGGTAAAATCAGACCTGTTTAGCGAGACTTTTTACAGCACTCTCAAATAATTATGCTGTGCTCCTGACAGCCAGAAAGATGTGTTTTAACACGTATTTTGGCCTCTCTCACACGGCATATTGCTGCACATTTGTCTTGACAAGCTCATTTGCTTTACCATGTTGTAGCCAAACCAATGTGTGGTGCAAGCAGGTTCAATCTCAGATCAGCTATTGCAGTGAGGGATTTGGCATTCAACACTAGTAATTGTTCTTTTCTCAGGCCTGCTCTTGCACAGCCTTGAGCACTGATTTCTTTTAATACAAACCGAAAATTCTCAGCCTTTTTTAGGATTGAACTTAAAATAATTAAGACAATCTTGAAACCACCAACATAAATTGATGGGTAGATTCCCTCCTGATTTCAGGCTTGGGTATGAACTTTTTGCTGATCAGATTATTGACTGTGTTAGTACGACTTTGCACAATACTGGGTATATAAATCAGTTATGCTTTTGGAAGACATAATTTAAGGTTGTCACAACTGCTATAAATCTTTGCATTTTAGACATAAATGGAATAAGTATATAGTATTTTTTTCTTATAGGTAATGTTATAGAAAGGGTTTAATTTAGGAAAGAGGTCCTGTAATAATGCAATTCTGAGTACAATCCACTTCTAGTTGTGTTCGTATTAATTCTCTAGTCTAAAATGTTTGAAACATGTGGACCTACTTACAGAATAAGATGTATCCATAAGATAGTAGTCACATCAAGCTGTCTTTCCCAATGCATTTGCTTATTTCATTTTGGCTGCATGGAAGTGGTGGTATAATAATGTACCTGTGACAGAAACCAATATGCTTTGGCACATTTTGAGGATAATAACTTTCCTGGGAGGACTTCTGCTAACACCAAGCCAGGAAAAAACCAAGTCTACTGATCAGTGCTTAGCTTTGGTGGAAAGACAGTTTAATGGGGAGTAATAGAAATATTAAATGTATAATATTTTGTACTATGTAACATGATTTTCATGCAATGGTTTGGTGATAACAACATAACTGAACAAACAGCTGGCCAATACCTTTCTCTCTACTTGTCTGACAGTCTGAAGTTCCTGGGAGTAAACAGTACATCAAGCAAGCTGCAGCTGATGCCAACAGGACACTACTATAGCTATGAAGAGTACTAGAAATGTCAAGAGGGTGGGAAAAAGTGGCTGGGGTTCTTTTTTTATCCATATGAGGAATCTGGATAAATTAAAATGAGATTTGCTGCAGGTTAATATACAGACAAATATGAAAAAAAAATCAAAACAAACCCATTCCCCCCTCCACTCCCCCCCCAAAAATCAACCCAAGAAAACAACACATCCACCCTTAACTTCAAAACAAACAGGAAAGAGGATCACTTTGCATTAGTCTCAGTACTGGTAGCTTGGAAGGTTGCCATACAAGAAGCAGTGGGGAATTTCTGGGGAGTGTATAACTGGCACAACACTCTGTGCTACTTGCCTCTCTGGACTTTCTTCTGTTAGGGGGCACAGTAGAATAGGGAGGAGATTAGAGGAAGTATTTCCAGATTCCCAGCTGCATTTCATTATAGTCAGTTGACTTCTGTGAGAACTGGGTATTTCAAAGCACTGAAAGCAAGTGAAGGAGTGTGATTATTTCACAGCATCCCCCGGGTTACTCCTCAACCAGAGAGCCCAACCATAGAACCCACTGTGCTGGGAAGAGCTCCGGGTGGTAAGGACTGGCTTCCCTGCATTTACAGGTCAGACCTGCACTGCCACAGTTCAGTTAGAGCTCACCCTGATCCAGTGGCTCACTTGCCTCATTACTCACACACTTAAATGTCAAGAGCACAAGTGAGCCAGAATGAGCAGGGTATTGCTCTACCCTGCAGATGAAAGAACATAAAAAAGACGTAGCTGAGCACATCCAGACACTGGAGGCCCCAGTGAGGGGACAGGAAACGCTGGTGAAAGCACCAAGAGCTGGAAAGCAGTACAGGATGGAAGACTGCCAGCGTGCAGGTGCCTGCATCCCAGGCTGGAGGCAGGCTGCCCTCCCAGGCTCCCTCTGCCAGGCTGGCTGGGAGGTGCTGACTCAGACCACCAAGCCCCAACCTGCTGCAGCTGCAGTGCTGCCCGGCAGCCTCACCACCCTGTGCCCTGCAAAAGCAGGAATGCCACACAGGCCACGGAAAGCCCCAGTGCCACAGACTGTGAGTCAGCACAGCACTGGGGAAGGACTTGCCATCCCACCACCCTCTTTTTTCCCACCTGCAGCAGGAACCACATCCAGACAGCGGCAATAACCATTGCATCAGCTTTAGTAGAGAAAACCCCACTCCTGCAAGACCACCGGGACAGAAAGAGCTGGAAAAAAACACAGTGCAAAAGATGTCTCAAGGTCCCTGCACTCTTGGCACACTCTCCCCACAGTGAAAAGAGCAGGTTTTCTGTGCTGGTTAACCAAGCTGTAGATACCATGTATGTCTTTCAAAGTCATCATGATATTCCATTATTTAAATCTGGATATTAACATGCAGGAGAACCATTGCATGTGAACAAACTCACACCCTTTCCCTGGCAGCTAAATACCCAAATATGTACTGTGCTCATATATAAATACGTATGCCACCGTATGCCTAATGAATATGTCAAAAACTGGTTGGAATGTATGAGATCTTCCAGGGTTTTTTTCTCCTTTATAAGCTTTTAATGAAAGTTAATTCAGCACTCGAATCAAGGAAAAGCTCACTTTTTTATTTATCAGTTACAAAATGAGGTCATAGAAGTGTACAGACAGCAGGTAGACTCCTAGTTCTGAATTCCATTCTTATTAACACAGACAACCATAGGAGGGACAGCACAGGTAATACTTGCTCCTGCAACAGTCTCCTCTGGGATGTTGGACCATAGGCAGGTGTATATTCCTTTTAGGAAGCAAACCACTCGCGACAGAGCTTGTGTGTGGGTGAAGATGGTAGATATCGCTTTAATTACCCTCCTCAAGAAAGGCAGATCTGCATCAGGCCTAGCAAAAACTGAAAGCATATTTTGTCCTGACAGACACCCCTCTGGCTAGGCCAGCCATCTCTGAAGTCACAAGAAGGACTGGGGACAGACTGGGGCTCCTGGTCCAGACTCTTTGATAGTGGTGGCTCTGTCACCATGCATGGATCTGGGTCTCCAAAAGTTTCGGCACTTTCTGTAGCTGCTGGCATGAAGTGGATGGCCTGCCCCTCACCTTCTCTTTTCCCTTCAGTGGCTCTTCCTGAGTATCTCAGGAGTGAGGATGCAGCTTGGCACTGTCCCTCTGAGAACCAGGAAGAACTATCCTTCAAGAACCAAAATCCATCTTTGGCATGGCAGCATCTACCACCCTCCTGGATGCCTTCTGGGAAGTGATCTGGCTGCCAGATCAGCACCACTGGTGCTTTGCAAACTATTTTTACGCTCCTGATCTTCACACTTCTACCTTCATAGACTATCCTCTGCTATGAGCAATCTTTAACTAGTGTTTCTGTCCTCTACAGGCACTTCTCAGGGGACCCTGGAGTCTTGACAGCTGGGGCTGAACTGAAACCCTGCCCTGAAAGGAGGACAGCAGCAGGGAGAAGGGGAGAAAGAGAGAATGGATGCGGTGGGCAATGGTTTCAGGAAGGAAGGGTCAGAGGCAATGAGACCTGTGAGGGAGTGGGCAGCTCCAAAAAAGCTGCTTTCCTGAGTGAGCAGCTACCAAAAAAGTCCTCGTGTCCTTCCCATCAATTCCCTGAGCCTGCTCTGGGTCTCCTGACCCACTCCTCTCCTCCACTCCTTTGCTTGCTCCTCACCTCTGGTTCTGGTCCTTCATCTGCAGCAGAATGGGTCCCACTGCTGTCAACTGATTTTTGAAGGCTGTGGCCCCTTTTACAGTGATTATGCAGTGCTGCAGCTAAGACTGCTGAACTTTTCACCCTTTTGGTTGCTCATTTTTACAAATCATGACACCATCACACTTTTTTATATTGCACAACCAGAGTCCTGACCAAGGGGCTTGCTTGCCGCACCAGGGAAAATAAAAGGAGAAATCAATATTCGAGAGGTAGAAACAGTCCTCAAAGGCCAGCCACTCAGCAGCTATAAATCAGTGTAGCAGGATGCACTACAGAAAAGCTTATGTTCGTTTAGTATCTGGCCTGAAAAGAATTCAAATAATAAAACTGCAGCAACAAGATGGACAAGAATGATTAGATCATCTCCTCCATCCCTCAGGGCTGGGACATCAGGCTACACTGAGCGCTTTGTGCTGTGGTCAGTAAAGCTGTAGCTGGTTCAGGCTCTGCTAAGGCTTTCCATTTCTGTTTTCCTCATGCTTATTCTTTGACAACTGTATTTTGAGTGAATAATTTATGCCTGGGATATTTAAAGAACAGAAACCTAAATCCTCTATTTGCTGAATAGAAGCAGTGCTGGCCTAGAAGGAAACAGCTGCAATATGCCTCATTTCCCACTGCCTCTTCTCTGCTGACCTGCTCAGGACCTTCAGCCCAGCCCAGCCCAGGAAAAGCATCCTCTCCAGAGGAAGCAGTTGTTAGAAGAACAGCCAAAATAATTCATAGATGACCACACTAAAAATGGTTTACTTAACATGTTAGGGGTCCAGGTGTGCTACAATATGTTTTGGTTCCTTGCATGAAAAACATACCATATCCTCAAAAAAAAGATCAGAATTGTTCCTGGTAATTTCACATTACCAATTCCTGCAGCTCCAGTCTTCCCTCTCTTTTGAGCACAGAATCCAAATTATGCTGTCTGATGCCATCTGGTGAATCCACAGGGGATGAGTAAACAATACCAAACTGATTTCCCTGTACCAAGGGAACTTGGCTTGCATTCACATTCCCTTGGAGATAAATCATTATTATTCTGATTGCTAAGGCAGATTCCACTAAGAGCAGAAGGAAAGGAAGGGAAGTGATAAAGAGACCTTCTTTTGCAGCAAGAATGCAGTGGAGATCATGGAGACAAGCTGCAATAATAAAAGCGACTGAAGTGATAGGGGCTGCTCTTTTGATGTTCTGGTGAATTGCAAGCCTTGATTTAAGCAAGTAGGTCTGCATCTGCTTTGCAGATAAGCAAGGGAAAAAAAGTGTGGGTGAAAAATCTACTGATTTTTAATAAGGGTAGGCAGTCTGAAGTACATTGTGTTCTCAGTTAAATTGTCATATAGTTAAAAAAAAAAACCAACAGAGAAACTTATAAATTGTGTGCAGTAGATCTAGAAATGTATAACATAGGGGAGCGGGATTTCATTTAACATATATTAAAATTATTCCCTTTTATAATTAGATCACATTAGGCTGATGGTTTTCAATCTACCAAAACTGTGCAATAACTTTATGGTAGGAAAGTGATAGAGAGAATTTTGGCCTTACAAAGACCTAGAAATGCATGAAAACAGACATGTCCATAAGTGTCCCATCATGTAATTGGGCAGCTGCAGAGTTTTCAGAAAGAAACACAGAGCATGGATTTTGGACCAGAGTCTTACTAGAGGCAATGGAATCTAAAAGATTACCAGAAATGAGTTCTTTGTACCTTACAAAGACTTTTTCAGGTGAGGTCACATCTGATTTTTACTCACACCTGGTTTAAGCCGTTAGTACAGTGCTCAGGAGCGAGGTTCCTTCCCAGTGCCTGTTGCAGACTTCCCAGCACTACTTGACTCACGGGCTTATTCTGTCCTTACCAATTGCATCTCCCTGATAGATGCATCCATGCTGGCCAAGTCTGAGGGCACTTCAGTATGCCCCATGCCTGAGCAGCTGCATCTCCCCAGCAAGGCCAGCACATCCCAGAGTGCTCAGAAACATGGGCATGCAGAAGAGCTCTCCACAGGACAATCCCCATGTAGGATACATCCCAATAGTTGCACATCACTGTCCTTGCTCCCAGCATGTGCAAGAGCACTTCTTCAGGATGGCTGCCCAAAGCAGCAGATGACAGATTGCTGCTTAGCACAGTGGTCTGCTGTCAGAAGGGTTGTCAGGAATGTCCTACTTAGGGGATGAAAAATGCACAATCTATACACTCAGGAGCTAAATGAGTCATTATGGCAGATGTAGAAGGAAGAAAAAATAGTGTTCCTTGAACTTATTGCATATCATGGGGACAATGAGGGGAAAAAAAAGCAAAGTCGTAATGGCCTTTAGGGACAATGCAAGCATCTACAGGATGATTCTGGGCAGAAAGGACAACCAAAATCCAGAAAAGCAAACCCCAGTCAGTTTTGGGGATAGCAACTAAACTGCTGGGAAAGGGATATTTCCTCAGTGTACAAAGAGAAAACAGTTTTTAATCCAACCTAGTGGATAATCATAATAAAATGAAGGAGGAAAAAAACATTTGCAAGTAGGAATGAAGAACACCCTATAGAGAACAGCAGGGTTAACATCCAGCAGGTACCAAAGTAAGGTGGATGTATTAAATCACCCAAGCAGCAGATACCAGGGAAAGAAAAAGGAAAGCCAGCCTTCCCTCTAGCACTCACCTGCATCTCAGGTGGTGGCAGAGAGGGAATCGTTGAAGACAGGCAGGGCTCAGTATCTGAGCTCCCACCTCTGAGAGGGATGGGGAAAAGAGGCTGGGATCAGACTCCCATGGGGAGCTGCTGCAGGCAGGGATTTGGCAGCCTGTCCAGACAGGTCCTGTGAAGGGAGAGTTTTTCTGTTTCACTCCGGTTTTTGTTTGTTTTTAAACACCAACAGTATTTCCCAGTGTTTATACTCATGTTTGCACTCATTAGCAGCAGCTAATACACCATCTTTGCCATGATATTTGTGGATTCATAAAGCATCAGTACAGCAGAAACTTCCTCAGCTGCAGGGTGTTTGGTTTGTGCAAAGGAAACCAAATTCATTTTAGGAAATCTCTCTGGCTTTTCCCAGGTTTTGTATAGAGTTAGTTTTATTGATGGTTGTGTTTGCAGTTCAAACCCCTCTTCACTTTTGTTACGTTCTCATGGCTCCGCTCCATAACACTCAAAGGCCAGCTGGGAAACAAAAGGAACCTCTGAGATCAATAAGCTTCCAGCTAGTATGTGACCTACACCTGTGACAGGCTTACCCTGAGAAAAAATCTGCTTCTGATTTTTTTTAGGGAGAATGCAATGTTAAGGATGTAACATGTATATGTATATGTATATGTATATGTAATGTATACAGATGTAGATGTATACATAGATGTATAATTTTTTTCCCTCACACATTGACAGCCCTACTCTTATTACAGATCTTCCAAATAGAAGAACTCATGTGTTAGCTAGGTGTGATTAACTTTGGGCTCTGGGCCTCACCATGATCTGTTAACATCTTCTTAAGCATAACTATCTTGGTAATTCTTGTGGATTCACATGTGATTATCTGTTAGGCCATATTTTCTTTTTTAATTTTAATCAAAACATAATTGATATTGAGTCGATACTTCTTGTAATACCGTGTTTCACCACCCCTCCTCCCCAACATTGCGTTTTTATACTTAGGGAAGTTTTTCAGTTAAATTCTTCCAAGGCGACAATGAGTAAGGTCCACTCTTCTGCCAAGGTTTTGTCGGTGCAGCTTGGTAGGGGTCTATCTGGCTGCACAACAGAGGCAGAATGCAAGCTACTCTGCAAAAATAAAATAGAGGCGAGCACGGCTTAAGCAGAGAAGCGACCTGCCCCCTCCGGTGTCCCCAGCCGCCCTGCCGGCTCCCGGCGCGCTGGGCAGCGAGCGGCGGCGGCGGGGACAGGCGGGAGCCTCCCTCTGCCCGCCCGGGGCCTGCAGGCATGGGTGGGCATATCCGCCCCTGCTCTGCAACGGGCTCTGGGAATTCAGGCTGTAGCTGAGCATTCCTAATCTCAAAGGAAAGAATTCGGCCCAGAATATGCATAACCATTAACCTAAAGTGCCAGGGCAAACTGCCTGTTCTCATGCAAGCGGGCAGGTGACACAAGCTCCAAGGACATGCCAATGCCCTCCTGAAGGGAGGACAATGTCACCGTTATCAGCCTCTCCTTTTCATAGCTGAAGGCTAAGCCCTGGTGCTCACATAAACGCTAGCCATAGCGGAAGAACCTTTTTCCATCGGATCCCTCTTAACACTGTTGTCTAGTCTGAAAGCCTCATTAAAATTCAGACTTCCACTCCTACCTGATTATTCCAGCAGCGATCCGCAGGAGGTCTGACAAGACCCGGGCAGGTGGCAATCCCTGTCACATACGATAGTTTCCACGCTGCCTTTTTGGAAAGTGGCCAAGACCAGCACCAGAAGCATCGAAATTCAAAAAATAACAAAAGATATTTGGGGCGGGGTGGGGGCTGTGGAGCAAAAGGACCGACATTTAGACAACCCAGAAGCGGTTCCGAGGGGCCTTCTGGGCAGTCCACAAGCTGGAGGTGCCATGGACCTCATTTATCCCATGCAGCTTGACCTCTTACACAGATTAAGTTCTTGAAAAGGAAAAAAGAAATCTCCCTACCTTTCTCCAGAGACTACACACACCTCTGCAGGGCAGCCAGCCAACAACAGCGCAGCGTAGTGCACATCTGCCTTGGAGATCTATCTTTCTCATTTTGGCTCCCAAGGAAACATGATTCACAAATGAAAGGACACTTTAGCAGGTTTACAGCACATTTCGGAGGAAATTCAAAGTTTTTATGTCAAACCATTGTTTCAAAGAGAAAACTCCCAAACCCAAAATGTTATACTATTTAAGTCATAGCAAAAGCTACTTTTTGCCGGATCCTTCCTTCATGAATATGGCAAAGTCAAGAGCAATATTTTCTGCGTGCTGCAGTGTCTCCTTGTTTAATAGTCTAAGCTTCATGTAAAAAACCGTTTTCTCCTCCTGTAACTGACTCTGGACTCATTAAGCATGCATTAAAATTAAAATGTAATTAAAATTACATTTATTAATGAATTACCATCTTCATTCATAAGAAACACAGTTATGGACCTCCTCTGAAAGAGTTAAAGTGCTTTTTGGCTGCTTACCACTTACTATCAATTTGCGTAGTTAACCCACTGGGGACTGAGGAGTCTGGCTGGGAATAGCTGTGTTTCCAGTCTATATCAAGAATGGAAGCCTAACATTGTATAAAGTAAACAAAGATGGTGTAGTGCAGAATACTTATTTTATGTAAGGACTTTATCCCATTTGAGCAAAAAGCATCAAGAATGTTTATAAATAAACCATTGAGTGCAAATACTTTAGCCTCCACCATAACAGGGTAGCAATAAACAAGAGATTTCTGTAATATTAATTCTGGTTTAAGCAGTAACTATATGCATGCTGAGGAAAATTAAATTACACCAAATTACTTAATGTGGGGACAAGTAATTTTTACCATTTTATGGTGCTGCACAAATGGTAAATAATATCATAATGTAACTGCTTTCTGCAAAACCTGATCACACATAATTTCTCCCAATTTATCATGCTGGTTCATACCAATAAGTTCCCAAAGGAGCAGCTTTGTTAGCAGCAGGTATTGATTTCTGAGCTCAGACTGCATCTTCCTACTATTACATTTCACTTGAGAAATTAAAATGCTTCTGAAAACTGTCAGTGGGGCAACACACTACCTTCCTGGCAAGGGAACATTACAAGGCATTTACTGCTGTCAGCACCAATTCCATCTACGAGGTTGTAGTGCACGGGAAGCTTTTCTGCATTACTAATGAATAACAACTTCTGAAAGATGGGAAATTAATTTGATAAGAAGCCACCCAAACCCTTGCAGAGCAGGGTAAAGACATCCAGGAGGAATGCATAAACAGGATGGCTGAGTCCACAGGGTAAAGCAGGAGGGCTGTCAGAGCAACACTTTGACTTTCCTAGGAGACGCTCCTCAAGGAACAGCATCCCCTGATTGCCACATCAGCAGGGCACTGATTTCACACCCAGCTTCACCTTCTGGCCTTCTCTGTATGGCCCTCCTCACATCTCTACAGCAGTAGTAGGTCAGGCAAGAGCCAGGAAGGTACTGAGAGCTTCAGACCTCCCTAATTAATGCCTTAGTCATTGCAGCCCTTGATCTTTCTAGTATGGCCTGTCTTCCTTGTACTAATCCATGAAATCAAGAGAAGTGCTGACAAAAGTACAATTACTTGGGCTGCTGTTTTATGGTATGGAGCATTTGGTGGCAACTCTGCTTGAAGGTGTTCCTGTTCCCCTTGCCTGCCCACTGCTTGCTTCTGGTGGAGAGACCACTCCAGCAACCTTGCTGCAAGCTGCTTGAGGAAATGCCCCAGCTTCAAAAAAAATGAAACCTACAAACAGACAGCACACCTGAAACAGATCCATGTGTGTGCAGAGGAGAGATTAGAATGAAAGCTGATTTCAGGGGAGAGACCCAGAAGCAGGGCTGCCTCAAGCTTGGATCATCACCAAACACTTGGTAGCCTTATATACATGATGGTTCAGGGAGATTTCTGCCCCTGGATGAACTCACTGTATTTTGTATGCCAGGAGACAGCCATGGCCAGCAATAAAATTGCTACCAAATGTGATAATATATCCGTTAGGGAAAATGTGTTTGCATCTGTGTTCAGCTAGGATAGCTTTATGCCCAGAGAGTTATCAATCAGTGCATCTTCCTTTTTATTCTGCACTCTCAAGTCTGATTGGTATTTTTGTCTCTGAAGTTAGAGACAAATTTATTGTTTTTTCTTTCTAATACCATTAAAGCTTTGTCATTTTGGCTTTGTGAAATACTTTATTTAATCAAAAAGGAAAATAAGGGATTTTATTTCTACAAAGACTAGCAAGAGGCAAGAGCTGGTATTTCCAAGCTTTGAGAACAGTTGCTATCAGGAAAATTATTCTCCAAATGGAGGCTGAGGGCACTGACCATGGTGAATTGAACTGCGACATGTAATTTCATTACTTTGGCTGGGCTAAGCTGCCTAAGCTTATTGCTGCCTTCAGCGAGGGAGCAGGTTGGCTTGCAGCCACAGTGGAGGGATGTAAAAGGCTTGGGGGTTGCTACAATTTTCTGAAGTGCCTAAAAGTGTCCAAGTGGTCATTAGCTGATCACCTTTTGGTTTAAACAGATCACACACTGCTTGATCTGAAAACACACTGGTTAGGCAGCATTGCTGTTACAGACTTGCTCTTGAACAATCACCAGGCACACAGGAAATCTGTTTGATTCCCACATGTGTTTGGTTTTCAGACTTACAGGCTCCATGGTGGGGTACGGGAAAAACCAACAACCAAACCATCATTAATTCCCTTGAGATCTGTGCTGCATTATTTTACTGTATGCAATCCTTTGTTCTTCATGAGGCTATATATACCAGTACAGCATTTCTTCTCCTTCCTGGCTCTTTGAAAGTAAGAGAGTAGGATGAATAACAATCCTGCATGGCGGGTATGTATATCTGTCTGTAAACATTTATATGCAACTTTCATGTCTGTGAGTTGTGCTGGGCAGATAATCATGAAAACTTGACAGTCTCTCCTTCAAAGCAGAACTGTGAGAAGCAATTACATACACTTTGAATACCAGCTGGACAAGCTTCCCACACCATAAAACACTATTTAATTTTGAACCTGGAGGAGTTGCATCCTTCCATCTTTACTCTGTCTTCAAATAAGATTACTGCACTGTGCTCCAGGAAAAAAACATGATGCTTATCATTTGCACTATCTGCAGAGAACCCTGGCTGAATTCACTGACCTCTGTGATACACAGGGTAGGACTGAACGATCAATCATCTTTAATCTTAAAACCTAACAACAGAAAGAGGGAAGTGCACAGCTCCCTCCAGTATGAGCTGTTCTGTTATCTGTGGCAGAATCCCTAGTACATAAGGATCTGAGCTTTATAAACTGCCTCATAAAATCCTACATTTATCACGGGTGTCAGTACTGGGTGTAACTAAACCAGCATGGAGAGTGGTTTAACAACATGTATAAACATGACCGAGCAATGCAAATCACAGTTCCTGCAACTCATTTGGAGCTGTTCTTAGAACAGGGAGGAGCAATACACAATAAAGGGTGAAAATCATCAGTTTTCCCCTTTATGAACTTTTACTTCTTGTTAATTAATTCATACTGTGAATTAGTTCTGGTTGGTGAATGCATTTAGGTGTTTTGTGAATCTGAGAGCATGTCCTACCTCCATTCACATTATGAAACAAGCACAACAAACATGCCTATTGACTGGGTGTCTGTGCTGCATTTGGTCATTTGAGAAATGTGTCACCATAAAGGTCACTTGGATGCCTGAGGACAGGAGGAAGGAAGGTGTAAGTGTAGAGGTCCATACATTGTACAAGGGCTATCAAGTGACAGGAGCTGTGGACAGGCTCTTTTCCAGCCCCATAAAACCTGCTACTCCACACACTACTGACAGCAATGTGTTTACTTTTTTTTTAACTCAAGGCATAAACCTGCATTCAGTCAGTTTCAAATTATCATTAATCAGCACTCCAAAACTACCCTGAAGTCTTCACGCACTCGTTGCTGTAAGCCAGTCAGCCAGACTCACTGCAGAACACAGGAAAAAAGCCTTGTGTGATTTAATTTTCTTGGTCTGAAACATCAAAAGGAGTGTTAACTACGTGGACGAAAGTCCCATTCTGATTTATCAGGATTTAAATACATGTTTTTAAATCACGATTTGCCTTTTTCCAGCTAGCCACTAGAAGAGCAATTCCTGCTTGCATGCCAGCTACACCTGTATATGATAAAATGACTGGAAACTGACCAAGAATTACCAGTAAAGCCCAGAATATGATAGAGGCAGATTGGCAAAATTAAGGAAAAAACTCTGAACATTCTAGATAATGGCATTGTCTTATGTCATTTCCTTCTATGAGAAACCTCCATGAAGAGGGCTGTGTTTGCAGGGATTTTCACAAATCCTGCTGAGAAGGGAGGTGTTACCTGGGAGTACACATCTGTACTTTTTGCTAGAGATGAAGCAATTTGCCCTGAAACTTTGTTCCACTGTATCAGGTAAGGATTTGGCTCAACTTGCTGTGGTGCCAAGCTGAGCTGACAGCACACTGCTGACACTTGGGAAAAAGGGAGAGGGGCTGTGGTGCTATAAAACCCTGGGAAAAGGGGAGAGAGGTGATGACACGGAGGGGCAGCAAGTTTCCCTTGCACCCACAAAGTGCAGCATGATAGGGGCAAGTTGTCTTGCACTACCCCCTGATCAAATTCAGAGATATTCAGAAAGCTGGGAACAGCTGTGACCATCCCACAGAAATTTTTGCCCAGACTAAGGTTTGATGACTATGAAGAGGATGGTCTTTTACTTCTGAAGAGATAAGCAAGTGCCATTAAAAAACCGAGAAAGGGACCTTGTGTAAATTCTACTATTTGCCTTCTCCATTTAATTGAAAACAAAGTAATTGGCAAGATCCAACAAGGCAATAATGCCTCACAACCAGAACATGGTATTAATAGGCTTAAAATCCCTCAAACAGCAGTTGGTTATCCCATTTTTAAATGTGTTAAGTAAGTACATGGCATGAAACTTTAATGATGCATGGTACAAGTGCACGTTATGCCACCAGTCCATTGCATTGAGATTGGAGATAATTTGGCTTCTTATCTTGACCTACTGTACCACTGGCACTGTTTTCCCCAGCTCCTACCACTGGTAATTTCCTGCACAAATGGGCAATTCCAGCCTGCATTTTGAATCTGTATTTAGACTTTGGAAGATCTATCACTTGGCGTTTATGAAAGTATCTGTTATTTTTGCAAAAATAGCAGGCAGCTTAACGTGTTTGGATTTGGGCTTGTCTTATTTCTTTCTTTGCTTCACACAGAGACTCATGAGTGGCTCTTTTGATGCCACTGGGGTTTTTTTGACATTACGTACTATCAATTAATTTCGTACTACCAGACTTCCTTGGCTGTTATGCATAAAATGATTTCCAAGTGACTAACTTGCAGACAAACAAATGAGGTTGGGCTCTGGACCAGGTAAGGGAGCACCAGCCAGGGAGTCTGGCACTGTATTTGTCTTTGCCTTAAAATGATGGGACTTCATGCGGAAAGAAGGCAACAGGATCTGTATGAACTGTGACAGTGAGCAGAATCATATCAGTGAGCTGATATGATTCTGATTCCTGAAATCCATTCAGACAGTCTTTGACTGAGCTATTTGTGCAGCTGCAAAGTCAAAGAAAAAGTGGGCACAGAAAGAAGTAAATACAATTTCCTTATCCTTTGTTACAGGGTCATTTTTTGTTGTAGGGTATTTTTTTCCAATAAAGGAGTGTACACAATATAGACTGAACACACAATGCAAGCAGACTTCCAGTGACTCTCAAAAGCATTGCTGTAAAATGTCTGCCCCTAGGCATATCACTCAACGAATCCCAGAAGCTGGAAACTCCAGACCTGCCCTAACACTGAAGATATATAACAACCAGAAACAACAGGCCTTGAAAGCAACTTCAAAACCCTAGGAAGTCTGGGAGTGAACTTTCTTTATTGCTGCTAATTACAGAATATTTCTTATCTTTCTCCTTATCTCAGTGGAAAAACATATTTTAAATGTAAGAAACATATAAATAACAGGCCCAGCTGAGTCATTTAATTTTTCTGATATTTTTCTCTGATCTTTTTTTCTCTAACTCCTGTTTTTTTCTTTATCTTGGCTATTTCTTACTAAAGATGCTTGCTTTCTGCTTGACTTTCCTTTCTCTGTTTTCAATCCTAAAGCCAAAACAAAGAACAGCGGCTATCAGCTAAGGTCCTTTAATTCATTTGTTGACATTTTTCTTAGCCTCCTTCCTACCTCTCTTAACCTAAAATAGAAATTTTAAGCCTTAATCAAAGAAAAATGAAGGGTAAACATTATGTTCTCCCAGTTCTTCTAGTTTACTCCTAAGGTTAGTAGCTATAGCTGTATCAGCTATACTTGATTGAATGTAGCAGAGCCAGCGTTCCTCAGCAACAATGTATAAGGAAGAGGTCCCATTTTTGTCCAGGACATAAGTCCAAATGTGCAGTACAGCCCTCCCATGCTCCTTCCTGCCTCCCTTTTATGCCAGCGACCACGCTGTGGCAGAGAGAAGAGAGGCAGCTGTTTGGGTAACAAATCACTTCAATGTCATATAAAAGAATGCAGAACCAAAATCTGAGCTAATAGGTTTTACTTAACAGTTTTTCCAGGCTCAGCACAGGAAATTATTTACCAGGGCCCAGCTTCAGGATGGCAGCAGGCACAGGTGACCATAGCCTGCATCTCTGAGGTCATGAGATGTAAATCTGAGTGACCAACAGACTTCTGCTGTCATTATTTCCTATCATGCTCTATTACCCTGAAGACTACCAAGAATTATGGACCCCTCCTTCCTTGCCTTAGTATTTTCCATGATATTAAAGCATTCCAAATTTACACCAGAAAATCAATACAGAAACTGTTCCCAAATAAATGATTAATCAAATTGTTTCATCTGTAATTGAATACATATATCTTTTAGTGTTGATTAACAAACATTAATTTTCAAAATGAGAAGACCTTCAAGATAAAAACTTTTGGCTAATGGATAATTTTGGTCAACTTGATAATTTTAGTTACAAAATCAGTGTTTAATCACAGGAATTGAATCTCTTTCCTTTTAAGTGGTTTTTGTTAAGCCATGGAGAATTTTCAGGATTACATAAAAATAATCCCAACTTGCTCTATTATAAAACTTTTGCTTCCTCTTCTTCCCAAATTTCCTTTATTTATTTATTTATTTATTTATTTATTTATTTATTTATTTATTATTTTTTATTTTAATTTTCCTGTATGGTCTGGCAGTTTGGCAGAAACACAAATAAAGAACATCTAAGGAAGACATTTTAGACAGATAAAAGACTTCTTTTCATGATACCAAAACCGCTTGATGCATATGGAAGGAAGCAATCATCAGTCTTTGCATTTTTCTTTCCCTTTCAGGAAGGACAGCAAGACAGAGATGTGAATTCTGATTTTGTGTACATCTACTCATTTATATTGTTACACAAGTCTAAGAAAAGCTATAAAATGTCCCCAGTTTCTGCATGCTTAAAATGACCTTTTAAAATTATCTCTGTGAGTGTCCTGTCAAAGACTAGCCTTGGTGCCTTACAACCTATCTTTTCTTTTTCCTTTTGTAACAACCTGGAACCGAGCTCTGTGTTCCCAAGAGGGTTTTGGTAGTAGCAAATTGCTCATATCAGCTTAGAAAAACCCATCTTCTCCTGTACTGTATGTCCTTTTATTTAATTTATAATAGTGAGGCAATTGGATCCTTTGCTTTGTTCTCCACATAAAGTAACAGAAACCTAATAGGAGCAACCGGTGGATAGGAAAACATTACTCTAGGGCAGGAAAAAAATGTCCCTGTGACAGACACCACACTGGGAAATCATGACCTGCTTTAGCTTCAGCCAAAGAGGTGGTTATTAGGGCAACATAGTTCAAGAAGCAAGTTACATCAGGCTTTTGCATTCTTTGGGAGTGAGAAGGACAAGGAATGCCAGCACAAAAAAGGAGGGGAAAAAAAAAAGGTTATACAAGGAGAGAAAAGCAGTCTGTTTTCATCTTTTATTCACAGTATATTTCCACATCTGACTTCTCATTTTACAGATTCATCGTTGTCTGAGGGTTGGCAGGAATCAATTGGCTTGTCATTACTTGAGACAGATGCCCCACACAAGAACAGGAGCAACTATGAGATACATGCTTTACATTAATATTGTTTTTCTATCGAGGTTCAAAGTTGGGAGTCTACAGGTTTTAGCTGGGTAATTCAGCAGATGTTACAGTCAAAGGCAATTACAGACATTGGCACAAGTCAAAGAATCCCACTAGTCTTGTGATCCTCTCTGAGTAAACTGTGTGTATGGAAGGTAACTGAATTAAAATGCTATGCTGAATGATAAAAAGGCAGGTTCTTCACTCACTACTGTGGTGATGCATTCCCCCATTCTCCGGCCACACTATGATCTGAGACATAAAGGATACACATCTGTGGTTACTATCTTTTACAAAATCAAGTTTGTCACCAGAAAAATCTCTTATAATTCCACTTCTTAATTTCCACTTCCATTTGTTTTTGTAAAGCAACACATGAAGTTTATTAGTCTACAGAAAGAAGTAAGAAAAATAAGAAAATCATAAAATATTGTAATAGTGCAGGCAATAAAAACATAGGGTTCATATAGGAAGAATGCAAGCTTAGTATAAAATTTCATGTTTCATGTTTATTCATGACTAGCACATGTTACCCCACACCAATAGTTTGATCTTGATATCATAGAGGTGAAAAACATGTAAACAGAAATAATTACCATGATTGGTGATGACTCCATTAAATAATTTTCATTAATTTGATCTTTTTGGAAATGTAATTGCATTTTCAAAAAACATAGGAACAATATATTGAGTTTTAGTTTCTTCATTACTCTTAACGTACTACATTATTGATGTTGCCTCATTGACCTTGTCCCCTGAGGTAAGCACTGCTGACACCTTTTTTATTATTTTTCTCATTAATAAACATGTGCCTCCTTCACTAGCCTATGTATTTCTTCCATCATGTAGACTGGATAAAGTGTCTTTTGTCATTCATTTATTATTCACTGACTGTTGATTCTAAGTATATGTATGCCATCTTCCTATGAAAAGACCACTAGAGTGGTTAGTTTCTTAATTTTGTACCCATGCACATAACTTAGGTATTTGTGTAAGAATTATAGGCTCTGTATTTGGACACTGATAAGTGTAAACACAAAATATTTGTTGTTGCTGTTTTGTCCACAAGCAAAGTATGTTATTAATGTAATTTGCTAGCAATGTCATTTTAAAATACAAATGCTGACACAGCACCAGAATGAGGGGAATCCCTACCACTTTTGCCTACCACTTTCCTTCACTAAATTCACCGTGTCCCTTACCCCTTTAGCAAACTTTCTAACAGGCTGTGGTGTGAGATTTAACAGAGACTAGATTACAGGTAACTCCATGGTTAGAGACTAGCCTACAGTGTAGCTCCACTAAATCTACTATTCCAGATTAGGAAATGAAAATATTCTCTGTGACCCTTCCAGTGTTCTTAGCCACATAGTTCCACCAAATGCAGAGAAAAAGACCTTCTTCTGCCACATCATCTAAACATGCACTTCCCCTATGCTACATCACCTAAATGCAGATGTCTGTGTAGCATTTACTTAGCTCCTTCTTCTATCTTAGGCATACAAACATGGTAAATACAGGGACGCTTTTAAAGTCTCTGAGTGTATCCTCTACATAATTGCCATGTTTATCCATAATGATATAGGAAGCGTTCAGTCCAAAAAACCCAAAAAACCCCAAGGTTAGGAGATAAAACCCCTTGACTATTATAATTTAGTTTCACTGCCTCTGTAATTGCAAAAGTGAAGTCCATGCATTTTCTTTGCCTGATGGGGAAGATACAAAAGTAAAAGGTCAAGGCTTTATCCATCTGTGGTTCTGCCACTGACTTAGCGTATAATCTTGCACAAATCACTTTGAGCTGTTGTGTATCAAGTCCTAACTAGGATAGTTAATGGCATCTTCCTGCTCTGCAAATAATTTTAGGTCTATGTCAATTCTCGTAGCTTAATAACATTAATCAACATTAATTTATTGGGCAATGCTTTTAAATGCCTTTTGTGTGCTTATTTTTCTGTATTAATGTTTCCAGAACTGTCATGACTGTAAAATTTATTTAAAATCCTTATTTTTATTATGTTATTTTCCCACAATTGGTAGCGAAAAAGGATTTTTTTTTCAGCAATGTGTGCTGTTTTCCTCTGATGCTGGCTTAAGTCAATGACAAGTGATCTGAAAAGTCATGCCACCAAAGCAGTATAAAGGTATACCTCGAAATTTTGACTTTATTCAGAATTGTCCACAGTTGCATTCACTCAACTGAACTACTTATTCTTTTATTCTCTCATCCATTCATTTGCTCATGCACTCTGCTACTGACCTATTCCCTGCATTATATATCAGTTTGCAAACCTCTGGGCATGTTCACTGCCCTTTTCACTGACTTAGTAAAAACCTACCACCTGTTCACTCACTCACTCTTGGACAGATCTGCCCTCAGTCTCAGACCCGGCTTCTGAGACAGTTTTGGTCTCCTGTCATTTTGTCCCTACTCTGCTCCTGTATCTTCCACCCTGTAGCTTATTTGTTTGTGAATTTAATTAAGGACTGCAGGTTTAAGAGCATTGTCAGTTGTTACAGCTTTCTTTAACCCCTTTTTCTTGATTAATTGCTTTTTTTTTTTTCCCTGGCACAGATTTGATACAGCTTGCCCAGACTTAAAATACCCTTGTGTATATTCAACCTCAACACATTATCTGAAGTAAATGTATTAGGACTGAGGCAGTCTTTATATATTATTACTTTGCAGAAAGCATTATGTTCTTTTGAAGATTAGACTTTATTATGCTTATAGTAGAGGTTTTTAAAAGCATGTTTCCTCCACGTCCTTGGAATACCCACTATGGAATTGATGTGGACATGTACTAATAATCGTTCATTATATGATCTCATTGCCACAGCATGCAGTATTTGGAAGATTATTATCTTTTTTAGGAAAACAAAATCGGTTATAATTACTGTGAGGACCAGTGTCTTTAGCCTTACACCACTAGCTCACATACAACCCAGATTAATATTACAGGCCTATAGAAAACCTCCCAAATTTGTGTTGGAGGCCATTTGTTTTTTAGTCCTGTGAAAGACATGACTTATAATTGGAACCAAAACAAATTTTCAGTGGTGCAATTTATGGTACTAGCTGTATGTTCCCAACACTGTTACTACTAATGTTTTCTTTTTCTCATCAAATCCCATTTGGTGATATATTTCAGTTGAAAGAAAGTTCTAAATGTGACTGAGAATCTGCCATTTGACAAGGTACAAATATCAACTCCTTGTTTTCCCTCCAACCTTCAAGTCTGCAAGATTCTCCAGGTTTTACTGAGAATAGAAATTGAAAACTACATTATACAAATTAACAATATAATTCTTAAGAGGTCATGACAACTAACGGGGATAGAGTCAGAAATAATGGAAATTTTATCTTGGTGCTAGCCTTTGCTCCAGTTCCCTTGAGCCACTCCAGGTTTTTGGAAATTCGTGCAGACTGCAGGCTCCCTGGGGAAACCTGACAAAATCCCTGTGATTTTCCTACTCTGAGCTAAGAACTGCCCAAGCCTAGATTTTGTAAAATGAGAGATTAAAAAAGCATCTTTGTTCCTTTCCTTGGAATATCATAATTTCATAGTTGTATCCCTTAGGAGATGCTCAGTCTTGTCTACACCAGGGTTTTGCTAGCATATTAATACCAGAACTCAGTCCCAGTGAAGATGCAGGTAATCTTCTGATGGTATAAATTACAGCAATTGGCCAAATAAAATATGATAAGGATTTTTTATCATGCTACTGTATTTGCAGCAAGGATTTTCTGGCATGGTTCATTTGTCCCTTTTTTATGCCCCTGTAAGACTCAGGTTAACCATCAGAACTGGCTCTCCCCACTCCTGGCAGATCATGGCTCCTCAGGCCCTCCTGCTGCCTGCTGCTGTAGTCTCCCAGAGCTAGATATGACTACTTTTTTCTCCATGCTTCAGATCCAGTGTTTTGATGGCATTATGACCCTACTTGATGTCAATGGTGTGATGATTACCCAGTGTTAATCTGGACTAAGTTAAATCACCATTCTGAAAATGTACTGCAGGAAAAGTGATTTCCCACTGTTTTCCACACAACAGACTGTTTGCTGGCTATGCTAATACCCTCCTTCAGACTCTACCATTTCCTAGACCCTGAAATACCAAGGCTGCTTTGCATCTAAACTTCTTTCATCATTCCTTACCATGTCTCCATGTCTTTAAGAGGCTAGGTTTCCTCAATGATTTCTTCCTGACAGTATTTCTTACCTACAGCTAATGTGAATTATTAGAGACTGACTAGCATGTTATTGTAAAAATACTATGTCCTGTAATGCTGGAATTTAGAGGTCAGCCAGTAAAGCAAGTGCCAATATTTGACAAACTAAGTATTTTGTTCAGTCTTGCTTCGATGACTGTTGCTAAGCTATGGCAATCTCATGACACTGGTATCACCTGTTCCACAGCAATAAAAAAACCCAAACCAAACTCCAATCCAAAACCAGACACCCATATGTTGGTCCATGTCATTCATCTGGCTTCTGAATAGTCACACCAGGCATGCACGGACATGATGGTAATCAATAACTCATCAGTGACTCAGCAGAAGGATCGCAGGTGAGATCTGTGCATTTACTGACCTATTTTCTGTCCTCCTTTTACATACCGCCAAGCAGTCACCTAAGCGAACCTGCGCTCTAAGGTGCAATAATTCCAGTAACCTTTGCTTTCGATACGAGTTATTCCATTCCCATGGTACCCAGAGGATGCATCCCAGGTGCGGTTTTCCCTGTGGCCTGCGGCGAGCGGATCCATCCTGCCCGAGACGAAAAGGCGCAGGAGGAGCAGCGGAATGCGACAAGTGGCACTAGGTGCGAGAAGCTACGCCGGCTCTTGCACGGCCCGGCTGAACTGTGGCACACCGCACCTGCTTTCGGCAGAGGCGTCTCGGTGCCTTGCCAAGCAAGCCGCGCAGCCCCAGGTGGCGCGGGAGGAGCCGTGACCGGGCTAATGTCACCCGGCGCCGGGGCCGCTCCGG
>JBBMKD010000115.1:33377079-33436747 GCA_037834095.1 Argya squamiceps
CCTACGGAACGCAGTCGGTCCTGCTGCCTGACGGGCCCCGGGCCGCCGCTGGGTTCGGGCGGGGGGCGAGGGCGCTGGCCGCCCCCGCCTGCGACGCGGCCGGAGCGAGACGGAGAGGAGGAGCCTCCAACAGCAGCAAATGAGCGAGGGCTGCAAGGTTTATAAATCTGCTTTTCCTCCCACGGCCCCCGAGCCCCGCTGAGTACGGCGGGAGCGACTGCCCGGCTGCGGCTCCACCAGGTGCGTGCCCGGGGCGGCGGTCGGGCCCCCGCCACCAGTGCTGGCCGCACCTGCCGCGGAGACGGGGGCCGGGGACGCGCCCGAGGGTGGTGAGGACGGATGCGAGGCGTTTGCGCCCGGCTGAGAAGCGGTCGGTTTCCAAGGGCCAGCAGCCCGGGTTGCCAGGAGTGTGTCCGGGCGCTTCGGGGAGGCCGCTGTCTGCTGCGAGCCGCCGTCCCTCATTCAGCGAAGAGCAGGACGAGCTTGCTGTCGGGTAACCGGCTGCATGTGTTCTGAAGAGCTGATATGTGCTGTTTTATTTTTCAGCTGTCAGGAGAGTTTCAATCAGATCTCCACAGAGGTGCCGAGTTTGCAAGGTACTGGTGAAGAGACAGTTTTCTGTTCCGGTTTGCCCCATAGCTAATTTTGAAGAGATGCCTTCATTGCTTCCTGGAGGTGTGGGTTGGTGAGCGGTATTTTCCCGGTATATAAAACTGCGCATCATGGGCGTTTAGAGGGGAAGGATTGAGTGGATAAGTGCGGCCGTGGTAACTTCATTGTTGCAGCTGCTTTCTATTACGTGACTGCCTTTAGCAGGGAGGGGAACAGTAGCTTGATCCTGCCCTGGTGTGGGAGAGAACCTGATGGATCTGTAGGTTGAAGGGATTTTTCAAGTCTGCGTTTTGGTTTAATGCTGACACATTTTCCTAAGTTCATGTGTTTATTATCATGTACCTTTTGTGGGGCGTTACTTCGGCTGAAAAATGTGAAGCATCACTTCTTAAGTTTATAGCACCCAGGTATTTCTAGTAGCTCTGGAAATCAGTCTAGTAATAAAACCTCTTTTTTAAAGAAAATTAAGATTCTTACACTAATTAGCACACGGCTGTTGGCTGCTTTGTGCCCATCAGGCTCAGAAATAGCTACTGATCTCATACTCGCATTTAGATACCTGTATGGAGGTTTTGTTAGAGAACTGTTTAATGACTTCTTTTATTAGAAAGAGTGCGAGCTCAGGCAGTTACGCAAGTGCGCCTAAAGGAAGCTGTGCTGGCTGCATGGATGGCGAATGTGGAGGCCGAGCCGGAGTGGGAGTATCATTTACAAACCGAGTTAGAAAGGGGCATTGTCAGAGAGAACCGAGTGGCTCGCGTCGGGTGAAACACTGTACGTACCAAGTTCCCTGCTGTGCAGGGGAGAGCGTTAGTGCAGTCTGCTGCCTGGGTTAGGCAGGCTATGTATGGATGGCCACTCATCATTCTTTCCGGTAGCAGAGATGAGGTATAAGTGACATTTTTTTCCACTGAAAGCGAATGGGTGGCATGGGAATGTGTTACTGCATGTATATTCTTAGAGGGGAAAAAAAAAAGCGCTTTGTAAATGAGGAGCTGGATTGACAGATGAAGTCTGTCTTTACTATGATCTCTTAGCTTGTAGAGAAGTGTTTCACCATCTCTCCTCCCCTCCCCTGAAGCAATTACTTTATATACCTTTTTCGATGGTCAAGTATTGTTACAGCATCTGCTGACAAAAGCTGCTTGCATTCATGCCTGCCAAAATAGGTCTATAGCTTTTTTTAAAATTTTTTTTTTAAGAAACAAAAGCCATTGTAGCTACTGGGGAGGGCGGTAGCTGCTTCCACGACAGATGAGGCGTTTGATGTGAACGTTCTATTTCAAAACAACTGTAACACTGATTCATAGGTTTTTCTGGACACTGTAAGTACAGGTGTGCCCACAGACTTAATTTAATATGCTGTGTTGCTATCTCTTTGCTGGTGTTCTCTTTCAGTCCCCTCTCCTTCCCCCACCTATTCCCTGCATAAACAGCTATTACACTGAACACTTGATAACCTTTCTTGCAAACCTTGCATGAATACAGCAGTACCCTGCCAAAATACGTGTATTTATACCACTAAGAGGTCCTGCTAGAAGGAGAGAGGTCCTGGATGCCCTGGTGCATCCCATATTGTCCTGCCTTGTGAACAGCTGAGCTTCAGTTCCCTGCTTCATGCAGCCTTCTGCTGGGGAGGAGCTGGAGAACTTGAGAGGATCTGGCATCTTCTGAAGGCCACTTGGGTGGAGTTGAAATCTGCACTGTGCTTGCTCTGCTGTGCACTCTTGCCCCCTCTCCCAGTTGTCTTAGGGGGTGTGTGCCAAATTAATATTCTCGTTTTCAAATACATTTTTTAGCTGTTTCCTTGCAGTGAAGCAAGTAGGATGTCTCTTTCAGTCATGTCAAAATTAATTCTTGTTCTGGGCTGCTAGCATTAGATGTAATACTTACATATGCCACCTGGTTTCCGAAAGGTGTTGGATAAATTGATAGGCGGTTGTGCCGTAATCTGATTTTTAATGATGACTTTTCAAAGTGGTATTCTAAATCAGTAGAAATAAGATCTTGGAGCATTTCTATCATAGTTATGCTATCTTGGAACTCCGCTAATTGTTTTGTTTTGGTTTTGGTTTTCGCCAGGAAAAAGGGAATCTCAAGCCAGTTGTTGCAACAGGGATTTTGTAGATAACCAGAATATAAAGTATTTCCCCTGAATGTTCAGAGGTGAAGTTTCTTATCCCCGGTTTTGCTGTGCGAAGGTGATGAAATAATTCCCAAAGTTAAATAACATGTCTTGTAAGCCTCCAGTGCTTCAAAGGGTTGGATCTTGTTGGATTCATGTTCTGTGATGTAAATGAGTGGAAAAGTAGTTTCTGAAGATATATGACCATGAAAGCATTATTCATGAATGGGTGGTGATTTACTATGCTGCTTCTTAAACTAAAAATCATGTATTTGTAGACATGACTGAGACAATGTTTCATAACGTTTTAAATTCTGGGTAGCATGTGAGAATAAGGTTGGGGATTTAAAGATCACTACAAAAACAAGTAAAGCAGATAGTAAATTTTCATTGTGGTAATATTAAACAGTTTGTTGTGGGAGTGTTCTTTGTTGTGCCCTGTACTCGTTTGCTATATGCTATGTTAATTAATTGAAGAAAGGTATGCTCGGTTGGGGACCTGCATAATAAACAAGGAGCTGGGAACTGCTTTTGGCTTTTTGTTTGGTTGCTCTTTCTCTGAAGTTTTCTGCCTCCTTTTTTCTAACTAGTCATTTCTCTGGTGATAAAGCAATGTTTTATAAGGCTTTCTTAATCTGGCTTTGCATAGTAGTCCTGTGCTTGAGTCTAGGTAGATAGGAAAAAGAAGTGTATTGAAAAGAATGAGAAAAGTCCCACTTTACTTGTGTCTTGATCTTGGAAGCTGAAGTGGCTGAAGAGTTGCTTTTCAGTGGAGCATACAACTGGTTGAGTACCAAAAGGAGCTTGGAAATGCCAAAAGGCACTGCCGCAGCTTCCGTTTGCAGTTAACTTGTCTGTGTGTTGATACAGCTCTGCAGGCTAGATGTGGAAGCTGTTTTAATTCTTTTCCTTCTGATAGGAGGGTTTTGTCCTTGTTTCTTGGATGAATTAATGAAAAGAACCAAAAATTACTTTTTCTGTTCCCATAGCTCTTCAGCTACAAAGAAAAATGTAGAACTTGCTATTTCAGACTAATGTGTGCTATATTCCTGGATTGGGAAGTTGCAGATCTTGCTGTCCAGAACTGGATTAATGACATCTTACATTTAATTGTATTCTGGCCAAAAAGCTTTTATATTATTTTATCTGCCTGTAAAGTTCCAAGAATGCAAGGGCCTGTTTAGCTTCTGGAGGTGCTGCTGTAGCTTGCCTTGGCCATGAGGGAGGATATTGCCTGCAGTAAGAAGTGTGTTGATCTCCACTTCTAGCCAAGGGTGTCTTAAGAGCTGCTCTGCTTCCTCCTGCTCCCTGTAACACCAAGTTGTGGTGCAGCAAGCTTCTGAGTATGTCAGCATTTCTGAAAACGAAATGAATAAATGTGCCAGAACTTACTTTTAGTAGGTTTAGTGCTTTGTCTTTTTTTATGATGTGATGGAGGAGATAAAAGACTTGTATTGAATGAAGGGGCATGAATGTTGTTTTCAGTACTGTAACTCTGAGGCTTTTGACGCATAGTCTTTTAAAGCCATAAGCAGTCTTTACTTCAAGTGTATGTTCTGCACTGAGGAGGCCAGTTCTTGTGGCCTGAAGGGGAACAAAACATATAACAAAATAATAAAAAAATGTGAACAGATTAAAAAAATAATAAAAATCTATAGATGTAAGCAAGTAAGGAACTTAAGAACCTTTGTAAAGACTATACATATAGTTAGTTGAAGACCATATATGAAGCTTAGAATGAAGTTTGTTGGTACAAGAAGTAGTGGACACACATTTTTGTTTTTCTCTGCTCTTCCACCTATTTTTTTTGTCTCTGTTCATGTACACCAGTGAACTCATAATCCACTAGGCATTTTCTGCATTGATCCTCTTAAAAAATTAGTATTAGCCTATATATGAGGCAGGCTAAAGAGGCTTGAACATTGCTGCAAAATTAGTACCTGTTGGCGTCATTGCAAGGACAGACAGGTTCCCTGTTTCTTGCACGGAGCCTGGTTGTGTGCTCCTCTGCAGGGTTGTGCAGGCTGAGCAGATGTGTAGGTAATAGAGCACTGGTATGGAAGTGACTTGGAAATATATAGAATTAGCAGACTGGGAAATTGTGATGAGATTAGTGCATCTGATTACTTCTCTGGAGACTGAAAGGAGTATGCAAAGCAGGGGAAGGTTTATGGAGATGGCCAGTTCTACTGGGAAAGCGGGGAGGAGAGGAAAGTTTTACAGGGTTGGTTAGCTCTTTACTGGTGTGCAACAGAGAGACCAAAGGTTGTCTGGAAGCTAAAGCAGGTCTGACAGAACTGCAGCAAGGCGAGACAATGGGGAGGCTGGTGCTCCCTGCGCCCGAGTGAAACCTCCAGGTCCACACAGATTCGTATGCATTGCAAATGGCAGAGCCAAGGGCTGGGGGAAAAATGCATGAAACGTGATTATAGTTCTCCTCTTTGTTGAGGAGTAGTTTTCATGGCCAGGCTTTAACAGTATTTCTGAGTCTTCTTCCTTCTCCCAGTGTAAAGCAGGCATTCTTCTTGTCCCAAATAATTGATTTATAAGTATATGCTCAGTTGTGCTTTTTTTTTTTTTAATAAACAAACGATACTGTATGAACTTTGTCATTAAATACACAAAGAGATGCATAGAAATGTGGAGGCTTTTTGGTTTTTTATAGAATGTCTTTGTTCTCATTTCCACTGAAAGAGATAATGTGTTATGATTGTGTGTTAGTGGAAAAACAATGCAGGATGTGGGGAAGAGACCTAGAGATGTGGAAGCTCTTGGATTTGTATTTGAATTCTCTCTGTAAATTTTGCATGTTCTGGGGAGAATGGAGCAATGTATACTTTTTAAAAAACAAAGTGCACATTGAATTGACATTGTAAATTGGGTCATTGAAGTTGTACTTGACATTGGTTAGGTTTGTTTTAATTAAACTCATAATTCTGGAATACTTCAAAAGGAGCCATTGTTTGTTTTGCTGAGTGTGATATAGACTGGTCAAAGTTTGTGTGAAGGCAGAGTTAATTCTATAGTTATCTCCATAAAATGCATTACTTTAACTTTCTGGTTTGCAGATTGTTTCTTGTGACGGTAGGAAAGACTAAACTAAAAATTCCTTGTGGTGTTGGGGACTATCCTATGCAGGTGGATAACACTGGTTTGTTTGCTAGAATTACAGTAACTTGTAAGAATGTACGTTAATACAGTATTTTACAGATACTCTTTCTGTGCTTTCACCTCATCTAGTAATGCTTGAATTTATTCAGAAGACATTTATTAAGTCACCTTTAAGAAATAAAATCCCAGTTGTTAATGCAAGGAGAACATTTTACTGTTCGCTAAAACCAGACGAGACTCCTTTTGTTTGTTTGAAGATGTAAGGAAGACAGTTTGTGGAAGAGGAGATCATTGGACCAACTGACACAATGACAGGCTTTGGGACAATCAATATTGTCTCAACCAAGTATTATAAAATATTTATTGCCCTTCTTTTTGAGTCCCATCTTGGATGTACTCAGTAGACTCTGTAATTCGTGCCAGGCGTTGCAGTGTGGGCCATGAGATATTGGTGTGTCTAAATTTGTACTTAATTTGAGTATGGTAAGAACTGTTTGCAAAGCTTTTAAGAAGAGAAGAGTGGTCTGCACACAGAAGTTAATAATCAGGGCCCTGGTCTTGCCATCAGGTTTGTGTGGGTGAAAGGTAGCTGAGGCTGGGCATATGCCTGCAGAGGTTGCCCTCTAATACAGGGACCTGCACAAGTATACTCTCTCCTGACCTCTCAAAAGAACAATGACGACAAAAATCCAAAGCAAACACCTCTCGCCCACCCCCCCCCAACCAACAACAACAAAACTGTCTAAACCAGCCAAAACCACACACACAGTACCCCCCAAAAACAAAAACATCCAGAAACAAGCTTTAGTTGTCTGCAGACTTTAGGAGTCTGCTGGACCAATGCCGTGCTCAAAGCCTTTTTTTTTCTCCCATATATCTGTTGTTTCTTTTCACAAAAAATGCGTAAAATGGCCAGAGGCAAGAAATTCAGGCATTCCTGTTTCCACTCAGCAATTGCATGTAATTACTAAGGATTTGCTAGAGGTGCAAATGTATGCACCTCTGTATGATCTCTGTATGCACACAGAGATCCCCATCTGCGTATGGTTGTGGATGTACCCCACCTGAAGTGTCCATTCCTCAGGAAATTATTCATTGATCAGAGATAAGTGTAAAGAAAATAAGGAAAGTAAGTACCTTTGGTGGAATTAATACCCCCACCAAGAAAGCAAAACAAAAAAAACCTTGCAAAGCCATTAAAAAGTGTCTGTGTTTTGCTCAGTGGTAGGAAGTAAATTTTTCTTTCATGTTAAAATTTAGTCCTATTTAGATGAGAGAATGACTGCCTTTTTCTTCACTAAATTACTGGGATTGTTGAAAATCTGCAGTTAAATGTTTAGATGCTTGGCACTGTGGAAATAAATTTACTGCTTAGTTGAATCTGACTTAGGTTTTACTAGGCATCAGTGAAAGTGATAAACTGCTTTGAAAGGTCACCCCGATTATCTTCTAGGTAAGTGAGACATAGAATGTCACTTCACTTCTTTTGTACTGAATTAGTTGTGAAGGATTGTATGACGAATATGTGAGACCTTTCCATAGGCTTAAGAGCTTTTATCTCTACAATCTTCTCTCTCTAAAGAATTAAAAACTAAAAGAACCAACCCATAGGTATACATTCACAGTATATTAGCTGTTTAAAATATTTGAATGGCTGTTTTTAATGAGGGTAGTAGATACTACTGAAATAGTTTCTTTCTTCAAATATGTAGATAAATTTGTTCTAAATGCATGTTGAATCTTATCTTTTATGTGTCTAGGGGATTTATTACTGCAATGTTGGAGGGTGTGTGACACAAATCTCTATTTCATACAACCATATGATTGTATAAATTAAATGTTTATATTGGCTCATGTGTGTATTAAGATGTTGATAAGAACACATTCTCAGATGGTTGAATTTGCCTCTTTGGAACTGATTTAAAATAATAATAATAAAGGCAAGTGCTTGCATTTGCCTTGAAGTGGGCCTCCTATGTGCATAAATTGATTGTGCATCAAATGGTACATGCTGATATCCGGGAATTCCACTGTGGTTTTTAAGAACTCTTTAACCCCTCTTTAGCACTGGCAACCACCTGAGGTAAAAGTAACCATTTTTCAGAAGCTGTCTTCTGTTCTCTAATGTAATTGTTGGCTTTTATTAGAGTTCAGTTCCTGTCGCTGCATGTCTGCCTCTGTTTTTCTTCACGGCTCTGCTTTCCATCCTCTGGAATAGGATGCAGATTTATTATGTGTCAGTAGCTTTGGAAAAAGAAACTTCTCAGCAGATTATGAAATGATGCTCTTGATCAGGTGAATCTGATGGCCTGTGCAACCTCTGTTTTCTGCTTAGTGTTTGCTGAGAAGGCAGTATACTTTGAAGACGAATATGCTGTAGTGTGAGGAATGGTGCTGAAACAGGTTTGGGAGCATGTCCTGGGAGAATGGGCAAGTGCAGCAGAAAGTCAGTTGAGCAGGAGTGGTTACTGTTTGTCTGTGGAAGGTGAATGGAGTCAGCTGTGCTAATTTCTATGCAATAAATGGGCTTTGAGAGTCAAAGGTGCTAATGTAGCCCTGTCATTACAAGGCGCCCGACAGTGAAGGGAGCTTTAAGGTTCCCACAGAGAGATGTTGGCCTGCATATTTCCATGGCAACAGCCATCCCTTACACATTTATAACCTTTGATTAAAGATACAGAAAGGAGGGGGAAACCTGTTAAAAGTTACAAATGTATAGCTTTAACTAGATCTTTCATTTTAACAATATCCCTTATTTACATTCCTTGAGGTGTGGAGATTTTATAAGAAACACAGCTGTCCTTTCACCATTTGTTAGACTTCGAGATGACATTTGGGGGCATATGTGATGTTCTAGAGATGGCTATCTGACTTTGATCACAGCTGTACTAACATCACTCCACCAATTTAGTTGTTATTTATTTACATTAGGGTATTTTGTACCAAAATTGTACTCAAAGTTTATTATATAAGGGGGATTCGTTGCTCTGATAAAAGTGTTTGAGGAAAAAAACCTCTAATTCTCTGTTGAATAAGACTTATTTTCAAGGAGGAAGAACATGAGATATTCTAAATTGTAGTTTCTTAACTTGTATAGTGGCTGATGCACAAAAACCTTACGCTGGTGGGGAGAGCAAACTATTCCTGCAGAAGCTTAGGCTTGCACTTGCCTTGCAAGCTGTGTGGAAGGGCACATTTATGCTTGCTGCATCTTCACATCTCTCCCTCCTTTACCCACCTCTGTGTTCTTGACAATATTTTTCTTCATGCAGTGGTGGTCAGGTATCAGGATTGCGAAAGGAATATTTTCTGTCCAGGTTAGCTATTCTCACATGTAATTCTTAGGTGCACCATGTTGCACTTCCTGGGAATTGTTGTTACTGAACAGCAGCAGAATTTTGCCACCCATCCGTTTCCTTGGATCATCCTTGTGAAGAAATAGTGAATTACTTTTGGATTTCATGTTTATGCTAGAAGAAGTTGTGCTGTAATACCAGAACTAATGCAGTAGGACCCTCACAGAGGGATGAAATAAAACTGTACTTCTTCTGTGCTTTTACTTTGAGCAGCTATGCTTTCTTTTTGCTTTGGACTAATCAGTGCTGACTCTTAAGTGAGGCCGTTGCTGTCTTAGTGAGGAAAAATGACAGATACTTTGTTGGGACTGCATGCAGAGTCTCTCCAGCATTATGCCATCATTTCTTTCAGAAGGAAGCAGTGTATAGATGCTACTAAGCTTAGGCTGGTGATTGATAATTTAAATGGACAGAGTTGCCTAGGGTTGCCCAAACAGGGAGTTTTAGTGCTACAGATGTATTGTTCCATCTGAATTGCTAAGGCTGAGCAGACTTTGTGGTTACTAACAGCCTCATGTTCTGCTTCTGCCTTGACCATGAAGCAAAGCACCCTTCATTCTGCTCTTGTACAGATCCCTAACATTCCTTGAGAGAGTTTTGGTACTGAAAGAACCACAGTTGGTTACTGTGGAAAGTTCACAGTGACTGTGCAAACAGGACTGGAAAGATTCATGGTGCTGGGATATTTAGAAGGATAGTCTCCATAAAAGAAGTAAGAAAAAGAAAACTTGGAGGAAAAATTAGAAGGTATTGCAAACTACTTTTTTTCATTTAGGCTGCAAGGAATATTGATACTGTTACTAATCCATATAATTTTTTATTAATTCCTGTGTATTGGGAATGATTTACAGTGAGTTGTGATAGAAATAAGTATTTCTAGTCATGCTGAAATAAGAGATAACTATTGTCTGCTTGGGATCTAAGTAAAAACAGAGAACAAGAGGTCTGTGTGACATCAGGACCACATGTCACATGAACATGGTGGCATAGTTGCAGAATTTCCATCCATTTTCATGAATTAGAAAGGTGAGGTTCAGCACTCAGGTTTAGTCAGTGTGGATTTTTTTCTTTTAAGGAGACAGAGGATGAGGCATAGTTTTGGCAATTTTTGGTTTTAACCAGAGTTAAACAGATGCATGTTAAGGTCAAAGTAACATTCAGGTGAAGTTGCTTTACCACCTGGATGTAAGATGTTATGCAAGTGAATATAGTTACATCTGTGAAGAGCTTGATCATTTGTCTTCTGAGAGAAGAAAACTGTCAGGAAAATACCAAAGTCACAACCCCCATCTCTGAGGTTTTGTTCTGGCAGTTACCACCAGAGAAGAAAGCTGTGCTGTTTTTGTCAGCTTCTGCAGTGTGTCAGGAGAACATTCCCATAGCAGTTTTACAGTGTCAGTTGATTGGGGTAATGCTTGAGAGTAGAAAATATTATTTGTTAGCTAGCTTATCTGTCAATTGCAGCTAAGATTCTAACCCCTGTTTTAGAGTCCTGAGAGCTTGTTTGCAAGCTTTGTAAGGGTTTATGTCTTGCGTCACTAACAAAGAATAAAACCAAGCAAGATCCAGATAAATTGCATTAATTGAAACAGCCTAAAAGGGAGATAGAGGTCTGTAGAGGTGGGAATCAAGTGGTCTAAAGGATACTGAAAGCCTGTGTTGGAGTTTGAACATGGGTACATAAAATGCAGAACAGACTCTGATGATCTGAACATGTGCTTCTGGTTGGAGAGATGCTGTGGCAGCTCTGAACTTGAGTGTTCAGACTGTGATATTTGGGCAGTCTTTGAACAGCTCACCCTGATCCTGAAATGTGCAGCTGGATAAACCTCAGCTGGAATAGATATGCATCTAGAAGATGATGCTGTAGCCTTTGTTCAGGATTTGCAGGTTTTCATGTTAGCTTCTGAAAAATGTTTTAATGATCTCACTAGGAAGAGCAGTGTGGATTTTTAATGTAGTACTTATATTACAGCCAGTAGCACCATGAAAATGTTTGGTTAGATGCCCTTACGGGGTTGCTGCCATGACTTCAAAACTTCTTCAGATGTGATCAAATGACTTCAGCAGGCTCTTTTGAGACCCTTCCTGAGGTGTTGAAAGTCCTTTGTGGTTGCATGAGTTCAAGATGTTAAAGGTTTGAGATTTAAGACTTCATAGAATTGAAAATTGTAAATGTAGCTGAGCTTCTGTATTTGGTTACTTAGGCAACATGCTATTAGTTTTTTTCTTTATACATTGACACCCCTGTGAGTGCCCTCTGTTCAGACAGCCGAACCTTTAGTTAGGGTCAAAATTAATCAAATATTAACAGTAAAGCCTTAAGCATTTTTTATAGGCGATATTCTCTGAAGGTGGCATATATTAAGATTCTTGTGGGAAGCAAGAAGAAATGAAATTTTATTGCTGAGGTACTGACACTAATGATGCATATCAATTTTAGCATTCAAAGAGGAGAAGTAAAGTTTTGAGCCACTATGTTTGTTTAGGCAAGTCACTTTTTAAAAATGCATTGATGGAACTGTTCGTACTGTCATGAGCCAGAACAATGTCAGGTGGGTACTGCATGTACTGGAACAAGCAACTTTAGTGTTTTCTGAATCGTCCCGAGTAGAGGAATGTGAAGGACAAAACTTAATAAAAACAGATGATTATTGTATTTCACTGCAAGAGAAAAGCTATAGCTCAAATTCAGTTTAGTTTAAATTCTTGATGTTTCATTTCCTTTTTACTCCAAAGGAGTTCATAAAAACATAGTTGATACCTTGCTTTTTGAAGATAAATATATTCCTTCGGACTTAGAAGTCAGGCTTCATTAAAATTAAAATCACTTTACTTTAATATTAGGCCACTTAGAAATTGCATTAATCTAAATTTTAGAGTAAAACTGTGTAGATAGTTACAGTTGGTTTAGTGCATTTTTAGTGACTGGTAAATGTATCTTGTTATATAAATCAGGCTATATATGTAGGTATTTCTAGTACCTAGAAAAAGAAGTGTTTCATATGAAGCTTGTTTTTCAGTTGCCTTAAATTCCTAATACTGTCGTGTACAACAAATTACATGCATAGCTGTTTGTTCGCTTTGCACATTGGCACAGATTTTCCAGACTCATCACGCCAAACCAGTAGTGGGATTTGTGCCAAAGGGGTTAGTGTATAGGATAAGAGGCAAGGGATGCAATATCCAGGACAGCACCAGCAGTGTGATGATGGTGTTTTCTGGGGCTCTGTTATGATTTGTACAGTCTGTGTAGCAATTGTTTAAAACTTTGTATTTGCATTAGTACTTCGAGTGCATGTGTTTGTGGCAGAGGCAGGAAGTGGGAGGATGGAAGCTGTTAACTTCTCATAAAATGCACAGCAAGATGCAGAATTTATCAGAGATTGTCATGGCCCAGCTGTCAGCCAGTGAGTTACCCAGAGGAGTAAAGTATTTGTGCTTGTTTTGGGGTTGGACTTTGTGGCAGGTGGAAATTGGAGTTCACTAAAATAGCTGAGTGTTTGCTGTGGTAATTGTGGCATGTGTCTGGACTTCGGCTGTAACCCCCTGCTCAGCTCTTTGGCAGGAGGACAGCATGATCTGGTCCAAAGCCTGAGGTCAGCTACTCAGGCTTTTACATCTTTGAGAGAATTGTGGAACAGCCTAGCTCTGAAATGGCTAAAGGAGAAGCTGTGATTGCAGGGAGGATCAGTATTGAAGCTTAATACTTCTTCTTGTGGCCGTCTGCAGTGTTGGAAACATGTTGGTGAGGTTCACTGTTCATGGAGTAATGGCTTTGTACTTGGGGGTCATGTAGACATGCATCATAGAGGAATACATTGGTTATTCAGGAAAGTGTTTCTAGTGTGAACAAGAAAAACATAAAAACCTGAGCTTTTCATGAGCACTTCTGCTTCCCTGTCTAGCTTCTGTGTGATGAAATACAGGAGTTTATTTACTCCTGGACTTGAATGTCGTAAACATTTGGCAAAACTTTCTTGTACTCAAGGTTTCTTTATCTGCTTATGTTGCTGCCATGTTTCTTCAAGTTTCTCGGTATGCTTTGATTATTTTCAGTATGTAAAACACTTAAGCACTTCTTACTTTTGGATCTCCCAAAACTAAGATTTCTTTCTCCATTTTCAGAACCTTGCTTTAATTTTAATTCCTAATAGTACTTGTTTTTCAGAGTTTGTGGGAAAAGGTTGAAAGGTTTCTGTGTTACTGTGATGTGACACAAAGCAAGGTCAGTTTAATTTTTTGTAGTTGAGGAAAATGTGAGCTTTAAAAAACATTCAGAAAACCGAGAGGAAATATAAGTGATTTTTTGAGGGGTTGAGAATGTGATTATGAAGGCTTCAGCAACTCTTCCAACAGTCCAACTGTGCCTGATAAAGCTGAATTTAGGTAGTTCCCTTTATGTGGAAAAGAGGGACTTGGAGGTTGTGAAAGGATGGTGTTTGTTGCTTTCACAATTAATGAGTTCCATTTTCTGCAAAATCTAAAGACTTCAGACTCAAGTGTAATTGATGGCTATATAATACTACCAGGGCTGTCATATTCGAGTGGCATTCGAGGGCCCCAAACAGGCCAGGTGTGTTAAGAGTTTATGGTATCTAAACACCAGTGGGAAACATGGTCACTGCCATGTGAAGTTGACAGCATAGTTTGAAACAAGAAGGAAGTGAAGCTCATGGAAGCAGGAGAAGCAGAATTTTGAAAGATAGTTTGAGTGGTCTTGCTCCACTGAGTCACTCAACTTTGCCTTTGGCTGTTTTATCTGAGAATGCTTTCCAGGTAAGTCTTTCTGTGGAAGTGAATCCCAAATGCTTGGAGGAGGGAAAGGTGGCAGCAGCCATTAGTTCATTGAATATACAGTAAAATTAAAGGAGTATGGGGCAGGGGATATGAGCATCAGCCACATATCTGAGCTGTGTGGCACAGACATCAAGAGTGGATAGTTAGGAAGGGTGTGGAGTTGGGAAGGATGGAAAACTAGATAAAAAGAAAGAGGTATGGAATTTACGTGTTCTTACAGAAAAGGTGAATTTGGTGTCTCTTTGAGAAGGAGGATGGGAAGGATCATATCCAGATTTTCAAGCGAATGAGTAGTGGAAAGAGAAGGTGACTTGCTCTGAAGAAATGTGTACATGCAATTTCTAGATGTTGATGTTTCTTTGTGGAGTGAAAATATAGTGTGTATTACTGACCTGATGAAAGCTGAAATACGTGTTATTCTGATTCACATGTTACCTTCTTGGTATACCCACTGCAAGTATATTAACAAAGCCCATGATCACATTTTCTTCTCTATCCCTCCAATTTACTAAGAAATAGATAACGAGTTTAATTTTCCAAGGTATTTGTGAAGAGGAGTAAATTCATCACATTTTGTAATTCTAGTAGATTTTTACTGGCATCCTCCCTATGCCAGAGCATTAGAACTTGCAAACCTACTGCTGCTAATTACCATGTTCACACTATGATAAAAATTTAAAGATAATGCAATTGATTATTACTTATGCTTTTTTATTTAGGTATACCAAACATTTTGGGAGTTCATTTCTATAGATGGATTTTCCCTGAGGTTTGTATTCAGGCTGCACTGATTGATCCTGGGTATAGCTGTATCAATAAGCTATGTCCTAATAGGCAGCTGATAATAGAACTGGGTTTTTAGAGGGCAGCCTTACTGGCATATGGCTCTCATTATGGGAGAGTACCACATCTAAAGTCATTTTAGTTCTTGATGTTGCAGTAGTGCCTTGTAGAGATGGTGTGATTGCTCCAGGCAGAAGATGGAAATGCCTCACATCACTCAGCTGTCCTCCTGCTGATTAAGGAGTGACACTGTCCGAGATGCCTTAAGGAGGCAGGCAATTATTTTCAGACTGAGAGATGTTAACCAAGAGCTGAAGCCTTTTGGGAACAAAGGATAAGCAGGGCTGGAGAGGGAGAGGTTATTCCAAAAACATTTATTTTGCTGCTTCTTAGTACTAGTGTCTCTTCAGAAAGGTTTTCTATTTACATGGTGAAGCATATAGCACTTGTGAGCTGACTATGTGAAGAGCTAAGTGTTCTCTGCTTCATATTCTTTGTTCTTTGCACTTGCTCAAATGTAGAACAACATAGTGCAAATTTGCATCCTCTTAGTGAGACCAGCCCTGATGCTCGTTTTTCTTTCTACTCATTTCAGATAGTATTAGGGGGTTTGTTTTGTTTCAATATTGATCCAAAATCTAGTTTGAAGTGACTAGATTTATATCCAGCAGGCTGCTGCCATGTGGTCATTATTTTTGTGGCAGACTCATTACTTGATGACAAAATTCAGGGTGTTGCCAACTGCTCAAGGCAACCTTTTGCTACGGTCCGTGTAATAGATCTCTGAGAACAACCATGCAGCTTGAGTTGCAGGTAAGAAATTAATTTTTTAGATATTTTGTTAGGCAGAGCAAATTGAAAGCTCACTTAAAGATTCTTCTAGTAAATGAGTTGTCACAATAGGGAATAATTTAGTGGCAGTGGAAAACAATTTTTTAACTTGTAAAATGGTGTAATCTAGGCTCCCAATGGAAGAGGTTTACATAGTGTTGTCACTGTTGACTAATCAGTTTCATTACATCATAACTAATAATGGAGCTATTTGAATTGTGTAGCAGATTGAAGTTTCCTAAACTGACTCTGAGTCATGTTGCCTGTGTGGAGATTAATTGTAAATGTTCTTGTGTGTATGTGTACATTGGGATCTCTGTGTGTGACTAATCTTCATCATTTTTGTAGTAGCCTTGGTTCACCTGGAGCCATATGTAGGTGTATTTCCCAAGAATAGCAGTGCCTGAGTAAGGGCCTCAGTGTTGTCTAGCAGGACGTACTGGGAAGCTGTTTTCTCTTTTTTTTGTTCATGTTTATATATACTGTGTGTTTTCCATTGCCATACAGCTTAAATGTGAAGAAATCATTAAAACCACTGATGCCTATTTTGTATAAATTGTAGCTGAACAATTGGCTGCTTCATTTACACTGTAAGTGTGCAAAACTGTAACTTGAATCTTGAGATTTATTTTGAAGACACCAGGTTTTGATGTGATTTGTAGAAATGTATACAGAATAATCTGTGTTTATGAAGGTGAGTTGGATATCAGTATTTCTTGCCCAAAGACATGCTGAAGTTAGATGAATAAATGGGGCTGAGATGACAGACACAGACCTCAGTTGTGCTTGTGCTCTAGAATGTATTATTGCATTTTCTGGTTATTGCTTCTGAATCATGCCAGTGCTTTTGCTTTTTTATTAAAACTTGTGGTATGTATTGCATAACTAGCATTTGCTTTTTCCGGTTTCGTGATTTTAAAAATTTAACTGTACCTCGATTATCTGCATCACTGAAGCTCACTTGAATAAATGAACAGAATGCACTCCGCACAAATGCAAAATCAGTAGAATGTTGTTTGGAAATATGTGCAAAATAAAGGCAAACCAATAATAAAACCTGCCTTTAGAAGACATCAGAATAATCTTTTATGCTTCTAAAAGATCTCTTTTCTTTAATAACAAGAATCTGTTAAATACTGAAAGGTTGCTGTTACATTTCAATGACATTGATGCTTTTTCTAATAAAATAAAGAAAACATATGTGGAGGTGAATCTGTGTGCACTTTGAGAAGCTAAGAATTGAAGAAGAAATTTACTTGATGCTCACTTAACATGTGTATTTTCTTCAGTATTTTTTAATATGTTAATTTTTGCTTTAGTATATTTTAATATGACCTTTAGTCAACCTATGAACCTATGAATTCCCAATTATTTTTTTTAATTTGGTCAGAGAAAGAAGACCAAAATTGTAAAAATGACAGAAAAGCAGATTGAGAGAAATGAATGTCACTGAGTTGTTTTGTGGTGGTTGGGCATGCAGTGCTATTTGAAGTTTAATATCTTGAAATTTCTTTTTCTCTCTTACTATGAAAAGAAAGGTGTGTGTATATATATATATATATGTTTATTTCCAGGGAGATAAGCAGATAGCAGACTAAATAGAGATGACGAGGTATGTGCACAGTGGAGAAGGATTTTACAGCAAGTGAGATGACTACGCACACAGAGTTGTATACCTCTCCTGAGGAAGCCTGTCTTTGTTGGGAGGGGTTGACTTTCCTGAAGCATGTGGCTGAATAGATGGTGTGCATAGATCAGGGAGCACTGGATGGCTGCAGGCAGGGGAGTAGAGTTTGGTCTGGTGGTGGTAGGTCCTTCAGGAAGAGTTTGCCACAGCAGGCTTTTCTTGGTTTTGGTTTGGTTTTGGAGGCTGCTGGGAGATGAGGATTGTTTTTGTGAGTGCAGGTGGTTTTTATTTGCAGTCAGAGTGATTTGAGAGGGTGGTCCCAATCTATCAGTGGGAGATGTGTGTGATACAGACCTGCTTTTCTCCTGAATGGCTGAAACCTGGCACGTGGCGTAACTTTCTTTGGGGAATGGTAAGCTGATAACTTCTGGTCTGTAGTAGCTATCATTGGTGTTTTGCTTGCCATTTTCTGTCTGGGTGTCTGCTTTTTCCTATTTCTTTCCCTTTTAATTTTTTTTTTAAGCTAATGCCGCATGACTGCTGTCTTGCATAGCTCTCGACAGCTTTGTTTATTGATGCACTTCAGTAGAGACTATTATTTTGTCTTTGCTTTTGTTCCTGTCATTTACATGGTAATTAGTTTTCCCCTGAGCTCTGCAGGTGCTGGTAGACCTGAGCAGAAGTGCCAGAGGTGTGGGGCAGCTCGGAAAGTCCTCTGCTGACCTGGCAGCAGTGACTGATGCTGTGGGAACCTCACTGGGGCTCCAGCGTGCCTGTTTGCCATGGCCTCCACTCCAGCCTTGCCTCTCCAGGAGTAAAAGCTCTGAAACAGGCTGTTATGGAGCCTTCACAGAGGGAGCCTCTGGGCTGCCCAAGGTGTCAGGGCATAAACCACAGCCGGTGATAACAAGTGGAGCTCAGAGTGTTCCTCATATGAAAGTTGTGTCCTTCTACACTTGTCTCATTTTACACAAATCCTATTTTGCTGCTGTTTCTTGTCTTTTTAGACCACAAAACCATGAAATTGCCGAGTAATTTTCATAGTGCTGTTTTTATTTGTGTGCTGGGAATTACTGCTTTTTAGTTGCAGAATTGTGCTGTAAACATCAGCTGAAGAACTGTAGTTGCAGATTAGAAGTGGACAGTGTTCAAGTTTTCTTTCTCATTATTCGGTCAAGAATGAAATGGTTAAAACAATGAGAGGTTTCCGGTTACCATGTTTGTATCAGCTGACAATGTGTTTTTCTTATTAATGAAATGTAGCTGAGTAGTTGGCATCTGCTGTTAGGGAGGGTGAATGGGAGAAGGAAATTATCAACCATCAGTTTTGTGGCTTTGCTTTGTAGCTATTGAACATAGTGCAGTAAAATTTAGGAATTTTGGCAATTCAGAATGATGCTGGCAGTTTCTCATTGTTTTCTGTGTGAACAAAGTGGGGCTGTTCTGGTCGTTGCTGTTAGTCTTCATCAGTGTAAAATGAGGTGCACAAAAACTGCTGTGAAACTAACGATCTCTCGTGAAAAAATCACAAATGTTTGGGATTAGTGCGGCTGCTTCAGCAGCGTGACCAAGGACCAGACTGGGGGTATGTAGCATAGCGTGCCAGGGCAGAAGCCAGGGGTGCATGCTGGCTTTTGCTGTTAAAATGGTTTGCAGAAATAGTGCTGACAAAGTCACCCCATTACATGAGCTACCAGAGATACAAAAAATAGAGTGGTTTGGGAAGAGCTGCAGTGACTGAGTTGCCATGCTTTGTTTGACCTCTGGGAAAGTAACTGTATGAAGTGTAACTGAACAATGAAGTTTGTTTTTAAAAGTAGTTCATTCTAAAAAGTTTTAAATTACTTTGGGTGATAGCCTCGTAATCTTGAAATTAGTTTTTGTGGGCAGTATAAATTTGCTGTTTGAATTTTGCAACTGGGAGGATTTCAAAAAGTTCAATAAAGTAAGGTGTTTAAATTCGCTTGAAAGCCCAAAGTAAAATGAGTGGGTAGCCCAGTTTTCATGACTTTCTTTTTTCTTTCTATTAAGTTTTCTTTAAACTTTAAAGGCATCTGTCAATGAAAGAAGCCTGTACTTTTCAAAATTTTTCTAATAAATATAAGTAATTATATCACTGTATTAATATGTATTGTAGTACCTATTCTACCATATATTATAAGTAATTATAGTAATTACATCATTAATCATGTAAATACAAATTTTCTTGTCTGGAAATCTAGTGCAGGTTAGGATTCTGAAGGGCCCTGTTTGCTTGAAGTTTAGTGTTATTCTGGGGACGGATGAGGAACCTCGGGAAGAAAAAAACAAGTTATACCTGTTTCTTTGATTTGAGAAGCTAGTTATTAGTTACAAGCTCAGAAGCATTTACTGCTCTTACTATAGGATCTGCCTTCTTGATTGGGGTTTGTGGGTGACAGAAGCAGATGAAATATTGCAGGAAGTAGTCAAGAATGGAGAGGGGAGGCTGCTTGGGCTCGGTGTCAACTGGCTGTGTTTTGTCCATCTCTCTCGGTCATAGGGATTCATTACTTCCTGAGGGAACCACCTGTGCCTTCAGAGGCTCCAAACATGCAGGGCCTCTGGGGAAGGGAGTATGTTTAACTCTATGTCAAGAGTAGCACTTCAACACCAGGTACTAGATCAGTGGTCCTCCTCTGCTTGAGAATTTGTAGTCTTGTGAATAGAAAGACTGGTGTAGGAGGAAAGCTCCTCAGTTGTGCTGGCACTTCGTGTTTACTTCAGTTTGGCAGATGATATACAGAGTATGTTCTGCTAAAAACACTTCGGGCCGTATGCCTTCTTTAGGGTGGTAACAGTACAAGCACAAATGCTTTGGTCAGATGGTAATTTGGACAAGATGTGTGATACTGAGGGGGATGAAAGGGTTTCTCCAACCAGTGTTGCTACCATAGGCAAAACATGACATGCTTTTCTTTTGCTCCAGATTGTCCCAGGCAGCTTCAGATCCCATTTCAGGTTTTCTGAGAGAGTTTTCTGGGGTCTGGCATGTATGCAGAATGCACGGTGTCTTGAGGCTGAAATTACCTTCCTGTTTATTTGATTTTGCAGTCTATCATTTTCCAGTTCTATAATAAAATTTTTCTTCACATGGGATTTCTCATGAAGGCTCTTAATTACCGTGTGCAATTTGGGGAGTTGTATTTGCATTGTTGTATTTTATTGTGTGTTATAATTGTTGTTTATGAACTGCACTATGCTAGTTTATCTAGAAACGGAGAAGTAAATGATATAGCACCGTGTAAGCATAACATGTGAAATATGTGTGTACTGAGATATTTCCTTTGCATGGCATGAAATCTCTCAGTTAAATATGTAAAAATATGCAGAGAGAACATTTGTAATTATGCCATGCAAAGTTGAAGGAGTTAATATGGAGAACTTGTATTGCAATGGTTCATGGCAAATAAGAATGGACTTCAAGAAGTGTGGCTTTGTGACAGGAATTTTTTAAAAAACTACGTGGGATTTTTGAAAGCTATGTATACAGCCAAAGAGAAATGAGGAAGGTTTTTTCACAACAGTTTTCAGATAGGTCTCTGAGTAGAGCTTTGCTCTGTAATGACTAGACATTTTTCCCAAAGTACATAGGTACTGATGCTAGGGTTTTGCTTCCAGCTTGACAATGGGCTGGGCAGATTCATAACGGAAAAAAATCTGTGCTGTAATGATAAATTACTGATTTTTGGTGTGTGGGGATTTTTTGGGTTGTGTTTTGTTTTGGTTTTGGGTGAAAGAATAAAGAAATGTATTTAAAACAGCCGTAAGACTGATTCCTGCCTTGGTCTTTGTTGTCTCTCTCAGAGGCATGCATATGAAGTCTTTCAGAGCGCTGCATAGGGTGGTGAGGCTGCTGCATGTACAGCAGCATACTGCTGGCTGGGTTTTGCCCTGAGAAGGGGCTGTGCTACAGAGCTGTGCATGCTACTGCTGCAGCTGTGCTCTCTCCTTCACTGCTTCTGCAGCTTTGTGGTACGGCTGCCTTGCAGAACTATGTAAAAATGTAGAAGGTAGTAAATTTCTTGATAGAGCTGCAAAATCAGTTTTCTTGTAGCACCCCACAATTACAGCATTTGGTATTCTTACTATGCCTACCGTTTCAGTGCCCTGTTGCCTGAGACAGGGTGGGAGGGGCATAGGCTGGGGAGCTTCAGCTAAAAGTGGAAAGATAACTTGATGAAAAAAGTGCGCCAGTGCTTCCCTGAAGAAAAGCAAATAGAAGGTGTTACCTTGGCCCCCGGGTAACACAGACCTCTGGAATGACTGAGTGAAATTTTGTAGCAAGCCTTGTCCACTACTCTCATGTTCCCCATGCAGAAAATGGATCTCTCCTCATTTTGATTCTAATGATTGCAAATCCCCCATGTCATCTTATTTCCAAGCATTAATTACTCTCCTCTGTGAGAGCCTGTGCATTTTGTTGTTGATCATCAGTTTCTGGCTGCTGGATCTTTTCATACCTTACTAAATGAATGACCATGCTATTCATTATCACGTTCTCCTATCACCATGATAAACTCTGAAATTGCTTGCATTCTGCTTAGACTGTAGTAGGTGTTTCATAGGCAAATGGGTTACTGTTGGAGGTGTTGATGTTTGTGGGCAGACAGTCTATCATTTGTAGTGTTAAAATTCCAGAATATAGTTTTGTAGAAGTGGAAGCCTTCAAAAACTGTAAAATGAGATCAAAGAAAAGAATTACTGAACAAAATCAGTACTGAGTCTTGTTGGTTCTTTTCCCCATTGATTTACTAAATGTTTTAAATATAGTGCTGAATAGTTCACCATCTAAAAGCACAGTCCTGGAACAATCAACCTGATCATTCAGTTTTCAGTAAGTAAATAATTTGGTTGCTTTTGCGTTTCTGTGAGGGTTGAAGAGGAGGATGAGTGATTGTTACTGAATGTACCAGTTAAATATCCTAGGCTGTTTACACTGTAACTAACAAGGCTGATTAACTGTGGGAGTGAATTTGTTTTTACTTCGAGTAGACAGCTACAATAGTTGCATGCTATATTAAAATGCAAACAGATTTAAATACAGGTGGAGTAGGAATTTTTGGACCAGCAAATGCAGTAAAACTTGAATTGAGCTTCTTGTTCAATTAGTTGTATGTTAGTCTGTTAACCTGAGTGGCATGGTCTTCTGCCTGTCTTCTCTGTGAAAATGAAAGCAGTATCTGCCTTCAGCAAATTTAGGCTATGTCTGCCTTAAACCCTACTTTTGTGAGCAAGTGGAAGGGGGGGATGTTTTAGAGAAAAACAACCCTGAGGGGAACAGCAGAGGCTTGGAGAACACTGCAGTAGACAGTGTACATGGTGGTTAGAGTCACAGTTTGAGTCCTTGGAGGTAAGAGATGGGGCAAAAGCTGCTTTGTACGTTGCCTATAGATATGCTTTGCCAGTGAAATAGACTCAGCAGCTGGAATCACAATCCTGAAGAAATAACCTTTTATTCTGTTTTCTTTTAATACCTACTTTAGTATAGGGAACAGTTGCTCAGTTCCTGGTTGCCTTTTTAGGTTATTGTTGTTTTGGGGTTTTTTTTGGTTTTTTTGTTTGTTTGGTTGGGGTTTTTTTTCTTAATCTTGATGAATCTTTCTGAAGCTGCACCCAAATTTGGTAAGTTCTTGAAAAGCTTTGTAGGGAAGTATGTACAAAATCAGACCGGGGGGAAGAAACTGTTGCTAGCAGTTACATGAAACTGTTTGTGCAGATGATGTTGACTTGGAATGAAAATGTGCACTCCTGAATTTATACCCTTAACTTCACGATGCTGATGTGCTTCAGCAGTGATTCTCGTGAGGTGTATATATTTAGTCTCAAGTGTGCCCCTTTACAGTAGCTTTTTGTCACGTAGTCTGTTTTTCAGCACAATTTACTTTGACATTTACGTGAGTAGGTTTTTCTGTTGAAAAGGGTATTTCAGATATCATACAGTAAGGTTTACAAAGAGTTGCATCTAATTGCTCAGACTGAAGTGCTCAACCCTCCCAGCTTGCACACACACTGCCCATGAAACATGTTAATCCCCTCCTGCCCTCCCCCCATTGAAGAAGCCTGATACATTTCCTTTTGCATTAGTTGGGCCTTCTGGGAAATACATGCAGAAATAAAAGACTTTTCTATAGCCCTTTCTCCCTCAGGAATGCATAGAAACTACCTCCTTGGATCTGGTCCACAAACTTGAAACTTGATTGGGGGGTGGGGTGAGGGAAGGAAATCTATAATCCCATACACATGTTACTCAGAGAGTCCTAATTACAAACTGAGGTAAAGGTATAGAAGCTCAGAAGATCTCACAGTACTTTGCAAATAAGAGTATGTTTGATCGTGGGGTTTTTTTAAACCTGTGTTTTGCTGAGGTTTGCCTCCAAAGCAGGTATTTAAAACTCTCATAGCTCTGTGACCTTTGTTTGTCCTTCATCTTCATTAGCAGTGTCTGCCCAGACAGTCTGCAATTGAAGAGGCTTGTTTTGTTTGCAAAGATTAGTCAGGTAGGGTAGTAGTTTCTCAACTAGTGGTGGTACTCAGACATTTTACCTTAACTATAGCAAGAATTGGGCCCCTTAAATTGCTTGCATAAATAGTTAAGGGATAATTATTTGTGTGTACTGGTTGCGCATGCATGAAAACCCACAAGAAAGGTGACTGTGGGTTTTTGCATGGTATCGCTGTGTTGATAATTGATAGCTGTAGTGTACTACAGGCAGAAAGGCCATGCTGAGATTGGTGGAGTGTTTGGTTTTGTAGGAATGCCCGCCTACAGCTTGGGATGGGCTGGCTGTCGGGATGGGCTGGCTGTCGTGTTGCAAAGGACCCTGAGTTTTGAGCTGCCTTTGTGTGGCAGCTTGGGATATGCAGGTGCTGCACCTTTACAAGAAAGACCGTGTGAGATGCTGACCTGGGGTTGGTTAGATGTGGAGGTACAGTGGTGCAGCCAGGGCGTAGAGTATGGGGTGGTGTGGTTGCCTGTCTCTGTCCTTGGGCATGTGGCAGTGTCCATGCTGCTCTCCTCCTGCATGGAAGAGGAGTCAGTGTGATTTGAGATATGTGAAGCATGAATGCAAGCCCTTATGAGCTGGACAGTGTGGTTGTTCCCAACATAGGCTTGCCTGTGGGTTCATCTTTACTATGGGCAAACCAAAGTTACCTCTTTCTCCTCCGTGATTATATTTATTGTTTTAATGTATCCTGAAAATTGCACAATAAAACTCTTTATTATGAATACATATGCAAATATCCAACGTCGCCACTTGCTCATTAAGATCAACTCAAATATAGCAGCATTAATGGTGCTTTATGTGTTTCTCATGGTCATGGCATTCATGGAGGCTTGTGCCTCTCTGTTGGTGCACCACTGTCACTGCATATGCCAGAAAAGCCAGTCAGAGCTACTTCTGCCAGTTCCCGCTCTTCTCCTTGCTCCCATGCATCTTCCTCAGAAGTGGTAATGCTGCTGCTTAGAGGCCTGATGTGGCACCACATGAGTGCTGCTTGCTGGTGGCGTGTCCCCACCGGTGACAAAGCAGTACCGCTGTGGGGCCAGGAGCTGCCTCAGCTGGCTTTGCCAGCAAGAAGAGTGTTGGTGAAACCGTGGTGTGAGCTGTGCTGTGGTGAGCTGGAGCATGAAAATGGGCATCAGCAAATTAAGGCTGAATCTGACTTGACTGAAGTGACAGTTTCTTTCAGCTGGCAAAAATATTTTGTAAGTTTTGGCTTTCTTTCACTTATTATTTAGTGTGGAATTGTAGGTCATGTTTGTTGGCAGCCACCAAAGGAGGGAATTATTTTAATTCCACGCCTCTCCCTGACGCAAGAGATTATGATCTCTGTGATGATGGGTTGTCAGTCTGTCTCTTCTCCCCCCAAGTTTTAGGATGGAATTGCAGAGGATGGACCTGTTGCACAGTGTCCTCTTTTGATGCTGATGTCTTTGCCTCATGTTTCAGTGCTCTCTGCACCTTGACTTCTGCTGTGGTTCAGTTCAATAAGAGCATCTGGCATTCTAATGTCACCAGCTGACACTTTCTTAGAGCAGGCTGCAGTTTTTTTTCTTCACCTTGATTTTAATTCAGGTTAGTAGTTGATCTTTGTGCAGACACAGATTTTCACCATGTTGTTCACACTCAGTAAGGTGGCGTCTTGTTCTTTGGGCTTAGTTAAAGCCCAGACCTTCAGTTTAGAGGGGGGGCTCTCCTTAAAGTACGTAAGGGTGGTGGAATTTGGCTTCGTAGACTTCTGGGGACACTTTCCAACACTGACCAGCTCACTATGATTGATTACTTGGCTACTAATGGATTGGGGGAGGTTTTCTGCGTTTTTGTTATTGTCAGTGGTTGGTGCTCTTTCACAGCTTACATTCTGCTTAAGTAGTTTCCCTAAGATTCAATATGCTGCTTCCAACCTATATTTTTTAATTATGTTGAGCAAGTTGCTGATTTTAATATGGAATTACATTTATTAATGACTTCTCAGGCTGTAGGCAATGTTTTGCTACAAAACTGGTTCACTTGAGCTCACCCATATGTGACAGTTGCCATGAAGTTTGCTGGTCTAGTTGTCTTAACAGCAGACTACTTACTAGGTAAGAAGGCTGAAACCAGAAGTTTTTACTTAATTTAGAAACTGTTAACCTTCTGTAGCTTGATACACTTTGTGGAGAATCGCACAGTACATAAATGCAGCATGTGGTTAATCTTTTATGGGAATATTGTTTGCTTTTGAATGGTGGAAAAGTTCTAAGAAAAGTGTGTTGGAAAACACAGCTGTTTAATGGCAGGTCTTAATTTACTCCTTGATTTGATGTTTAATTTTTGAAGTATGCAGAAATCTTTCTGAGTCAAAACTTGCATCATAGGGACAGTATGGTGTGCAGCTTCTTTTTAATTGTATTCTTGAAAGAATAGTTGCTACAGACATGATGAATCTATTTGCTGAGGGGTGGCTGGAGAGAAAAGTGTACTTAGTCATGCTGTGTGTGTTCATCTAGCACTTTAAACACCTAATTTTCCATATTGTTTCAACTGCAATTATTTCAGATAACTCGTTTGACTGTGGAGTAGGGTTTAGGCATGGAGAAGGTATTGCCTCCTTTTACAGGGGTGGTATGGTGGTGTTTTGTGCTCATGGGTTGGAAGACTATATGTCAGCAGAGTTTCTTCAAAGCAAGAAATAGGTAAAAGTTTAGTGGAGTTTAGTGTTGGGGATTTTATTAAATGTCTAGTTAAAATGCAGATCATTTGACAATCAGGCTCTAAGTGAAAAACTTGGGGGAGAGTTTCAAGGTATAAAGTGTGAACGGATGAACGCTGTCTTTGTATGCCTTAGGAAAAGAAGGTTGACCTGTAATGTGAAACAAACTGATCAGTTGAGGTCTTTCAGCATGGATAAGATGCCTTTAAGGGTCTGATAAATCAGTTATGTGATTTAACATTGAAAAAAGCCCTTTTAAAAAATAATAAAACTGATATTGTGTCTTAAGTTATTAATGGTAGATGATTGCTGTAGACTTCCTTCATTCTTCTGCAAGTTATTTAATTTTCTGTTGTGTAGGGGCCCTCTGGCTGTAGCAGCAGTGCTGGCCAGCAGCTGCTGGCTTGGTGTGACCAGAGTCTTCTGGGGCAGCCGAAGGCTGACTGGGAATGTGAGATGTGGTAGGGATCCAGGGAGGCTCTGACCCAAAGTCTTCACCAAACAGAAACACCACTGGGCATCCATTAGGGAGGGATAGTTACTGCTGGGGTGGCAGACTCTTCAAGTTCATGTAATCTGAAGATGGTTAAGACTGCAGAGTTAATTTTCTTTCTATATTAGGTGTGGAGTGTACCTTTTTTGTGTTTGACAGTGACTCTTACTTAGAATATCTTGATGTTAACTTTTTTGTTCCTCCTTTGTTGTAAGTATGTCGAGTCCTGCATAGCAAGATCAGCCCCAGTATCAGCAGGGCTGTCCTCCGAGGCCTTTATGCCCTTCTTGAAGGCATGGGGCAAGGAGGAGCAGCTGCCAAGCTCTTCCTTGCTTTCAGGCAGTGTGACAGGAGAGCCATCCCTGTCCAGCACCAGACTCTGAGAAGGGCTGCTGGAGCTGAATAGGGCCAGGAAGAACCTGCTCTGAAGGATGGGTGGGAAGCACATTGTTTTGCTTTGCCCTCAATGACTGAGAAAGTTGCAGTGCCACACCTCCTTTCAGCAGCACTACAAAAATTGCTTCCACCTCTAGTAATTTATGCCTCTTACCAGGTTTTTACGCTGTTTTTTGTGGTGATCACTGCCTCTGTCAGCTTCTTGCCCAGCTATATCCCTGTCTGCCTGGCCACTCCCTCCCTGCCTTCCAGTGCCTGCCCTGAGCCTCTGGGAAGTGTATCCTCCATCTTTTACCTTCCCTGTCGTTTTTGGGGAGCAGTGCTGTGTGGCATGGTTTGGCTTACATTGCAAACAGTTGAAATGGTGGATTGTGAGCATACAGGTCCGGACTGGCTTCTGATCCAGAACCAGAGATGGAGAGCAAACCAAAACCGTCCGGCACAGGCCGTGCTTTGCTGGGAGGTTGAATTGGATGTGCCACACCAGCTCCATGTTCCATTTAATGTTGGTAAAGAACTGTGAATCTCCTCTTTGTATCTGTAGAAATTGGAGTCAGCAAAAATGGCAGGTTTAACAAGATGTCTTTCTAGGGTGTTTGTATTTGATGACAACAGGGCCTGTTGTGAGGGTTGGCCTCTTTCTCTTCTGTGTAGTGATGCTGTTAATAAAGTTTTCTAATGTGTAATCTGGGAGTGTTCTTTGTCCAAACTGATCTGTTTTGTCTGAATGCCAGCTCATGCTGTCTGGGTCACCAGGTTTCTGTGATTTCCAGGGCTCACTTACAACACAGTGTTGGATTGTTTTTTTGGGTTTTTTTTTCCTGTTTTGGTGTTGCTGAACACTTCTCTGTAATCCTCTCAATTCTGTAGGCATCAATTTTTAAATTGATGAGTTTGTTTGTTGAGGAGCTTTCTATTGCAGACGTGGTAGCCATTGCCTTAAATTCCCATGGCCACTGCTGTCCTGGTGCCCTAGAGTACTGAAGCAAGATGACATCAGTTGCTTCCCATGTAAGTGAAATTCTAAACAAAAATGGGCCCCTACACCGGAAAGTCAGCTGGTGCAAAACACAGGAGCCTTTCTCTGGCCTTGCTTTATTTCCCCCTTTGTTTTCCTCCCTGTGGTTGACCAGGGCATTCAAGTCTGGGAGGACAGGAGCCAGATGCAGTGGTGGTCAGAGTGGCTGCAGAGCCTGGGGAAGCAAAGGTGTCTTGTGGGGCATGTGCAGCAACAGGCTTATAGGGTGAGGGAACTCTTGTCTTCTCTGGTGTTGCACCTTGAGTGGCCCTTCCCTTGCTGCTTCTTTGTACTCACCCTGAAACTGCTTTTCTGTTGTCCACATGAGCTTTAAGCTCAGTTGAGAGGAAGACATTGGGATTCTTACTGCCTAAAGAAGGCAAGTTCAGCTGAGTGATTTCTGCTAAAAGATGAAGGCAAGAGGTTTGTTGGCTTGTAGTGAATGAAAGCGGAAGAAGGAAATGAGTCAAAAGGTTTAATTTTGTTTTTATAATCCCATTTGTTTCCATTTGCTCTTGCAAACTTTTACGTAGGTTTTAGTTGATGGGAATACAAGGATGGAGGGGATTTTGTGTCACCTAGCAAGTTTAGAATTGGCGTCAGATTGAGGAGGAGTACATGTATTCAGGGCATGGCCAAAGTTAAAACACGACACAAATCTCCTGTGTCTTAGTAGCTTATCTCTGCTCTTTGGTTAGAAGGATGTCTGCCTGACGCACCTCCTTTACACCCATGAAATGATGCAGCTACAGTGGAAAAGGAATGCAGAAGTGCACTAAAGCTTAACTTTTTGCTTCTTAACCTTAGGAGCTGTGCTGAACTGGCTGAAGTGTGACTTAATGAAAGACCTTGGTGTACTGAAAAGTAACTGTTTTGAAAAGAAAAAAAAATTACTAAAACCAAACCCCAAGAAATGGCTTTACCTATGCTCTTGATGTTGTGAAGAATATCTGTGTCTTACAGATTCTGGAGAGTAAGTGCTTGGTGTAGGCTTCTGTTTTCAGTAACTAGAGCTGCCTAAATTGACATCTGAGGACTCCAGTGCTGACAGCCCCCAGAGGCTGCTGGTCTCAGTCATGACTTTTGGCTCTGAACCTGGTTGCTTTGAAAACACGGGGTTTTGGACCGGCATTGTCTGAATGTCTCAAAAAACAGTTTTGAAAGACACTTGCAAGGATTAACTTCAAAGTTTGGAGCTTTATTGTAATGTCTTAACAATTGTGAATAGGTTCCATGTATGTTTTTAGTCTGTGATGCTTGTAATTCATATCGGTTTAGTGAAGCTCACAGAAGCTTGGTTTAGTCTTCTTCCATTATCTTGTTGGCCTGTGAGGGAGTACAGGATATTACCTGAGTCATGGAGGGTTAATAAGTACTAGAAAATGTTTACAGTGGGATAAATTCAAGAAGCACTGCTGGTGTGACTTGTCAGAGACAAGGTAATGGGCATAAATGGACAAATACAAATGATGAGGAAGAAGAATTTAGCTAAGTCTTTAGGGTAACACATGTAAGACCCCAATTTTGGAAACTGAAGGCAGGTATTTCAGAGCAGTAATAATGCACGCTTCCATAAAAAAAAGTGGCAATGGATTCTGCTGCTGCAGGAGGCTGTATGTTGGGAACTTCTTTTCTAAAAGCAGATTTCCACTTCACCTGACTAGTGGAGGGGTTTAGCAGCCTCTGTTATGCGGAAGGGCAGATCAGTTTTCAGTGGCAGCTTTGACTTTGTTAGCTGTGTGGTTTCTGTCATCCATATTTTCCCTTCTGTGAATGCTTGTCATGTAATAATTATTTGTGAGTTTGTTTCATTTCTTACAGGCTTCACCTGATCTAATTCATAGCACTGTGTCACCGACTTGTTGTGTTTTGACTTCATGCATTGTTTCATCTGTATCCTAGTGCAGAAGCAGAGATATTTGAAAATGAGAAATGTTGGTAGTTGGAGACAATTACAGCTTATATCTAGTATCTAATTTCTTTTGGTTGATTTTGAAGACAGCATTTTAAGGTGTGTCTTCATAAACTTAAAGTCATAAAACGTAATGAATTTTAAGACTTTCTTTAAAGTGTTCATCTGTCATTTTCACGAGATTATCACTTACAGGCACTTGACATCAGCCAACTCAGATCCATATTGCTAATTGAAAAGCATTTTCTCCCTGTGTGAATTCCTAACTCATGTGGGTTCATTACATAAACTGACACTAACAGGCTGTGATAGAATAAATCACTACCATTAGAGGGCCTTTACTTGCCTCAGCCTGCTATTTCATTTTATTCTGGGATTTCTTTCTTTACTTGTTTCTGAAGCTTTTTATGTTCTTTCATAATTTTTCTTTCCTCTTGAAAACTGGGATGAAAGCTTTTATTCTGCTCTTTTCAGTTGGTCCTCACGTTGTGCCACCTGTGATTGCTGCTTGTAGTTAGTGTGGTTGATCAGACATCTCAGTTTAGAAACAACATTGATATGATTGATTTTTAAGTGCATTGTATATATATTAATGGAACACCACCAGAAGCTCAAAATCCTTCTTACCTTCTTTTATGAAAGGAATTTTCTTCTTACCCTTTCTTTATACAATTTCATACTGAAAGAGTTCTTCATACTGAAAAATAACTGTCATATCACAAATGATTTTTGTGAAGTGACTATTGGATTATTGTTTTAGATGTTTGTCTCATACTCAAGTGTAAAAATGTAATTTTTTTATAGATTTGAAAAGTTTCAAAAGAGCACTGGATATGGTGACTGAGGAGGATGGAACGAAGATAAACTCCTTGGGGAGGGGTTTTGTACTGTCTTTTCTCGAAAATGGCAGTAGTTAAGTGATACAATGTTGAACTTAAAATCTGATGGCTGTTATGAAAAGGTGCTGTTTAGTGAAAAACTGTAAGAGGAAACTTTAGGGAAACTTTTTTGGGTTTTTTTTACTAAGAGTTTTCACTTCTTTCAGTGCAAAAACCTTTTTTCGCTGTTGTGTTTGTTGAGAGATGAGAAGTGGAGCTACCTGCGGAAGTTCAAGTCCTTGTTGACACTACAACAGTCACCTTTTGTTCTCCAGCTGAATATGTAAAAGACTGACTAACAATGGTTTCGTTATGTGATGGCTCCTGAATGCTGTTGCCTGATGGGCAAGGAAGCGTCAGCTTTAATTAATGGACAGTCTGTTAGTACAGTTTGTTTGTTTGAACTGTGCTAGGAGGCCCATTGCTCACTGATACACTAACCTGCAGGAATATTTAGTTGTCTGCCTTGGAAACATTTCAGACTGGTGTATGAGTTGCAGCATCTAAAATTCATTGATTGGCAGAAAAGTTAGACTTGTGCCAGTAGCTGTGAATTATGATTTATCTGTTTTGAAGCTCTGCTTCTGAGAGTGACAGGCTTAGTATCCAGTTCTTTCGACGGGGAAGCAAGTAAATGGATGCCATCAGGCTTAGGCAGGACTTTAGTCACGGACCTGGTTCTGTTTCTCAAGATACCCATCTAAACACTCCCAAACAGTTTTAGTAACTGCAGTGTTTTCTCTTTGGGACCCCCTTAGGTTTACACTAAGGTAGACAAACCTTTTAAAACAAAGTTTTGCATGCCTATTACTCAGGGGTGCATAGCTTGAAAAGCAAAGGTTAATGAAGTGCCTGTGTGTGTGAAAGTGTTAGTTGTATGTTAACTTTTTCTTTGGCAGCTCTGAACTATCCTGATTACAGCTTTTGTACAAAGCCTTTTCTGTCTGCTGCAGCTGTCGTGACTATACTGTGTGTCATGATCAGTCTGTCACTGCTCATTGATCTGGAGGGGTGTAGCCATTAATTACTCACTCCACTACCTGCTTCTCTAGCAGTGTTGCTTTTAGAATCTTCTGATGAGAATACCACTCTTAACTTTGATAGAGTGAAGGGCAGAATTTGGTTAAACATCAGTGTATTTCAAATTAATTTACTTCATATACTTTTTACACAGAGCTGCATCTTTCAGATTGGGATTTTGTTCTTGCAGCTTTTGTTCGCTGCCTGAAGTTGCATCAGGATGAGGACTGTGAGAATTTGTGTTAAAACTGTAAATGCAGTTAGTTTGTGTTTGCCATACCCATTGCCTTAGTTTTCTAAGTGATCCTTTATGTTATATTTTCCATCTTCAGCATGTGGCAAGTAAATTTTAAACACGCTAGCAGTGCTTGTTAATTTTTTTTTTGTGCTATCCAAGTTGTGAAACCAGCTTGTGGTACAAATTATGTTTGCTAACCTTGTCATCAGGCATTTATCTGCTCTATCTCACAGTACTCAAAATGGCTTTTGGTGTTCTGCAGTCAGTGAAGTTGGAACACAAAAGTAAATAAACAAGGATTCAGCATAGGTGACTTGTCCCTTTCTGTTCTTCCGCAGTGTTCATTTTTGTGTCCTGCTGCTGACCATTTGCATGATGCATCATTATATTCTCATAATGCTAAATCATTATGTCCCTGCCACAGTCTGCTAGTTTTCATCAGCATGGGGACAGAGGAGGACTGTGGGACTGCTGTCATTCAGTGACTTATTTATTTATTAATCTTCTGGGAGCAGCTCACATTTTGGCTGGGAGTAAGAATGGAGTAATGTGGGCTTGGCATCCCCCATTCACTGCTCTAGAGAGAGGCTTTGGAGGCACCTGAAGCCCACATTATCTGTCTGCTTAAGGGGCTTGAGGTCTAGGATGGAAGAGAGCTGAGGCAGTGGGATCTGCATTGAGTCCTGCTATTCTGAACTTGTGATCTTCCACTTTTTAGTGCACCTGGGTTACAAACTTTGACATGTTAGTAGTGTTGCAGATCAGAATCACGTCTGTGGCTTTGTTTCAGTGATGCTGTTGGTTGTTTTTGGAGTGTTGGTTGGTGTTGGGTTGGTTTTTGGAGTGTTGGAGTGTTGGGTTGGTGTTTTTGGAGTGCTCTCCTGTGTGTGTGACAGAAGCACAGCTTGTCACTTAGGCTTATTTCACTTACGCTTATTCAGTGCTCTGGGATCAGCACTGGGTTTTCAGAGGTCTGGCCTCTCTGTATGCTTCTCACCTTCACTGCAGCTCAAGCACAAGTTAACACAGACTTCAAATAAAATAGGTTGGTATTGTGCAGTGTTTTCTCACTTGGGTAGCAAGGGCATTAGCCTGTGTGTGCTGTGAGCTGAAGAGGCGTGGATCACAGTTTGTCAAGTCTCTGGTGGAGCTGCCAGAAGGAAAATCACATAAAATAGATACGAAAGATGCACACATACTATTAGAAATTGAAGAGACAGGTGGATCAGTGAACTTTTGAGGAGCACATTCAAGATACTTTGTTCCATGGTAGCAACTGGTCTGGTAGCTTCCAATGTGTTTTCTCTGGCTGGCAGAATTTCAGTCAAAAACTTAACACTTTCCCAAACTGTAGTTCTGCACTGTGAAAGAGAGCATATTCTTCCTGAAAATCTGCAGTTATAAGTGAGTTTTTACTTGTTTCCTTGCATTAGTAATAGAGCTTGTCTGGCTCTATATTGAGCTGCATTTAGAAACTGATCTGGCTGATAAGTGATGTCACACCTCCATTTCTCCCATAAAAGCAAATGGCCTAGTTTTTCTACTGGGTAAGTTTTTTGAAACTTCAAATTTAGTGTTTTCATTTGTCTTTAAGAATAAGAGGAAGAAACTTACGCTTGTGTAGCTTTCTGCATCTCTCATACATATGTTACATATATACTGCTGTTAAAGTGTCATTTCAAGCACTGTCATTCTAGTGGTTGTATAAAGTCTGAATTTTTCTGCTTGTGTGCCTGGTCCTGTTCTTCTGTTCTCCTGTTCCTTGGCTGATGACATTTTGTTCCTGGTTGGTGGAGGTGGAGAAAAGACTCTGTTTGTTGCTGGCAAATCTCTGTATCGTCATTAATGCACTGCTAATATTTATTCAAATTATCTTTCATCTTGTGCCTGATATGCTTCAAACAAGTGAATTTGGGGGCTTTTCCAGTGAAGCAAATGTCAAGCACTTTATAGTTTACATTCTTTTCAATCCTTGCTAAGTAACACTGATGAGACAAGGGGGAGAGAAAAAAGGGGCATGTGCAGATGTGCCTCTAGCAATAACCTGGAAAATTCATTTGTGCTTAACTTTTTTTTGTATATCCCAGAAGTATATTATGAAGAACATGTCAGGTCTGAGAAGTGCTGAAACAAGCAGCAGTATGGATCCCTGCCTTAATTCTTTCAGCTAGTATCCCTGGTTGAGAAAGTGGTGTTTGGGAGAACACTGTTTCTCTTTTTGCACTGTTGGTAGGGAATGCCGGTCTCCTCTCCATATGGCCTAGGCCGGTTCACTTTGCAGTGAGGGGTGATGCTGGGAATTTTCATTGAATGTAAGGTGGTGCTGTTTGAGCAGTAATTTCCAAAGTATCCACTGACAGCCAAGTGCAGACTCCCATGCCACCTTTGATGAGAAGATCTTTTGTTTGCCCTTGGCACAGTGATTGGATGTGTTGTTGGGTTGCCTGACTTCTGGCCTGACATGAGGGGTGTGTAGAGATGGAGGGCACAACATTCTGGGTCTGTTCACAGTAATGCCCATCTTCCCATCCCTCTGCAGATGTGCCTTCTTTTACAGCACAGAGGGTGATGCTGATGCAGTTCAGTTAGTAAAGATTTTGCTGTCATGGCACAAATTCGCAGGCCAGAGCAGAGAAGCAGTGGTGTATTTATGTGTTTTATATCAGTGAGTGTAGCAAATATCCTACTTACAACATTTCCCTTTGAATTGTGGATTGGTTTTGCTTCTTAGAACAGGAGATGCAGTGTGTTTTCAACACTTACGTCGCTGTCTGATTTGATTTTCAGGAATCTTATACTTCAGTCACTTAATGCATGCAGAATGAGGAAATGACACCATTTGTAACAGAACTGGCTTCTATGAGAAGTTTGATTTTGGCCTTATGGAGGCCCTTTGATAGCTTTGGCCTAATTTGGAAGCTGTCTCTGTCAGCCACATGTTATTTCAGATGAGTTACCTATGGCTGTGACAGTAGGCATGTGATTGCTTTTGAAGAATCCCAGCACTGGAGAAAAAATACTGCTTAATTATTACAGTACATTGTAGTTCTACTTATTTTTCTCCATGTATAAAGCCCCAAAATGACAGCCTTGCTTTCCTTGCTCTTCTAATCATGAAAAGGCCAAGTTTGGAAGGTGCAATTCTGGTTTTATTACAGAGAAATCTGGGAGAAAAAACAGTAAATGGAGAATTTTTTTTTCTTTCTCTCTTCGTGCTCCAACAGGCTTGGCTCTCTGAAGAAGCAGCTCTTGGATAATATGTTCTGAACTGTGAACATGGAATTTTGACACTCAATGCTGTGAGAACACAGCAAATGTTCACACCCAGGTTTTGGTGTGAAACTTTGCTGATTTTAATATTTATTTTTTTAAAACAGCAGCTTTGGTCTGATTTTTGCCTATCCTGTGCTACTACCATAACTCTCTTGGCACCAGATGATTACTGAAATTTTGGACATGCAGTCTTAGTATGTTAAATGTGAGTCCCACAGAGAAACCATGCTTTTTGGAAACTTGTAAAAAACATTTGAAAGAGACTCCTCTCCAGAGAGTCTCACTGAGGAAACAGTGAAACCCAAAACGTGCATATTGTATATTCAGGCTATTGCTCTTGGTGTCTGAAGGCTCTGTTTCCCTGGAAAAAAGTAAGGTGTTTTTATTGTGTTATTTACAGGTGGAATTTTTTCATTGTTGTTTTGGGGGTTTGTTTGGTTTTTTGTTTGTTTTTTCCATGGTGTTTTGTTTGTAATTTAGCGTAACCATTAATTGTGTTTGAAAGTGATCTCGTAGAGCCAGGCAAAATTGAAGGTTCTATTGTGCTTGGTACCATGATGAATGTATTTTCTGTTTCCTGATGGGTTTACAGCACTATGGATTTCAGAGGTGTGTTGGATGCACAGTGAAACAGGTTTTGAACTTGTGGGTAAAGGGAGTATTTTTCAGTTGGAAAACCATGCTTATTCTTATTTGTACTGCCAGATGCAGCAGAAGTTAATCCTTTGCTGCAATATATCTCCTTGAAAAATTATGTTTTAAGCTGCTGCCAGAGGGGTGCTAACAGATGGGAAATTGGAGAAATGTGCCTCTGTTTGTAGTGTTAGAAGTCAGTATATTTTCTTAAATGTACTATGTGTAAAAGCAGTAACTTCATGTAGGGGACCAACCTCAGGTTCATTCTTGCCTAGTTGTGCCACTTCTAGTACCAATGTCCTGTATATCCCACATGGATAGGTAATGTGCTGACAGCTGAAACCAGCTGTCACAGGTGTGTGGCAGTTAAACATGGCACTGTCCTGCAGCCCCTACAGCTGTTGTTTTAAATCTGTGGTTCCTGATAGCTGTTTTACAGATGTGTTAGATAGGTTCATTTAACTCTAAGTTCTTAATTTCTTGGCTGTGCTTATGTGAGACTAATCCTGAAGTATTTTTAAATTGTCAATCAGTTAGCTTCCTCGACTGGACATTGTTTATGTTACCAAATAATCTGTTAAAATATTTAAAAACAAACATTCCAAGATTCAATTTGCATTCCAATTTACTAGCCTTTCTTCAAAATACAAATATTGTCAAAAATGTTTCAGTAATGTGCAGTCTACATATGACACAGGCAGATACTGAAGTATTTTAATGTAAATATGAACAAAATATTTACAGGAATTTTTTATGCTTCTTGCTTTGCTTTTTGCAAAGGTCGTAGCCTTGGGATGCTATCCAGAGTTTGAAATGTAAAACAGAGCATAAAGAATGTAGGATGTTTTTAGAATAGACTGAACTGTGAGCAGATGGCTTCATTAAATTCTTTTTAGGCAAGGAAAGTAGTTGCTGCTTTTGGAACAAAATTGGCTAGGGCAACTGCTTGTACATTGCCATCCTAAGTGTGTGGTGGGTAGAATATTTGTACAATTCTGTGTAAAAGAGTTGGTCTGTGTACCTTCAAAATATAGATGCAAGAGAGTGGTGCTTCTGTTCTGTGAAATGATGGATATGGAGACTGAATGTTTCATCAGTGAACTTTCTGTGCATGTTTAAAATACTGGGCAGGGGGGATCTCTCCCAGTTGATTTTCTGCTCCTCGACCCCAAAATTCTGTTCTTTGCCACAAAATCCTGTTTTACTTTTGTTTTGCTTCCTTTCTGGAGAACACAGTGGAAAATGACATTTATAACTAAATGTAACAAAATGGAATTACAAATGGCTTTTGGGGGATAGTGATACCTGAAAGGTAATTTTCTTCTTTTAGACTATAAAGACTTCTGGCTGAACTGTATCGAGAGCATGGTTGCTCAAGGTTTCAGTGTTCTTGTGTTGGTCAAAGTTTTTAGTGTACAATGTAAGCAAATTTTTGCACCTAAGCTGTAATTAGGTACTTGATGCTCAATTTTCTCCCAGTCCTTCTAGCCCCAATGTTAAAAAAGAACTTCTAAAGTTTGGGTCAAGGCATAATATCTGAGTACCCTCTTACAAGCAGAATGTCTGTTGGGCTTCAAAGATGGGGATGGCTTTGAGGAGGAGGCCATTAGGCCCTATCAGAGTTGAGTGTTTCCTTTAATTTGTTGTCTTTAAATTTGATGGCAATAAACCTGGTGTCTGGGAAGACGCTGTCCTGCTATATTGCTGACATTGTTGGTATTGATTACAGCATATCCATTCCTTTGCCTGAGAAATGCCTCTTAATTACAAATTAAATATTAGCTTGCTTTAAGTGGTGCAGGAGGACTGGTGCATCTGCTGCTGGTAGGTCTGACCTCATGTGTTAAGGCTTGCCTGTTGATATATGGTGTATTCTGGGGAAGATGGGCTCTAAACAAGCTTCTTTGCTGGTTTCAGCTCTGTTAAAATGCCACTAGCAGATAATCTGGGATGATAGTGTTGGGATTAATTTGTTGTGATTGGGTCAGGGGAATGCCTTTATTTATGAAGGTGCTTGTGCACCAGTTTGTTTCACCATACTGAACCAAATACTTCAGTGTAATAGTTGTGTGGAAGCTTGTTGTGAATGTTTACCCATATTTGCATAATAGATCAGGTCCATGGTTTTTACCCAGGTTGTTTTTTAAAGGGTAAATTTGTAATGTAGACATGCATTGTGGAAACTGGCTGAGCCAGACATCATATTGCTGGAGGAAATTTTGTGCTTAATTAGAATCAATACGTTCTACAATGAGAATAGAAAATGACCTTGAATTTGGGAGGATGAATTACTGGCATTGAAGTTACTCCCTGTGTTATTTGCACCCTGGATTTGCCTGGCAAGCTTTGTATGTCTATGATACTTTCTTATAAAACGCTCTTTTATGTGTGTGTTTTCTGGAAGTGTATGTGGTACTAAGCTGCTGGAGAGTGTCACTGTTGTGATAGAAGTATCTGAGCAGATCCACTGTAAATGCAGTTCTGGCCCTAGCTATCTCATGCCTGCCACTTGTCAGTAAGACAAAGCTTTTTGACTTATCCTGGTACATGTTTATGAAAACAGTCATGGCTGTAAGTGGGGCACTTCACCCCAACCCATGGTACATTCTCTGTCTCTGTTGCTGACAGGTGTAGCACTGCTTCATGGGGTTGTGGGGACCCTAATGGGCAGGCGTTTTATATGCTAGATTGTACCCATTTTCACCTTTCGTTTGAACAAGAACTGAATGTTGTATAACCATAGTTCTGGTACATCACTGAGTGTTAGCAATATGTACTATGAAAAGTAGTCTTGTTAAGTGCCAGGCCTTGCATGTCCTCTGGACTGGAACTCAGTCCTATATTTGTGTCTGTCATGCTTTATTGATGTTTTGCAAACAAAGACTGCTAAGCCATTCAGACATCTGGGCTGAATCACATTTAACCAGCTTATGTGAGCAAATGTTTCTACCCATTCACATCGTGAAATGTTAGCTGCAAAGCCTGGGATATTCTGTGCAGAGATGAATGGCTTAATGTGGTTATGATTTAACTAAATTCACTCAGCTTGTTCTAACGGTGTCCTTTTCCTCATAAAGGCAGAAATGATTGTCACTTTCTAGGTTTTGTCTTTTGACCCATGGAAATTTTCTGCTTTTGCTCTTGCTCTCTTCAGCTTCCATCAACCACAGACTCTTTATAAGCAGAAGAAATGGAAAGGGTGTCTGCAGACATATTGCAAATCAGATGCCTCTTGTATCTGGTCAGCCTTGGTTTGAACCAAATAACACACAACATCTGACAACATTTTTGCTAGTTTGGTAGTGCTTTTCTCTGCTGGTGGAGTAGATTTTCAGCTTCCTTGAAACTGGAGATGTAATAGTAATCCGTATGTCAAGGAGATAAAACATCTGCTAAGACTGGAGTGCATATAGTTCTTAGTTGGAGTCTGCCTTGTTTCCAGACTTTTCCTAATATGCAGCATAGGACGATGGATCTGGTGTTCCCATATTCACTACAGTTGTCAGAGCTGCAGCTCATAGGTGCAAACAGCTTCACACTACACTGAGGAAAGTGGCCCAGGAGCAGGATGGGAGGAAGGCCAGTACTCCAAGGATGCAGCCTTAAATCATGGCTTCAGGTTGCACTTAATTGAGTAGCTGCAGTTGCCTGTTCCTTGTCCTTTTGCTCCCTTCCCTGACCTCTTGTGCTGCTGGTGCTGCTTCTGTTGAGTAATGATGATGGGACTGTAGAGTGTCCTGGTTAAAAGTTTGTTCTTCGTCTTATTCCCCTGAAATAGCTTTCTTCTGAAACAGCCATCTGATTTTTAAATTTGGTTTTATTTTTACTTTTTAGCTCCACTCTACTGTGTGGGATGTTACTTGCCCAAACAAGCTGTGCCTCTACTGTTCTTGTATCTTCTCTTTAGTACTTAATGCAAATCCTGCTCATCAGTGGTGGTTGTTTCTGTTTCAGGTACAAAAACTGAGTCATTGTTATACTCGCTTTGTCAAGTCCTGGTTGGTGGGCAGCATCCACTGTGTAGATTAAGAGTTTGAATGCTGTGGACTAGTAACTTGTCTTTCAGGCCTGTAGACCTGCCTTATCCTCCCTCTGCTGGTGATTAGCCTTCTTCAGTCTCATGGATGTAATTGTCACAGATAGGCTTCTAAAAGTGCCATGTCATCCCTTCTAATCCAATAGAGTTTAAATTTTTGGACTACGAACAATTGACATTATTGAAATAGGGTTTGACAATATTTTATTTTCCCTAAGCATTTCTGTTTGCCATTTTCTGTTTAAATTTGGCAAGCTAGCAACAGAAACAACTCTGTGTTCTTCCTTTGCTTTGCTGCTGTGAAGACTTCTTCCTTTGAGAAACAGTTTTTGTGTTTGGTTAAGTCTTCCAGTGTGCTGCAGTAACACACTGGAGTGTTTGCTTTATCTGCTTTAATAGATCTCTGTAAGATCTTGTAATCCTGTTTATGTCAATTTCAAGCTGGGAGGGTGTCCTAGGGTGACTTTATGATGCTTGTATTCCCAGTCGTCTGTTCTGTGTGTGCTGTATATTGAGTTCTGGGCCTTTCAGACTGGTTCTGAGAGCGGAGCAGGGAAAGAAGAAACCTGCAGTTTGTTTGGAAAAACAATGTTCACTCCTCTGCGTTTTTTTCTCAGTGTTGTTCATTGGAGGCATGGACAGCAGCAGGACAGAAGTCTTTTTTGCTTTTAGTTAGTTTAGCTAGCTGAGCCAGAGCTACCTGGGCTGTTCTTTTTTCCTCTTCTTGGGACTGTTTAAACCCACTCTGGACTGAGAACCCAGAGGAGCACCAAGAGCTGGCACCTGTGGCCCACCAGGGCCGGGACCTCTGGGGGGGCAGGTAAGGGACTGATGGAGTCGAGCTACACCCACGGCAGGGACTTTCTCAATTTGCCATCTCACTCCAGAACGAAAGGTTTTATTGTTTCATATTATTCATTCTTCATGCTTGTGGGCACTTTGTGGGCATTTTTCTCTGAGGAAGTTCTTTTCCTCGACCAGCTAGGGGGAGGGGTCATTTGGGTTTGCTTTCCAGAGCAACCCTGTTTCAGGGGTTTTCTCCCAAATTGGCCCTAAATCAGGACAGAGGGCAAGGATTGGAGGACTACAGACTTTCCATTGGATGAGCATTTCACCTGAAAAATACCATTCAGCTCTAGGTTGTTTAGTCTCAGTGAGGCGATCCAAGTGATGACACATTTATTCCTTCAAATCATGCATCTTTGCTGTTGATATCCCAAGAACAGGCTACGTGCTTTGCTGTCTGTAAGAGAGTGCTTCTTGATGCTTGTTGGTCTGAAAATTTATCAATCACCCTAGAGTCAAAACAATGAAACAGGACCCGACATAGCAATAGGAGAGAGAGGTCCGCCTAACCCTTGCTTCTTCCAACAGCACAGAAGAGAATAAGAGGGTCTGGCATGGGGTCTTTGCTTGCACTCAAATCTCTCACTTATCAGCAGCTCATGGAGATGGGTTTGTTTAGGGCACAGGGTGCTAGAAGACCAGATAGAGTGCTGCTGAGAGACCAGGCACTTTTTCAGATCTGTCTGCATTCATATGCATGAGATTGTCTCTGCTGATGGGTATTTCTAAGCTTAAGTGCACTGAAAGTGTGGTTCTTCTTCCCCCGTGGCAATGGCAGGCATAGGGTGTTCCATGCAGTGGCAAGAGTCCTGTAGTGTCAAAGAAGTGGCTGCTACAATGAGATATCTCTGGTAGGTGTCCTGGTGGCTGTGAAGGGGTGTGGCGAGTGGCTGGGAGATCCTCACAGAGGTGGATGGAAAGTGGTGAGACGTGCTCACAAGTTAAGCTGCCAGCTCCTCTGACTGCTAAAGGGACAGTTTAATGTTTTTTAAACTGGCTTTCCCCTGAAACCTTATGAAGTGGCTCAGTAGGGGAGAATTATTTGGCAAGTGACATGAGCATTAAGATGTGTAGGCTGAAATAGTGCAGATTTTTGCTGAATAGTTGAAGTGGTAACTTCTAAAATCCACATGAAAATCCTCACAAGGTAGGCTTCTCACCTTCTTTCTGTTGGAGTTTCTGAAGTTTTCCAAGTCCTCTTGATTAATAAAATTTTGCATTTTTGAAATGTTGTTCCAAGTGCCCTACCAAGGAGAGGCTTTCATTGATTCCACTGTGACATTTTGGTAGGCTTCCTGAGCCAGGCTTTCCCCAGCAGCCTTTGTGTGCCACTGGAGATGGTGGATGGTGCTCAGTACCTGTGTTCCCAGACATGGTCATCTTCTGTTTCTGCAGTCACTGTGTCCTTCAGAAGTGAAGCAGTTGATCCCAGGCTCTTGTACTCTTTCTCAGACATGGAACTGGCAAAGGCATTGTCGTATATCAGCGAAGCATGAACAAAACGCATGTCTCTGAGAGCTGGAGAATTTACCGGAGCACTGGAAGGAAGATGAGTGGTATTGACAAGTTCTGGGCATCGGATGAAAAAAGACCCATCACCCATGGACTGGTCTGAGTGATTTCTAGTCAGCAGCTCACCTTTGTCAGGACCTGACCAGATTGTTTTCAGGACATGTTTTCTCCGGAAGTCTGCTATGAAGCCTCTCTCTTGTTAGACAGGAAGGACTCCTGTAGGAAATCTTGCAAAAAAATCCTGTAGTAGGTAGAATGAAGCAACCAGTTTTCATACTCTGAGAAGCAGCAGGAGATGCATCTTTGGTTCCTGTGCATCAGGAGCAATTTGGAGAACTTAGGTGAATGTCAGCAAGATGAAAACTCTGTATCATTGCTGAAACATATACGAAATAAACCTAATTCTTTAGCTTGTCATAATTGTGTCATTGTCTTGAAGAAGGTTCATTTTGAGCAATACTTTCAAATGTTAACATTTTAAATTTTTTCTTTCATTCTGAGACAAAAGTCAGTCTTTCTTTCAGTCTGAGACAAAAAGCCTTTTTCTCTTCTGAGGGGTGGTGCCATTTAGCATCATCTAAGGTGACACTGCATGACAAATGCTTTGCTAGCAGTCTTGAGGGAGGGGTCAGCTGTTGTGAAATTGCATCACCATTTTCTGTCACTTAAACGTTGGATATGCCACCAGCCTTTCAGAGCATGTTAGAATTCAAAAAACTTTAACCTCTGCAGATACTTTGAAAGTGCCGTGGCTCTAAAGAAGTAATGGTAAAGTGCATAATTCCCATTGTGTTAGAAAGATAGAGAAGCTGTTTGAGCATAGATACGCCAGTACCTATGTTTTTTCCGCAGAGTGACTACTAGGCTTTCTCAGAGAGCAATCAGGGAAGTTTTGTAATCAGTAATGTGCAGCGTGTGTTGTGCCTCAAGGTGTGCAGTTGGCTGACCTTGCTGGTGAGCAGCTTAGACCATTGCATGCAAACTGTAGCACAGTTTCTCATGTGTCACTGAACAACAGATCTGTTGTTAAAGACAGTGTTTTGCCAAGCAGAAATATGTCTGCAGCCTGTAAGAATAAGGAAGCTTAAATGAAGCTTGCTAGCAAACAGTCCAGCAGGAGACAGGATCCTTAGCAACAAAAATAATGAGATCTGTCATTCTGTCTTAAATTGTAGAGGAGCAGTAGCAAAGCAGCTAATACATGGATGTTAATCTAGAGTACTGATTTCAGTTTGTAGTGTGTATACTTGTGGTTACCTTGGGTGACTTCTGATAGATCTGCAAAAGCTACTTAAGAAAAGCAAGCTGATAGTAGATTTAAATTCTCAGTGCAAGTCTGCACATCCTATAGGAAACTTGAAGATTAGTGGTTTTCAATTTCTAAAAAGAAAAATAATCTGGATTCAAAGAAGTCTAGATAATAATTTGCTGGAAAAAAACCCTGTTTATCAGAAGTTACTCCACAAATAAATAATATTACCTAGCTGGGTTCACATTTTAATAATGGGACATTGCTTTGTGGTGTTTTTCTGTTGTAAGCTCTTGCAATAATTTAAAGCTAACATTCCAATTAGAGAAAATTGGGGAAAGTGTCAAGGGAGAGTGAGAAGGAAACCAGTGCTTAGAGTCATTAATTTACTGTACTGTTCATTTGTCTGCCCTTATCAAGCGAAAATAAAAACCAAAACCAGCAGACCCAAAACAAACAACCTGACTTTTAGCAAATGAACTGCATAGCAATCAAAATTTAAATTTAGAAAATCAATGCATCCACAAAGAACTTAAACATTAAAAGTTTAATTGATTTGAAGTAATGTAGAAGGATGATGTTTTGTTTTACTTTGTAGAAAGGGCCCATTTATTTTATAGGCTGTATGCGGGCTTTAGTTTGTTTCTTGCTTTATTAAGTGCACATTAGAAGAGAAGCGTATTTGGCAGTGTAGAATGACACTTGGAATACAGACAATGAGGGTATCTTCTCAAGTCCTGTCTCTGCTTGTTCTGGGTTGTGCAGCAAGGAAAGTGGATATAGCAGTCTCAAGGATGATGTTCTTTGCATATTTTGGTAGTGTGTTAACCAGTATCTGATGACCTCAAAGTTATAAAAGGATACAGGGAAGCAGCTATTGGCTTGAACATCTCTGCAGAATCTGGTTCACAAGTAACATTAATTGCTACTGAATTATCTGACATATCTCTTGTTTGGGATTAACTTTTGCATTTGGTTCAGCTTAACCTAATTTTTCCACTCTGACATTTGAAGTGTGAAAGCTGTAAGTGTTTTAGGGTGGGAATCTCTGGTTTGAGATAAGATGTGAATGGTGGTTGCTGTGGCATTTGGAGGTCAGCATTGCCAAGGAAAGCTTTGTTTCTCTGTTGAGCCCTAAACCTTGGAGGAAGCACATAAATCTCAATGCCTCCGTGTAATTTTCCATTTCTGCTTTTCTGTAATACTAAAAACCAAATTTAGTTTTCAACAGCTAGAAACTTGTACTAATTACCTGTTTTGTCAACAAAGTTTGAGGCGGAACCTCTGTGGTGTGCATATCTCCTATTTTTCCTGTTAAAACATCTATAATGATAGTGCAAACAAGGTTTTCAAAGTTAATCGAGTGTTATAATGATTCTCTCTGTAGCATTTCATTTGGCATAAAAAGCTCATTTTAGGCTTTGCAGGAGTTAAAGTCCCAGTAATGCTCATGAGAATGTTTTGCGAGCAAAGCTTCTATTAATCCTGTTCCTGACATGCTCACGCATAATTTGATGTGAAACCTGAAGCACTTGTACTGAAAGATCTGCACCTGTGTTTTTGGATGTACAGAAAGCAGTAATATAGGCACAAACTGACACCCAGTTACTAGGTAAAGGTCAAAATGACCTTTGCATTATTAATATCAACACAAGGGCTGTATTGAGGCAGGAACATTTGTAATCAGTGCTCTGTAACCCCACAGAATAGATGTACCACTGCATTTGTGGAAGATATCCCAAAATCAGAGGGATTTTGGGTTTTCTTTCCAAACTCCAGAGTTAGTCATTGCTCCATTGTTGTTGACTGAATTCTGCTTATATTTTATAAGTTCTGTTCTGTGCAAACTCTTTTGTATTTGCTGGTGATATCTATAATTTCTTTGTGTATCTTAGAGAGGAGTGCAGATTCCTTGACTGTACATAGTTTTAAAAACAGCAAAAGTTATTAGTGAGCAATGGTAAAATAATCTAAGGATGATTTGTAATATCCATGTCTTTGCTGTCTGTGAAAAGCACTAGCAGCTTATTTCAGAGCTGTGGTTCTGTTACTTTTCAGCATTAAAAAATGCAGGGGTTAATGTAGAGGTTTTAACACGGTAAATATGATAATTCATTTCTGACCTAGCAGAATTTTAAACACAGAAAAATCCCAAACATTTTAAAATGCTTGCACTGAAGCTGTCTGCATTAGCCATATCTGTTAGAGTGAAATGATGATTTCTTAAATTTCAAGGCTATATTATTGTATTTCTGTGATGCTTGGTAGGAAAACATGGGTTACATTTTGCTGTTGGAGATAATCTCTTGTTGAGATCTCAGCTATTTCAAATTACTTTTGCAATGTGTGGTGAATTCTGAATTTTGACCCTAGACCTCGTATGTCCTGTTTTGAGTGAGATTGGCTGGGACATGCAGTTCTGCCATGGTATGTGATTTTTGCTGGCTCTTAGAGGCAGTGGAGTTTCTTGAATATGAAGGGAAATGTAATGGGAACATGCTTGTGGCCAGGGTTTTAGCTGATGAGAAGGAATTGTGGTTGTTTATCACTGGCAGAATAAAGTAAGTCATTTTCATAATGATGTTGCAGCAGAAGAGCACCACTACTCTTGGGGTAGTGGTGTTACCCTTGGGTGGACTTTTGTCTTTTTAGCACCTTTTTCAACAGGCAGTCTTACAGGAAGCTCCGTACCCAGTGGGTGCTATAGGGCATCAGAGGTGAGAACTGAGTTATGTCTGTCATAGGCCTAATCATGTACAGCCCTCAGACCTTCAGGGTTTTCATTTGTGGACCAGGATGTCTCATCTCTACCTTGCTTTTTTTATTTAGGCCCTCAGGTGAGGCAAGGAGGACTTAGAGTGAGTCTAACACTGACTTGCCACTCCCATTTTTTTCCCCTGCCCAAGGAAGGCCCAGACTTAATGTCTCCCATGGTGTTGCACTTAATTTCAATCTGCCACAAGCTAGTATGGCTGCTGAAAAGGACACTATGTGTGGATTTAAACTCCATTGATCCAGCACCTCTCCAAAGTACATTTTTAGCCTGTGGAAGTTGATCAGTTGACCTCCCTGATCAGTTACACAGTGGTGTACATCTGGGCAAGGAGTTAGAGATGGAGACCAGAGGACACAGAAACGGCCAGGGGCAATGGATGGCTTAAGTAAGCAGGCTGAATGCCTTGCAGCTGTAAGAAGGAAAAGCAGTTATCTTGCTTGTTTTTCCCAGCCCCATTTTGGGGACCCAGGGGATGGTTGTTTTAAACCATTCGCTCCGGCACATTGCTAAATTTATGATGAGTGTTTTAAAACTCAGATGTTCATGTAATTTATCAGCTGGTGTCTAGGACCTGTCGAGCCTCAATGTGCTATTTTAACAAGATTGAGTTACCTCATCATGCAAGTGGAATACTTGCAGGATGAGGAAGAGGAAAAAAATAGTTGCCCGGTAGTAGACCAGGTGTGAGAGCTAAGAATGTCAGACTCTACTTGTCTTAGCGCAATGAAACTTGAAAAACTTCATTGCTTCTTTATGCTGTTGTGGTATCTGAAAAGAGAAGTTCACATTTGATGTCTGAAAGTCTGCTATCAGAGAGTGGGTATGGAAAGTGAAAATAAGATGTTACTTTCATTAATGCAAGGGTAAGCAGACCTGAGAGAAATTACAAGTTTTATAGTATGTTGTTGTTAATTCTTTTTTCTGTATCAGTGGAAATACATTTAGAAGCCAAGACTGCATTTGCTTTGAGAAGATTCCTTATATGACTTTATCCCATGAATCGGTGACAGGAAAAAAGGAATTGAAGCTCTGAACATCCCTGCCTCTGTCATATGGGAACTTGAGTGGTGAAACCTGCTGCTGGAAAAGCAGCTTACAAAACAAACAGCACATGCATTGAGGCACTGGCTTCAGTTTGGAGCTTTGGAAAGAGAATTGATAGCATTTGATGGTGATTCTTCAGCTAACTGCCATAGAAATACAATTAATGAGGAAAAAGCCTCAATTGTAATGCCAGATGGAGGAAAAATTGCACAGATTTTACTGTTCAGGCAGCATTGATTCACATCAAATACAAAACTGGATGTGTGTGCTTGGCAGTAGAAGCAGCTCTGTGGAGGGACAGGTGAAGCACTGGGAGTGGTGATGATTCCATCCCCTCTCTGTGTCCAAAACTGAGAACTCAAAATTATTATCACAGATCTGTTTGATGTTTTGTTGGTGAAGTTCTTCATCCCGAATGTAACTGGGAATGTAGTACAGGTGGATTCAAAAATGTATAAATTTCTTGTGGTCTGTTCTGGTTGTCATGCTATATAGAATGTTTTTGTCATGCTGTGAAGTGTTGTCCTTGCCACTTCTAGTGACATTCTCGTTACATTATGATTTGTGCAATGGAACATGAGAGGAAGATAGGAAGGTAGTTTAAAGTAGCATTTGTGATAAGGCAGGTGTAGGGCACGATAGTAAGACAAAGATACACAGAACTAGAACAAATTTTACCTGTTCATAACTCAGAGATGTCCTTGCATAACTTCTAATGCTTGAGGAAATCCCTTTTTATAGCTTTGTTTGGACACAAACAGTTTTGTTTTGGTTTCACAAAAAATGGGTGCATTCCACCTGTGAATGTTAATTGGGTAAATAATAGTAGATGCTGCTGCAAGGTTAAATTTCTGATTTTTGTATAGCCAAAGAGAGTAAGGTTTTGTTTTTGTTACTTCTCCACTGTTTTGAATAACTTGATTCAAATTCCCTACTTCAGCGACCTTGTGCAGCTCCCTCAGGGAGGCTGTGCTATGTCTTTAACAACCAGGGAGCTGACTCAGGCTCCTTCAACTGAAGTTCCCGTTTCTTCCAGCACAGAAGCTTTTTCTTAGAACGGACAGGTAACCTCTTCCAAGGCTTCTCTTTAAGGTGCAAAATGTTTTGCTGTTCAGTTGAAGAAGTACTGGTTTGTGATTTTTATGTGTTGAGGTGAAAATGGCTCCTCTTTTCCTTCTGCTCCACTTAATGCCACATAACTTTAGGGGAAAAAAAAAAGAAAAAGGAAGGCAGTGTTTTGAATGTGCTTTTAAAGTTAAAGCTGTTTTTGTATTGTGTTGTCTCAGTGTCCTTGAACAGTGCAGGGTGTTGACGATGTGTGGGAGTGTGTGCAGCCTAACAAGTTGAGTGAGTGCTCTCAATGGGCAAACTGGCCCAAAGATATTTTGGTGCTGAACATTGCTGCTGTGTGGAAAAGGTGGTTGTTGCATTTGCCTCCTCTGAGAGTCAAGAGACTTCAGAATCTGGAACCTGTCAGTAACTGGCATATTTTGTTAAAAACTGGTTTGAAAGCCTGGAAAACTAGAATCTGATACTGAACAACTGGGTTTTTCTGCACTATCAGGATGGTAAAATACTCAGTTCTAAAGAATGTGAAAGATTCTTCATGTCTTTTCCTTGTTTTCTTTTTTTTTTATCCTTTCTTTTTTTTGGGGAAGGGGCTATGAGTTTCTCAAGGCAAGAAAGAAAAATACCAAGGCAGCATTGAAAAACACTAGATAAGAAACGCTGGGAAATATAGGTGTTTTGTAATCTATGTTCAGATAACTCTTAAACGTATTCAGACTATCACCTTAACACTGCTAATGCAGTTTATGTAAATCCAGAAAAGTCAAACCAGGAAATACTGTAGTATTATATAGTTGCAAAGCAACAAAACTTCTCTGAAAGTGACAAAATATTTGAGCTAAGCTCTTAGGAAAGCAGTTGGTATAATACAGCATGTTGATCTTAGTTTTAGCTTTCCTGTGTTTCCTGGGCATGTTTTCATAATGAATATGGAAATAGGTAACTTCTCTTACTAATATGAGAAGATATTTCCCCATAATTGGCAGCTGATAGTCTTTTGGGTAAGACACATGTTTTTGTGGGTTTTTGAGGGCTTTTAACTTTTGATTTTCTTTTAGGCACCTTAAAGAACATCTGATAAAGAACATAAATAAAAAATGCAGACAGAATTTAGTTTTCTGTTGCTTTTGATTGAATACCAAGAGTAAGATTTGGAGGCTTATCTACTGTTTCTTCTTGTGCAGGTTTTTTAACCAGCAAATAATTTCCAGGACTGCTCCTTTTGTGATAGAAGGAGACATGAATTCATGGGATTTTATGACAGGAGGAGCAGTAATTGTCTCCTTTATATTGATCGTGTTGAAGTAGAAAAATGGTTGAATGTGAAGGTGGTTGCAGTGATCTGTGCTCTTCAAAGACCATGTTTGTTTATTGACCAGAATATTCCAGTGTTGCTTCTGAATTTTTTCTGCTCTGAGCAAAGGCTGTGTGAATATGTAAAGATTTTGCGTATCTCTGAAGTGGTGGCTTAAAAAGATGAATATGAAGGAAAAGTGCTGGTACTTGTTACTTTCTTTATCCATTTGTGCATCCTTGCTTCTTCTCTCGTGTGCTGTGGCTGTTGGTCTCAGGCACTTGTGTTGGTGTTCTCTGCCTTTACTGGAATTTGATTCAGAACCACTACCATGTTTTTTATTAAAATGCTCTTGAGTGTTGATATTTGTACAGTATTGTAACTGGAAGAAAGCTGAAACTGTGAAACCCACTCACATCCTTTCCTGAAGAAGGGTCAGGATGCATAGATACTATCATGAAAGTTCCTCTTCAGTTTTATGGAAGTTAAATTGCTTAACTACAGATTCTCTCAATATCTTTAAAAATGGAGAAACTCTCATCATGGCAGTTGCTGACCCAAACCTGCTATTTCTGTTGTGTTGTTGGGATACAGGAGGCATTAGTAGCTGTCTGCCACCAGTTTAGTGTCTGTATTTTTCTTGGCTTTTTTGAAGAGGCTTGTGAGATCTGAGGAGTGCCAAGGTGACAGGAGTTAAAACTGAGGATCCCAGCAGAGTTTGGGCTAGATAGAGATGTCTTTTCAAGGTCTAACAGGGCTTTTTTACTTAATTGTTTCAGAACAAGGTTTAGCATGGGCCTCTGCTTCAGGTTAAAGCTCGCATACTTATTTTTCCAATAATGTTTAGAAAAGGTGTTGTTGTAGGCCAGTAAATGGGTCTGTGAAATAAAGATGTTTTTATGAAAAGTAGGCTTGGCAGGCAGGAAAGGGAAAAAACATTTGAGCTTCGCTCTCTTAAGTCTTGTATCACGTTTGTTACTTTATTTTTCACCCCAGTATCTTTCACAGGTGGTTAGCAGGTATAAATCATCAGCCCCATCCGGAGCAGGTGGGGGCAGTGTCAGCAGCAGTTATTTTGGTGTGTCAGATCAATTCTTTAAATATAGCAATGGTAATATCTGCCATTCTTGAGGTTTGTAGTCTAGCCTACCTTTTAATGTGACTCAAAATTCTAAAACCACACGTAGCATTCACAGGAAAGTTCTTAGTGACAGACACTGTCTATGGGCAGCTGTCTGTGCAGAGTCTTATTCATAGCTGTGTGTTGGCTTTATTGCCACTTCCATATATGCTTTTAAAATAGCTTTTCTAAGAAAGCCAGTATGTATAGGTTGTGGCTGACTTGAGATGGAGGTAGCAAATACAGCTCTAGTTGTGATCATCAAGGTATTTGTCTGGAAATGGTATTTCAGTAAGGTTGGTGCATAGTGCTGTAACACTAGAAATGTTCCCAAACTCAAAATTTACTTCCATGGGCTCCCAAAGAGACTTCTAAGTAAAGAAAATTTGTTTATGAGCTACTTTTCTTGAATTTCCTTCTCTTCATTTAGAATCACTAGGACTTGGTTACAGCAGGCATGTGCTTGAATAGAAAATGAAAGAAATGGTCCTGATCTGGATGGTAATGTGTAGAAGGGAAGTGTAGTACGTGTTAGTTGGTCTTTGGATTTTTTAATATATTTTTTTAAATGCAAGTAGGATGTGACAGTTGAAGTACCTTGTAAAACATTGATGTGGTTTGGAATTTGACAGATTAGAAGGTCTTCAAATAAATAAAGTGTATGCAAACACACATATATGAAGGATTGTGGATCTTTTATGAAAAATTTCGTTGAGGCAAAATTTTGACTGTCCTTTTATTCTGCATAATGTATTCCAGGCTGTCTTTCGTTTATAATCCAGTAGGTGTTTTCTTTAATCTTTGACGACTTAGTCACAGTTGTCAAAATAATGAGCTATTCATGGTGTAATTTTTCTTCCCAAGCTTAAGTAATTGTTGCCAGAAGAAACAGTTCAGAGGGATTTTTTTTCCCATAAGTTTGGACTTAAGTACTCTTAAAAACTGACCGGGTCTAAGGTTTGTTAAGGAGCTGCTGCAGTGCCTGCTGTAAAGGACCACCTGTGAGGTTTGAGTTGTACAAGAGCACCTGAAGGATGTCTGCCAACCTGCAGTGCTTACATGGATGTTTAATTTCATGCTCAAGTCCTAGCTGGATTAAAGAGCTTAATTATGTCATAGCTTCTGGCAGGCTGGGAGTGGTTACTCATGTGTGTAGCATGAATACAGGTGGTGTCTCGACAGGCAGCTAGTGGCAGTGTGACCAAAGGAGAAGAATGAGAAAACCACCCTTCACCTTAGCCCAGCCACCCTCACACCCAGCTCCATGTCTGTGGGTTTCTCTGCCAGAAACAGAAGCACTGATGGTTAGTGGCCCCTTCCCAGGCGCCTCACTGAGGAGGGATAGACTCCTCTTAGGAGCAGAGTTTCTGAGCTAAGACATGCAGGAAGTCTTAGCAGCTAGCCTCTGCCTCCTGCCATCTCCGTGCAGACCCAGAGGCTGACTGAGAGGTTGCCTGACCTCCAGCCATCTGCCACCTGTCTTTCAGTCCCCAATGACCTCCGATCGTAGTTCAGAAACTTGAAGCTATTTATGGAGACCTGAAAACCCCCATGTCAGGCTGATTAAAGTAAGCTAGAGAAGTATAGAGGTCAGCTGATTTGCTGCTAGGCTTTCCAGAGGAGTTTCACACCTACTATAGCTATTCATTTAGATCCAAGTGCTTTGTTACAGTGAAGGTGCTTGTACGAGCTATAGGCTGCTGTAAGCTCTTTCTCAAGAGAGGCAAAAGAGAATTTTCTTTTTTCCCTTAAGGTACCTGCAGATAAAATAGTTTATTATAGTTTGCTCTGGGAGCAATAAGCTACAAGGAGGCGTAGTGGGATGTGAAAACTCCACTAATGATAGTAGCTATGTTGATTGGTGGCCTCTTATGGCAGTCAGGAAATGTTTGTAAATTTTACCTGACCACTTAAATACTGAGTAGCTACAGCCATAGAGATGATCTGGTGTAAGTTAGTTTTTGGAGAGCTTCATAACTGATCAGATGATTTACAGTCTGCTTGCTCTAGTTTGTTTTCAACAGAATGAAATATGGAAGGGGTTTTTTTAACATCAAAATTAAGTCAGTTATATTCTGCTGCTGTTTGTGGAAAGTAGCTGTCTGGTAATAACATAACTGGGTAATGGATTTTCATACGGATATCTTTCAATGGATATCTTGTTGAAAAATGATTGTGGGAAGAGTCAGATTACTTTGCCCTCTTTATATAGCCCAAAAGATACTGAAAATACTGTTTTGTAAGCAAAAGTGGGTTTGATGCAGCTGTTTGATGCCTTTTACCATACCTGTAGCCACAAAACATGCACTGTTGAAGATCTCTGGAGAAGACCCTGTATAGGCTCTCCCTCAGAGACATGGAGTATTGAGCTGCTTCTTGTAATTTTCTCTAGCCTGTTTCATTTGAGGTCTCTGTCTTCTGAGTCACTTACAATCTTCTGGGACCAGAATGAAGCCTTCAGAACTGCAAAGGAGATTTTTTAGTCAGGTGCACCATCTTACAGCTTGTGTCTTTGGGAACCCCCTTACTACTGACTTCAGTGAAATCTACTTCAGACTCTCAGTGACTTGCATTTAAAACACACTATCCCTTCACATGGCTAAGACCCTTCTAAAAGTGCTTTGATGAATATTGGGAAGTGCATATGCTAAATACATTCTGATGTAACAGTGTTAGGAATCTGCATATTGGAAGCATGTTACGTAGAACAGTGTTGGGATAAATGCTTTGTTGTGCCCAGTTGTGATTGCTTCAGTGGCCCGCTCTTCTCCTGTGATTGCAGCAAAATAAATACGAGCATGCCAGGTTTCATTGTCAATATCCAGATCTTTTTTCCTAAGCTTGTGCATAATGCAGTTCTTTAATAATGCAGGAAAGTGTTAGAACTGCTTTATATTAATTTACTAAAGGGCTAGCTGGTATCTAACCTCTCTCTAGTACATCCCGTACCAGCATGTGAGGGGTTCCAGACTCTTACCAGTATCAGTAATTGCTACTGCAGTACAAATGGGTAGGTATCAGCTACCTTGGGATAGAAGAAACAAACTGAGTTTTAAAAGGGCTGATGTGTCTGCTTTTTATCAGGTCTGCTTAATTTTTTTTTTTGCGTTAAGTGCAACGTCAGGATCTTGGCTCATTGGATGCAAATGTAAGAGTTCTGGTTTTTGTCAGGAATGCTCTGCCCTGGCAATCTGGAAAATAAAAGGCAAACTTTTGGGGGAGGATTTATTATAATTCCCATATCAGAGCTTGCCTTTCAGGATTATGTGGTACTGATTTCAAAACCTGTTTCTTATACTTTTTCAGAAAGGGCGTGTTTCTGACAGCTTCCCAGCTCTGAGGTGTGCAGGAGGTTCCAAAGGGTGGCAGGTATGTACATTGAAACCAGAGGTACATCCCCACAGCAAGGGGGGCTGTGTTGGATTCGTGGTGACTCTGTTACAGGTGTCCTTATTAGCAAAATAAAGTAATGTACTGCAAGAATACTAGGGACTTAGTGCATATTGAAAAATGTAAATCAGGACTGATTTGTAAGTTTGATTTATTGCATTCTTTTGCATCAAGACCAAAATACTCAGGAAACTTGCCAGGAAATTACTATATTCACTCAGGAACATACTCTGTATTTACCTGTTCTTTAGTTACCGCTAAAAGGTCACGTTCAGGGGTTGCATCTTCCCTGTATTATGTGGTTTATGTATATGAATGGGTACTGGGCTTGCTTTTGGGGGTGCTTTACTCTGAAAGTGTTGCTGGACACCTTGGATTTTTTTTTTTAAAGCACTCATATGTGTTAATTTAGACATGCAGGTACTTTCACATGTGCCATCAGTTGCCAAGAGGCATCTTCAGATAACTTCAAATTACTCACTCAGTCAGTCCTGTGAGCCCAAGAAGACATGAGAAAGAAACTGGGCAATATTTTTGATTGTGACAGTGTGTTTAGCTGGTAGGAGAAGACAAACATCTGGGACTTTCTTTCTTGCTTGGTTTTAACTGCAGCACTGTCACTGTCACAACCCAGGTTTGATATCTGGGAGTACCCAGTCAGGCACAAAAGCACTTAAAACATGGCCCGGGCAGCTCTGGAATTCTCTATTTGGGATAGCTTAGCATCCAAGTTAGCTCTTTCCTGGTGCTCTTTGAAGTTGTATCCTATTTGTAGTGATCTACCCACAATAATCTTAAAAATAAGGATTCTAATCTGTCTTGTAATTTTTTTTTTTTGTGTAATTCTTTATCTTTGTGTAATCTTTCCCAAAAAAAGAGAACATAGTAGTAAAAGAACAGGAATTTGAGTTTAAAAAATAAGGGATCTCTAGTGGTATCCCTATGAAGATAAATTTTCTTCTTTGAGCACAAGCATTAGTTTTCTGAAGACTGCTTGATGGCATGTTTATCATGCTGTAATGGTTTGAACTACACCCCAGGACACATGCAGAAACAGAAAATACTGATTTGGGGCTGAAAACAGGGAATTTGTTTCCTCAGCTTTTTTATCCTCTTTTAGCCCTAATGCACACACATCCTTCCTCAGGCTTTGTGGTAGAGATAAAGACCACACCAAATTGTCCTGAGAATCTTCATCCCATTTATAATCATCTAGCAACTACAAAGTACTTTGTTTACAGTTTGAAATACAAATAATACCATGCTCTACATGTATGTTAATAATAAAGAGCTACCAGTCTGCTAGCTTTGAGGCTGTACCTTACCTCAATAGAATATGGATTCATATGTATTTTATAATAAAAAGATTGTAAATCATGATATTTTTATGAGACTGTATAAAAATGGCACTGTGCTTGATGTTTTTAAAAGGGTGAGAAATAAAGGAAAGGATATAACCAGCGTGTCTTCACTGATCTGAAATTCACAACCTATGTAAATACTTATAACTTAGCTGTCAAAGGTAATTTGTACACTTCTCACTGTGTAATTTTGATTACATAAAATACAAATATTGCTAACTTCTCTTTTCAGTTTTAGAAACAAACTTGAAAAAAAAAAGGTTTAAGCAAATCTCACAGTGGGACTTCTCTGGTTTGTTTTTCATGTATGGAGCCTTAGAATCTGTTATAAAATCGGCATTGATAAATATTAAAGCAGGCTTGTATTCTTTTGAAGCTTCAAAAGAAAGTTATTTAGGGAGAACTAGGAATTTATGCCCTCTGACAGTTGAATCCTTTAACTCACCCTTTTCTGCTGGTGGAAGCAATTCACTCATAAATTTGCCTGTCTCCACATCTTGAGCTTCATATCCCTCATCACAGTTACTCCTTGCAAGTTTTGGAAATGTTTTGGGATTTTTTTTGTTGGTGTGGGGTTTTTTTGGTTGTTGTTTTTAATATCTAAAAATAGCAGGATAGGCTACCATGGTGGGGAAGGAAGAGTGTCTTGCAGTTAGTTGTTCCTTACTGCAAGGTCCTCATTTTGCTGTCCCTGGACAGTGACTGATGTGACAGTGATTTGACAGAGAGGTAGGGAAGTGTGTATTTTAAAGGGCCTTCTTTTAAGCCTAAAGGAAGGTGGTCTTTTGTCTGGCAGCCTCACTGGGGGGCTGGCATCACCTGCAGTCATGGAGCTGTGCATTGCCTGTATTGGGAAGAAAAGTGGGTGACAGCATGGGTGGGAGAATAAGTTCAGAGTAGATGAGGGATTGCAAGAAAAGATAAACCCTGTGGAGGAGAATAAAGTGCAATACCAAAAAGGAGGAAAATTATGGGAGCACTTAGTATGTCTGGGGAATCATGAAAAGAGTTACAGAATTAGGCCAGGATGGCCAGCACTTCCTTGGCTTTTTCTGCGGAGAGGCTGGATCTTCTGTAATGATAATGATAATTACTTAGAAATCTACAAGAGTCCCAGCTATGATTCTGACTGTTTCTGGTGTGTTAGTAAATTCTCCTGGTTTTAACCTTCATATACAGAATTACATTAGATCCACTTAGCAGTTTATGTAATACTGAACCAAACTGAGAAAGTTACACAATGCAACTAAGTGTTTCTCAGAAGAAAAAAATATGTCAAAACCAGTGTTGCAAAATTGACCATTTCCTAGTTTGAAATTCCAGAATTTGGTGATCTTGTGTGGTATTTGCTCATATGAGATACACACTTGGGTCGGATCCAGCTCTTCGATGCTGACTGGGGGAACAAGACACTTGCCTCTGGGTTGCATTACTTATAAAAAAAACCTGGGTACTTTGACTTGCAAGGGTGGTGGAATTGACATCTCTGAAAGACAAAATTTTGTGTTCACAAGTACTTCTCTGTGCATACTTTGCCTCTGTGTCCTGGAGGATCAGAAAGATGACAGTCTCCTTCCCATGGTTGGTTTTCCAGTTTCTCACACTGCATGAGTAGGATTCTGCGTTTTTCCAGAAGGTGGACTAAAGCACTGCTTCTCTGATGCCCAGTGACACAGGGGATATGAGAGACAAATGGTTTCTGGTCTTGGTAACAGTCAGGATATGCCATTGCATCTCCCTGGTTTCAAAACTTGTGCTAGTATTCCTTACTAGCAGTTATGCAGCCTGAAATTTTTCTAACAGCTTTGAATTTGTATCCTTCAAGAGAGCAGAAAGTTGTTTCCACCTGTTTCTCTGTCCACGCATTACAATTATACATGTCAAGGGGAATGTTCAAGCTTTGAGCTTCCAGCTGTGCTCTACCAAACTGACTCCCAGATATTAAACCTGGGTTGTGACAGTGACAGGAGCTGCATTGATTGCTTCTACAGTTGCCCTGTTTTTAGTCACCATAAACACAAGCATTATGGAAAACTAATTTTGCTCCATTTTGTCTTTATACACTAATGTAAAATTATCATCAGAGTCCCTAAATTACGGATTTACTGATTATTTAACCTCAGAAAATTTTTAACAGTTTTACAGGAAAGGAGATCTGTGGTCACTTTAATCAGAATCAGTAAATCTGTTTTACTTCTTCAGTGTACTTGTTTCCAGGCAAATTGTGGCTTAGTTTTTGGGAGTAGTGCTCAAAGTATTAGTAGACCTAACTTTTCAGAAATTTGAAGCACTCAGATCTAATCAAAGCTAGTGAACACTGATGGAACTAAGTTAATGTGGAAATCAGGCCACTGGCTGTGCCTTTTAAATTTTTTTTTAAAATTTCTTGTACCCTTTGTTTTATATAAAAAGAGGTTCATATTAGATTATGAATGACCTCCCAATGGATGTCAGTGAAGGACTTACTCCAGATAATTTTCAGCACAGCGAAGGGAGGAGCAGGGGAGAGTAATTAAATTGAAGGCTAAATTAAAGGACAGGGTTCTGAGTACACTTTCATTTCTGTTTAAAGTTCTAGAACAAAGTGGATCTTGCACAATTGGGCATGTAATTTTCACTGTAGTATGTTTCATTCCTTTTCGTAACATGCAAAATTTTGCCCTAGATCATCAAGTAATGCCCCACAAGTCAAACTTACTAATGTGAAAAAGGACATCTCTTGCAACCCAGTACAATAGAAATGAAATCACAGATTTCCATTTTGTATAGCCAGAGCAGTTCTCAGTCCACACGGCAAAACAGGCACTAAAGGATCCAGCCAGACCCTTTGTTTCCTTCAAAAGATAATGTAATTTTTTTCAAATTTCATCATCATTTCGCATATTCTGAGGTGGGTGAGCTGGACTAGAAATCTAATGTGACTGTAGGAAAGCTCAGGATTTTCCTTTACTAGGGCTTATATTGGCTAATCCTATTTTGAAGTCCAAAAAATTGACAGGACCTCAGAAGTCTCCTCTGGAGTAGTCTCTGCTGTATGCTGTTGTGCATAACTGATAGCTTAAGGGTGTCCTGGTGTCCTTGTCACATTGCTATCAAAGCTCTCAAAGCTGCTCACTCACAGGGGAGAGAAAATTTAATGAAGAGTTCATGGGTAGAGATAAGGACTGGGAGAGATCACTCATCAGGTGAAACATGCTCTAATGAGAGATACAAGTTGAAAACATTACTAACAAAATCAGAGCAGGATACTGAGAAGTAAAAAAAGCCCTTAAAAACAGCTTCCACCTCGCTCCTCCTGCCTTCCCAAGATCTGCCTCCTACCCCAGTGGTGCAGATCAACAGTGATGGGAATTATGGTTTTCATCAGCCATGGCTTATCCCACTGCTCAGGAAGAGGAGTCTTTCCCCAGCTGCACCGTGGGCTCTCTCCCATGGGAGACAGTTCTCCATGAACTTTTCCAGTGTGAGTCCTTCTCATGAGCAACAGCTCTCAGTGACCTGCTGCAGTGTGAGTCTATTCTGTGGGCAGCAGTCCTCCCAAAACTGCTGCAGCCTGGGTCACTCTTCCACGGGGTGCAGTCCTTCAAGGAGAGGCTGCTGCAGCATGGGAGCAGAGCCCCTCTCTCCACAGTTTTCTCATGGGATCA
>JBBMKD010000115.1:33437650-33503936 GCA_037834095.1 Argya squamiceps
CTGGCGCCTGGAGCACCTTCTCCCTCTCCTGCACTGACCTCAGTGTCTGCAGAGTTGTTCCTCTCACATGTTCTCACTCTGCTCTTTTCTGCTGACTAAACTGTGCCACCACTTTTGTTTTGATTTCTTCTTAAATATGTTGTCACAGAAGCATTACCAGCATTTGTAATCGGGCCAGTCTTGGCCAACAACACGGCTGTCTTTGGAGCTACCACGGGTTGGCTCTGCTGGATGTGGTGGAAGCTTCTAACAGCTTCTTCCATGAGCCACCCCTGTAGCCCACCTGCTACCAAAACTAGGCCATGCAAAATCAGTACACCTTCACTTGCCCTGCTGCTGGATAACCTCCAGGTATTATAGTTCCCTTGTACTGTAGTGTGTCTCTTACTAGTCACCTCAGTGTCTGGGGCAGTGGTGGCCTGTGAAAGGCCACAGTGAAAATCCAGCATCTTGTGCCCTGCTGCAAGGGACAACATGTTTTTTTTCATCACCACTCCAAGTGTACAGGCCTCAAAACCTATTTGTAATCTAGTAATTCATGAATGCACTCACTGCTTCTGGAGTCTTTACCTAGGAGTGGAGACTTCTGGAAGATTGTGTAGAAAGCCGTGAACAGTTTTGTGTATTAGGACAGGCCTTTCTGGATCTGAGAGTAATAGTTGACTCAGACACACAATGACTTTCGTAGGACAATCTATCTAACAGTTTCACTGTTGAAGTGTTTTCTCCCTTAATTTTTGTATGCTGGGCATTAGCTCTTAGTTTCTGTAGCTGTGTTTCTACCTTCTGTGCACCACACACCTTGAGATAGTAGCATTATAGGAAGCTTCACTAAAAAAGACACTTCTGTAAGATCCCAAGTATGGGAGGTGCAGCAGATTTGTGTAACCATATTTACTATTAAATCTGCACTTCTTGTGTTCTTTGCTCTGTGATCTTAGTCATAGCAATCTTTTGTTATCTTTGTTTGTTAAAAAGGTGGGATTTTCTTTGCCACACTGTTGAAAGAATAGACCAGAGTCAAGTTTTGTGCAATAAGCATAATTGATAATTCAAAGTATTTACACTTGGAATTCTAGATTGAAATGATTGCTTTCAGTTGTTGCCCATTTGCCATGTAATATGTGTCTCATTTTTAAGATTATTATTTTTACCTATTAATATATTTTGTATCCAAATTAAGATATGCAGACAGCTGTAGAAATACTACGAGATCAGTGCTATTTTTGGCAGTATTTGGTTTGCTTTCTCTTCTACTTCTTACTTCCCTCCTCTCTCCACAGTATCATTTATTTCTCTGACGAAACAAAAGAATGCACTCCATCACTTCTCATCAGCTCTGCAGCCTGTGGAGCGTGTGGGCAGTCTCTGCATGCAGCATCCTGGAAAACGTGCGTTCTCTTGAAGTGATCTGCTGAAAAGCACGTACTTGTGGAGTTGTTCCAGCCTCTCTTGTTGCATTCCTCTCAAGGGCTGAAATGCCTGGTCTCTAATACTCCCTGGGGTCTCCATTTCATCTGCCAAAGAAACACTACCTGCTGCAGTTACCCCGTGAACCCCGAAGAGCAGGGACACTGAAGATGGCTCTGTGTGCTTTTTATGCAGTTTGGGGTTTGGTGCTGGAAGCGGCAATAGCATTTGGCCCGGTACCGAGGATCACTTGGGAACACAAAGGTAAGAACAGAAATTTAAGTATTGCAGTATGGGACATTGCCACATCCTCAGGGTTTCTGTGGGATTTGAAACTCACTGAGGCTTTAGGTTCTTTCAACCAATTTGCTGTGAATTTGGTCAAGTGTTGTTACGTTGCTCACCTTATGAAATGGTTAAGAGCAGAATATTCAAAAGTCATTCATGCACTGGGTTGATTCATTTTGGTTCCTTCAAGAAGCTTTAAAAAAAGCTGTTTTGGAAACAGAAGAGGAATTCCAAATTCGGCTTTCTCAGCTGAAGGATATTTCAACTGAAACTTGATTCAAGAGAAACTCCCAATAGGTGTATTTTATTTTAAACAAATTATTTTTACCTAGAATTCAGATACGTTAGCAAAATGCAGCTCTCTGGTTAATGATCTACTTCAACACTAAGCCACCCTGAGCATTAAATAAATCAGTGGGCAAAGGAAAAATAAGCATTTGGCCCTCTTCCAACAACATTTTATGATGTCTAGATATCAAAGTCTTTTACAGAACAGTGCTTTTCTTGCATTTGAAATTGCAGCATGTATTCATAATATCCCAATACAATAATCAGGAGTCTGCAAATATAAGTGCAAAGACAAGTAATAGAAATCAGAGGATCCTTTAGCTTTTTGTTTAATAATTTAGCCTGGGTCTGAACAGAGGGAAGTCTGTAGAGTAGTTATTTGTGAGTATATGCATTGTTTTTCTTATTTTCTGCACCTCCCCCCCCCCCCGCCATTACCCATGTGGTATGGATGCTTTAAGGAATTTTGTCTTAGGGTCCTTCTTTAACATTAGTAATCAGCAATTGATTACTTACCCAAGTGTGCATAACTGAACAAACTCAAAGAAATACATGGACTGCATAATGAAGCAGTTGTAAATAAAGATGTTAAATTCTGAGCAGACATTCTGTAGGAAAAGATAGATGGAGGTTAAGAATGTAGTAGGAATAAGGAGAGTACAAGATGACTGTAGGAAGTGTTTTTCCTGATTATTGGTATAGCAGTTAGTTAGTTGCTGATGCAGCCTTTCAGAAAGGGTGGCCTAGACAAGGCTTGTAGTTCCTGCTTAGAGTCCTTGATGCTTCTACCTTGTAGTTAAAATTTGGCAAGGTGCTATTTAAAGGTATAGTAAGGTACTGCCAACTCACATCCAAATTAGTCAAAATAAATGGGGCTTATTTTCATTCCTGCTGCTTCTCTCTCTGTCTGTCTGCTCAATATCATTGTGTTTAAATGTTGGAAGCTTACTTTGAATAGGAGAGGGAATTTAGTTCAGCGGAGTTGTATGAACCAGTTCATCCATTTTGGGAAAATCTTCCTGCCAAGTGAAAGATTGCAAAATTACATGCTTGAAAATCTAGTTTAAAATTAATGTTTTTGGAGTGTTACAGTTGAAAATGTGCAATTACTAATGATAGAATTAGAAGTAATAGTACATTATTTTCATCTGTATCGTAAAAAGCCATGCTTAATTAATTCTGTGTTTTCATGTACAAAAGCTTTCAGTTATTTTTACATTAGAGTTGTACATTCAGAAAAAGTATTCTTTTGTATTAGTCAGTTTGTGTCATCTTTCTTCAAACCATTTTGGTCCATTCTGCACGCTTCCTCATTCCACTGCCTTTTCCCTCATGTCTCCTTCTTTTTCTTATCTTACTTCTGTTGATCTTGATTTTTGTCCCTCATGCTGTTCTTTTGTGTATATGTTGTGTGTTTCATTTCTGGTTTTCACTTCAGAATCAGCTGCAAATGGTCATTTATATACTTCTTTGTCTTCTTTCTGTTATGTCAGTATTCTGAAGAGTTGTCTAAAGGTGCAGGATATTTTGTAAGATTTGTTCAGGGTAGTTGCAAGGGATGTAACTGGTCTGATTTTCCACAGTAGATTGGGATATGGAAAGGAAAAGGTGAGGAATAATCTGACAGTGGATGTGGAAAATAGAAGTTTAGAAAAAGCAAGTAGAAAAAAAAATGAAGGAAGAAATGAGTTACAGAGATCACCATAAGGGGAAATACTTGAACATCTGAAACTGAGTGAGGAAGTTGGGAGAAGTGATTTTGATGTTGTTGGTGGAAGCTGCCATTTCTGCTGAATCAAGCTTCTAAGGGGTCCCTTGTCTTTTACATGAGTCTGAACTAACCTTTGTTGTTTTCAAGTTTCCCAACAGCTGTTATCCTACTTAGAAAAAATTACTCATGATCTTGACCCTAAGTGATTGTGTTTCTTCATGGGGTACTTTTTTTTCCCATTTCAACAGAGGTCCAGCTAATACATTTTAATGAATCAAAAGTGTCAAACTATTCAACCTTGCTGTTAAGTGAAGACAAAAACGTTCTATATGTAGGAGCCAGGGAAGTGATCTTTGCCTTAAACGCAGTGAATATTGCTGAGAAGCAGCACGAGGTATGCCTTTTAATACATTATCCTTCATGTAAAAGTTGTACTCCAAATTTGACCTAATTTCCTGATATCAGTGCCATTGCATTTTAGACAAATAGGTACCTAAATAGAAATTGCTCTGTATGGTCTACTCCAGTATTATTTCTGGAAGATTTTACAGAATAAAAGAGAGGAAGAAAGGAGAAGCTGGATATAAACAAGTACTTAGAGATCTCCTTGGATGTTTTCTTCTTGGGGGCAGGATGCTGGACAAGAGGGACTGTCGGTAGTTCTTAGAGATATTTTTTTAATATCAGGAGTGGGCCATTTTTTTGTTAATCTGAGTCAAAATGTCATGTGAAACAGAGGCAAAGCTTGGGCCATGCTTGGAGCAGGCTGTAGATGTGCTGCAAATGATGGCCCTGTCCTTGCAGTCTCCTGTTCTGTGTCTAGGTGTATCTGCACAGCAAGTGGTGGTGCAGACAGGTCTGATCAGCTTGCTCAGAGCAGTACTTTGAATATGTTTGTGCTGGTTACTCAAAGAAGGTTAGCCCAGGCAGAAGTCTGCTGATGTCACATTGCTTCCAGGTCCTTCCCAGGCTCTTGCTTTTCGTTCCATCATCAACACAGGCTGACATGTAGACATGCAGCGTGGACTATCACCCACAGTGCTTTAGAAGATGCTTATATGATTTTTAATCTGAAGATCATGTTCATGGGTGGTGGTGGGTATTTTCCCCACCATATAAAAGACAGTTGTAAAGTTGTACTCAGTATAGTGTAAATTAGTGTGGTAAATTTTCTTTGATTCCTTTCCCCAAAGTATTTTTTATTCAAGCCTTTCCCCAAAGTGTTTTTTTATTTTTCTATTAATGAAATAGACAAGTACTTCAAATTGAAAAAATACTTAAGCCAGTTGCAGTTGCATTTCCTAATGCATATGGTAATGAAAAGTTCATTAGCCTTTTGTGGGGAATCATCATTATGAACCCAGAAGATAGTAGTTTAGTTCTGCTTAAGGTACATGGATTTGAAAACGTCTCCTCCCTGGGAAAACTTGGCTTTGAACCTTTGAATGTGACTTGCAGAATGTCTTGCATTTGCTCTAGATAGGATTGCCTTTTCTTGTGTGTGTTACTGCAAGATTTTCAGACCTTGCATTGAATTAAAGTACTTTGAATGTGCTTTTTTGTTGCGTGTTTTTTCACTTAGTTACACTGGAAAGTCACAGAAGATAAAAGGACTAAATGTGCAGTCAAGGGCAAATCAGAACAGGTATGTACTTTTTATTGAACTTTGAGAAATATCCTGCACATTTTACTTCAAGAGGAGTGACATTAAAAGAAGAAAGTCTCCAGATGTTTGAAATTAAAATTTAAAAATAATCACCCAATTTTTTTTAATTAACTTGAGCATTAGAAACTGCAGCATGCTTAGTCTTTTTTTTCTTAGTTCATTATTTTTGTTGTTGAATATTATATGAATGTTTGAAAATCTGAACACACCCTGCTGTGTGCTTAATGCTAATGGCTTTCCATTAAGATGGTAAACCAGCATTGCTTTCCCTGAAGTAATTGATAGCAACTGCTGTGTTTTGTTATTGCAATAATTCCTTCACAGTATTTGATTTTACAGAGTGAATGATTAATTTTGTGTGCTTTGCTTTAGGGCACAGGGTTTTTTTGTTAGGCCAGTGTATTTTTTCACTAACTCTGTTCTGTGTGTTGTGTTGCTCGGCGGGTGTGCCCCTTGTGGTGTCACTCAGCTCAGACAGCACCCTAGCAGGCAGACCTCCTGTCAGCTTGGGCAGGGTCCCCTGGTGTTTGTGGGAACCACTGGCTCCTCATGACTGCCAGGGTAGTCGTTTACTTGAGGTAGTTGGCTGTGTGTGGATGTACCTTTCTGTTTGTGTAACGTTACTTCATTTAATCATGCAGTAAAGCAAGAATTTCCTGGGCAAGACTGATGGTCAGGCCATTAGCACACGTTTGAAAGTAGAAGTCTGCTAGTCCTCTGAATACAAAACCCAGATCTATTCTGCACTTGGAGGGATTTGATCTTGAATGTTCAGTTTTCACTGTTAAAAAACCCCCAAATTCTGGATGCAGGGCTGATAGTTACCCTGCATCCCTGTGGTTCATCAGCATGGGAGTGGGCTGACTCGCTTTGACAAGCTACTCCTCTTCCTTGACTGACCACTGGTGACCAACAGTACATTATTCAAACATGAGGTGTGACAGGTATTTAAAGTGTGTTTCCTCCTTGTCTACTTCTGCAGGATAGGGTCAGAAAATGCTGGTTTTGTTTCACAGTTAGGTTGGGGTTGCTACTGATAATACTGATAAAGCCATGATGAATATAGGATGTAAGTTTCTCTTGTGCATAGGCATATGTTTAGCAGACTTGTGTGTGAATCTCCACAAGTTCTCTCAAGAATTTTTGGTGGGGTATATTAGACCCCATAAATATGTACTTTGATAGAACACTGAATTTATTTTCTTTTATTTTCTTCTGCCCCCAGTTTAGCAACTCATACTAACTGCCTGCCATGCTTTTTCCTCACTTTACTTCTAACCACTTACTAGTCACGTTTATGTTGTAGCTATGATGTTTTGGACAATGCAATGGTTTCAAAAGGGTCGGGGAATTAAGCCACTACTGCTATTTCTTACACTTAAATGGGCAGTTCTCTTCCCCCCCACCCTCACCCTTCCCCCAACACTACACGGTATAATGCCAGCAGAAAGCATTCATACAGCTGTTCAAGGGCCTTATCTGGCAGAAGACTGATTTTACACTTTTCCCTGCTGCTGTTTTCTCCCACACAGTCACAGATTGTCACTTAATTTGTCTCATAAGAAGGAATAGGAGGGTCAGTGCTTTTACTTGCTTAAGAAGTTCATGGAACAGCAGTTCAGTGGAGGGGCCTGGCAGTGTACCAGCAAGAATTAAGGGGTGTTATTGATACTGGTGTTTTCCCTCTAAGTGGTTGTTTAGAGTTGTTTTACTTCATTAATATTCTGAATTTTTATTGTATCCTTATTAAGGATTTTAGGCAAACTCCTTGTTCTGTTTCAGAGCTAAAGATACTACAGAGCTTCCTTGAACAGTATCAAGGACTGGAAAAAAAGAAAAAAGATGGCTATAGACGACAAAGCTTTGTAGCCAATTTAAGGGTATTAGAGGTTTTGCACTTGACAAACAACCTTGGCTGTCATAGTGTCATCTAGATGTACAAGGGATGACAAAGTCTAAAACTCATTTTCTGTTTAACTAATTGTTCCCATGGACTGGAGGTATGTTTGAAGCTTGTCCTTCCATAAAACAGCTTGGGATGGACCCTGCTGACCATGCTGTCCTGCTAGGACACTAAGGCAGCTGCATACTACTGACTGTAGGAAACCAGCTGCTGCAGGATTAGAGCTCCTGGAGATTGTAGAGAGATGGTGTCCCGATGTCGTGCGGGTGTCACCTGGGCTTGCCAGTGTGATGTGGCATAAGTAGTGGCGATGGATAATGTTGTTTATGTTGGAATGGGGAGGCCATGGTTTATGGGACTAGTCCTTTCCTCATCCTCTTATTACAGACAGAATGTCGTAATTACGTGCGTGTCTTGCAACAGCTGAATGATACTTTCCTCTACGTGTGTGGAACTAATGCATTTCAGCCAACATGTGATTACCTGGTAAGAATTGTACATGTTTTGACCCAGCAACAGCTGTAACTTAAAAGCAGCTCAGGTAAACAATGAGTTACCCTTCTTTCCCAAAACAGTTACAGTGAAGATTCAACTGCATTGTCTAACTGCAGATGTACATCTTCTTAGCTTTCACACTTCTTCATGTATTTTGTGTTAGCACGAAACCAGTTACTGAAACTGAAATGACATCCTTTGCAACTTCCACTCACTACTGAATCTCCTTGAAATGTCTCAGATTTCTGTCTCTGCTCCTGGCTGTGCCAAAGCTGTGTAGTCCTGAATCCTTCAGAGTGACGTCTTGGCACAGAATTAAAACTCCCTTTTCTCTCCACTGACTCTAGTATCATTTCCCTTGTAATTCTTTGTGTCTTTAGCTTCCAGTACTTTCATTACACAATTTAACTGATTACTTCCCCAGTACTGTGGCTACATTTCAGCTTTGTGATCCTTATTCTCTTTTTTAAGGGTTTTTAAGGGATTTATAAAGTAGCAGCCAAAGTACTCTATTGCTTTTTAAAGCCTTTTTGGATTATGCCCTATCTCACAAATTTACCATCATCTCAGAAATTGCTTAATATACCTCAGAAAGCTTTCTTGATTTCTAAGACTCTCCACATTTTTCAAGCTAATTGGATAATTGCCAGCTCTTTCTATGTATCAGTTAACTTCTCTGCCTTTCTCACTGTCTACCTTTTTTGGGTGCTCTTTCTTGAGGTCTGTCTGGATTTAACTTTTCATCTTATGCTTTTTTCTACTTCCACCATCACAAATTATAGGATCACATTTTTTCTCTGTCTTTGAGACTTGGTAAGATTTTCTGAAAATACATATGTCTTCTATGATTTTACACAAAATGCCTTTGATGCTGGAAGTTGATGATATAGCCCATTATTTAGTGTTTAGTTTTTAGCTAACTTTGCACAAGTTGAGTGGCTGAAAAAGTGCTAATACTTGTTTCATGGTTTTCAACAGAATTTAATTTCATTTGAACTTGGAGGTAAAAATGAAGATGGTAAGGGCAGGTGTCCATTTGATCCTGCTCAAAGCTACACATCTGTTATGGTTGGTAAGTTCAGACTTCACATTCCTTGTTCTTACATTTAAAAATGTTCTGTCTTTTCCACTGTCACGTTCCAGGCTGTTGTTATCAAAATGGTGGCTTGCATCCATATTTTTTTGTCTGTGCAGTGTATCTGTATAGATGTTAAAAACTTATGTAGTCAACCTAAGCATGTTTCTTAAAAGGAGAACTTCAAACTCTAGGTTGTTTTGGAAGCAATTTCTAAAATACCAGTTTTCAGACTGTATTTCTAGATGTTAAACATACTTAATCTGGATAGTCTAAATGTACTTAGACTGCCCTTCTAGTAGTATCAGTTGCTGTAATTTCAGAAATACAACAAGCACTATTGTTAGCTTCCCTGAAGACATGCTACAGAATAGGGAAGCGAGATATTTATTGCAAATGTACTTACTACATGGAAACTGAATCTTAATTTGGAGAAGTCAGAATTTGTGACTGTTACCTGCATGTCTCAAGATCGTAAAAGAGAAGCTCAACATCACTTGAAACAGGAAATGAGAAAAAGAATAACATGCTCCCTGGATTGTGCCTGTACAAATCGAGTTTGAGTGATGGCATGGAAAGAGAGAAAAATAATTCTAGACTTCTGGTGCATTTAAGTAAATTTGGATGTTTTAAGATAAACTGTAGGTTTTCATGTTAAATGTCAAAATGCCACAAAAACAATGTTGACTTTTTTCAGTTCTCATGTTAGAGCAATAATAATAATAAATCCAACTGTGGAAGTGTTAGCTTGAGAATGATTGACGGAAATGTAAACATAAAAGACGTGTCTAGGGCAATCCATAGGAAATCCATGTTTACCTTTTCTTGTGGGAAGTTAAAGCTTACGTATCCTCACAAAATTTTATGTACTCTTTTTGGTATCCAGTCCAGAAGTTCTAATATTTGTGGTTTTGTGTTAAAGATGAGGAGCTTTATTCTGGGACTTCTTACAATTTCTTGGGAAGTGAACCTATTATTTCACGTCACTCTCATCAGAGCCCTCTGAGAACAGAATATGCAATACCTTGGCTTAATGGTAAGTGAGCTTGAAAGCTGGCCCTAACAAGTTACTTTTTCTTCCTCATTATCACACCTACAGAGTTTGAGTGTCTTACCTGGGTGAGGAGAAATTGTCTGATGTCTCAAAGAGATGGATTTTGTTGTACTGGCATACACTGAGTGCATGCCCCCATGCATGCCACCAAGAGATTGTATTTTGAAATTTCAGGATTTTTATCAGCACTGACGACGAAAACAGCTTCAGAATATACGTGTTTCAACTTGACATTAATGGTTTATTTCTAACCTACTTGTTCATCCTTGCAGTAATGCAGCTGAATTATGATATGGTAAGGGACAGAATGGTTTTGGTCTTGAATTTATTTTTAAATTGAGCTGATCATAGTTCTTGACACTTGAAGTTCCCAAATTTCAAAATTCACTGAATTTTGTGAATTCTCAGAGGATTGAGGCTTTGTGCCAAAAAGGACCAAAACCATGACCACTGTCCAAAAAGTATAGGATTCTGAGTTTTGTAATACATGTTGTAATGGCACTGTCATTTTAGTGCTTCAGCTAATAGCTGAAATAGAAGTGAGGCAGGCAAGGGAAGGGTTTCTATGCCCATTAGAAAACCACATTTGAGTGTGGACTGAAGAATGCTGAAGTAATGAGCTGTCAGATCATAGAGATCTCTCAGGTATCTTAGTGCTTTCCCATAGGTTTTGTGGGGTTCTGGGGGTTTTTTTCTGTTTCTGGTTAGTTTTTTGGTGGTTTGGGTGTTTTTTTAGAAATCCTATTCATATTATGAACATCAAGCTGTAGAAGTAAGTCAGCGAGTAGAGAGGAGGTAAATGCAGTGTGGAGTTTGGGTGAAAGACAACTTTTGAGGGTCTTTGAGGAAATCAAGTTAGTCACATATGTAATCAAAAATTCTTCTGTTTATGTCTGTAGAGCCCAACTTTGTTTTTGCTGATGTGATAAGAGCAGATCCAAACAGCACAGATGGAGAAGATGACAAGATATACTTCTTTTTCACTGAGGTGTCTGTGGAGTATGAATTTGTTGGAAAATTGATGATTCCAAGAATAGCTAGAGTATGCAAGGTGGGAGATAGTTCAGTTTATTTTCACTATATCTCGTAATATAGATATATATTATGTGTGCATGTTAAAAAGCATTCATTATTCTGACTTCCTGCCATGTAAATGGAGGTGGAGTGTAGTAAACCTCATTAAATGAGCCGTTCTAGTCAGTTTGTTAGAACTGAGAGGGCCTACTGGTTGCTTTGTAAATAAATAGTTGATACTGTTTTGCACAGTTGTGACATTGCAGCACATCTGGAGGTTCTGCTCTTCTCTGGGAGAAAACGAAGCAACCATGACAAAACCCAGCAACAGAAAAAGTGTTGCTCCAGTTGTCATTGTTATTTTTTTTTAACAAGTATAACTCCCTGTGAAGAAGTGAGTTTGGTTGGAGCTGAGCAGATAGGATGTGTGTCAAATGATTTTGAAGTAGCTGTATGCAAACACAACTGTAGCTGTGTCCACAGCAAAATAATTCTTGGCTGTGGTGTAGCAGATAGGACTTCTATGAAACTGCTACGCCTGCCAGAGCCTGAAGGGAAATGGTCACCAGCAGCCTGATTCTGTCACACTTGCTGTGCTTAAGCCTCAATGTGTTAAGCTGATTCAAGTACAGTCTCAGGAATGCTGGTTAAAAGTCTTGCTGATGGAAGTGTTTTCACCAGAAAAAGTTTATTTAACAAAAATTTTTTCAGTGGAATGTATCAATTTCCTTTTTTTCCAACAGGAAATTTACCTGCCTGTTTCATTTTTATGAAGTTGAAAGTTTTGTTTTGACTTTACTGTTTTGTATTTAAACAGGGAAGTCAAAACAGCAATAACAAGTTAGTGCCCTTGAGATTTTCATTAAACAAGGAGCTGGAGGCAGGTTTAGATGGGGCTTACTGTGGCACGCTGCCCGCTGACAGTTTGTACACACTTTTAAAAGGGAAGTATTGTGGAATATGAGAGCTTCATTTACTATATTGTTATGTATTTCAGACTGTTTGAAATGGAAATTAGTAGCAGATTGCAAATCTATAAGCACTTACACTTAATTTTTAAATAAATTTTGCAGATTTCCTTTAATACATTGCATACACCATTGGATGATGAATGGAAATATTAAATGGAAATATTAATACTGTTTCAATATGCCCTTCTATAAGAGAAGTATCAGAGCTACAGCTCAATTATCAAATATTTTGAAAAACACTTCTAGTCAATATATCTGAACTTTAGCCTTGGTACCTGCAAATCCCTAATAATTGTGGCAACTGCTAGAAGGATTATACAATTGCTGGATTTCTTCTAATGAAATTAACAGTGTGAGGCAACTCTTAAGGCATATTGCAGCATTTGAATTTAAATCAGCTTTGATGTCACAGAACAAATACAGTATTAGGTATTTCTCTTAAAGGACAGCATAATACTTCCATGCTTGTTTTACTTTTTTCCTAATGAACACTGCCCATCTCGGTTTTTCCAAGTGATGCTGAAGTACGGCTCTTCATTAACCCTAATATTTCATCTTCCCTGTATGTATGATAGAAATAATTTTGCATTTTTTCTGTTGATCCAATTTTCCTGTGGCTTCTATGCTGTTTTGTTTGTGAATGTGTTAACATTTTTTGCTGTTGCTATAGATGAAATATTATAAAACATCAGGGCTTAGTAATTGCATGCTATATAGCAGTGGTTCTTAAATGCAAAAGGGCTGCTAGTTTTTTTCACAAACACCTTTTTATTTTTTTAATACCATAAGAGGGACCAAGGAGGATTAAGGACCTTGCAGAAAAAATGGACTTCGTTTCTCAAGGCCAGACTGATTTGTACCATCCCTGACAAGAATTTAATTTTCAATGTTATCAATGATGTTTTTATTCTCAAATCTCCGACTTTGAAGGAACCAGTGATATATGGAGTCTTCACCCCACAACTGTAAGTGTGGTATAGCCTTTTCCTGGATAAGTATCTTCAATCTCAGCTGGCTACAAGAGAGTGATAATTACTTATATGTTTTGTTGGGTTTTTGTTTTTTTCCTAATTTCTTTCTGAATTAATAGGAATAATGTGGGATTGTCAGCAGTGTGTGCATACAATCTGTCTACTGTAGAAGAGGTTTTCTCAAAAGGAAAATACATGCAGAGTGCTACAGTGGAACAGTCTCATACTAAGTGGGTACGATACAATGGGGAAATTCCGAATCCTCGACCTGGTGCGGTAAGTTTCTGTAGTCTTGGATCTGATGCCTTTTTAATGCTCAGGAGGAAACAGACTAGGGAATACGAGTAACCTACTAATGAATCATTTGTTTGCCCTCACCTGGTTACTTCTTGTAAAAGCTCCATAGAAAAACACTCATGTGATATGTTCTGAACTTTTTATCTGGGAATCAAAGTCTTGCGAAGGGGTTTTGGGTTTTTTAAATCTAGAATTAAGTTATTTGCTTGTTTTGTATTTCATTATTTTGTTAATAACTTTCTCGTTGTGCAGTAGAACTCAGTTTACGCTAGCAGTATCATACACTTCTTAGTTCAAATGAAAAGTAGTATAGCAACTGTTGCATTGTCTCAGTAGAACCAGCATGTTTATCTAATGTAGTGCACTGCTCTGTGAACTCAAACTTTCCTAGAGCTCTTTCAGACATTTTTACTTCCTTATGTTCCTTACAGTCATACTGTTGCTAATGCTGAAAGAGGTGATGGTTAAAAGTACTGAAGGTGCATGAGAGCATGGAAGGAATATTTTCCAAGAATGTATTTTGGACCCAAACAAACTGTAGTCCAAAGCTCAGGGATTAGTACATCCCTGGGGCCAAAGTGCTGTGAGACCTGAGGACCTTCCTTGGTACAATGAGTATACTGTACAGGTGTGGTTACTGGCTAGAATAATGTGGAGAAGAAAATTGATGCAATTGCTGTTAATTGTCTTCATTTTGTGTAAGTAAGTGATACAATTTGGTTGTCTTTTTTTTTTACCCTCCCCTGTCCCCACTTCTAGTGTATAAACAATGAAGCCAGAGCATCAAACTACATGAGTTCTCTGAATTTACCAGACAAAACACTGCAATTTGTTAAAGATCATCCTCTAATGGATGACTCAGTGACCCCAATGGGAGACAGACCTCGGCTAGTAAAGCGAGATGTGAAGTATACACAGATTGTAGTTGACAGAGTCAGAGCACTCAATGGCACCATCTACGATGTTATGTTCATCGGTACTGGTGAGTTCTGCAAAACACCTAGTTTTGGTGATGCACTGTAGTTTTCTTAGAGAAACTCTTCAGTTTTCTTTAGTTTTCTTAGAAAAACTCTTGAGATTTCTGTGTTTAAAAAGGTAAGGTAGCAAAAGTAATGGACAATCTTAAGTGTTTTGAAAAAGTATTGCAGGAAAAGAGCTGCAAAGCTTAAGTGAGTTCAGCAAAACCAAACAATATAATCCCCAGCCGGTCATTCTGTGTACCAAAACGTCATTTCTTGCTCGGAGGTTCTGATGGTGGCAAGTTTAATGATTGCCTTTGACATGTAGTTGTTCTGCTGAACAGCAAGTAGATTATTGAGACAACTTATAGCAATTGCGAAGGCATTTTTCCTGCCTATTTATTTCAAGGATCTTACTTAAACATATTCCTGTGTTGTTTCAGATCGAGGAGCCCTGCACAAAGCTATCAGCTATGAAAATGGAATGCATATTATTGAAGAAACACAACTTTTCCCAAATTTTGAACCAGTCCAAACTCTCTTGCTTTCATCCAAAACAGTAAGTGGTATAAGCATCACAGCATTCGTCTCCTTTTGTTCTTTCACAAAACATTCTTTGTACCATTTTGTGACCTTGTGACGAGGAGACCATCACTGTGCATAGAGCCAAAGGCTGCATTTGTAGCTCACTGTGCTGCAGCAATGACATATTGCCTGCTGAACTTAAGTGTCTTTGGTAGGTGGCAAGCTTGTGAAGGTATTTAGATCTTCATGGGGAGTGGCTGGGGGAGCACAGATAGCCAGGTCTTTGCTTGGTTTCCATGTGCAGAAGCAGGAAACTGTAAGGTGTTTTAAGAAATCAATTTCAGGTTTGGAGTGATGTAAAAAACCCGACCCCTTGTGGCCACTGCAGATTTGTGAGGAAAAATCCCCAGGGCTGGGGTTAGCAGAGGAGTGGTGTGTGGTTCTGAGGAAACAGACCTAAGAAGAGAGAGCAGTCTTCTAGCATAGTGATTCATAATTGTGTGGTTAATTGATTTCTGCTGTCCCAAATCTTGCAGACTCCTTCCTGCATGCCAGTTGTGCCATGAGAGCAGTCACGTTGCTGCAGCTGTGGGTGAAGATCTCTGGTGAGGTCCTGTCTGCCCAGTGGGGCAGCAGCTGCAGCTGCAGCTGGATGGCACAAGAGCTGGTGCACGCTCCAAACCTGGCAGCTGTCCTGAACTGTTTATCACTTGCTTGGTTTAATCCTAGAGTGCTTTTGTGACCATAGGAGGTTGGTCACTGTTTGTAGTTTGTACATGAGTTAGGTTCTTGCCCCTAGTTACTCAGACCTTCTCATCCATGAATAGATCTGTCTATGCCTAAAGTCACTTATGGCATCAATGAGGTTTTGTGGGTTTCAGAGAAGGAATGCCTCTTTTGAAATATCCAGTAGTAATGCCAGCATTCAGTAGCTGTCTAGTGATCCGTAAGTACTCTGGAGGTAGGGACTTAGGAATACTTTGAAACAGCTTTTATTTTTGCGTTTTTAATGAAATATTGCATGTCAACATGATCAGCTCAGTGGAACAGAGCTTTATGGTGTAATTTTTACAAGCTCATCCGGCATGCTTATTTATCCTTTCATGCTTATAATATAAAGAAAGGACAGAGTATGTTTTTGATAGACAAACGAAAATCAGGATTAAAAACATCTGTGCTTAGTTTTCTATAAACATGTTTGTATTATTTTTGCGTGATGCATCACACTCACAACTCATTTGTATATCTGTGCAGATACGTGTTTTGTGTGTGTACATCTATATACATAGATATACACACACATACACAAAATATTTGCTTAATCTGCAAAAAAAAAGTTTCAAATTTCTTGCTTGACAGAAAGTTTTGGAATTTGCTCTGTCATAGAAGATAATGATAGATAGCTCTTCTAATATATATACTAATACCCATTCTTCTAATTGTGGGATTATTCCTATGCTGGCTTATGATATGCCTCTTTCAGGGAAGTGCAAAGAAAGAGATGGGCATTAAGCCTGATACCAAATACACATCATGTAGCAATTTCAGCACACACTTGGAAGGCTGCTGTAGGAATAATGGCATTGAGTTTATTCCCTCTGTGTCCAGTTGCCACATACTCACTGGGGTAATGCTGCCCAGTACATTCTCATAAAACCAGAGGTCCTTCTCACTGATGGGGAGTGGGAGGTTGGGTCAGCTGCCAGAGTCGTGGTAACTGACTCTGATCATAGTACCACCCATAGTCACAGTCTCACCCAAGCAGGGATTCCTGCTGCTTCCCAGCCTGAAAACACAAGTTTCTGCCTCCACAGTCAGTGGCTACCGGAGTCCATCACAGAGCTGGTATTGTGTTACATGTCGTGGCATCCCACAGTAGCAGACTAACCACAGAAGGCTAATAATTACCCTGATGGTGGGCTTTAGGCCTGTCTGGAGTCAGTGTCCTTTCTGAGTGCATTTTTCAGTAGTCTCCAGGTTGTTACCATAGTGTGTGGAGGGTGGTGGGAAGTCAGATGAGCCCACACTAGATCATCTTAACTCCTGCTTGACTGGAAGGTGTGTCTGGATTATTTTTTAAATAGTTTGCTCAGCTCACTGCATGTTCTCTGAACTCTTGGATGTATGAGTTGGGAAACATGCCAGGACACTACAACTCATGCGCAGTGTTGCATTGTTGCAGTGTTGTCTGGCAGAGCACTAAAGAGATGAGCAGTGCTTGGTGCACTGTGGAAATCTTTGTGAAATCCTTCTGTGAGCACTGCAGCATAGTCCAACACTAATCTGTGTTAAATTTCAGGATGGAAGAATGCATTTGAATGTTTGTTTGACTGTTGTTCAAACTGTACCTTCCAGCAGTGCCAGCAGATTTTCTGATCGTGTTTTATCTTACATTTCCAGTGTCAAGAGTTTCCCTGAAAGCTGTTTGCACACTTTATATGCAAGAAGGATTCAAACTAATCTGTGCTTGGTTTTGCAACCTCATCTAGAGACTTACTTATGATTGTTGCATTATAGACACTGTCCTGTTGGGAATTCTTGTGGCAGAACTTCCTTCCGTCCTTAGTTGAAGGAGCAGAGCATCAGTGAGCCCCAAAATCTAAATGCAGCCATAAGATGCTCTGTCAGTTCTTTTCTTAAGGGTGTTTATGATGTCAAAACCAAATGTCTGTATCTGAACATGACATTTTTGAAGAATGTTTCTGTGCTTTAAATCTTTCCTTGGATGTCTGCTCATCACCTTGTGACCTGCTGGAGTCTAGTATGTCTCACTGCAGACATGACTGAGTACATTTCTGTACACTGAGATCTGTACAATTGCAGTACAGGAAAAGCAGTTCCATGCTTGTATCCAGCTCATTTGCCTGACAGTTGCAGTAGGGTGCTGATAAACCTGCTTGGTATTCTGCTCAGGATGAAGCCAGCCCACTGCTGAGGTGGGTTGTACCATTCAGCTTTCTATGCAGAGCCTCTAAAAAGGAGTAGTGGGTCAGTCATGGTAGATTTGGGTTGCAGCACAGGCCCCTTTCTTGAGGCTTTACCTTATAATATATAAAGTCACAGTGTACCTTTAGCCATCATTTCTCCTGAGCTCTAAAGCAGATGAGTGAAATACAGCAGCTGCCTGCCCTATAATGAGGATGAGAGTGGTCTTTTCCTGCTGTGCTCAAGAGTCAGACTGCTTTGGGATCACCAGCAGCAATGGTTCAACAACCATTGTGATTATTTTGCCCCTCTTCTCAGTGTCTTGCCAGTGCTGTTTCCTTTGAATACTGCGGGTGTTCTTCCTTAAGAAGCATTTGACTCTCATAAGGATGATGCTGATGTGGCTGCAGAGACAGGCTGGCTAAAGAGCTGAAGGCAGTAGGGCTGCTTTGGGTTAACAGGAGCAGCTCTACTGCCTGCTCAGTCTTGTGTGTGCCAGCTGCAGCCTTGTCACCAGCACAGCCTTCCCTTGCCTCAGAGAAGGATTACTGCATTCACATTTCTGGAAATGCTGATAAAGTCATAGTCTTAGACATGGTTGCTTTCCACTATCTGTCCAGCTTCTGGTTGTCTTTTTACTCTTTCAGCATTGCTGCACTATTTCCAAGATAACTTTCTAGAAATCAAAGATGGTCAAATGCTTACTCTCCTGAGGCACCACTTTTACAAAAAAGGCTGTATATATGCATCTCTTTAATAAAATTCAAATTGTTCCATGAATTGGTTGTTTGAGTCTGAGAAAGTGATTGGCTGTGATGTTTTCTGTTGTGCTGTGTTTTCTTTAGGGCAGAAGATACCTCTTTGCTGGTTCAAATTCTGGTGTGGTGCAGTCTCCAGTGGCATTCTGTGATAAGTACACCACCTGTGTTGACTGTGTTTTAGCAAGGGATCCTTATTGTGCTTGGAAACCTCTTGAAGCCTCCTGCACTGATATTTTTAAAGAAGGTGAAATGGAAAGGTAATAGTATCTTGATTACCTTACAGTTACAGTCAATATTTAATCAGTCTTGTCCCTTACTGATAACTGGAATTTTAAAAATTTAATGTTTTCAAATACAGAGTTTTTCCCTATTCATTTATGTCTGCTAGTGCTGTTTAGATGACTCTTACTAGTACAAGGCTGTAGGCAGACTTTAGGGAACAAGATTTCAAGTTGTAATGGTTGTCTTCGTTTTACAGGAGCTGGATTCAAAACATAGGTGGAGATGCATCTTCCTGTTCTGGTGAGTTAGTCTTTGATGAGCACCCTCATATGTCTAGGTGGAGTGGTGAAAGAGTTCTATTTAGTTCAGCTTTGCTTTTGTGATTATCTGGATATTCATTTACATTTTAATAGGTATGGGATTCTGCTTTGAATATTTGAGCATCTGTACAACCTGCATGTTGTCTTAAAACATGTCTGTGTTTGTATGCATTTCAGTGTGCAGTGCACAACCCCCTGAAATGAATGGGGGCACCTCAACAATGACTTGTGAATGAAAGCAATACCAGAAGTACTTCTATTGCAGAGGCCTCTGTGTCTTTGATGCAGCATTTGACATTCTACTGTGAGCTTTGACAAGTGCTTGGTTATTGCTGCTAGATCAGATTAAATTATTCTGAAAAAAAAAGCTGTTTTTATGGGGAGAAGGGAGGGGGAACTCAGAACATGATATAGAGCAGGTTAAATACCTTTCCATAGTTCTTTAAAACAAGTAACCACAGGTCCTTTCTTTATCGTATGTGCTGCTGCCACCAGATCAAGGAGATCATAAAGTGTAGTAGAGTTACAGGAGATTTTAGCTGCAGTAAAAAAAAGCTCTTAAGAGTTAGATGTACTCGCTTTTTATTTATAATGCAAGCAAAGCGTGGACTGCCATGAGAGCTTTGCTTGCTATTTTTTTTGTTAACTTACGGCGTGCCATAAGTTGTGAGTGTGCTATAAGTGCAAATACCCATTTTTTCAGAAGAGAGTTAGTAGTTCAGTTTTCTCTTGGGTGCTTTGTAGTTGCTGCTTTATTTAAAATGCACTGATTGGATATAAAATGAGGCCAGGTACAGTGTCTTTTCAAAACAATGACTTCTCAGGTGCACACTCAGTTGTGGATCAGTGAGGTCTCACCTTTATCTAGGAGTGGAGGCCATCTTAGAGTTGAGGTGTCCTATCTCGTAGTTTGTCTTGATGTTCCACGTGCAGCTTGGTATTCCACTGAGATTCTTGCATGCTGTCCACCTGGTCTTGTGAGGTGAATGCCATAATCTTCATGCTTCCAGTAAGACTGTAACACAGTCTGGTGAAGCTGTACAAATTAGAGCAAACTGGAATCATTGCTGATACTCTGCACATTTATTTTGATGTTCCAGATAAAGTAAGAGAGAATCCCCTACAGCATACATTCAAGCATGGGAGCACAGCAGAACTCAAGTGTTCTCAAAAGTCCAATCTGGCACAGGTAGTTTGGAAGTTCAAAGATGATGTGCTGAGAGTGGAGAGTCCCAAGTACCGTCTGCTGGAGAAGGCACTGCTCATCTTTAATTTATCAGAAGGAGACAGTGGTGTTTACCAATGTTTGTCAGAAGAAAAAGTCAAAAACAAAAAATTTTCTCAAGTGCTGGCTAAGCATGTTTTGGAACTGAAAAAAATGCAGCATACCACGGTGGGCCCCACCACGACAGCTGCACCAACAGAAGGTAATAACGATGTGCCAAAAGTATCAGCTGTGTCAACCGAGGGGTCCACTGCTCACATCTCGACCACTCACATGGTACCAGTAACGACAGCAAGGATTTTAACAAAGCCCATTGGCCCTGTCCTGACAAGTGTAGCCTCCAACACAGAGCTCTTCAATTCAATTCCTGATGCAGTCCCGGAAAAGACAATGTTCCTCAAGTCAAATGATAACTTCCTGTTGATGTTCCTCTTCCTCTTCTTTTTCATTCTCTTTCTGTGCCTGCTCTCCTACAACTGTTACAAAGGCTACTTGCCAGGGCAGTGCTTGAAATTTCGCTCTGTGATGCTGCTTGGTAAGAAGAAAACGAAGTCAGATTTTTCTGATTGCGAGCAAAGTGTGAAAGAGACCCTGGTGGAGCAGGGCAGCGTCAGCCACCAGAGCGGGGAGCAGCCCAAGCCTGCGCACGACACCGGCTACGAGACGGAGCCCGACTGTGGGAACAGCCAGCTGCAGGCTGGGGATTCCCAGGCGTCCCGTGAGGCCAAGGACAAGCCCTTCGATGTCAAATGCGAGCTCAAGTACGCCGACTCGGACGTGGAGGGGGACTGAGGGACCCCGCTGTCCCTCTTGGCGGCGGAAGCGAGCTGTGGTCCTGCGGCTGGCTATTTGAGCACGGAGAGCCTGGGTGTGACAGCTGAGCCATAGCAGGGGTTACATGCTTAAGCTGTACAGCAAGCCAATTTCTGTTCAAATCTCAACAGATTAGAGAAGTGTACTTGTCTGGAGACCATGGCATCTTGTGTTGTACTGTCTTTTTTTCTGGTTTTTTTTTCAAATGGCCAGTTTCAGATCACCACTTGTTTATTCCCAATCTTCCCCCCCACTGAGCACTTTGCTCTAGTGAAGGTACTTGCTTGTTCTTTGGCCATATTCTTCGGTAGAGTAAAAGTAACTCTATAATTCAGTTGGCTTTAAAAAGTACTTCAGTCTTCACGTATTTTTAGTTGCCATTAAAAAAAGATCTAGTTTAATTTTAATTCCAAATTGGAAATTGAGTTTAGTTTATCAGATTGGTAAATTATAGACTTTTGTCCAGATTGGGACATTTTTTTTCTTTGCTTCTAGTGATTGTTTTTAGTTTTATGCTTTGTGTTTTGGCACACTAGATCTCTTTAGTTGGTTAAAGTTAATTTTTTTAACTGCTCTATAAGTATCTTAGGTTTTAAGGTATAATGGGGATAGCATTGCCTTGATTTGTGTAAGACTCAGGGATAATCTTGTTTAAAGGCTCTTTTCTTTGCTGCTTTCTAGAAATTTAGGTACAACAATATCAGTACAAAACATGGAGTAAGTGGGGAATGGGGGAGGAGGAAACAAATGCTTTTCTTTTATTTTTTTTTCCTCCCCCCACCAGCCAGCCAGCTGGACATTGTCACATTTTATTTTCTATACAAAACTGGATTTATTTTTTTTTCTTTAGTTTATAGAACAGTACAGGCAAGCAACTGTCAGTTAGCAGTGACACGGAAAGAGATTTCTTGCATTGTGGAAGCAGAACAGGAATCAAGAAGAATTAACTCCAACAATTCAGCTTGTGACTCGCTGGAATGGACTGTTAGGACACAGCCTGATGAGAAAACGTTGCTGATTTTTTTCTTCTTTTCAGATTCAGAAATAACTCAGCTTCTTTTTGCGACAAATACTTGCAGCGTGACCCTTTCTGGATGATACCTTCACTCTCCTATGCAACTGGAGACTGAAACTGGAGCTGCTTAAACAATCAGTCCTTTGAACTGTTTATGTGAATCATGCCTGCTAACGTGAAAGTGTGCGTTTGTTCTCAGCCTGGTTCACAGCAGCACTGTTTGTCTGTTAAAGCATTTTATGTGTGCAGTACAGTCCTGAAGAATTGTTCCTCTCACTGCTTCTTTCTGTAAATATTGCTAGAAGTAGAATACATTTTGACAGTAAATAGCAGTATGCCTGGGCTGCTTTCTTGTGTTGAACCTTCATGCAAACATACTTTAGACCATCTTAGTGTAAACAGTTTATATTTTATAAGATTCAGTTTGGTTTTATTTTTCTATTTTTAATTATGTACATATAACAGAATAAATATTAAAATAAATTGTATTACATCTTGGCTTTTCTGAAACATGACATAATGACAGTGCTTTCCATTTGGCAAGCAGTAATGTTCCTTGTGATTTCCTTTGTGGGGGGGAATGTAAAAACTTTGTAATTAATTTGGAGCATCCTCTCAGCTTCAATTGAATGGGTTATAACCCAGCCTGGGGATATGGGAAGGATGGGAGTGAAGTGTGGGTGAAGGAGGAAAGTGCTCTTCTCTAGAGGCCTAGGGACACTTCGTCTTACTACCTTTCTAAAACTCATTTGTCTTTTTGCATTATTTCTTCATTGTGTGATGTATTTCTTGCAACTTCTTTCCTTAGTACCCTTTTACTTTCTTTTCTGTCCTCTTCTGTCACACAGCCTCATCTCCTATACCTTTCCCTCCTACTGGTACCTCCTTTTTGTCCTGTATGGGAAGTGATTCACCTCCTTCACCCATCAGTACCCAGCCTGATGTTTGGTCTAGCACAGACCCCGTAAAGGTCATGTTGTTGCCACCTTTCCTAAGTGACCAGGCACAGCATGTTAGTGTCCGGGGACCCTTCCACCTCTTCTGCCAAGCCACAGGTAAGCTGGGGGACTCCTGTATAAGCCAGCACTTTTCTGCATTAAAGGTTTAGCTCTGTCACCATATACTGTATAAATTTTACTTTTGTGATGTTTGGGGGGGGAAAACAAGAGCAAAAAGAGACAGTATCAGGATGCCCTCTTGCTCTTACCCAGAATAAGTTACTGTGAGTACTGTACTGTATAACGGAGGCTGTGATTCAACAATCCACTTTAGTATGTTAATAGTTGATTTTATTAGGTTCACTTGCATGCTGAAGGAATTTAGTGAATCAGGATTGCATATGGATGTTTAGCAGGTAGATATTGTCAGTGTGTATGCAGTTAAAAACCACACTTTTTATTGGATTTGAACTTAACCTACTTTCTGGACCAGGGTAGTAATTTGTTTTTCCATCTTATTTCAAATGGTGAAGTACATAGAGTAATAACAACTTCCATTTTATAGCAGGTATTTTATCTGAGGTGTATAGGAGGACAAAACCATTTTTTCCATAGCAATTCAGCTTTTTTTAAAAATTTTTGTTTGGATTGTTACAAATTACAATTTGCAATTGCTGGTTTACACTAAGTGTGAGTTAATGGATCGAAACAGGTCTTCATGTGTGACCTTGTTCTTTAAAAGAAGAAATTACATAGGTGGAATAATTTTAAAAAACAGTGTTATTCCATGTTGGCATCTCTATTAGTGTTACGTGGAATCAGATCAAAATGCGTAAGTCTTTATTAGCACGGATCTTAACAAAGGCACTATTTGTATTTCTGTAGCTAAAAGGAACAACAGTGAAAGGAAGGTTCTTTCATAGAATAAATCATTTCGATTGGAAAGCACTTTTCAGCAGTAATGTGTTCATTTTTGTGATAGGCAATTTGGAAACTTGGTTCTCCACCATGAACAAAAAAGTGACAATGGCACAAAATATGTAAACAATTTGATAATTGTGTTACAGACCTAGACTTTATTTTAGAATTACTTTCTTTTTCATCCAGCACTGCTCTTCTTAACATGCTGATGATGATGCTCTTAAAAATTGTCAGTAATTGTTTTTGCCTTGGTAATGAACATAAGAAGGAAGGTGCAGTGTCTTAAAGTCAGCATATGGACTCCATTCCTCAGGAAGTGTAGGGGTGGAAGAAACTCCAATAACCACCTGACATCCAAGGGATCAGTAATGGCACAGGTGGGGCAAGGTGACCCAGCTATGGAAGCGCTTCTAATGCCTTTCATAGCAGGGAAGGACTGGACTTTGTATTATGGATAGAGTTTTTGCTCCTGTTGAGAAGCAGGGCAATTGGCTGACACATCACACTCTTCCCTTACCCAGAATTATGATTTCAGTATCTTGATTTAAAAAACAAACAATCCAGCAGATGCAAACTGGGACACTGAACTGGTGCAGATATTTGCATCTTTCTGTGTCCTGCATGTGAGGATATATTCATCCTGGGTGGAGGGTGGCTAAACAATTGCTTTTGCAAGGAGGGTCTCTTTGGATTTGTTCAAATTTTTCAGTGTCTGTTGGTATTTCTTTATATTAACATAGCTTTAGTGGAACTTGATTTCTCTCAGCTGTGACTATAAGGTAAAACGTGTTTGCAAGGAGCAGAAGGGTTAAGTGAGACTGGCAGAGAGCTAAATGTTGTGTCTGGTTATCTGCAAAAAAAGATATGGCATCAGTAAATGTATGATGCAAATATGTAGATGGCCACATCATCCAGTAAAAACCTCAAAGCTTATTTTTAATTAAATTTGTAGGTTGTTATTTTATCAGAATTGCTGAATCTCTTCCTTTTTTTTTTTAATTGTGACTATCTGTTTCAAGCTGTCTGGAAACTCAGCAGGAGTTGGTGAGTTTTTTTGCTCATCTCTTACTCATCCCAAGTGTTTTAACCGGAAAGCTTGCCTAAGGATAAGACTTTACAACCTTTTAACTGGCTCATTTCCATAAGGTAATGTTAAGTGGATACAGCACAAACAGCACTTGTGGCAAACTGCTACATTTTTTCTGAAAAACAAGTTTTTTCAAGCATGGAATAGTCCTGCCCTTTTGGAAAAGGGAGGAATAAATCTCCCTTCACAAATTTTCTCCCAGTTTGTCTCTCTTTAGTCCCCCAAAGAGTTTCACATTTCTCCAGAGACATGTCTGCCGTATGTGCATGGGCAAACATTAGGCTTCCTGTGTACTTTCTCTAATAAGAAATCTTCTCACTCATTACAGAAATTTTTAAGCTTTTAGAGGCAGTTCAGGCAAGCTTCAGATAAACTGAACAAAATACTACACCATTTGGTTCAGGGGAAAGACAGTGGGTTAGTCATGTACGCACCTGCTGTGTAATTTCTCTGGTGTGCTGTGACAAAATTAGGTATAGTAGGAACAGCTTTTTTCTAGTTTTGGTTCTGCTTGAAGACGTTTTATTGGTACCTCCTCCCCCATCTTTAGAGTAGTATCTCCATGTCCATAACTTCACAGAGAAAACTAAAATACAGTGAGTTGTGCTGTGCAATGGTTCAAATGCTTTTATAATCAGAAATGCTGCAGCACACTGTGCTTAACCTGCAGATCGAGCCTCTCTGTGTCCAAGGTGACTCCCTCCCTTAGTTTATCTGCAGCTGGACATTTTACATATTAGATTGTTTTCAGTCTTGGTAAAAAAGTAGTAGTGTGAACATAAAAATTCTGTGAACTTGGAAATACACTTTCAAGAAGTTGTTATTTCATGGAGATACTGAGATGGGTATCTGGTAACGCCCACGTATACAAGGCCTGTGGTTATGCTATTTTAGAAGGAGTACAAGAAAGTTTCCCACATTTGTGGAAGAAAAGATCCATAACTTGCAAGAATCAGAACTGCAAGTGGTTCACTAGAGATTCCTCTTTGGTGGAGCCTGAAGTTGCACTGAAAGACACACAGAAGGGTGGGAAAATACAAAATACAACACAGTGAAAATACACAATGCAGTGGGCTGCACTTCAAGAGGACTGCTGCAGACCAAGTAAGACTCTTGACAAAGCACCTGCAGAGCGAGTCTGAAAGAGACCAGCCCCAGGCTTGTCCAGGTGGCTGAGGGCTGCCTGTGCTGTGTCACCAAGTGCTGGTGCATTGCAGGTCTCAGCAGAAGGGCTCAAAAGTCATATACCCAGCTAAGCCTGATTTTTTTCCCCCAGAGGAGGAAGTTGCCTGTCAGACACTGACTTACCCATGGAAATGAGTAATTCATTCTTGGGTGAGGTTTTTCTGCATCATTTGCATGATTGCATCAGTCATGGTGCCCTGGGGTGGTCTGGTCTGGTGTAGACCTTAGTCAGGAGTCACATGAAGGTGTGCAGCTTCCAGAGCAGAATGAGCCTGCCTAGGAACTTTCTTTGTGCTGGACAAAATGTTTGTCCGGAAAGACAAATGGTAGCATTTAAATTACAGCATGTCAATATCTTATAATTGACTTTAGTTGGGTTGTTACTTTTCTGTTCTTACAAGAACACAAATATCAAATAGCAGTTTTTCATACACTTATGCTTTATAACCAGCTGAAGCTTGTAAGTGGCTCTTAATTATGGCTATGAACAGATAGAGTGTTAGTTTTTGAAATATAATAATGATTTAATAGCCTTAAAAGGAGGAGCTCTACATCTTCCAGGACAAATTAATCCACTGCACAAATATTTCAAAACTTTATAAAATTTTCAAATTTTTACACAGTATGGTTTGAGATTTACACAGTGATGCTTTCCAGAAGTTAAACACATTACTTTAACCTGTATGCTTAATAAATGGTCGTTTTACCTTCCTGTGGGAATGGTAAGTTTGCACCTTATTAAACAGTTTCATATCTCACTTTATGAATTGTCTTCTCTACAGATCTTTGGTGTTCTCTATCACATGTGCTTCAACTTAATTTCGTTGTCTTTGGGTAAAATTATCTTGTAGCTGTTAATTCATAGTTTTGTGGTTTTGTACTATTTTTTTTCAATTAATTCTGCACTGACTAAACATGGCTTAACAGCACCATGGTACTACAAAACCATTCCTGTGTGCAGATCTCTGACATGCCACCTGTTCATTGTTATTTGGGATGCATCTAGAAGACAAGTTGAAAAATCAAGATTGTTCCTTTAATATATAACACAAAAAGTGTTGGAAGTTTTATAAAATTGGGTAAATATTGCAGATCTATTTTACATAAAATTCACAGACATTAAAGATACCCTTGTTACTTTAGATTGTGATATCTTAGGAGTATAATTTTCTTACTACAATGCTGGCATTTCTTTATTCAGACATGGGGCCTGCTGAGACCCTCATAGCTAAGTCAGTGTGCAAAACCAACAGCATTAAACACCTTTGGAAGTGCTGCTGTTACCTGAGCTCTGATGGCTTCCTTCATAGCAATTTCGGCAATAAAATTGAAAATTAATTTTTATTAGGACTGTGATGTGGATGATGCATTCATAAGTTCTGGCATCAGCAGCAGATTTTGAAACATTTCTGGAGAAATTTCCTTTGCTGTGTAGTTTTATGTGTAAAGGCTGCGGTCAGGCTAAAAATATGTGGAAAGGTATGCAAGAAGAACGCCTTTTCGGGGTTTTGTTGTTGTTTTGGGGTTTTTTGGTTTTGTTTGGTTTTTTGTTTGCTTGCTTTTGTTTTGTTTTATTTTATATTAGTTTTCCAGTAAAGACTAGAATAAACTCAGCGTAAAAATATTTCAAACATAAGGCAAATTAAAAAGCATCAGACATAAAATTAAAAGGGGAAGAGCAAGGAAAAGAAGTAGAACCGAAAGTGTCTTCTTGTTTTTTCCTCAGAAGATTTGTTGATCTGTCGTTTTCCTACATTTCACAGTGTGCTGCTGACTGCACTTGTACAGGTTTTTCCTGTGGAATGAATAATCAGGTGCAGTTGGGAAACATCTTGTGTGGCTTTTGGTAGTTTATAAATGATTAAAACATGAAGACCCTGAAATACCTTGGGAGATTCAGTCCACTTAGGGCTAGCAGCTGTAACCTGTAGTAGTTACTGCTGTGGTAATGTGTGTAGAGCCCTTGAGGCTGCACGTGTGCTGCAGTGTGTCCTGTGCACTCTGGTTAGTGTTTTGTACAGTCACCACTCGTGTCAGGGCTTGGGGAAATTAAGCCACTGCATAGTTTTCAGAGTTTTCTACTGATACTCTCACAGAGTTTGAATAAGCCATTCTTGGGAGAGCAACTTGTCAAAAATTCTGTTGAGGCCAAGGAAAAGAGCTGGCATCTCTGTGTGGGAGTAGTGAAGCAGCTAGCTTTGCTCTTTAGTTGTCTGGCTCAGCTTTTCAGCTGGCTTGGGGATTGGGTGCTGCATGGGCTGTCAGCAGAGATGAACTGCCTGGATCACAAAATGGGCAGTATTCTCCATTTGAATTTAATGTATGCAATTTTGGGAGACTACAAGACAAGAGAATCCACGTCAGTTTTTGTAGTGTGGCTAGGTATGTATAAAAGGAGAAGCTTGCTTCACATTCGGGTCTTTGAGATCCAAATGCCTTTTGGGATGTCTTCTCTCAGGAGGGAGAGGGATTCACTTAGGTGTGTATTTTCTTCTCTGTACCATTTTTTCACAAGAGTTTACGTGACCTCGCAGTGTAGCCTTTCATCTTTCGCAATTCATTGTAAATATTTCAACTTTTTCTCCTTGGTAATGTGGAACTCTTGATTCAGTAATGCCTCAGCTTGAAGCAGTACACTGCTAGTAACTGCTACATCCTGGCCATGATTGAGCAGCTGTATTTCCTTGCCCTGCCTAGTGACATGTGATGGGTTTGCACTGGTGTTGGAATCTGGACCATAACCACAATTCTACAGTTTTCCTCACAACATCTTATTACCCCCTTCCAGCCAGGATTGCAACCTGACTACACACACACTTGTTTTTCTTCCCCATGAGAGCTACAGCCTGTAGACTTGCAATTAATAATCCATTGGGTGTGGTGGCCAATAAGCTGAGTACTAATTTAGACCAAAGCTGACATCTCTTTTTAACTATTTCAGCAGAAACTGCTACCAGAACTGTCTCAGCATATTATTTGCATTGTCCCCACAGTGGAGATGAAAATCTCATTTCCATCTCTTCAGTTGTCTACCTGGCAAACAAAGCAAAAGTGTAGTTTGTGTTCTCTGGAGAGCAGGAGTGATTTTTGGAGAGCATGTTACTCCTAAAAATAGGTTCTCCAATTTTCTTTTAAAACTTAACATAGCAGCCTTGTTAGCTGATAGGATGGCTAATAAAAATAATTAGGCAAACACAAAGTGCCAGGGGAAGTTTATGCTGAACATCAGGAAAAAAGTTACTCATAGAAAGAGTGAGTGGGCATTGGAATGGGCTGCCCAGGGAGGTGGTGGAGTCAACATCCCTGGAAGTGTTTAAGGAAAGACTGGATGCAGCACTTAGTTCTGTTCTCCAGTTGATAAGGTGGTGTTAGGTTACAGGTTGGACTTGAGGATCTCAGAGGTCTTTCCTAATGTACTTAATTCCATGATACTGGTGAAGTGGAACCTGATTTTTTTTTGTGACAGTCCCTGGTTCTAGTTTACTCGTGCTTAATCAGTTTTTTTTTTCCTCAGACAGTTGTCTACGTTCCAATTGCAAAACTTTTTTTCTGGACACTCTCAGAGAGCATCTGAATAAATACATGAACAGTTACAGTTGCATTTTTATCTAATGGGCCAGTCAGCCATTTTCCCAACCTGCTTTTAAATTCCACTCTGTGAAGATGGATGCCATGTCCTGCTTGCACCTATGTGTAAAAAAGCCTCTAGTGACTGGTTGCTGCTTCCAGCTCTTACATGCTTCACATTTCACAGGAAGCACTTCCTGCTTTTCATCTGCCATAGTAAGGCTTCATCAACTTGTGGTGTTGATGTTACACAAAGGGATGGGTAATTTAATGAAGCACCAGGTGTCTGAAGGATATCATACATTCTTCAGTGTGAAATACTTGATATTGGAAGTAATAGTCTTTGGCATTTCAGAGAGGTCTGTTTTCTTGGCTTTTTAAAGGGACTTTTTTCCACTGCTGTCAAGCTTGTCTTCTAGAATGAATTGCCCTACTTCAACAATCAAACACCAGCCTACAAAACTACAAAAAATATGCACCCCTGTTATAGGGGTACAGGCAACGTAACTTGCACACTATTTTCAGAAAACTGCAAAGATGCTTGTCTCAATTTAAAGATTTTTTTTCCCCTACTTTTCCAATCAACTACCCTCTGATGGCTTCATTTCATACTGATTTATTATTTTGGTATCAGCAGTAATGACTCGGACTCCTACAACTCAAGAAACTGTGACCAGCCCTAAATCTTTCATTCACATATTGAGTAGTGTTGGTGGTAATGTTTCATATTAATGATTGACTAACCTCTTCCTGGGCTAACTTTGATGTCTGATTTTAAAAAAAAGCCTTCCTGCATCCAGATTATAGTGCCTTTTTAAAACTTAATCCCTGCTCCAGATGAGAGCATCCTGTATGGTCTTGGTTTTCAGAAATCTGGGATGTTTGCTTCAGTAGCATTCAGCAAAGCTGCAAGCTTGATAACAAGCACTAAATCCAGATGCAATTCTTAATCTGATGCACGTGGTGAGCTTTGAAAGAGGTTTTGGTGTGTGTTGGGTTATACAATAGAGGTTTTTTTGTAAACCTGAACTTCCTATCCCTGTGGATGGCCTCCCATTAGCAGTTCCTTGTCTAGATTATAGGAATTTTTGTAAAACAATTTTTGTTACCCTGGTAGAATTTCTCTCTGGGATACCTGTCCTTTATCTTCACTGGATTTTAATTTGCTGTCAACTTGCAGAAATCATTAGCTGGGGTGTAGGTTTTGTGATGGCTCCTGCTTTTGTATCAACTCCCCTGTGTTCAGAGTGTTTCTATGAATATTGGGGAGCCTTATTCAAATGCTACGTTTCAAGAACTGGGTTAGAAATGAGGGATACCCTGTGCTGAACCATCAGTGGTAGCATTACTCAGGTTTTACAGTGCAGCTTCACTGGGCTGCTTTTGAAATGTCTCCACAGCTCTCTGCAGATGGCAGCACTTGGCACAAGGAGCCAGTTTGGCCGGTGCTCCTTGCTCCCCCTGCCTTATGTTACTGAGCTCTACTTAATCCATAATCTACTCCTTTTAAATTAGTCTTTGAGCTGTCTTGAAAACTATCTGTCTATTAGGATGTGATGCATATATGGCAAATGCTTGAATTGGTCCAGCTTAGCAGGGTGCATCCCCATGCTGCTCTGAATCTGTTGCTGTATACTTCAGTTCTGTAAGTCTGGTTTTATTTACTTACTTCTTTTAACAGTAGGTCTAATTTACACCAATAACCCAGTGAATGCACTCGAATTGTGGGTAGAAGACTGCAAGCAGTTGCAGTAGTTTGAGTTTCTGTGCTAACAATGGTGGTTGAACTTTTTGTCTCATGGAAAATACTGAGGAAAAGCTCACCTGGGTATTAAATACGTGGGTTCTGTAGCCCAGCCTGATTTGACATAGGTCAGAGAAACCATTCTGCTGGCAGGAACTCTGGCCATTACTACCTGGGCATTATCATTTCATTCAAACTACTGAAAGCAGAGAAAATGAAATCTATGTGGGAAAGAAGCAAACAATTCCAGACACTGGAAATTTTGAAGGGGTTATGCAAGGAAAAGGATAATTCAGATAATGCCACAAAGTTTTTTATGGTTTTATTTGATAACTGTTAATTCCCCTTCTAAAATCGTGAAGGTGATTTTCACCTTCAATCAGGTTTCAATCAGGTGAAGCTGATTTTATTTAATCACATGTAATTATTGTAGTTTATTAAAGCAATGTTTTTGAAGTTAGTTGTTTGAAATATATTTTATGGCTGCTTAGACATAGTTACTTATGTACCTAGCCTGGTGTGCTGTTTATTTCTCTGCTTGATTATTATGTTTTAATAAAATTACTTTTTTAAAAATCTTTCAAGCATTCCTAATATGGATGGCAAAGTAAGTAGATCAAGTCAGAAACTTGTACTTTAAAGGTTGCACCACACATGTGATTAATTTGTATTATAGTGACAGTAAAAAAAAGAGTGTGTTTTCTATTATTTTCCTTTATCTTCAGAAAATATTTCTGTAACATCTGAGCCTGAATTTCTCACCACAGAGTTGTAGAAAATTTGCATTTAACAAATGTGATTCAAAATTTTTGCAGATGAAAGTGTTACACAGTGTATTTTTTTCTATTGATCCATCCTGAAAATGAAATCAAAGTAGAGAAGGTAATTGCATGAAAATTGGAAACAAGCTGGACTGAAACAGGATCAGGAAAACTCTGAGTACTGCTTGCACCTAGATGTTGCTGTCAACCAGTGTAAGTGGGGATGAGTGTGTATCTCTGGGGATTTCCAGTGCTTCTGACTGCACAATAAAACAACAGAAGGGTAAAATTTTCTAGTTGCACTTCATAAGGGGCTAATCGGAACCAACAGAGCTTGCAATATTTCATGTCTGAGGAAATTGCTGCATTTTAGTCTCATTTAGGTGAAATGTGGATGTAAGCTGAAATTTTGGCAGATTTCCAGCACAGTTGGGATCTTCAGCACTGGAAAACAGAGCAGGTTCTCTAGGGTGAACAGTGCATCTGAAGTAATTAAGGGAAGTGTCCTGCACTAAACGTGCCACTTCCTTGCACGGCTCTAAAATGGCACTCAGGGATTTTGATTTTTTTTTTGCTGTGCTTGCACTTACTGTTCCTTCCATTTGTCCAAATTCCAGCTTCAGCTTTAGGTTACTGAAGTAATTTCTCCCTGGTTCCAGACTTCCCATGAACTTAGTGACATGTAACCTATCTGCTGTTAACTGTAGAATGAGTACAATCATCCATAAAACACCTTTTTTAAAAAAAAAGAGTATGTGCCAGACCAGCTGTTTTCAGTCCAGTGTATGCTTGCCCTTTCTGCTTTCTTAGAGTTGCAGTCATCTGTTCAGACTGTGTCACTTCCCTCAGAGAAACTCTACAATGCTTTAACTCTAGATCATGTCCTCTATCTTTCACCCTTACCCTTACTGCTAATTTATGTGTCCATTTTTGTGGGAGATTTAGAAATAGAAATTAGGAGTTAAGAATTTAATACGATAGACAACATAAAAATGTCTACTGTGTACATGTACACAAATGTAAAAACTAGTTGGGTTTTTTCTGCATAATTATCTAAAACTTAATGATAGAATTGTGTTTTTCTAGGGAAAAAATGCCACATCAACTTGCAATATGAAGTGCTCACAGTAAAAGCTGTGGTAGGTTCTGTCAAGACATATTTGCAACAATAGTTGATTTTCTTTTTACCCCAAATTTCTCTTCACATCTTTTGCTAAGGCTAGTCTGGATCCTAGGCCCAGAGGGAGAAATAGTCATGTTTTAAACATCAGAATTACAGAGTTCTCAGCTTGGCCCAGATGTCTGTATTTTAAATGAAAAGGTTCTGATGCTGCCAAGTGCACTTCAGCCAACCTTGCTAGCTAGTTTTCTGGGAACAGCTGTTCTGTCCTTCAGGCTACTGTCAATCTTTGATTTATTCAAATGTTGCCCTTGCAGGTTAGGACAAATAATAGCAACAAGGCTAAAAATTTCAATTGCTCTTTGTTGTTGATCCAAGCTTCTTTCAAGTTCTGTCTTGCCTAAGTGCCTGCTGCGACTACTGGTTCTGTGCTTTTTCCAATTCTACTTCTTTCATTACTAGTTCCAGTATCTTTGACACACTGAGTTCTTGAACTTTTCCCCTCATGGCCTTTTTTTCAGATTCTGCAAGGCGTGTCTCAGGTGGTTTCAGCTTTGTACCAGGACCCAGGTTGGGCAGCAGTAGGCAATGCGTCCTAGTGCTGCAGGAATTTGCACAGACAGATAGTGCTGGCTATTATTGCATGTGCTAAGTTCTCCATTGTGAGAACCCACACCGAATTCCTCAATACAAACCTACCACTTTGGCTTGAACCTAAATTTCCAGTGCTAGCTACTCTTTATCCCAGGTTTTTGGTATCCCGTATTTCAGCTGAAGAAACCTAAGGAACATTTCAGTCAACTATTCATATTTTTAAGCCTAATCTTGATGTGATGGGGTTTGTTTTGTTTTCAAAGACTCATCTTCTATTTTCTTACAGAATAACCTGACATTTTTACAGGTCCAGATAACTCCTACTTTGTCTGGAAGAAGAACAGGCAAAAGATGAAGGCATGCATCACAGAGCAATCTCACATGCTGCTGGATGGCAGAGTACATGTGCTCAGCTGGGTGAAAGATTCAGTATCAGAAAACACAGAATACAGATGTTCATTCATCTCAAAAGTTGGGAACACAACATCAGAAGTGATGATCACAGTGGAAGATAAAGGTAGGCTTGTTTCAAGTGTATGCTGTGTTTGCCCTGACCCTGATATGAGTAAAGCTCTATAATATTCACCCATAAAACATGCATATCTAAAAATGGTAACTTGCCTACTGTTTCAGTCTGCACTTTGCTTATGAAAAGGTTTTAGAGCCATAAAAACTCCTTCCTCTCCCCCCTCCCTCAAAGGACTAACTTAAATTAGCAGTTACGATCTAGAAGTTGAACCAAAACCTGATAAACGTCATTCAACAAAACTGAAAATCAGATGAGTAATACAGAGCTACAGATAAATACTCTGATGGAATTCTACTGAGTAATGTAGAAAAATTCTTTAATTCATAAGGACATAAGGAAGTCAGATGGGAAAGAGAAACCCCCACTATGCTGGACTTTTAAAACTGCATGATTACACTCTGAAAAAAAAAAAAAGCTGGCAAATAGATCAAGATGTAGTAATATAACCCTCCTTAAATTATAATTGCAAAGAAGTATAAGGAACTCTTAAGTGAAATTATGTGGCATCTACATATGGCTGAAGGATCAGACCCAGCCAGCACGGGTTCAGGAGAGGTAGGTCATGTTTGACCAACCTGATCTCCTTTTATGACCAGGTGACCCACCTGGTGGATGCAGGAAAGGCTGTGGATGTTGTCTATCTGGACTTCGGCAAGGCCTTTGACACTGTCTCCCACAGCATACTCCTGGAAAAACTGGCAGCCCAGGGCTTGGACAGGAGCACTCTTTGCTGGGTTAGGAACTGGCTGGATGGCCAGGCCCAGAGAGTGCTGGTGAATGGTGCTGCATCCAGCTGGGGACAGTCACCAGTGGTGTCCCTCAGGGGTCTGTGCTGGGGCCAGTACTCTTTAAATAAAATCTTCACTGATGATCTGAATGAGGGGATTGAGTCCACCATCAGCAAATTCGCAGATGATACCAAGTTGGTGGGGAGTCTCGATCTGTTAGAGTGTTGGAAGGCTCTGCAGAGGGACCTGGACAGGCTGTGAATGGATGGGCCAAATCCAGAAATAGGAGGTTCAGTAAGACCAAGTGCTGGGTCTTGGACCAAGTCCGAGCGTTGTGGCCGCACTTTGGCCACAACAACCCCTTGCAGCACTGCAGGGTGAGGTCAGAGTGGCTGGACAGTGGCCAGGCAGAAAGGAACCTGGGGGTGCTGGTCGACAGCAGCTGAACATGAGCCAGCTGTGCCCAGGTGGCCAAGAAAACCAAGGCATCCTGGCCTGGATCAGCAACGGTGTGTGCAGCAGGACCAGGGCAGTGATTGTCCCCCTGCACTCAGCACTGGGGAGGCCTCACCTCGAATTCTTTGTCCAGTTCTGGGCCCCTCAGTCTAGGATGATGATGGAATGTGAGGTTGAATGCTTGGATTGTGTCCAGAGAAGTGCAACAAGGCTGGTGAAGGGTTTGGAGCACAAGTCCTGTGAGTAATGGCTGAGTGAGCTGGGGGTGTTTAGCCTGGAACAAAAGGAGGCTCAGGGGAGACCCTATCACTCTACAGTCACCTGACAGGAGGGTGCAGCCAGGTGGGGGTCAGTCTCTTCTCCCAAGACAAGAGAACACATACTTAAGCTGTGCCAGAGGAGGTTTAGGTTGGACATTAGGAGGAATTTCTTCACAGAATAAATATTGGAATGGGTTGCCCAGGGAAGTTGTGGAGTCAGTGTCCCTGGAGGTGTTTAAGGAAAGACAGGATGTGGTGCTGGGTGCCATGGTCTGTTTGACAAGGTAGTGTTTGATCATAGGGTAGATTCAGTGATCTCAGAGATCTTTTCCTGATTGATTCTGTGATCCCATGATTACTGAAAAATGAGGAATACTATCTGGACATGTCCATCATGTCACTGGTCCATCTGTTAACTGGTTCTTTCCAACATGTCACTCTTCTCCCCAGGCCTATGATCTACCTGGAGCATTCCTGTGCTTGTTAGATGGGTTTGAACTAATCATTTGTAGGTCCTACCTTCTAGATCTTAAATCACAGATGATGGCACTAAAGCTGTTTTTACTCTAGAGGCTATTTAGTTTGCTGCACAGTGTAAGAGACATAACCATTTCAACAGAACTTACTGTCAAATAACATTGAAAGGATGTAGAGCAAAATGAAGGACAGGATGAAGGTTTCTTCTAGCCCCTTTCCTGCAGGACAGGCCGTCCTGAATCTGATCAAGTACTGACTTCTGCCATTTATATGGTTACGTAATCATCCCATTTCCATTCTCAGATAGTACTGGTCAGGATGCATGGACCAAAGAATTTGATACTTGGAGAAGTGCCATCAGTGAACATGACAAGATGATGCAAAACTGGAGGAAAACATGGGTAAGACTTTTTATAAACTGCCTCTTGCACTTCTGCAACTGCATGTATTTATATAACAAAAGTGATCAGTGTTCCTGTACATGTCATTATTCTTGACCCTCTCAGCAGTCATAGAACACTATGTATGACATTCATTCCAGTTATGTCAGCTTGTTCCTTCCATCCACCAACCAAGTGCTCAGTAGTCAGTTCTCTTCCTGCCCAAAACAGTAAGTCTCTGTATAGTGAATAGAGTAGATCAGTTTAATTACATCTGCAGACTGAATGGATTGCAGAGACTACTGGACTTCATAAATGGTACTGTCCATGAAATCTGACCTTTTTTTAAAAAAAGAGTCCATACCCATCTATTAGTATTTTCTCCAACAGTTAGAACAAAGATCACTTTTGAAAACCTTAGATACTATGTGTTTGCTGCTTGTGGAACAGTACCTTAGATACTATGTGTTTGCTGCTTGTGGAACAGTTAGTATTGGCAACCTTAAGCCCCATTTTCATTTTTATAATGGTATTAACACATCATTCTGAAATTCTTCTTCAGGAGACCTGCAACAAGAGAAACAGCCTCTAATGGACAAAGGAATGAACAGGCTAGAAGGAGAACTCTATGCAAGTTAGGAGTACCTGTTACTCCTAATATAGCATTTGGAGATGTCTTTGCAAGTGCTAGTGCTGACATTAAAACTGATATTCAGCAGAATCACCTCAAGCATGAAGTGGAAGGGGATATTCTTACTGCACCAAAGAATAACTAAGCTAAGTTACATGGTACAAGAGAGGCCACCCATCCCATGCTGCAGCTATCTCTGGTTTGCTGATGTCAGCTATTTCAGCTTCATAAAGAACAAAAGTAGTCTCAGCAAGACTTGTGTTGTTCAAAGAATATAATACGATGTTTTCAGTTTGAGTTCATTAAGCCAACCAGATAATTTTGGGCTCAAGGATCTTGGCATATGATTTAGAAATTAGGATGTGGATCCCATTTATTTAAAGGCATTTCAACTTGTACACTAACTTTACTATGTTTACCCTTACATTGCCAGTGTTTTGAAGAGCATTCCTTCCTAGTGTCAGCAAGCTCATTTGTTCAAACATATTTCCTTTGGTAATTGTGCTGGGCTTATTCTCTTAACAGTATCTGGTATGGGGCTGTTTTGGATTTGTGCTGAACACAGGGTTGATAATGGAGAGATGTTTTTGTTATTGCTGAGCAGGGCTCACGCAGAGCCAAGGCCTTTTCTGCTTTTTGCACTGCCACAATGGCAAGGAATTTGTGGGAGGCATGGGAGGTTGGGAGGGGACACAGCCAGAACAGGTGACCCCAACTGACCCTAAGGGCTATTCCAGACCATGTGACATCATGCTCTAGGATATAAAGGCGGGGGCACATACGGAGTGGTGTCATTTGATTTCCCAAGTAGCTGTTATATGTGATGGGGCTGTTCTCCTGGAGATGGCTGGACATCTGCCTGCCCATGCGAAGCACTGAATGAATTCCTTGTTTTGTTTTGCTTGTGTGCATGGCTTTTGCTTTTCCTATCAACTGTCATCATTTCAGCCCACAGGTTTTCTGGTTTTATCCCTCTAATTTGCTCCTGCTGTGAAAGGCTGGGTGGTGCCTGATTGCTGGCTGGGCTTAAACCATGACAGTAATAAAGTATCTATACCAAATAAAGAAGTTCTGACTAATGCTTAAAATACAGATAGATTACAAACTATGCAAGAAGACTCTTTAAATTTTGCAAATTCTTTTTCTATCTTTGAGATAATGTAGCTTAAAAATTCTATGCTGAATGAATTCAAAGACCATTCTTTATGAAGATCAAATGCTGACTGAAAATGTGAGGACCTACACTAGTCAGAGTGAACGTGTTCTACTGCATTACTGCTCAAAGTTTTGTCCTTCTGCCTCTATGAAAAAAAAGCCTGAGGTAGAAATTAAATTTTCTCTATTATCTGCTCAATGGATTTCAACAATCTGGAAGCAAGATGCTCCCTAATAATCAATCAGCCCAGGCAGAGAGCTGCTTTGAGCAATATCAGAAGCTTCATACTCATCCCTAAGTTCTCTCCTAACTGCTAAGATTTAGTGTTTCCCACGTTAAAGAAAGCAGTCTTCTCATGCTAAGACTTGAATGAGACCTTTTTTTTTTTCAGTATCAGACCACCTTGTCACACGTGCAGGGTGAAAACTTTTTTTCCCTACTTTTCTTAACCATTTTCCCTGTTTTTCACATAGGCATTTTATTAATGCTGATGCACTTCTGATACCACCAGAGATAATTTTATTCTCATTTATTCTCAAAAATTTTTTGTTCTCAGGACCACTGTTTGTTCTCAGGACTTTCCTTGAATTGTCTCTCCTCCATTTGTCAACTGATTTGGAGCACACTTAAGTTCAGTTCTGTGGAGCTGAGTGGGAACATGAAGTAAGACAGGAGTCACGGTTATGGATGACATAGCAAAGCTTTGCTTTGTTTCTGCAGGAAATTACTGCAAGTAGGAAAAAGTTGCCAAATTTTTTGTTTAGTCCAATTTTTGGAGGTGGTGGGGGAATAAAAAAAAAAATCTGTGTACCAGCGTTAGTAACCATGGCTGTGACACCTTATAGTAACCTTTTTAATACTTTTTAAGAACTGGAAATTAAGTCCCTACGATTGTGAATGACCTATAATGTTTCTGAAGTTTTATGCTCTTCTACAGTAAGACAAAATAGAAAACACGGTTAAAAACCAAATGTCTTTACCATCTAGTCCTCATTCCATGCAATGACTGGGTTTAGCAGTTCCAGAATTTTGGATGTGTATCCAAGTGGCATAGGTACAAATGAATAAATCACAACTTACCTTTGCATCAAGGGAATATGCTGGCCAAATGTGTGATTTGTCACTGGGACCTTTCATCCCCAATTTCCATTTAAGTTTAGAAGGAACTAATACAAAAAAGATCATCATCATCATAACTAGTGCATTTCTGCATAAGGCCGGCTCCCCTTGTCAATGTTCTTTCCCAAAAGTGACATTCCAACTATCACGAAATTCCCACAAGACAAGCTTAAGTCACAAGCATTCTTTATAGAATCAGTATATTGTAACAGATTTTATACAATTTATACTCTACAAAATTGTTTGCATTTCAAAATTATTTAAAGTTTTTTTATATCACTTCTATCATCACAAGGCAGCTACTCTCCAGAGTATTGCACTACAAATGTTCAGTATGGTGAAGCGCCTGCAGACACATGGCAGAGATGCTGAGCAGCACAGGGCATCTGTATCACCTTTCAGAAAAGCTGACACAAGTTATAAGTGCATCCCTCCAATTACTTTCTTTAGGTTTGTCCTCAAAAAACAGTGTTTATATAGGCCATTCCCCCTAAGGTGCTCCACCACTATTATAAGCACATTTTGTTTTAAAAATTTTATTTCCTCTAGGATACAAACTTCATTTCAAGATATAAATTTTTTCTATTTAGATAAAAACTGAGATTGCTCAAAAATTCATAGATATATATACCAACACAACCCCAAACTGAAGGAATGAGGCGTCTCAGCAAGGAGCAGGTACAGATAAACAGGCTAGCACATTCGCTGTCCTGCAATATCCTCCAACTTCAAAGCACGATCTATGACAAACTACTCTCAGTAGCAACAGAAACATCAAATTTATAAAAAGTCTAAACAGAGCACATTCACTTCAGGAATTTCAGACCCTAGTAGTGTGTGCTATCTCCTTCACACCTGATGTATGATCCCCAAAGAACACCACAGAAGAGCTAACTAGGAACTTTGTCATCCTGGCCTTCCTTAATCAGTTTACATCAAGCAACCTGCACCAAATTAATTTGTTGCTGACTAGAATAAAGTGACATGGATAGCATTATTTAGAAGAAGAACTAAGAACAAACTCACAATCAAACAACGGCTGAAGGTTTTTACACAGGAGTTAAAAATTAAGGGCAACTCTCCTTTAGCCCCTTTTGGCTCAAGGAATCTCTTCCAGAAGAAAACTCTTTTTCTCTCAGATTCTTTTGGTGTATTCTACCCCAAGAAATCATCCTAGTCCACAAAAGTATTAAAGTATGACAAGCCAGTTCAAGTGGTTTGGGAGTACAACAATCTGGTGTTGTCATCTGCCATAATAATCAGAGAAACATACAGAACATAGAAACATTAACCAGTGCCTCATGTGCTCCAGTGTAGAGATTCAGAACAATTTTCTAAGTTAACTTCAGGAATTTCTTTACATTATGTTATTTTGCTACCTTCTTCCTGGGATCTAAGAGAAAAAAAATTAAAAGCCCAACAGACTGGATCTGGATTTACTGATGATCTTCCAAATTCAGTATCGCCATGTCAGCAATTGCACTCTTTTCCAATTCCAGAGCATATGGGTTATATTCTTCTTCAAGTTTTCTCTTCCAGACTTTAACTAGGGAATATTGGGAAAAAAAAGCAAAGAAAAAACAACCAAGATGTTGCCATATAATACTTGAGGAAAAACTTAAAATGACAAGTCAATCCTGATTATTTCCCCTTCAAAATAAGTGCGGAGATAAACTGACACACAGGCATGCTGGCATTTACATTATGCAACATCAGATGACATGCAGAAGAATAACCTACAAGTGATGGGGTCGACTGAGCTCCTTGTGTCCAACACCCTATTCAAGAAAGGCTAACCCTGAAGGTGGTTCCAACTTGAAAAAAAACTCCTTAAGTTTTCAAAACTTTCTATCTGCAATACATTGCATTGTCTGTTGATTAAGAACAGAGCTGGAGGAAAAAATCTTTCTACAAACAGGTGCTCATGGACAGGAAGATGTATCTCAGACAGGCTTCAATAAAGAAGTTAACTCTGCCATAGCCATAGAGTATGGACATCTACAATTAATCTTTAAAGGATTTTTTTAACAAATAGAAATATAATTAGGAACTCTGCTAAACCTCCTTGAGCAAAGCAATGAATACTGCCAGCCATTTGTGGATTTGCGAGAGGAATTTTCTTTAATACTTTCTCAGCAAAAACTGACTTCAGATTTATAAAAAACCAAGAATTTTTCCCCTCCTTCCCTCCTTACTAATGATTAGAGCAGATGTCATTTGTTTCAGTGAAAATCACAGAATCAATGAACACTGAGAACGAAAATGGAATAGAGAACAAGCCAGTAAATACTTACTGTAATTTGGTACATCCTCATCTGAGTCTTTGGAAGATGTTTTACAAGTTTCTAACAGGCCGTTTTTTTCAGATTCAGGAGTTAAGATGCTGGGCTGGGTTTCTCTTAGTCCTGCTTCAGCTTCTTCTTCTAAAGCTGCTATCATATCTTTGTAGGCCTTCCTAGCCTCTGTTGTCAGCTGTACCATTCTATGAAAATGGTCCTATGGCAATAAAAAATACTAGAGTTTAAATCATACAGTAAGTTTTAACATCTCCTTGAAAATCTAATGAATATTCTTTATTTAGAATGCGTAGGTTCATATATAAAAACTGAGCAGCTTAGAATGTGTGAAGACATGAAAAACACACCATTTATCAAAGCAGCAGTTCTCTTACAAAAAAATCAAGGGAGATAAAGATGATGTCAGGAAGGGATGACAAGAATAATTTTTTAAACAGTGCTGACTGCCTGTACTTCTAAAATCAGTTTTTCATGTAAGCTATGTATAAGACCTGTGATGAAGGGTATAAGTCTGCAAACACAAAACAAACAAAAAACCCTTTTAAATCACAATATTTTTGTTTCCTCTTCCAAGGAAAAAGTAAAGCTGAACAAAATCATGAAATGACTTATTTCAGCTTACCTGAGCACCATCATAACTGAAAATTCCCACCACACTCACAGGCACTGCTTTGTTGACACAGCGTCCCAGGGCTTTGCGATTAAGGGCGAAAACAAAGGGGATATTCTGCTCACAGGCACAGTCAATAATGTTGTGTAGGGTCTCGTCCAGCCCACCTGGAGCAGACAATACAGTCAGGCTGATTGAAGCTAAAGAACCATACTGTTAACACATGGCAAAAAAATATACCCCAAGATTATGGGTGCATTCTGAAACTACACCTTACAGGACAAAAACAGAGATCACAACCATAGCATTGCAAATCCATTTTTAGCAGACAACTTGACATTTTTTCTTAATTCTTAGTTAGCATTAATTTTAAACTGCTACTGTTTCATATTTTACTACTATATGTAGTAGTACAGTCTAATGTAGTATCAAAAAAGACCCAGCTGTATGGAATTATTTAAATGACAATAATTACAACAATTACAATAAGTTATTGCTAATAATGACCACTTTTAGGAAACTATCACTAGTGATTTATTGTCACTCCCTGTCCTAAAAGAGATTGATACAGTGGGACTCCTTGTGTTGGCAGAGCTGGCATCAGAAGCTTTTGGATTGTCTCAGGTGTGCAATGCAATTTTTTGTGCAGCAGCACAGCAGATCAGTAACTAAAGAGACCCTAATCTCAGGTAACTTCTCCTACCACAGACAGTCTTGACTCAGCTCACAGTTCAGCTGCACAGCAGTAAACAATCTGAGCAAGGAAAGCAACTTTATAAGGCTGATTTCAAAGGATACTCAAATAAATTCCTCCAATAATACTGCTGTCAATATACTGAACCTTCTTTTTGCATTTCTTTTATTAAACAGACTTTTTTTTGTTAAGAGCTTATTTACCCTTTGACTGAATCTTTTCACAGTTAGGAGAGATGATGACACACTTCAGTTTTTTCAGCTTCAGGTGTTTCAGAACTTCTCTAAGACCCATGACAAGCCTGCGTTTTATCTTGGCCTTTACTGGGTCCTTCTGATACAAGCGATCTTGGAAACGAACCAGTTCTTTTAAGAGATCTGTCACACAACTGTCAACTTCTTTACTAAGTACCTGGCTGCAGTAACTGCAAGAAAGGAGTAATCAAATAGATAGATTCACTAAAATTACAAATATGCAACATTTAAATATGTAATACATTAAATATACATTTTAAATGCTATTCTATGTCTTTGTATTTTTTTCTATTTCCACTCCAAACACACTTGTTACATACACGAAAACAAAAATCTACTTAGTATTTCTTTTCAGTGTCTGAGAACTTTAGAGGAAGAAGTTTTGTTCCTTTTGTTACCTGGCTTCCTAATCAAATTATATTAAAAATACATACATACATGTACAATAAACTTATATATCTACATCTACAGATACATACGTATGTATTTCACCCCAAGAAATAGGTATGTGCATATCTTTTTCTACTGAAGTATTTTTTTCAGGGCATTTATTCTGACATATATATATACACATCGAAGTACAGCAACCAAAGTACAAAATTCTAACTTATTTCTGTAAGGTCAAGGCTATGCATAACAAGCATGGAAAACTGGATCACATTCCTCCTCCCATTCACCCTATTTCACTTATCTGCCTTGTGTTGTTCGTAAGGAACGGATACAAACCAATGTAATTCACCCTTCTAGAATGCTCTGGGGAAGATCAGAGTTAAAAAGTATTTCACCCCACCCCACTTTTACACAAAGAACTTTCCAGTGAAGAAGGGTATCAAAGAGAAAAACTAAAGATAGATCATTAGTTGTCATTCTGCATTGTCAACAGAAAGATTTGCCAGTGGCAAATTCAAGTAAGACAACGAGAAGAGATCACAGCATGTATTCTAAATCTTACAGATACAATTATTTCCAAATTTTATTTAGGTTACAAGAATTTTTACTTAGTATTTCCTCTTGGTTTCACTAAGTCTTGAAGACAGATCTACTGGAACACTAAAAAGCCTAATCTAAAGAAAATAATCTAAGCTTTGCTGAATGCTCTACATCCTGTAAACTGAGTTCCTTCACGTATTTAACCCAAACTCAGGAAACACTGTGCTCTCAGGGAAACACTGTTGCATAGACACAGATTAAGCAATTTTTATTGCAACTACAAGTTAAATTAAGACTTAACACAGCAGGCATGGTTATATCACTATTAACCGTTGCTATGACATGAACTACAAAAAAGCCTGCCAGTGGTGGATTTGCTTTATGGGAGGAGAACTAAAAGTTAAAACACTGCTTTCCTTAAGAAACTGTTTTAAGCTCTCATGACTGGGTCTCTGATATCTTCACATATAGTAACAACTGTTTCTTTTTTATAAAGAAATGTGTATACACATAATCTTAAATATTTAGCTGAAACTGTTTGTACACAGTAACTTGTAAGTACTACCTTTATTTCTTTGCCCAGCCACAACATGAAAATGTCATCTGGTTTCTTCACTTTTCTGCCATTTGGTCTGGCAGTAGAAAACCAAACTCCAACTGAAAATATTATTTAAGATATAAAGTAGTACACCTTATTTAAGCGGTTACCCCATTATTTCAAATAAAGTACTTATATTTTAACAGCAGCTTCTTTTCTTCCCTTAGCCTCTAGCAAATTTGGAGTTTTTTTCCTTCATGGAACATGCATTTTCAAGTGAGAATCACAAAACACACTAAGTCTGTAACTTCTTTTTGTGTCAGCTTACAGAAACACTGAAAGAAAAAATACTTAGAGCCTTCAATCTAAACTCCAGTTACCGTGAATGACCTTGTTTGAAAAATGCCATATTGGTGGTACTGTGCAAAATGAGCCATCAGTATGATCAATACTTACTCTCTAAAATTCCTGCTGTGGATTTTTGGAAGAGTGGCAGTTAGCTGCTTTGAAGTCACAGAACTTTCTTTAGATTCCTTGATCCCATTGTGCTCAGGCAACCCTTCAGCAACTTGTGTTACCGGAACAGCTATCATATAAATCAAGATATTTCAATGAAAAGACAGCCCAAAAAGCATTGTGAAGAGATTAATCTGTCAAGCATGTATGGAAGAGTCACTACTTTAGTATTAGAACAGTCTGCGGTAGGAGGGAAACTGTTTGTTTGGGGTTTTTTTCTGTTTTTTTTTAAATCTCATTAAGGTTTTTTTCTCATTTCAGACATCATTAATTGCCAGAGGTAGGTGGGAACTCTTCTTACAACATATCATAAAACCAACAGGCACAGAAGTGTGGAACAATAATCAGAATCCCTGTTACTGACTTTCAGCTTTGGCCCATTTTACAGTCAAGATAAGCCTGAGGTGAATCTCAGAAAACTGAGGTTGCAGCCTTCATTTGGCAGTACTTAGTACTTAGTTTTTGAAGTACTAAATGTGCTCAAATTTCCAGCTACATACTATATTACAGGTTGTCTCAAAAGATACCTGCTTGACTATCCTGTAGAAGTGTTGAGTTTTCAGTAACATTTCCTGCTGTCTGACAAATGTCATCTTCATCTTTTGGTGCTGCTTTCTGTTCTAACAAGTGCTGCTGTTTTCTTTGTTCTCTTTCTTTCAGAATAATCTAAAAATATATATCAAAACCAAACCAATTTGATTTCAAGCAGATAACAAAGCATTACTCTTATCACATATTTATATTTACCACCATTTATAAAAAAGATCATTTATAAAGTTTATAAACCATTTATAAACTTCAGCATTAGCATCTGAAGTTTACAACCTTTTCTTTCTATTTGCACACTAAAAGAAGGAAAGATAATTCCTAAATTTATATAGAAAAGGACTTTTACCTTGATTACCAGTGTATGGGTGGAGAAAATATTTAGTAGGGATAAAGTACAATGGCAGAACTAAAGTTCTCTGTATAGAAGATGTGACAGGAAGCAACGTGAATGGGCAAAGAGGGATATACAACAGAAAACTCCAGCTGGACCTAACACCTGTTGCTGCAGAATCAGCTGGAGTTCTGGCTTGGAAGAGCACAGAAACATTAAATATGACCTCTGTTTGATCCATTCTCCCCAGTCCTGCAAATAAGGTCATCTTTGCCAAATTAAGTAATATTTCTTTGCATGTGCCCCTGTACCAATGATGTGTGCACAGTTCTGCAGTGGCACTTTATCAGCTATCAATTGATTCAAGGGAGAAAGTGTATTTTTTTGGAATTTGTATATGCCATTTAGCAAGACTACCCCCTTCTACCCCTCCCCTCTTCGAAATCAAGCAAAGCTAAAAGTGAATTCAGACAAGTGGACCCTGAGATGCAAATCTCCATATGAGAGGGCTTAACTGACTCCCAGAGTAATACATTACCCTACAGTTCTACTATTTAAGGTAAAGAAAAACGACCTTTTTAAGAGGTGTTGGTCTCTTTGCTTTAGGTACTTCTCTCTGTTTCCCTTTCTTCACCAAAGGAGCACTGGAATCCAAGGGATTATGAGGCATCTTTCCTTGGTTTAAACGATGACTTCTCATGGCTGTAGCAGAGTCTTTAGATAGCAATGGTATGGCACCACCAACTGAGATTTAAAAAGAAATCCACAGACAACTAAAATGAATACCTGAACTAGAATACAATTTCCAGTTTAAGACTGGTATACACATACGAAAATTGTGTTGTGCTGCTACTAAGAATATTTACAGGCAATCCTATACCTTTGAACAATGTTATTTTAAAAAGATACTCCTCGCAAAAGACTGCTGTGTCCTCTACCTCTATTATATCCCTGGAATCACAACCTGTCTCAAAAGCAGAAGTTGTCCAAACAATGCAGTCCAAGCTACCTTCAACACCATGTCATGTTGGCTTGGTAAACCTTCAGGAATTTCTGTGTTTCATGGTGGTGGCATTTCCTCCTCCACAGATTCTGTACTGGATTAAGATACAGTATTACAGATTTTGGATTTACTTGCTGTAAATAAACTTAAGCACTTACGCCTACCTTTTGTTACACCTTAATGAACCTGGATGAAATTCACTTGCAAATGGGTCATGAGTAATTCAAAGCCACAGCTAAGTCTCCTTTGCTTAACCTGCAAAGCTTGCTGAAGATGTCCACTTTACTTGCATTTTTACAGAGTGTTTAGAGCACAGAAGCTTTAAATGACTGGACAAATGACTACACCTGGATCTTCCACACCATGACCTCATACCAAACAAACTACTCACTATCAGCAGGAATTGCTGAATTCTGTAGAGCACTTTGTCAAACTTCAGTTACCATTAGCAAGTCAATGGAGAGGATGACTAAGTATCAATGCAACCAGCCTGACATCTCCCTCTGTGACTCAGGCAACCTCTCTCCACTAAATACATGCAAATATTCTGGCAGCTTGTCTTAAGCCATCTTCCTTTACTGCTTCCACAGTATTTATATACAGATCCTCCCACATCAGATGCAGTACTCTTCCTGTAAACAGTTTACATCATAAAACTGCTATACTCACTGTTTCTTTTTTGGCGCTGTGTACCAAAGCCAAACTGAGAACACTGCCAAGAATGCACAGCATAGGTACCTATAAAAATTGACCCTGGATTTGCAGCAATAAATAAGCACGCACCCTACAGATACATATTTCCTTCATGTGTACATCACCATATCAAGTTCACAGTTCTCATGTTCTTAAACTTGATGACTTTACCAGTATTATCTATCCTGTGAAGTAGTGAGTGGAATAAAAACAACAGTCTGTGGTCACACTCCTTTCCAGTCTTGTTCACTGTCCTTTTTGGTAACAGAGGTCAACAGGATGCCACTCAGCCAACTGAAGTCGTACTTTGGTACACACCAAAGCAATGGTGTACTGAACATTAAAAAAGTATAAAGCCAAGGTAACATCTGCCTTATGCTTCCAGGATACAAATAGGACACATCAATTTCTCTTCTGCAGCAGATTCAGGCACAGGTAAAAACAGTTAGGAAACAGGTATTCTGATCGGTGGCCCACCATCTACTAATCAATCCATGCACTGTATAATTTTATAGAAACAAAACTGGTTATTAGCACCTTTGAAGCATTAAGTCTGATTGACCCAAATGAAAATAAAAGGAGAACAACTGAAAAAAAAATTAAAAAAGCATCTTACAAGTTCTCTCAGCTTAGTGAAGGAAAATCTCATATGCTTAGCATCTTGGGCTTTGTATTTAAAAATCTCAGCTATCACATTAAGTATCGTGAGATGAAATTCCTTGTGATTAGATCTCCTTCTGAAATAATTTAAAAAAAAATCTTTGCTGAAATAACAGAAATTTTACTGCCATTGAATGCTAGCAAATATGGTGGTTCTTTTTGCAAAATACACTACACCAGCATAATCAAGATTAAATTTTGACCTATAATGAGAAAGGCAATGAGTTATTTTTTTTCTGCTTCCTGGTTATACATCATAATGAACTGAAAGATCCTCTCCATTAACAAAACCCAGCATTTTGTTAACATCAATGATTTCACAATTAAGAGGTATGTCAGAACTCATCCTTTGGCTTGGGCTGCCTGAGTCTGGTATGATCTCTGTGCTTGAAAAGGAGCTTTTTCAATCAAGCCTCAGCTCCATGATTTCTAGCATCAGAGGACAGTAAGAAAGGCTTTTTTACTATGTAGCCCCTTCCTGCCTCTTCAGATCAGAACAAAACCACAGATACTTAAGGAAAAGCAAAAACCTCCACAAACACTGGTATTTCTGTCAAAGCAACATTTCAGTAACACCTTGTATTTATACAAGGCACTCTTTCACAAATCAGTGTCCTTAAGATACTTCTTTCCATAAGTCTTCCATCAAACGATTCAGACTGCCATGCTTTTTAAATTTCCTTTTAAAGAACCTTAATTTTCTCTTGTATCTGGTGAACTTGACTGCACAGACATCATCACAGGATCAGAAATCAGACTACATTTAATGTCTGAATACTTAAAACCAGCTTAAGGTGAAAAAAAGGAATTTCATAGTAACCGATACCTGAAAATACCACAGGTTTAGGAGACTGTTTTGACTTCTCTGTTTGCTGCTTCTGCTCCAAGACTGCAAGCATGCCACCCAAATCCAACTGCACTGGAATCTGACTCTTCTTACCACTGCTCCTGGATGTTTCCTGAGCAAGTTCAGCACCAGTTAGTAACTCCCTCCACTTCAGAATGTAAAGACCATTATTTTTTATGGTGTAATACACTCTTTTAACATGATCCATATTTAATGATGCAGAAAATAAGAAGACTACGAATGAATAGTGTGGTAAAGACTATGGACAAACAAACTACCACAGCAAAACATGCAAAGGAAATTACTGCCATACTTGGCACTTTTGGAAGTCTTATCTGGGAGAATCAATCCACTGTAATTTCTGCTACAACATGGTTACAGAACATGACCTCCTCAGTCTTCAACTGGGATTTCACCTTGCATCAGAGCTGTGGTAGAACCTACTCACCCACAGGAAACTACTTCCTGACCTCACTGGTAGCTCCATATTCCTCCTCCTTGCCCCAAAATAAGGGGATCTCCTTGCCTCCTGTTCTGTCAGAACCACTTTTAGGAGGTTCCCAGTTCCTTATGACAATCAGTTTGGACTGGATTTATGCCATGATTAAGTAAAACAGGTGAAAGAAAAATTCCTGAGATCTGAAACCCACAGATACTAATGAAAAGTTTGTATTTTTCCCTGAATACTGTATCAAACCCTGGAGGCTGGCAATTACTCCCACTGATTGCTTCTAATCCAGAGGACTATGTCACTTTTCTCAAAGTATGAATGCAGAATACCAGATGAGCATGGATTTAGTCTTCTATTTAAACAGGCTCATTTTCTTTGTCTGTTTTCAGTTGTTTCCATTTCAAACATGAATTCACTTACCTGAGTTTTCTTTTTTTCTAACAGAGAAGATGAAGCTTGTTTCCCTGACAGTCCATCCACCTTGGGAGTTTCATCCAGAGAGGGAGACAGACTATCACAAGGCTCTTCAGAGAGATGGATCTTAGAAATTTAAAGACAAAAGGTGGAAGGTAGGAAGAAAAAATATTTAAAAACAAGACACACGGAAAAGGGAGAAGACGATATTAGATTTCAAACCAAGTGCACCTTCAGCATGTCTGTGAATAGCACACTTCAGGGAAGGGATGCCATCCAAAATGATGGATGGCATTCTTGACAGGCTTGAGGGGTGTGGCTGTGTGAAACTCCTGAAGTTCAGCAAGGCCAAGTGCAAGGTGCTGCACCTGCACTGAGGCAACCCCCAGTACCAACACAGGCTGTGGAATGAACAGTTGGAGAGCAGCCCTGGGGAGAAGGACTTGGGGGTGTTGGTAGGTGAGAGGCTGGACATGACCCAGCCCAGAAAGCCAAACCTGTCCTGGGCTGTCCATAAAGAAGCGTGGCCCATGAATTGAGAGGAGTGATTTTTTCTCCACTCTGCCCCTACTGTGTCCAGTTTTGGGATCCCCAGCACAAGAAAGACATGGACATGCTACAGCAGGTCCAGAGGAGGGCCACAGAAATGGTCAGAGTGCTGGAACACTTCTCTTATGAAAAAGGTGGAGAGAGTTGAGGTTGCTCAGCCTGGAAAAGAGAAGGCTCTGGGAAGACCATACCTGGCCTTCTAGAAGGGCGACCATTTACTGGCTGCCATACTACCTTATCACATTTACGGGGTTTTTTTTTCAGATTTGAAAGAAAAAACTAGCAAGGCAGCTTCATTTTCAAATATTTGTTACAGGCATACAAATGGCCTAATGATCACATCTCTGCAGTGTATGTAAGCTTTGAGGGGTTATATCCCACTTATGTCTATAAAGCTAAGGGGTTACTTTCATCTGAGTTGCATGTGTGTACCTTCTTTGGTAATAAATCTTTTTTAAGCAATTGCTGTGCCTTTTGCCACTTACTCCTCCTTGTCAAAGCTATTTACTGCCTCAAACAAAGCAAACAATGGTTTTATTTTCTTCTGGTTTGGATTTTTTTTAAAGCACAAAAATTCACTGGGAAATAAAGCCAAGGACTATAATTTTTAGTATCAAAACTAACTTCAAAGCAACTGAAACCTGGAATTTTTTTTACCTTTATTATTTACACTACTTGCTTTGACAGAACAATCATATTTTCAATCCTTGTGATTTATGCTTAGGATTCATTTGCATATTGAATGCATTTCCAAATTAATTCTTGAGATTTCTTTCACTCATGTAAAAAAAAAACCCAAAATCCCCAAACAACTTGGACTCACATTTGACATTTGACTTACACAGTGTTGCAAGATTACTTACTTCAGGCTGCTTTCTGACTGCAGAAGTAAAAGACAGTTTCTGAGGTCCTACCCTGTTTCTCCTATGAGAAGCAGCGGCCAGATGAGGAAATTCCTCAACATCCTAAACAAATAAACCAGATGATTATTTCACAAGAACAATCAAATCTGTATTTCTAAAACTTTTTCCTACACTCTAACAAATTTCTCCCTGCTTATCAAACATTCACCATAATTTGTTTCACTGTACAAAAATTCAGAAGCCAAGGGCAGTACCATCAGCTGTGACAAGTATAACAATGGTTGAATCTTCCATGCAGCAGCTAATTCAGGGCTGAAACAGCTTCTAACAGCAATGCTTCCAAAAGCAGCTTGTTATGGTTATCAGCTGATAGAAACCATTAGAGGTAAACAGCTCCTAAAGGAGTGTTTTTTCACATCATTTAAAAGCCTTGCAAACAACTTCCCTCTTCTTCCAGTACAGTCTCCAGCTGTGCAATTCTGCCTTAAACATGTGATTGGTGAAGAACAACAGGCAGTATATACTAGAGTACAGAAATAAACACAGAAATTACTCAAATAATTATGCCTTACATACAAGAGTAAGTTTTATTAGCAGAGGATCCACTGTGCAGAATCTGAATTAATCAAGTGCAGACAGGCTGAAGTTTGCCCTATACTCATCACGCTATACCCACTGTCTCCATCATAATGATCCCAATCCACCAGCTAGCTTTTTGCTTCTCCTCCTACTTTCTGAGAGGTCTTTTTAGCTGTGATCCAATACCACTGAACACACCAAGATGTTTCCCAGCCTGAAAGGCTTTATTTAAACATCCCAAGCTAGGAAGCTCTAGCCCAAGGACTGACACACTTCAACCAATGAAATAATTTTAAAGAAGCTTGCAAGTAAGCCAAAAAGCAACTGGAAGAAAGTGAAAAAATATTTCGCAAATACACTCTTTTCAGCTCAGAAGATTTAAATAAGTCTGGTCCAATTGCTTCTGAAATGCACATAGATCTCTGACATTTGCAACACGCTGTAGCAAACTGAATAATTAAAATGTAGCATTCAGTGTGAGGTTACACCTCCCTGTATTTGTTCTTACCATCTGTAAGAACATCAAACATTAGGAGAAAGGTCAAGTAATTTCCTTTTTATTTTCTTGCCACTGCTATATTCCCATTTAGCCATCTCTTTTACATAAAAAGAGAAGTCCTAATTTTATTCAGTCTTGCCACCCACAGAAATTGCTTCATACCTTTGATTATTTTTGGAGCCTTTTGTCTATCTTTTTTAGTTCAAAGACATGTATTTTTTACAGAATGGGAGGAATGCAAGAAAACAAAATCCACACTATATTTAGATCAGATGTGCCCTGAAATTCTGTACTGTCATAATCCATTTTCCTTTTTATCTTCCTAGTAATTCCCAGCACCATTTACATGTCTGACCAGTACTACTAGCAATGACCAGATTATCAATAGCAGCTTCAATATTTAACTCAAGGAAGGTATTGAGGTCCAGACAAACCAATGTGTATGAAAAAACAGGATTGGTTTTCTCCAGATGTATCCATTCACACTGATTAGTAGTGTCTAAAAATGACTGACCTTTATAACACTAGAGAGCAATCCAATATATTGCTCTGCTGAGCTGCTGCACATAAACAGAACCTTTTTAAACCCCCTGGGTGCCCAGAAGCTCCATGTGTGTCACCTCTACATGGTTTATTATTTCAAGAGCATCACACAAGCATCTCACCCATTTTTCAAACTGATGAGGACATAAGCATTCCCAGCAAACCAGGAGGGTCAGAAAGCTTTCCTCCACTGCCACAACGGATGCTGCATCCGCATCACAGATTTCAGTGCAACATGTATGTCTTGTTCCATGGTTCTATGCAATTTTTTTCAAATTTAGACTTCAATAGTCCCATTACCATTTTGCTATTTTCCATGACTTCTGCCATTCTCTTTCAGTTTAGACAATATCCATTCATAGCATAGAGCATTTATGGTAGTATATAGCAAAAATGGAGATATTCTCCTGAAGAAAAGAACTAGCAGATGTTTGATTTGACCCATAATTCTCTAACAACGAGGTCTGTTAATACCCATTTCTTGTCCCACGTAGCAATGGGGAACAGAGTGACATAGATCCCCTTATGCATCCAAAGGAGATCGGTTTACTGTAGAAATCTCACCCTTTATATACCTTTTATCTCTACCTGACATAACCGAAACCAAACCGAGACCCAACAGAACTTAAGAGAAAGAAGACACCTATTGGCCAGCTCAGCTGCAGTGCTGCCATCCATGAGATCTACCAACCAATCACCTTTCTGCTCACGTGCTGTCCACGAGTCCCTCCAGCCAATCACCTTTCTGCTCATAAGATGCCCACGGGTCCCTCCAGCCAATCACCATTCTGCTCATAAGGTGCCCATGGGTCCCTCCAGCCAATCACCTTTCTGCTCATACGCTGTCCCTGGGTCCCTCCAGCCAATCACCTTTCTGCTCACAAGGTGCCCACGGGTCCCTCCAGCCAATCACCTTTCTGCTCATAAGGTGCCCACGGGTCCCTCCAGCCAATCACCTTTCTGCTCATACGCTGTCCCTGGGTCCCTCCAGCCTCACTCCCAACTGACTCACTCCTCACTCCTGACTGCCTCTCACCCCTCAACTGACTTCCAACCTCCCAGCCTGCAGCTGTGCCTTTCCCATAGGGCTTTCTTGTGAGAACAAACCTTGAACACCTTTACAATTATAAACCAAACCCTACAGCGCCACTCCTCCTGGACAAGGAACCACACAATGAAGCCACAGAGGCACAGTTCTGCTTCATGTTCCACATTAAAATGTACAGAACAGAAGCCAACCAGGAAGGCTTCTTTATGTTGTCATTTCAGAGACTGAGTATTATGTACACTAGATCAAACATGTAAATGCTGTACCACAACCTTTAAAACCATGGCATCAACCAGTATATTCCCCATACCCCAAGCAACAGTTTCTACAGAAGATTTCTAATTTAGGAAATCGTGCTCACCAAACGTGGTAATTTAAAAACTACAACAGTTCCTACCAGTAACTCTGAATTGAAAAAAAAACCAAAACTATACCAACATCCTCTACAAATAGGATTTGAACTTGAATTTGTACAAAGCTGTGTTAACATTCAGTCTTCTAGTACACTCATAACACGTAAAAGACAAGCAACAAAACTTCTTCAGTTTACCTCAATCTTCGGTGGTTCCTGTGTTATGTTAGATTCGCTTTGAGGTCTTTCTACATCCCTGGATGACTTCAGTTTTTTCTTCTTTTTCTTCTTTTTTTTCTTCTTTTCTGGCCCTTCTTCATGTTCAGTTTCACTCGCAGTATCTTTTGTTCCTGACTGCTACAAAAGACCATGAGGCATGATTTTTAAAAACTAATCTTTTTCAGTATCACCTACCAAAATATATGCAAGTGACTAGCCTTACACTACTAAAGGATATCTTAATCAATCCAGGCTGGGACATTAGGCAGACAAGGAAAATTCAGTATCTCTTAGAAATTCATACTACAACAAGAATTCTTCAGTTGCAGCATACTGCATTATTATCAGAATGTATTGGGACTACTGGGATTTAATTAGGAAATATTAAGCCAAATAAGGCAAGAGTTCCATGTTTCATGTCTCATTCTGAGGACCAGGAATTTGAAAAAAATCCAGCCTCAAAGTTGGAAGCTCTTATTCCTAGACTAGCACTGTCTTTTTGATATCCTCTGATTCTTTTCCATGACAAGAAAAATTCTAGTAAGGATTTTTAGAATTTACTAGAAAAATTCTAGTAAGAATTCTAGTACAGAACCCAGGGAAAAAATGGCAATAAAGAGACACAAACACAGTGACAGGTAGTAGTTGAGAGCAGAGAATTTTCAAGTACCTTTGGTTCACTCTCCTGCTTCCCTTTGCCTCTGGAAAGACCTTCAGATCCTGCTGATGAAACAACTTTCTTTGGGGGCTGTGAAAGTACCACAGCCCAAGATACATGTGGCTGAGCAGAGCCATCTGCAGGTGCTTCAGGAAATGACATTGGGAAAAAAGTAAACACAAAGATGTCTCAAAAATAGTCCACAAATACTCAAAAGAAAAAGAATCAGTAATTAATTAGTCAAGGCCTAGCAAATGAAGCAGAGACATATTCTTTCTGAGGAAGGACTGGAATAAAACATACCTTTTACTTCTTCAGCAAGCTTTCCTGAATTTTAACTACTCCATATACTGCCCAACACTATATATATAAACACAATTAACTGATATTAGGAAATCTGTACTGTATCATAGTAACTCCATACTCCCATGCTCATCTTCCAAAATACTTAAAATTCTGCTGTTTATATACAAAATTCCTTTAATATTTCTCCTAACAGTCATGCAGCTTTCATAAACAAGGCCACATTGGTACTTTTTTAATTTTCTGAAAACTTTCTGGTGTTACAGGCATATGCAGCAGCTGAAATACTTCCCAGTGTGTCTCAGTGTACAACGATGTCACTCACTACCACTGAGATATATCAGTGTTTTGAAAGGTATTTTGAAAGACATAATTAATCTTGTAAATATTCCTAACATGAAGCAAATATAGAACACAATCTAGAATTTCTTAAGAATGAGAAAAATTTTCCTTGAACAATAAAACAGCATAATGGGTTTAGATGGTTAAATTTTGGTAGCAGAGGAATTTTGTAGTAGCTGCTGTGAAGATATGGACATGGTCAGCCCTACACAACTCCAACACAGAGCCATCACCAGCCTCAGCCAGGCCGATCAGCCATGCTGATGGCGCCGATGTTAAGGAAGAATGAAAAACACCTGCAGGAGTAGGAAGGTGGAAGGATAAGAAAAACCATGAATGCAGCAGCCCAGCAGACACCAAGGTCAGTGCAGAAGGAGGCAGAGGAGGTGTTCAGGCACTGGAACAGAGGTTCCCCTACAGCCCCTGGTGCAAACCATGGTGAGGCACCTGTGTCCCTGCAACCCTACAGAGAAAGAAGTGGCAGAGTGGCCCCTGTTTCTCCGCGTCACTCAGGGTAGGGAGGAGATATTAGGAAGAAGAGAGGGTTGGAGAAAAGCAGCGTTAGTTTTGTTTTTGCTTCTCACCATCTGACCCTATTTTAATTGTCAATAAACTGTCAATCTTCATCAAGTTGAGTCTGTTTTGCCTGGCAATCACGCACTCCCCCTGCCCTTATTTTAGTTCACAAGCTTTTTTATCTTATTTTCTTCTCCTGTCCCGCTGAGAAGGGAGAGCCTTTTGGCTGCGTGGGAGTCCTGCCTGCCACAGTCAACCCACCAGAAACTCCTACATTTTCACAGGGATAGTGTAGGCCTGGTTCGTGCCTGAGATGTTTGGTTTACAGAAAATTCCTGGGGAAAGGAATTTCAGAAAACCAAACATCTCAGGCACGAACCAGGGCTACAGGAATAGGAACTGACAACAGCATTTAACTAAAACCCCCCATTATCAGATGACTTTAAAAGTTCTGGAGTAACTTTATTTTCAGAAGGCTCTTCAAGGTATTTCAGCAGATTAACCTGTCCTTTCTGAATCCTTATTGAAGTTAGTGGGAATACAAGGACCAAACTGTTCAGAGTGGTGCATGTCTGTATATGCATAGAAATCCAGTGAAAGGCACTCAGACAATTTAATCTTAATGTACGTGATGCCTCCAAGACAGAGTCCTGATGAACAGAACTCTTCACATGGAACTAGCCATATGAAAGTTTGTGGCAATTAAAGAAAAAGCTCTTCATCCACATAGCCAGACAACAGGTAAACAAAAAAAAAAGGGCCCAAAGCCCCTCTTCCCCCCACAAATTCTCAAACAAAATGAACAAACATAAAAAAAGGGATCGTGGCATCATGGTTCTCTTAACAGAAATAACATAGGAATAGAAGAATCTTTAGGTACATACTAAACTCTGGGGTGCCAGCTATTTAAAACAAATCTGCATATAAACACTGATCAAATATCTGTAACTCATTTATTCTTGGAAAAAATCTGCATATGACTCAACAGACTTCCAACAATCAATACATGTTCCTTTTCACACCTGAAACAATACGAGAAGCAACTACAGAAATATTCTCCCTTGAGCATCAATGACACAACAAAATGGGACTCAATACTGGAGCCAATTTTCTTTACTTTCCCCCGTGTTCAGTACTGGGGCCAGTCCTGTGTAATGTATCAATGACCAGGATCAAGTCAACAAGTTCTCAGATGACACCAAACCAGGCCGGAGTGTTATCTGTTGGAAGGTAGGAAGGCTCTGCAGAAGGATCTGGACAGGCTGGACTGATGGGCTGGGACCAATTAGATGAGGTTCAGCAAGCTGAAATAACAGGTTCTGTCCTTCAGATTGACACAACAATCTCATGCAGTGCTACAGGGAAGAGCTATTAGAGAAGAGCAGCAGGAAAGCTGCCCAAAGGAAAAGAACCTAGGGATGCAGCTGAATGTGAGCCAGAATGCACCCAGGTGCTCAAGAAGGCCAAGGGCATCCTGGTCTGTATCAGCAATAGTGTAGCCAAGAGAACCAGGGCAGTGATTGTCCCCCTGTACCCAGCACTTGGTGAGGCCACACTTTGACTGTGTCCAGTTCTGGGCCCCTCACTAAAAGGACATTGAGATGCTGGAGCAAGTCCAGAGAAGTCCACCAGAGCTGGTGAAGGGCCTGGAGCACAAGTCCTGTAAGGAGAAGCTGAGGGACCTGGGGCTATTTAGCTGGAGAAAAGGAGGCTCAGGGGAGACTTTACCACTCTTCAGAACCACCTGAATGGAGCATGTAGCCAGGTGGGGGGTGACCTCTTCTGCCAGGTAACAAGACACAGGACAAGAGGAAATGGCTTCAAGTTGTATCAAGGCAGTTTTAGATTGGACATTAGGAAAAGTATCTTCACCAAAAGCATTATCAAGCACTGGATGGGCAGCCCAGTGTAGTAGTTGATTCACTGTTCCTGGAGATATATAAAACATGTGGAGACTTGGCACATAAGGACATGGCTAAGTGGTGGACTTGGCAGTGTTAGGGTTATGATCTCTTCCAAACTAAGTGATTCTTCAATTATAAAATCCCAGCTGATGAAATAGGTAAGCAAGAACGAGCAATAAGTGGCCATTTCATTTGAAAGAAAGTGATACAGCATTATTTTTCAGGTTTTTTTCTTTTATACTGACCTCGCTCCTGAATTCTTTTTTTACTTCACACATCAACAGCTCCTCAGAACACTTTAGTTTTCCAAACTGCTGATACAAGCAGCTACAAATGCAGGTGAATATTTTTTGTTTGGAGAACTTACCCCTACCATCAAGTGAAGAGGGAATTAAATTGTCTCTTGCTTCATCTGGAGCTTTTGGTGAAGTTTTGCTTTTTGCAGAAGTATCTTCCTGCAAAACAGATGGTCATGTATCATAAAATTATTAAAATCACTGACCTAAACACAGCTAAACACAATAAACCACAATAAACTAAAAAACCCTCAACCTATCTATGGATAAGGGCATAGGGACCTTTTCAGGCTTTTTGTTGCTTGTCTTAAAGGAACCATCATTTCAGCCCTATTACAAAGAGACACCTATTACAAGGTGTCTCTTCACTGGTGTACAAGCAAGATTACACCTTCTTATATTTTACAAAAGCATCAAACAATGATCTAACAAGAAACAAGAAAATATTTTAATGTTTCATATATGCTAAAAACAAATTTATCATAGAACTCAAACAAATAATGAAAAATTGCACTCAAGGGTTAGCAGAAAGGTCTTTTTTCATTACAGTTTTCCACTGAGAAGCATCAGAAATATTATTCTGTTCGGATCCTTCAGAATTATTAATCATTAATCACTACTGAAAACTTTGATTCAATATATGCAGTATACTGATGAATACTTCAGTATTTTATTTACTAACAAACAGGGAGCCAAAGAAATAAAGAATAATGTTTAACAATATTTTTTCTCCTTCTGGAATTCAGTTTTTTATTTACAACCTTTAGAAGAAAGCAATTAAGTACAACAGTGCAAACTTTTTTTTTAATGTGTTGAAACTGTTGGATAAGCAACTACTTACTTATTATTTCCAGGTGAAAAAGAAAACAGTAAGCTGCTAAGTACAGGAACATATGTGACCCTACAAGCAATCTAGACCATACCAGCACATATTTACGTTCTGGTGGTATCTGGCTTTCCTCCATCTATGGGCAGCACAGACAAGGAAAGGACAGTAAGAGTAGGAAACAGCAAGCACTGACACCACCACCCTAGAAAAAGAGCCCTACAACCTCTAGCTCTGAACTTCCTGGTTGTCAAAGTACTTAAACAGGTCTTAAACTGCCATACTGAATGCAAAATACTTGCATTAATAATGCTTGTACTTTTGACAAGTTTTATTTTTAGGCATTCTGCAACATGGGCTGTAGATAGCATGGGCAATCCTCCATGTTCAGCAGAAGAGACATGTGAGGTTGGCTAAGGACACAGTGTTACTTTCCACCAGCTCACCCGTGTATTTTTATGGTGTGCATTCAGTATCTCACTGCTTCCCAAACTCTGCGACTTGCGGAAATCCAGAATGCTGGCTTCAAATGGGGGTACAGGACGAGACTCTGGTTTTGGAGTTTCAGTTGACTTCTTGTTTGTAGTTTTATTTAACCTGTCTAAATAAAGCATATAAAGTCTAAGTAATTAAACTTGCTTGTGATCATTTCTAGATACATTTTACAGCACACCAGTTAACATAACTAACTATAGGGATTGTCACGAGGACTGCTGCTACACACAGCTTATATTAAATAAAAAACCTAGCAATTATAACCAACATGCAAACACAACACTGACTGAACAAGCAACTATAAATTCAGATGCTTGCTTTAGAAATTTTTAATCAGTTTATATTGATTTGTTCAATCAAGGAAAGACAGGTCACCATTCCTTCTCAATAGAGTCACACAGAAAAGGTGTATTTTTCCTTAACTATTCTAGATCTAGAAACATAGGCACAAACTGCAGCATATTGCAGACACCCATTCCACATCTATTCCATGTACTTACAACCAACAATATGTTCATACCTGGCCTCACAGAATCTCTGCTGCATGTAGAAGCCTGGAATGAAGTCCTGTTCACAATTCTGACAGATGCTTCACCTCCATCATGCTTTTTCTTGTCCGCTTTTTTCTCACCTTCTTTTGATCTCCGCTGCTGCAAGTATTTGTGACATATTTAGTAGGTTTTACTGAAACTCTGTAAAGCTAGCAAGTGCACCATGAGTTACAGTTAACCACCTCTGTATGAGGAGTTTGACTATCACATTAATACAAAACAAATAGTTAGTATATCATAACCACAAGCAACCAATAAAATTAGGAACAGCCATTTAGAGATATTCTATTTAATTTCATCTAACTTGTTTTCCCTGTGCCATTTTTAGCATATATTATAGCCCAAGTAAGATGAATATATACATATGCTTCTAGACAAGTGGATTTTTGCAATCTCATTAATCAGAGCATTTCCAATAGTTTAAAATTGTTTGGTATTAAATCATCCAGTCTGATTTTCTAAAACAAAGTTTCTTCTAGAACTTTGGGCTAAAATCTTAAAAGCATGCAATCCTTTGACTAAATCACATATCATGAGCAAACTGTGTAAGATTGATGTCACAACATCCAAAAGACTTGGAGTAAAGTAGGTAGAGAAGGCACACCTACATGACCCCTGAAAGACCACACACTCATCCGTACTGCACAGCTGTGAAAATCTTATGATTCTTCCATGAAACACAGTTTGGCAGAGCTGAGCTTAGGAATCAGCAAGCAAGGAACAAGCACCAGGTTTGCATCTATGCAAACTATACTATACCAGCCTAGACGAACAGTTTAAGTCTGATTACAGGATGCTGGACTGAATTCAAAGTATATCTGGCAGCAAAATTGTTTTCTTAGATTGGAGGGCAAGGCATTTCTTGATCTCCAAAGGCAAATTGTTAAAGTGTTAGGACATGTGATCTAATTAATGCAAAGCTGCAAAGACCAGTCACTTCTCTGAAGTTCACAAAAAAATACATGTCAGGGAAAAATGACAAAAAGACTTTAAAACAGTACAAGGCCTGTACAAATATTATAGAACTCCTCCCAGAAGCTTAACTAAGTTTCTTCATATTACATCACTTGTGCTAATGCTGAGGTCATCCTTTGCCCAGACAGCTTCAGCACTTAACCCTCCTCTCAGCAAGAAAACAAATAATTTTGGGTGTCTAGACTTTGTACCTTATGTCTAGTAATGCACGTTTAGGGCCTAGTCCTACAACTCCTCTACACAGGCTTGACCACAATGAAGTTACCAGGTCTCTGCCTAGAGAGCAAGGTCCATCAGAAGGATGTGACTGCAGAACAGATTAGATGAAACTGCTGGAAACAAAAGCATCCTACAAATCTAAGAAACACAATGTCTAATCACACAGGAAAATGAGTTTATAATACATTAGGATTTTTTCCCTTTATATTTCGAGAGGTTTGACTATTTTTTTTTTTGAAAATATTTTGCAAGTTTCAGGAAATTTATCTCCAAACAAACACACAAAAAAATGACTGAAGATGTTTACAGAACAGCAGTTTTACTTCTGACTGAAAAAGTATACATTTCTAACATGAAGCTTTCTTCCCTCTCCCCAGCAGCACAAGTTCCTCCTTTCTTGTGGATTGTCTTCAACCTATAGCAAGTCTCGGAAATCCTTCAACAACAGAGAGTGGTTTTATCACTTATCAGTCAAACAGATGATTACAGACACCAGGTCTGTCTTAAGTCAGGAAGCTGCCACAGGGCTTAAAAAAAAAAAAAAAAAGCCTTTCTCCCTGTCCCCAAAGCTCAAAGAGTGAAAAAAGAAAGCACAGCTCACAAATTAATGGCCTTCCCATCCCCTTCCCACTTCAGATGCTTCTTTCTGGGAAAAAAAAAAATCCCCTCATGTTCCAAAAATTCTGCAGGAAAAATTGTATTAATTTGAAGTGTAGAATTCCACGAACTTTTTGGTTTTCTGAAGCTGGGCACACTACACTACTGTCCTCTTTAAATGCCATTCATGATCACCACAAGAAGGAAGAATGATTATTCACTTAAAAAGTATGAACCAAACATTTATAAAGATTGATTTAAACTAAGAATTTAATATTAATTTTTTAAAAAACACGAATTTGCTCACCTTTGAAAGACTCTTACTTTCTTGTCTGACTGGATATGTTTGCTCAGCAGATTCACTGCCTATTCCTGAACCATTATTGTGTGTTGAGTTGTTAGACTGATATTGTGAGCCAGCTACTGGGCACACATTTGCAACAACATCAGGTGAGTAAGAGCAGCTGGAGTATTCACGGAAGGCAGGATCTCCCAGAACACTATGTGATGGATATTGAGAAAGAAATGAAAGTCATCCTGGGGCAAGTCTTCAGCACCTACTTGTTGCCTAGACAAACACATTCCTTGTCTAAAGAATTTGTTTAACAAGAAAGCTCTACTTCAGAAGAAAACTATTCTGTGTTATTTCAATTAAGTACTTACTCACTGCTACAGACTTCTTTAAAAACAAATAATTTTGTTTTGGGAAAACATGTAGTTAAGCAAATACCTTAAAACACACATTATCCATTTCCACGTTTCAAAGCTAGTCTGCTTTGCAGTTATAGTTCTCATGCCTGTTTAAGATTACTGAGATTCTTCATGCTTATTTTCAGTAAGCTTCTTGTGAAACAAACCAAAAGCACAGTGTAAGGACATGACATGCATAACACACTTGACTGCAAAAAACAAACATTAAAACCTGTCTTAAAATGACAACAAAAAAATGGGAGTATAACATTATATGGAGTACAAAACATGTATAAAATACAATGTAGAATTATAAAATAATAATTAACTGACCTGCATGTAACCATCACAATGTATGAAAACACAACATATCTGGGGCATGCCTCTTTCCTTCAAATGTATGCTCAAAAATTCCCTTCCAATTTCCTTCTACACTTTGTCCAGAAAATATATAAAGTCCAGATTTGATTAGGGAGAATAGAAATTTCTCAGCTGCAGAAAGCTGCATTCAGTTTTTAAAGCTGTTCTGCATGAAGCTGCCAACCTCAGAATTTTGGGTAAATAATGACAGAGAAACTTTCCCATCAGTACAAGAGACTTCAGATAACACACCTCATACTACTTGTTGCAATTCTGACAGAATGCAGCCAGAACAACTCTTATAATCAGTTTACACACAAAGAAGGATACCAAATGAGACTCAAATATAACTATGTCTCAGTCCCAACAAGGCAAAACACTCATTAGAAGGCTACTGTTGTCTGGGTTGGGGTTTTTTTTGATAGTAATTGATTTATTGCTAATGCTGTGGGCTTTCTCTAATACATAGAACAGGCCATACTCCCTTCAATGTTAAAATTCTAGTACAAATGAAAATAGGCTGGAAATACTAAGATTTCCTGTAGAATAAAATTATGGCCTACAATGACTGCATTCACTAATGCTCTGAATTTTTAAAGAAACACCAATAACTTTGCAGTAATTGTATAATCAATCCAATGCTTAGGGTTCTGAGAAGCACAGAGAAAACTACGTGACATCATCAGATTCTTCCAAGACTCAACTATTTCCCATCCTACTACATAATTTTTTTTCTAGTTTGCTCTGGTTTAAAAAATACCTTTTTGTAAGTCTACCACAAGTATCATTCCCGGGTTCTAACAGAAAAACCCCAAAACTTTCAGAAACCTGTAGCATTTTCAGTAAAACTGCCTTTCTGGAGATGCACAGATTGTGGAGAGGAGATCTGGGAGAGGCCCCATATACTAAATACTTTACAGGATGAGAAACCTTCTTGAAGAATCTTTTTCCCTGTCTACAACTACATCTACCTCAGCCTGGTTGCAACACAACCATTCTTTCACCCAAGGACTGGATTCAGCTCCTTCCAAAACACATAAAAAGCACACCCATCATTACAGACCACCAAATCCTCCTTAATGCTCTGTAACAATAAAGGCCCTTGTGAGCAAAAGACAAGGTACCTGGTATACACCCAGAGAACATAAATGTAAAAAACTAAATCACAAAAATAATGCAGAAGCATTTCTACAGTTGGATAAATAATGTATTGGAACCTTGACTTTGCAAGGTTCAAAACCAGAAGGTTAAAATCCCCCAAGAAATAAGATTCAGAAAATATACATACTTATCCAAAGATGGTTCCTGAACAAATGGGTAGCATGTAGTTAAGTACCTAGGAAAGACACATGCTGCTGAGGGTTCTGACCATGCCACAGTTACCGCCGCATGCTTTGGAACAAATGGTTTGACCTCTGCTGACAACTTGATGCCCTGAGAAACAAAACGTTTTTTGGCTACATGCATTTGGAGATTAATGTTATTAAGTGAAAAACACTCAGTCTCGTGAGCTTAGCCGTCATTGGAAAGCGTTAGTTTGCTCTCTTCTAACAACACGTGCAAAACAACAAAGTTCACCAAAAGCAAATGGAGAAATAAAGTGAAACAAAACCAAGGAATTCAAAGAAACATCTGACTGCTCTGTAAAGTCACTTAATACCCTCATTTATCATGAAACACTCACAAAGGACAGAAGCCTGCTTAAAACAAGACGTAGAAAATGCAAATATATGAATTCTTACTTCATATTTGGACAGTACAAACTGAAATTCATAAATATTACTACTGTTAATCAAACTCTGAAAATATGTAACAATGACTTTGTGCACATTAGTATTTTAAGGCAGTTTGTCTGAAATTATCACTTTATTGCCTTCTTGTTTCTAGCACAAATTTATTAAGACAAGTTTTCCATTTGCTCTGAATTACCATCGACTTAAACTGGATATGTATATATGGAAGGACAATGAAATGAGACTCGAAGTAATTACTGCCATGTCATCAAAACATGCAGGAAGCAACGGCAACTGTAGCCTGATCACTAAGAACCTGACCAGGTGACAGGCCCATGTCCGTAACACTACTACTACTGGTTAGAATCTGGGGCACCCAGCCTTAAAATGTCTGGGATGTCCACCTCTCCTCGCAGCAGACCCTCCACTCTGAATGACAAAAGGTTTCCACACGTTGAGCTCACTGGAAGTTAACGTCTAGAGCTCCCCATCCCAAGCGGTGGGAAGCGACCCACTGTGCTCTAACCTGAGCCATCCCTCCCCGCCCCAGTTTTGACCTTCCAGAAGGACTCTTCCCCCAGTCCTGAACCAAAGGCTGATCACAGGAGCGGTGGGAGTCACCCTGCCCAGGGAAGTGTGTGGGCAGCGGCCCGGGCTGGTGAGTGGCCCCCGGGGCGGGGAGCGGCACTAAGGCACGGCCCGAGGCGATGCGCCCGCAGCTCCCGCCCCGGGCGGCTCCTGGAAGGCCACTCCGCGCCGGGAAGGGAGCAGTGGACTGCAGGTGCTGCCGCCGCCCTTACCTCGCCGCCGCGGCCCGAGCG
>JBBMKD010000115.1:33503968-33514150 GCA_037834095.1 Argya squamiceps
GGTGCGCTCCCGGCGGGCCCGGAACCGCCGAGCGGGCACAGGACGCGGGTAGTGGCACCGGCAGCGTCGGGGCCTTGGCCCCGGCCGTGCCTACAGGCGCGGCCGATCCTGTCCCGTAGGAGAAGGGACGGCACGGAATAAAGGCAGGAATGCACCGGTAGGCAGACAACCACCCAGGACCCCGGCGGTCACGTTCTGGAGAAAAGCGTGACTTAAGCAGAGCTCAGCAAGATTCTGAGGGGAGGTGCTTGCTTCAGACTTGGACAGTCCTGCTCTAAACAGGCCTGGTACAGACCAGCACCTGACATCTGTGGCAGCTTTTGGAGGAAAGACTACAAGGGTTCGTTTCCTTGCCAAACTTTACAGGTTACTTACTTCACCTGTCTCCCTGAGAGCACACATGACACAGGCAGAGCACATACTTTAACCCTGCTTTTGTTGGTCTTCCAAACTGTGCACAACTATCATGTAACTCACCTTTGAGATTAACCCGTTACTCTTAAGTTACTCAATATACAGAAGCACCTTCTCAAAAAAAAGTCTGTATGGCTGTTACTAGAGTCCCAAGAAACACAGTGACAATCTGGATGCAAGACAGGAAGAGCAGGCTAAAAGCCCAGAGTAAAAATTAACTAGTATTGGCAAAGTTACACAAAGGAGCCTAAAAAGCCCTTTGAAATACTGAGTAGTACTCAACCCTAAACTTACACCACATAATACCAGGTTCACCAAATCATTTTTGATATTTTGAAGTAGGTACTCTTAAAAATGTTAGACAATGAATATTTGTTTTGTCCCGTAAATTACAACTCCAGACATTTAAGTTTCATTAAATTTTATTACTTAAGCCTTCTTACTACTAAACAGTGGAAGGATTGGATTTGAACATACTACAGCAGAAAATATGAACTCGAAAGTTACAGGACACTAACAAGTGATGGGCTAATCACAACATGTAACACAAACATCAACACAATTTGAGTCAGAGAGGCACTTACATTGACAGTAAAAGAGAAAATCATCACTCTTTGAACATCATAGCAGCCTGCTTGAAATTGCATTTGACTGAGCTTTGTTGCTGTGAATAATACAGCTCATGCACAGGTTTGGATGTATGTTTTGTAAATTCAAAGTATTCACTGAATACTACCAACATATATACACTCATATACATAGTTCCAGAAGATTCAAGAGACGATGGCTTATTTCTGCTCATCCTTTGGAAGAGGTCTTCTAAAGAGCAGAATATGAGGTTCTGTAGAAAGAAAATTAAACAAAGTGTCAGTTTGTACAAATCTTGATTAAAGGGATTTCTTTAATCTTTAACAATAGTTGAGTTTAGTTTCAAATAATTAGGAAGCCTAAGTATGATCCCACACGTAATATTAATAGACCAAGTTCATAGTACTCTTACAACAGTCAAGTTTTTATTTTTATACCCAATGCTGGCAGGGCTATAAACTTAAGATCCTTACAGGCAGAAAGTATTGGGAAAATACAGAGTATTCTATAATGTCTCTTTCAACTGAAATATTAATTTTTCAGGAGGCTCTACAGCTAGAGTTGAAACTGTCCTCTAGAATTTTCAGAGGATTAATGCAGAACCTTGTTTACATGAGCATCTATTAACTTGTGCAAAAAAGTAGGTGTGTCAGATTTATGATTTATAGATATGTTGCTACATGAACTTTGGTTCAGTCACTGCATACTCATGTTATTTAAGAACTCACAAAAAGCCTGTTTCTATGGGCAGAGGCAGGAACACTTGTCTGGTATTTTTTGCATACAGATAAACCATACACATCTAAGACAAGACTTGCATTTTGCAAGTCTAAAAGCAGGATGTGAAGGTTGAAAATAAAGATTACACATCTTTGTTGGCAAAGGACTAAAGTAGCAAAAGAGTAATGTTCAGTAGTGAATTCCAAATGGATTCCACAGAAAGAGTTACACATCACATACTTCGGCTGAGCATCAGGCAGTCGATAGTTGACATTTTCGTTTGTCTAATTTGGTTCAGTTGTGCTCACCTGGTTCATGGATCATATAGTGAACCCAGCCAAGACTCTGCTGAACACCAAGTCGTCTCCACTCTTCTTCAGACATCAGATGAGATTTTGGCACTTGTTTTGAAAGTTCTCGTGGCAGCATCACATGTCTGTAGAGGTTTAATTATTAAATACCCACATACAAAATACTGCACGCTAGAAAACTGGAACAGATCTGCACTGAAAGACGGTAAGCAGATTATGAATACTCACTTTTCCCATAAAGAAAACAAGAGTACTGACTCTTGGCACGTATTTGATGATGGAACCCGTCCCATAACCCAGTTTCAAATCACTTACTACTATCAAACGTTACATCTGTAAAGCAACTTCATACTGGGAGCCAAACTGTCTTCTAGAAGAGATTTAGACCCCTTCAGACTTCAATGACGGTACACTCAGAGAAGCATGCACTCCTGGCAACAGGCTGCTGTATCAGCTACTTGAAAAATAAGAACTTTGGACTTCTAAAGTATTTATAATACCGTTTTCAAGTAAGCTTAGAAGAGTTAAACTTCAACAGTCCCGCGTCGGCAAGGTCCGACGCTGCCCCATCCCAGGCTCTGCAACGACCCCCTCCCTGGAGTTAGCGCAGCGAGTACCGCCCCTGCGCCATCACCCTGCGGCCAGGGCTTGTGCTGGCCGCTCACCGAACAGTCTGGGCGAACCGGTAACAGCATTCGGCCCACCATGCCAAAGCTACCCGGAAACCCCCCTGGGGAAGCTCAGCACAGCCCCATCCCACTGGCCTTGCGCCCTCCCTGGCTCCATTCCTCTGGCGGAGCCTCCTCATTCCCTGAGGGCAGCCCGCACACCTCTACCAAGGCGCCTGGCCGAGCCGCCCTCCTACGGAACGGCTCTTCCTAATCCCTCCAGCTAGCCATCCCGCACTCTCCTACAGCTTCTTACCGGTACTCGTACTGCTCGTCAAAGTACTTATCGGAATAGTAGATTTGCTTGTGGGCCATGGCGGGCGGCACCACAGGCTGGAGCAGCGGCACAGGCTGGAGCAGCGGCACAGGCTGGAGCAGCGGCACAGGCTGGAGCCTCTGGTTCTCCCCTCACGGACGCCTCGCGCACTAACTGCCCCCTTCAGCGCCCCGTAACGTTTGAATCCAGCGGCTCGGCTCCCATTGGCTGTCGCCGGGGCCGGCCAATCGCGTGCTACGCCGCCGCGCCCCACCCGAGCCCGCCGTCGCGTAACTCGCGCGCTCGCCGCTCTCAACCAATCCGCAGCAGCCGCGGCGGGCGGGGGAGCGTTACGTAACGGGCGGTGGCGGTTGGGCCGAGCGGCAGCGCCGGCACCAAGCGGGGCTGCGGGGTGGGGGGGGTCGAAGAAGCGCGGGCGCACCTGATTGGCCAGCGGCGGCCGGGGCGGGCGCGGGCGCTTCCAACGCGTGGCGGGGCGGCCGGGGTGGGGGCGGCTGCGCCCAACCCGCACATGCGCAGGTCGGCACGGCGGTCGCCGCTAAGTGCCTTTGCTTGCTCGACTCGGCCCGGCCAGGCCTTGCCTTGCCCGACTTGGCGGGGCCTTGCTCGGCTCGGCTCTGTCCCTGGTGTCTGGGGTGCCTGCTGCTTTCAGGGCAGCGAGAGAGTGATGCCTGCGTGCTTTTAACTAAGCGTCGTGTTCACTTTAAAATGGTGCTGTCCCTTGGCTGCCCAGGAGCTGCAGTTAGCCCGTGGTGTCCTGGCGCGAAGCTGTCAGGAACGGTGTACCGTTTCACTGTTTCAGGGTGAAAACAGATAAAACGCGGGGTACAGGTGTGCGCAGAGCAGGGTGGGAACTGTGGACAGGATTTCAGTCTACAAACATCCTTACCCAGTGAAACAAACATCAAATGATTCCCTGGGAATGCGTGCATAGCAGACCACCACGGTTTGCTAAGAGGTGCTGCAGCTCCCCAGATAAGCGTGCTATTTCTGCCCTGTGGGATGAGATAAGCACAGTGGGAACGTGGCCAGAAAGAGTGATCTCACGGTTGCTTTCATAGAATCACAGAGTCACAGAGTGGCTGGAAGGGGCTTGAAAGATTATGTAGTTGCAACTCCCCGCCATGAATAGGGACACCTTTCGCCAGACTAAGTTGCTCAGCCTCATCCACTGCTGGCCCTGAACATGCCCTGGGATGGGGCATCCACGGCCTTCCCGGGCACCCTGTTCAGTGCTTCATGCCCTTGCAGTAAAGAGTTTCTTAATGTGAGCCCTAAACTTCCCCTCATGCTCAATGTCCCTTGCCTGTGATGTGCTCCTCCTCTCTTTGCTGGGCCTGTGCAGAAAAAAGGAGATGAGTCTTTCAAGAAGTTTCTGCTTCCTTGGTGCTGCCAGAAACGTGGGTACTGCCCGTGGTTATGTAATGTATCTGTCTGAAAACAGTTCTGATGGAGAAAAAAACAACCAAAGCCATGTGATGCATGACTGCTGATACACATGCGTGGGTAGTAGGTGATTTTTTTAGCTGCATTGTTTCTACTGGCATGTAGCTTGTCTTAAACAATAAAGTTTAAGCCAGTCTCATACCATACAACCATTAAAAGGAATGCTTATACTCTAGCAGTAATATTTTTCTCTTAATTTGACTGCATATTACAGCTTGTTGGGCACAGGTCATTTACAGGCAAAACAAAGTGGTTTTGAACTGGTGTAGCTAAATGTGTGAAATTCACGTAAGAAAGGACTATATATTACAGTATAATTGTAAAAGTGCAAACCACCTGCAAGTTTTCTGAAGTTTTGGTTGGATTACTTGAAATAGAGAGGTTTGGAGTTTTTTAGCTTAATTTCAGGCGGCACAACTGTTATTTTTAAATACTTGAGGCAGAACACACACAATTTTCTGTTAGGAATATCATTGTTGTCAAAAACACAAGGGCAGGAGACCGAGTTTACTCCTTTAATGCCTTTATTTGCTCAGCTCTTTAAAAACGGGATGGCTCGTAGGGGTGCCCTAGATGCCCACGACGAGGCCGAATCCACCGCTGAGGAGGTGGTGCTGGAACGGTGCTGCAGAGGTCCGCTGCAGAGCCGGGAGTTCGCCCACGCGGGAGCCCTCAGGAACTCGGTTGGCTCGTATGTTGTCTAGGGGGGTTCCGTTTTCCAGTGCTTTAACTGTTACGGCGAGCGAGTGGAGTGCTGAATTGCATCTTGGGACGACTTTGATTGGTTCCTCCAGATTTTCATATCTGGGCGGTGACATAGGTTGGATCCTTCCTCGGTCGTTGTGGGCCAGAAACAATGTTTCTAGGGTAAGGGGGAGGGAAGGTATTTTGGGGTACAGCACAGGGGTTCACGACAACTTTAGGGAAGAAGAAAAACTGTTTATGAAAGAGAACTTGTTTTATCAACTTAATAGCAGCTCCTAAAAGCCCCATGGACTTAACAACTTCTAAAACTTCCTAACACTTTCTAACATCCTCTATCGGGAGTTGCTGTTTCTCTCAATTGTGTAATAGTAGGGAAAAAAGATTAAACCACCATGATGGGTTCTACTGGATGAAAGATACTTCCTGTTCGTGACTTCTTTTATAACCTTTCAGCTTCTCTCATACATACTGAACATGAGAGAAAATTGATCTTTATGTAAGGTTATGTGTAAGCCTTTCTCCTTTGAGTTCGTTCAGAAGTGAAAGGGAGCATCATGCTCTTCTTGACCAGCCTGTTAAAGAGCCAGGGAGAGAGCAGTCATTGTTTTCATAGACTTCAGCAAGGCTTTTGGCTCCAGGTGATCCCTTCAGAGAGAGGCAGTTGATGTATGGACTCGGTTTGCAGACACTGACCTCAGGTGAATGGTCAGGCCCAGAGGATGGTGACACATGACACACGTCTAGTTGGAGACCAGTAAGTAGAGGCGTGTCCTGGGGTCAAAACTGGGCCTGAGCCTTTTTAACATCTTTATTAACGACCTGCACAATGGGGGAGTGTGTACTCATGGCAAGTTTGCAGGTAAAACCTAACTGGGAAGAGTAAATGAGAAACCACAGGATTATGCTCCCAGGTCGAGGAACTGCAGAAGTAGGCTGAGAGGACCTTAATGAAGTTGAGGGGAACAAGTGGAACAAGGTGAAGAGCAAAGTCCTGCACCTGTGAAGGAACAACCACAGGCACCAGTACGGAGTGGGTACTCCCCACCTGGAGATGTGTTTTTCAGAAAATGACTTGGGAATGCTGCTGAACACTGAGCTGAATGTGACCCAGCACTGTGTCCTTGCAGTAAGGATGGCTAGCTGTGCCCTGGGTTGCAGTAGGACGAGTGTTACCAGCAGGTTAAGGGAAGTGATCCTGCCCCTCCATACAGCACAAGTGGGGACTTTGCTGGAGCCCAGCTTTGGGCTTCCGAATGCAAGAGGAAGATGGAGCTGCTGGGGAGAGTTCAATGAAAGGCTACAAAGATGAAAACCTGGGTGTGAAAACCTGAAGGCAGGATGCAAAGAAGACCAGAACCAGGTTCATTGCAGTTATGCCCAGTGACAGGTCCAGAGGCAGAGGGCAGAAACTGAAATGTGGGAGGTTCCTTATGAACATCAGGAAGCCTTTTTTACTGAGAGGCAGACGGGGCACTGGCAGAGAGCTGCTGGAGTCTCCAACTTTGGAGACCTTCCAAAGCCATCTGGACAGGATTCTGGGCTGTAGGTGACCCTGCTTGAGCAAGGTCAGACCACATGACCACCAGAGGTCCAGCCTCAGCCACACTGTGTGGTACTGTGTGAAACAGAGCTCTTCATCACTGTCTTCAGGATACTGTTACTCACAAAAGCTGTGTCAGTCACATTGCAATGAAGTAAATAAACTGTTCTGTACAGTGTGGAGAGAACAAAAATGCTTGAACTTTGTCAAGGCAGCTTTGTGCTAGACCTTAGGAAACATTTCCTACCAGTACATAATTTAAATATCTTAGACTATTTCAGAAAAAAAATGCTTTCTGCAGTAATGTGTTAGGTCAAGCTGATCCTGTCTCTGATTCAGTGGTTTCTTTGAGGCCTGCTTTCTATGGTTGTGTCAGTTATGCTTTCCAACTGTAATTTTTGCAAATACAGAATGTAAAACAAAAGTAATTTTTTTCTCTCCAGTGCTCTAGAATGACCTTTTAATTGTAATTGTTGTATGTTTTCATATTCAAAGAAGTTAGTTTCTGTAATTAAGATTATCAAGTGGTGAATTGAATCCTCACTCCAAAGCTTCTGAACCAGGTCAGAAGTCAGTGAGACCACAAATATGTATATTTATTAAAGGGAAAAGTTGCTGAGAAGCTTTATCATACACTTTTGCCTCAGCATGTTGAAGGTGTGTATTAAAGCATTTATCAAAGAAGCAGAGACTAAAAATACTCCACATAGCCTTAGGGAGGTATAGATTTCTTAGGAGAAATGTGAGCGAGCCACACAACTGGAATGTAAGCTCCTGCTCAGAGACCTGTCTGATTAGGGCAGCAGCTGTGATTAGGTTGCTGTTGAAACACAAGATAAAATGGCAGAACACAAAGAGAATATTCTTGAGCTTCCCTCTCTGTCTCCTGTAGCGATAACACAAACACATATAAAATTAAGGACTGGTATTCTACACTTTGTATGTGAACTGTAATCAGCATAGAGGCTCTTCAGAACTAAAGATGGATTGTGAACATTATTGTGGAGGATGATTTTATGTATCTAGACAGGAACAGATTTACATTCTCTGTGTAACCCGTTCACTTGTTGTTGGGAAAGATAGACAGGAAAAGCTTACAAATATGCCTGGCAAGAGATACTGAGAATATAAAACCTATGAATGAAATAGAAATGGAAGCTAGCTTTGAGATGTAATCATGGCAGGCAGGAAGACAGTGATTGTAACAAACAATGGGACACTAAGGGACCCAAGGGTGTAGCTCCACTCCACCTGCCAAGGTATCAGGGAAAAGATAGATAAGAAGATAGTCTTTGGAGTTTAGAATACACAGTGATATAGTAATATAGCAGTTCTCATAAGCTATATGCAAAGTTTGTAAGTTTTGTATCTTGCACAAATTAGTTACTGTAAATTAGAGTATTCAACACATAAAAAGATATAATGTACTGTAACAAAGTTCTCTCTCTCTTACTTTACCTCTGTTACCTGGCCCACCTCTCTTACCTCACCTCTCTTACCTTACCTCGCTTACCCCCTACTCTCTCTCTCTCTCTCTCTCTCTCTCTCTTTGGGACCTTCCTTCAGCCGAGGCTGGTGGCTGAAAGCAAGGCCCCTTTTACCCACGACCCTTGCAATAAAACCACGTGTTCTCTCAAAAATGTCTCAGGTTTGCAGAGGTCCCTCTCCCTGCTGTCCACAGATGCTCCTACAGCTTGTGACTAAGTCCATGATCAAACTGTTACAATGAAGGGCCCATGTGCACCTTAACTATTGTTAATACAATATTGTTAACTATAGAGTTCAGGATCTAAGTTATGGTACATGAAAATATTTTCTGTGCTTTTTGTCAGAAGGGGAAGATGAAAAATTTCCCATCTGTGTTGTACATAGCAGTCTCTGATTAAAAGTCTCTGCAACTTTTCCTGTTTAGTTCCGTGAGACATTTTAAAAAAATAAATTATATGTGTTTTTACCGTGCTTCAGTTTTCAAACGTGTCCTTATAAAACACTAATGTCAGATGCTTGAGTGTCTTTTTCTGAATAGAACAGCAAGATCAGAGTCAAGGAACCTTTTGTACTGTCTTCATGAGTCATAATCATATACACAGTTAATAACTTTTGAGTAATTTGAATGTGAATCACATTCATGGCACATGTTGATGAACTGCTATCTGTGGTTTTATATTTTCAATGTTTCTTATGGAAGCAAGGCATACACAATTGTACTTCTCAACGGTTTTGATCCTCAACTACCTTTTGAACCTGTTGGCTCAAACTTAAGACATAGGCTGATAAATTATTGCAGATTTCATTATAACAGGCAGACAAATAGAGCAGAAGAACTATGATGGGAGATGATGTTGCAGTTAAACTTGTACCTTATTAGACAGAGAATCTACATGGGGAAAAAAAAGCTTTGCATAAATGCTTTAGGGGTTAATGTCTTTCAGCATGTGGTGTACATGCCTTCTGAGACTGTAGAGCCAAAAACCCTGAGTCAGTAGAAAACCAGTCTCACTTAATTCTTATATTCAGTAAGGTAACTTTCTATTTGCTGATTTTATTTGCTGGCTTTATATAGTGTTTGCCTAGTATTCACAACCTTAATAGTCCCCACAGCAATCTCAAGCTGTTTGTATGTGTAATATTAACAGTATTTTTCTCTGAAGGTTTGATATTCAGAATTTACCTCAATTTAGATAGAAAAATTTGAATTTACTGCCTTACTTAATTTGAAGGACTTCAGTGTTGAGTTGTTTGCTAATTAGCATCCCCTTAGTAAATGCAGAAGATGGATTAGTTTTGTTTTGATTTACATAAAATTGTGGCGAGACTAAAGCTATATTTTGATGGTCTAGGTGACTATGAATAAAACATTGTAAGTATTGAAAATAATCCAGTTGAATTGCTGAGGATTGCCCTATGAGAAAGGATAAACTCACTTGAAAAATGGAGCCAGTTTTGATGCATGTTCCATGCAGTACCTATGCTAGGTCAAAAATTGCATTTTGAAGGTGTTCTTGAATAGATTATTGAATAAATTATTCCCCAGTCATAGAAGTGCCCAGCTTGCAAGATGAGTATAGAAATACGGAATGTCCGTGATCCATCCAGATCATTGCAGAGCTTGAAGGCTAAGGTTGGTCCATCATTTGGTCCTGTCATTTCATTGAGATTTAATTCTCTAATTCTGCTCTTATGGATCTTCTTGTGGAAGTAGTGATCGGATCCTACTCAAAAGACTAAAGAGTTTAGATCTAAAAAGTGACACTTACGAGCCTGGGGGTGACACAGCAGTGTTGGGGTGGCATGGGCAGCCCAGCTGAAGTGCCTCTGCACCAGTGCACCCAGCATTGATAACAAACAATGGAAGCCATTGGCAGCAGGAAGCTGTGGTGTAGTTTATCACCGTGGAAATGTGGATGACTGGAGAGCTGCAGTGGATGGTTACAAGCTCTTCAGAAGGGACAGGTGAGGAAGGAGAGGTGGTGGGGTGGCTCTTTATACTGGGGAGGGTTTTGGCTGTACAGA
>JBBMKD010000115.1:33514462-33535251 GCA_037834095.1 Argya squamiceps
CAGAGAAGGGCTGTGGGAGATGTGGTGGTGGTCAGAGGCCATCTTGGGCACAGTGACCATGGAATGACAGAGTTTCTTTATTCTTGGTGACGTTAGGAAGTGGATCAACAGAACATCTGCCTTGGACTTTTAGAGGGCAGACTTTGTCCTGTTCAGGACACTGGTTCAGAGAGTCCCTCAGGAAACTTTAGGCTTTAGAAGGAAATCTTAAAGGTGCAGGAGCAGGCCATTCCTATTTGCTAAAAGGCAAGCTGTCAGAGAAGAAAGACCAGCCTGACTGAAGAAGAAACTTTCACTGGAACTCATGGAATAAAAGAGGAATAAAAGAGATTTTATGACCTTTGGAAGATGGGGCAGGCAACTGAGAGTCCAGTGGTGTTATTAGGTCATGTAGAGAGAAAATTAGGAAGGCAAAAGCTCAGCTAAAACTCATTTTGGCTAGTGCTGTGAAAGAGAATAAAAACTGTTTTTATAAATACATTAAAAACTAAAAGAGACCCAAGGAAAATCATCATCATTTATTGGATGCGGGGGAAAAAATTGTCACCAAAGATGAGTAAAAGCCTGGGTTGCTTGATTCCATCTTTGCCTCAGTTATTAACAGTTATCCTCAGAGCAGGCAGCCCTGGCTGGGATGGGGAGCAGAACAGACGCCATGCAGCCCAGGAGGAAGTAGTTAATGACCTGCTGTGCCACTTGGACAATCACAAGTGTATGGGACTGGATGGGATTCTCCCAAGAATACTGAGGGAGTGGAGGAAGAGCTCACCAAGCCATGCACCATCATTAGCCATCAGTCCTGGTTAACAATGGAGGCCCCAACAACTGGAGGCTGGCCAGTGGGATGTCCGTCTGTAGGAATGTTTGGAAGGAGGATCCAGCGAGTACAAGCCTGGGAAGGTTATGAAACAGATTATCTTGAGTGCCATCACACAGCACATAGAGGACAACTGGGGATTGGGCCTATTCAGTGTGGGTTTAGGAAAGGAAGGTTCTGCTTGACCACCTTTTATGACCACGTGACCCACTCAGTGGATGAGGGAAAGACTGTGGATGCTGTCTACCTGGACTTCACCAAAGCCTTTGACACTGTCTTCCAGAGCATTCTCCTGGAGAATCTGGCAGCCCATGGCTTGAAAAAGGGCTCTGTTTACTGAGTTGAAGCAAAGACTGAACCCAGGGAGTGGTGGTGAATGGAGTTACACCCAGTTGGTGGCCTATCACTTATTGGGGTTCTCCAGGTCTCAGTATAGGTGCCTCTCCTATTTAACATCTATATTAATGATCTGGATGAGGGGATTTGAATGCAGCCTCAGTAAATTTGTAGATGACAATAAAGTGGGTGGGAGAGTTGATTTTCTGGAGGGTAGGAAGGTTCTGCACACAAATCAGAAAAGACTGGATTGATAGGCAGAGGCCAATTCCATGAGGTTCAACTCAGTGAAGTGGTGGATCCTTGTGTCAACAACTCCAGGCAGTGATACTGGCTGGGGTCAGAGTGGCTGGAAATCAGGTCAGTGGAAAAGAACCTGGGGGTGCTGGTCGACAGCAGCTGAACATGAGCCAGCTGTGCCCAGGTGGCCGAGAAGGCCAGCGGCATCCTGGCCTGGATCAGCAACAGTGTGTCCAGCAGGACCAGGGCAGTGATTGTCCCCCTGAACTTGACACTGATGAGGCCACACCTTGAGTTGTGTGTTCAGCTCTGGGTCCCTCACAACAAGAAAGACACTGAGATGCTGGAGCATGTCCAGAGAAGGGCAGTGGAGCTAATGAAGGGTCTGGAGCGCAGGTCCTGTGAGGAACAGCTGAGGGAACTGGGGTTGTTTAGCCTGGGGGCTCAGGGGAAGGATGTAGCCAGCTCAGGGTCAGCCTCTTCTGCCAGGCAGCCAGTGACAGGAAAAGAGGATATAGGCTGAAAGTGTGCCAGGTGAGGTTCAGGTTGGACATCAGTAAGAATTTCTTCATGGAAAGGGTTATTGAGCCATTGGAATGGACTCCCCAGGGAGGTGGAGAAGTCACCAACCCTGGAGCTGTTCAAGAAACAACTGGACATGGCACTTAGTTCTGTGGTTTAGTTGACAGCATCGGCTTCTGACAAAGGTCAAACTCAATGGTCTTGAAGGTCTTTTCCAACATTAATGGGTCTATGATTCAATTCCCATGTTAAACAAAATCAATAATGCAGAATTTAGCGGATGATTTCCATAGCAACCAATGCTCATATAACACATTCAGGATGATACTATGTAATAACTGGAGAATCAAGCAGAAGAAGATTCTGTCAAATGAGGCACAATCCTGCTCAGATTTTTCCTGGAGGCTGTGTAACATCACAGTGTCTTAGACTGCACCAAGGGCAAAAAATTTGTAGTGGAGAGTTCTTCAGTTACTGGATAATTTTCATACAGTGTTTAAATTCTTTAAGTAAGGTTTTATTTAAACCTTAGTACTCCAGTGCAAGACCTGAGAAAAGATCCTTTTAGCCAAACTCCTTTTCAGCTTTCTCTGGTGGTTGCCTTCTGTAATGGAAGAACGTTGAGTTGGACAAGTATTGTGATGACACATTCTCAGTTTAGTCTAGATTCTGATGAGGGATTTCTTTGCCCATATGGATTTTTGCTTCTTGAATTTTCAGGTTGTCTTTAGCCCAAATGTCTTCTCTCCACATGCCTTGTTACAAGGAGTTCCATGGCGGAGCAAGTTTCTTTATGAAAAGAGGTATTTTTTAAATTTATGTTAAAGCTGGCACATGCTGGGTTTTGCATTGATAAAGCCTGTGATTATTCATTGTTTATTCATTGTCCCAAATGTTTGTAGCTTCAAGAGGTAGTGTATATATCCTACAGAATTATAGGCTAAGATTTTGATTTTGAGCCCAATGCATTGATATTTCCCCACCCCCTTACACAAATATTGCTCATTGACTTCTGAAGTCAAATGTTTAAAATGTATCACTTACAAATTTTGTACAAATACAGGAGTGAAAGAAAGTGTTTATGAGCTGAAAATACATCTTTTTGCAAGGATTATAAAGGTTGCCTAAAGTGTTATTTGGTTAAAGTGGTAAAAGGTGACAGAATACAAATAAAATCAAATGTAATCTGAGTAAACCACATACATACAAATATTTTTGTTATGGTTATTGTTACAGTTTAAGGTTTAAAATAGCCACTGGAGGGCTCACTGATCATATGGTAAATGACAAGCTTATCTTTCAAAGACAGTAGTTGTGGGTTTTGGTTAGGGCAGTATTAATTGATGTGCTCCCATTTGAAGAAGACTGGATGATAACAGAATTTTTGAAGATAGTGCACAGGGAACACCTACATTTTCATCTCAAAGAATAACAGTTCTTGGGCTTATTACCTGTGTCAGTGTGGAAACGTTTACAAAAGTTTGGAAGGCAGGAGGATCTAAATCTCATAAAATGAACATAAAGGATCAGAGTTCCCACTCCCTTACCATAAAAAAATGTAAAATGTCTTCCTGTCAGACAGCAGGGTTTCCCCATTTTGAGGAGCCACCTATACCCTTCCCTTCTCCAATGTGTGTGGCACCAGAGCTTCAGTGATGAGTCAGGCGTAGGACTGTAGTCTTTTTGGACCACTGGTAGTAGAACCGGCATCAAATGCAGCATTATGGGAGAATAGATTATAAAAGAATAGAGATAGTGCTGCAGGCAGTCTCATCCCTGATAAGCTGCAGCTGTGTAAGACAGGTGAACAGCACTGAAGGAAAAAGAAGTGTGGGATGTTGGTGTGAATTGACCAGTCACAAAAGGGTAAAAGGGCACACAGGTGTTATGCATGTGAGAAGGGTATAAAAGGTTGTACTGCAGAATAATAAAGTGCTGATGCTTGGAACTGTGCATGGTCAGTTGTAAGTCCTCCATCATGACATGTTCAATTAGTGTTCAATCAGTTTTTCCTGGCACTTTGAATCAAGACTTTATTTAATTGGAATTAAACATAATTTAATTTTCAGAGACATTGGTAACAATTAATTCTGCTTACATGCACTAATATTTTTATATTTTCCCCAGGCTAAATCTTTCCTTTGTTTTTTTGGGTTTTAAGTATCCTTGTTGGATATGCACTGTGTTGTCCTATCACTGATGTAATGAATGGAGCTAAATGATTTCTATTTTTTATGAGCAGCTCCTATAAGTTCACAGCAGTTCCATTGTTCCACTATTCTGTGGGATATACGTGCTCTATGAAATACACTGTTCCTGAAGTGATTTTGCCAGTCATTTGTGGTTATCTTATTTTTTCTGTTCCTGTGAGAATATATTATACCAGAACTTCACACGGTCTGTTGCTTTACTTTAAGGAAACTCATCTAATTTGTTTTTCTCTGGTGGTCATTTTCAGCTCAGCCTATTTCAAAATACTTGCCTTGCGCTGAGTAGCTATTTGAATTTTATCCCATGATTTTGGATCCTGTATTTTGCAAGCTAGTTCTATAATTTTTTTTTTTATTCCCTGCTTATATATGTCCACTTTGAATGTTACTTGTAACTCCCCTCTTCTTTTATTTTAGATACTGAAAAGTCATCCATTGCAGTGGATAGATTTTTGTCTTGGCAGGTAAACCTCTTTTATAATTCACAATGAAGTATACATATTTTTGGTTTCTTAGTACTCAACTCATCTTCCTTCCACCTTCCATTAGCTTTTAAATCATTCATGTAAAGAAAAATATCCATCAGTTAAACCATTATACATTATCATGCAGTATCTATACAGAAAATAATTGAACAGTTGTAACAGTTATAGATGGGAAGAAGATTCTACCTGGAAATACATTTTGTCCGAATCTGTCTTTCTTCCTTCTCAGACTAAAAACATGCATCAAATTTACCTCTGCATTCCATTCAGGACATGTGTTCACGGGACCATCTTACAAATTTGATACAAAACAAGCCTTTTTCAGATAACCTCTAAAAATAGCTTACATTGGAAATATGCTCAGTTTGAAATGTTTTCTTGTTTTTACAGCTGTATTTTTTTTCATGTAATGAACAGATTACCTCTGCCCTAAACTATTAGTTTTCCTAAGAATGTCTTTGACTGAAGTCTTCCTTGGCTGTACTTGAATATTAGGTCATCACATGCATGCACTTGCAGGCTTATCTTTAAAAAAAAAAATCAAAAAAAAATCAGCCAATTCACAGAAGAGAAACAGGCAAACTGATTCATCTTGCTTTACAGGTATTAAAACTTAATGCCTTTTTGTGTTTTTAGCGAAATATTAGTGGTGTTGTCATGGATATCCTGTTTTGCCATCTTGCAGGTGTGCTAAAAATGGGATTTTTCCTTCCCACCTCTTAACTATTCATATGAATGTGATTGAAATCAGTGAAAAGTCTTTAGCCATCTCAGCAGATATTGGACTGAGATGTAAATGAACAATAGAATGCCAGCACATGCTTTATTTCATAATACTTTTCTAGTATTTCTACATCTTATTTCACTGTTGACAATTAGATGCATGTTGTGAGCTTTCCCTCATGCTGGAGCCCACCAAACTCCAAGCTTCTGCCAGCTTAGCCTGGTAGTACAGCACCTACACCTTGGTGTTCCTCCCAGGAACCTATCACTGTAAGAGAGGCATGCAGGCTCAAAATGTTAGGCCTCAGGGCTAATGTTTTTTGAAAATGATTTTTTAAAACTTTTGTGTTGGGGTATAATCTTTTTATCAGAGGTTCAAAGTATGGACTGGGTGCAGATTTGGAAGCCATTCTTGTATACAAGTGGTGTTTCCACTGTGGTCTGTGAGTCGTGGGAATATGCCTCCCTTTGGGTGTACTTGGCCGTGGTGGCTGAGTCAGTGCAGCTGCTGATGGCCCCTTCCCACTGTGACAGTGGTGGGAAGAGGCTCACAGGCAGCAGCATGGGGAGAATGTCCTGAGGTCAAGCCTGGCCTGCAGGAACTGCCTTAGTTTTGGTCTGGCCCAAGCTGCAGTTCCCTCTGTGTCACAGGCATGGCCCAGGCTCCTAAACCTGCTGTCTGTGTCATCACATGGGACTCCCAGCACTCCTTCCCTTAGGGAGTTATTGGTCCTTGCTTTTCCCTGAAACTAACCTTTTGAGCTGTATCTTAGGACTGTCATGTCTGTAGTATCTCTTTTTTTGTCCTTTACTGTAAATTGAAACCCTGCTAGAATTTTCTCCCAGCTTACAGAGGGAGCTAGAGGGATTTCAGATTCCCTTCTTCCCCAGCCATTTTTTCAACTAAATCTCCCTTTTGTGATGCTGGAATCACCTGCATTTCTGGACCAGCAATGCCACTTTTGATCCACTGATGCCATTCACTCTTACCAGCTGTACAGCACAGAGCTAGAAGCCTCATGACTCTCACTTCAGGCTCAGGACAGAGTTTATATGATGCACTGATTCTCAAAATACTGCTGGTAGTTCAGATTTCATTAATTGTTTATCTTCAGAAAAACCCAAAAACCCTTTAGTTGCTGTAGGCTGTGTTGATTTTTAGATGAAACATTAAAGGCTGTGGGAAACAATAGCTTGATTCTTTGTGAAGACACAAAGAATTACTGTTAGTTTGTCTCTTTACATGCCTTCTGGAATGAAGTGCTTGGTAACATAACCACTGCAGGGCAAGAGTTTGACAGGCAGAGGGGTGGGGACATGTAAATTTGATTCACATTTTCAACTGAATCTGCACTGTGGAACTGTGTGTACATCTATGCCTGTGGGATGTGCCTGCCAGATTGCATCCTGGGCTCTCCATTCCTGTATGGTGCAGACCAAGAACTGGCCAAAATGTGTCATAATTTTATCTTCTGTGCAAAAGACAGTGGGTGTGGAAATAGCAGACACGTTTTTACTGAACTGCAGTTTGCAGCAGTTGCCATGGTCGTAAAAACCTAGTCAGAGCTTCCCCGTTCAGGCTCCTCATAAATTACCTTATTTATTTACCTCATAAAAAGTAAATAAATTATAAATTTAAATTTATAAAATTATAAATTTATATATTAATATCATTGTTAAGTCTTTGGTGTATGTAGCTTTCCAATAGAGTATAACTTTACTATCAAATTGTACAGCTGTATGCAGAAGGGGCTGGGTTGCACCTGAAGTATGGTAAGGCTATAAATCTGGAACAGTACTTTTTAAAGAAGTCACAAAATGTATATAGCTTTGAGGATGTACTTTGGTTTTGGATTTAAAAATCTGTTTTGGGACGATGCAAGAAATAAAAATGGGAGTATGGGGGGGGGTGTGTTTCAGGACACTGAGTAAACTAATTGTTGCTTGAGGTGAAGTCACTTTATTTTTTTGGTTCAGTGATACACAGCATACCTACAAAGACTACTCTGCTCTGGGTAGACAGTGTTACGCTTGGAGTTGTAGTCTTGAAAGATAAGAAACATTTCATTTCATTTAAGAAGTGGATTTCAGAGACGTCATGTTGTCAGGTCTACCATTTTGTTCTTATTATTATGTACCATTATATGTTTGAACCATTATGCATATGGTGTACCATATGCATAATGCAACACAAACCTGAAATGAGCCCCATTGGAAAAATGCAAAAGACACTGCTGTGTTATTGCTATTATGTATTACTATCATATGTGGGGTGGGTTTGCAACTGAAAGAAAATTAAATAATAAGTGTGAACTCAGACTCATTATCCAGCCTGAACGCAGGAGATGGAGCTCTTTCTTGGTGGGTTCCAGCTGGCAGAAATGCGCAAGCATGGTATGGATTTAGATGTATGTTTTTTCTTGTGAGATGAAAGGCTGCATATGGGATTAGTGCTCTGGCTTGATCATGTGGTTTTCTCCTGCTTGATATCAGCTACTAATCTGTGCTGCTGCAAGAGAGCGCCCAGTGAAGATAAAGGGTTAGTTTGATTTTTAAGGGAACAAGAGAAGTCTGAACAGTGTAGCTGGTCATCTAGGTCTTTGATGACAGAGGTGGACTTTCATAAAGGCAAAACCAGTATGTGCTTGTGAATTTTCAACCTGTTGTCCCTCAAAATCAATCCTTATGTCTATCATTTGTTTTTTAATGACATTGATCGTTGACATCAGGGGTTGGATGCTATGCAGTGAAGTTTAGACTTCAAAATTGCCAGTTCATACTTCGAGAGCACTTGAACTGTATTTTAAACCTCAAAATATGTTGCATCTGTGAAATACCACATTTCTTTTCATTAGGGACACTTTTTCCACTCTCTGTGTATTATAATTTCTTAATGTAAAATATATATATATAATTAACAAGTCTATGAAATCTCAAAATAGTATCTCTGGAAACTAGCACTGTATCTCTGGAGCATTTTTCTGACAATATTGTGCATTTTTTAATGTCTTAGTTATGCCTGAGGAGTCTGAAAACTTTCTTCAATATGTCTTATAGCATTGCAAGCGTTACCATGGTACCTTTTAACATTTTTTCAATCAGCATATGGAGCCACAAGGGGAGAAAAAAGACTTGAGAGGAGAATTTTGGAATGGCATAAAGCTAAAATAAACCTGTTATAAAAAATGCTCCATATGATTGATGATAAATTAAAGGAAACAGTCCTGTAATGTATCATCTGTTAGTAAAACATGTGCTCTCATTTATCTAATCAGTACATAACCAAGGCCAATTACTACAAATTAGCAACAACAAATGACAGCCTTTAATTAACTTGAAGCTATATCCCCTTCTTTAAGCCCTCAACCCAATATCTGGACAAGTGGAAAAAATTAACCTTCAGAGTGTTCAATATTGTACATTCTCAAAAGGTAAAATTAAAATGGAGCCACTGGACTGAATGTAGGAATTAGGAATGTAGCAGTTTAACATTATCATAAAACTGGTTTCCAATGCAGTCAGCTACTTCCTGAAGATGTGGTGGGATGCAAGAGGGAAAAGGTCTTCCTGGATGCTGTAAAGTGGTAGCAAGGCTCCTCACGAGGCAGTTGAAGACTGGTAGAGGTGCTTAAAAATCCATAGTTTAGCCATGTTTTCCAAAGGACACATTTCTTATGATTTCCAAAACACACACTTTGCCCTCTTTCAGAGTACCTTACAAAATCTGAGTTTTGTGAAGCTTCCAGGAGATAAGTTAGGTGGTAAGGCTTTAAATATGTTTAAATATGTTGCTTTTTTTTGATACAGTCAATCATGTGATTGAGCTTTTATAAATACAACATGTTAGTTGAAGACATATGGTTTTATCAGTAGGGAATGTTTTGTATATTCCGATTTCAACTTGTTACAGGATAAGGATCCAACTGTTGTTCAAGATGAAGTTTTTAAAGAGAATATAAATTGCAGTACGGATTGTACAATCCTGCAACCAAATGTTGAACTTACTCTACTATGACAATTCAAAGCACAAGAGAATTTAGACAGTAAGAGGATCAAATTATTTTTTCCCTTGCATTTGGCTCACTTTTATGGTGGCCAAAATAAAGATAGAATGGAAGAGCCTGAAGCTTAATCTAAACTCAGCAGTTCTTCAACATGCATTTTGGTGCTGTCAGAGTTCTTCCTGCTGCATGAAGCAGATTGAAAGGAAGAACTGGGTATTTTGCAACAATGCAAATGTAAATATGTATGTGCACCTCAGATTTTAAAATGCAAAATGTTTGCTTGAACCTTACTTTCCTTGGTGATTTGTTTTACATTAAAGTCCTCTTGCATTGGCTATTAATGCTGTATATCTTCTGTGAATGAACAGAAAATGTCAGTATTTAGGGTGACATCTTTGGAAGCATTAAATGCATATGCAAGCACTTTAAAATGGCAGAATATAATTAGGGCTGTGAGTTTGACAGTAATTACTACAAAATTACAATATTTTTCACTGTGCAGAAGGCAAAACTAAATGAAATGGATGTGTTAGCATCTGGTAAGCATGAGCACAGTTTCTTTGAGATGGTTGAATGTCATATTTGTGGCATTCTGAGTGAGATCTATGGCTGATTGTTCCTTACTATTCAATTGTTGCATCTCAATCTGCCCTATTTATAATTGGAGGATGCCTCTTTCTGCAGCTTGAAAATATAAGTGGCGAGGAGGTCAAGTTCTCTTTAGTTATTCAATAAGGAGTGCTCCAGTGCAATCACACATGCAACATATTCTCAGGACCTATTAGTTGGGAAGGCAACTGTCTAGTATTTTCCCAGTGCAAATAATTGCCAGGGACAGAACAGGCTTTTTGAATGAAATTCTCCTCCTCCTTTTAAAATCAGGAAAAACACAGCTTTAATTCTGTTCCTGCAGATACTCTGTGTTCCCTTATTATACACAGTAGAGTTTTAAGTCCTAGCTTTGGTGCATGTATGAAATACTAGCATACATTTCCTAGTGTTGAAAGAAGATTCATTATTTGAGATGGGTTATATGCATAAATTTCTCGCATTTTTAGGTGTCAATGAATTTCTTTCAGTGGAGTGCTAAAGAGTATGTACACATCATAAGGGTGAATATGTTCGTTTTCTAGCCTATGGGTCAAAACATGTATTTACTTCCTCACTACTTTCCGTACATTCTAGGTATCCTTTCAAAAGGGTTTAGCTGCATGGCATTTTCTTTGAATGCAAGGTTTCTTTGGTGTTTTTTTTTGTTTGGGTTGTTGTTTTAGTTATTTTTGGTGGTTTTTTGGGGTTTGTGTGTACGTTTCCTTTTTTTCCTTTCTGTTTTCATGCAATGTCTTTTATACTGTTATTTTGGTGCATGGCATATGTCACTGAAATATGAATAGTGAAGATGATGAGAATTAGAAGGAAAATAATGGTAGCAAGATTTCAGTTTGGTTTTAATTGAGTCTGGATGTTTTGCTTTACTGAGTTTAAAACAAGCCTTATAAAGCAGGTAAGAAAATGTCCTGTAATCTTGCTCAATTTCCATATTATTTATTAATGGGCTTCACTGAACTTAACTGACTTCTTAAAAACATTATAAATGAGAGAAGCATGTATTTACTTGGGTCTGATCTTTGTCTTAGGTAATTCTACAAAGCATATCCTATCATAGGGAATAGTGAACAGTAAATGTTTCATAAGAGAACTGAAATATCATTCCATTTTAAAATTGCATGAAATGTATTTTTATTAATTTATTAATTAGTAAATTTTATTAATTTATTCATTTATGTATTACTTCATGTCCAAAAGTTTTGCTTTTTTCTCACAATGAAAGTAAGAAAATACAATACCTCTTCTGAAGTGTTTATAATAGTGTTTATAGTATCTGTATACATCCACAGTTAGTTCTGATAAATGTGGTGGGGCCCTGCACAAGTTTAAAAAATGGTCTGCTGCATGACTGATTGTGTAGTTCCCTCTCAGATTCTCATAGGATGTAATAAAGAAGGAGAAGTTTAATGATTTCTTTTTTCCCCCCCAAATGAAAGGAGTATATTGCATGTATGACAAATACTTCAATATGCAAGGCAAATACCTGGAGGATCTCGTGTATGGACTTCCTAGAATATCGAAACTGGTAACAAGAAAGGCTCTGCTGATATATTTGAGTGGCTATGATGGCAAGTAGAACTCAAACTGTAGGAATATTTTTTTTTAAATCTTAGAATATATGTCCTTTTGTGGCTTTTAAAATTTTTTTCTGAAACAAGTGTTTTAATATGTATTGTAACTTAGTAATCAGAAGATAATTATATATAAAGATATTTAAAATTCAAGTAGGTTTGACTTGATTGGGTTTTTTTCCCCCCACATTTCCTTTGTTCTATTTTTGCAGTCGCAGCCCGTGTTTCTGCCTTGATTTAGTCAACTATATTTGGCTTGGAAGATGTATCGTTACATTATGTACACTGGCTATATGGTTTCCTGTGCTCATATTTTTAAGTTGTTGAAATGCAAAAGGCAATAAATACCCTTATTTTTCCTATTACCATTTTACAATACTTACTGTTTCATCCCGTAAAATTGTTTAACTATGACTGTCAACACATTCTTTGTCACAGATCTTGCTTTTTGGAGTAAAATTGATAAATAATGATACCTTCCCAGGCAGACGTTTTGGTTGTGAGAATAGAAAATTATTGAACACTAATCAAAGTTTTTGGGAGCTATGGGTAATTTTAAAGTAATCTAAGACATTAGGTGTACAAGTTGCTCATTCACCTGTAGCTATAAAAATAACCAAACTCTGTTGTGCTGCTGTCTTAGAGAGTACATTTTATTTATTTGCTACCTAAGGAAACAAGGAGGAAGGAGGAAAAATTATCTGTTTATAAAGATAATAAACAGAGAAAAAATGATGATTAAAAGGCCAGCAAGTTGCTGTTCACAGAAGTAGATATTGAAATTGAATAAGGGGAGAAAGTATACAGCTCATTTAATGATTAGATAGAATTTGTTTGTTCTGAACAATATTCATACATTTGATCTGCTAATAAGCAGATAGCTTCAGTCTGAATACTGAATAGGGATTCACTGGATGTAATTCATCTGCAGTAAAATCTTACCAGCCCTTTATCACTATCTTTCCATAGCCTGTAGAGAGAGTTTAGGATGACTTGGTTTCTAACTTTAGCCCCTCCACTAAGTGCCTAAAATTAGGTGGGTTGAAAATGAATTTTGGGAACATGCCACTCAGTGGAAAAATTAGCTTTGAACCTGGAAACTCCCACCTGCAATCTGCATATTAGCGTGTCAGAAACATGTGCTATATATGGGCGGGATAAAAACAGTTGTACTGTTTATGGACACGTTGCATTTCAGCTGAGATTCTATAATCATACTTGAGATAGCTTTCTGTGGCTATTTTAAACACATTGAATTCTCATTGGCATATCTGAACTTTGCAAGAAAACATTCATAGATTTCATTCATCGCCTTTGTTTGTTGCCCAGACTTATGTTGGTCTACCTCTTGATATCTAGGAACTGAATTTTCACAAATAACACAAATGACAATAGTGAATGATAAAAGCCATATAATCTTAGCCAGCTTTTAGAAATTGAAAATCTTTATCTTTTTTTTTCTTAATCTATGCCATGAACATTTAGAGATTATTCTCTTTTCCACAAAATATACAGTCAAAAAATCTGGCTTACAACAGTATCAGCAGTGCCCTTTTTCCAAGTTACTAACCATCCTTGAGCTAAGCCCTGAAATGAACCTATCATGGATATGACCAGCATTTTATGACCTGGCCATGATAAATAGAGAATTAGTCCTGTGTTACTCTTCTATTCAGTTAATAATTTTTCAATTTTGAAACGGCAGAGGGAGATTATATTACATTCTTTATTGGCATTAGGAAAGCTATTTTCTCCTGAGTAATGTCACACAGTTCTTAACGTCACACAAATGTGACGTTACCTAGGAGCTCAGTAATCTTGGTTCCCAGCATTAATGTTTAATTATATAATATGATTTATCACAATGTTGATTAATTTTCTTCAAAATGCAAGGCAAATGTTTTACAACAATGGTAACCATTAGTACTACATCGTTGGGACACAGGACAATTTTATGTTCTTTTGATTAGTTACATCTCATGTTGTCCTGTCCTAGCAATATATTTTGGTACTAGAGTTTCAGTGAAGAGGGTGACCAATGGCAAGCACAAAGGATAATCTTTGCCATTTTCAATTTCCTACTTCATGTGCTCTGAAATGCTCTCCTTAGCTTAAATGCAGGTGGAGGAGAGGAGTGACCTGTTATCCAGACTTCCATGCTGATTCCTGAGTGTCTCATAGCAATGCTTTTGAGAAGACTATTCTCAACTCTAAGAGCTTATCCAAACTCTCTAAGTCTGGCAGTAGGATAAAACACTCGTATTTTTCCAACAAATTGCTTAATGTGTTTCCTTAAGGACTTTACTATTTTCAAATTTACCTATTACTTCTAAATTAAATTTGTCCTATTGCAATCATTAATATATATACAAATTTCTGTTTTCATTTTCTTCTTCTTCTTGACTGCCTAGATATGATTTTCTCTTTTCCTACTGTGAGGACCTTAATTCTTTTCCTCACGTGCATCCATTTTTTTCTGTTGATGTAGCATTTTATATATATAATATATATTTTTTTAAATTACATTATTTATATATTTAAGTAGTTAAGTAACAGGGGTTTAATATAGTTAAGTAACAGGGATTTTAGTTTTTAAATCCCCTTTGGATCTTTTTCAGTTTCTTTTTTGATTTGTGATAAAAACCTAATTAATTTCCCTCATGCTTAAAATCTATGGAGAGTTCTGTTTTTATGTAAAAATAAAATGAATTTTTATTCTGATAACATTTCAAACACCCAAATTTGTCATTAGGGAATTCTGCAGCTTTCAAGCCTTTCTAGAAGACCATTATTTTTCATTATAAATGAGAGTTAAAATTTTTTGTGCCTGTGCTTGGATATAAGATATGAAGCTGTTACATCTGCTACTAAGAATGATGTAACTGATCTGGTATTTAAAAATGCCAGAGTGAGTAGGTAGTTGTGGGAGATGATATGAACACTTTTAGCAGGAGCCTTGCTTTCCAGTAACCATGGACCTTAATGTATGTTTATAGATACCCGAATTTTTGGCATTTATAAGTTGATTTTTTCACTAGAGTCTTGTTTGAGTTTCACCTTTGTATGTGGTATACAAATATTCAGGCAAATAAACAATTACATGTAAAAGTAGTTAGTTAACAAGCATATGAGGCATCAAGGCAAAGATAGAATTTGTAGTGAGTTAACATGAGACGGGAATAGCAATGTGAAGGTGGAGGAATCTATTTTGGAACAGGGAGTTGTTCTTGTGCTTTAAAAACCTTCAGGAACTTATAACGAGCTTTTTTAAGCTTTACAGCTAAAACTGCTTTTTAGATTTCACACCGTTCAGTATTCACTTTATTGAAATACTTTGTTTCAAAAGTTTTGTACCACAGATACTACAAGGCATTGCATTTGTTTTGCTTCACCAATTAATGAATTCTGTTGTTTGTTGTTTGCTATGAGTTTGGATTTTTAATCTGATAATTGTCATTGGCATGTGGGACATACATGCTGAAAAGACAGTGAATAGGTCCTTCTGCCTTAAGGCTAATATTTGCTATTTTTACTGCACCCAAAGAAAAATATTCAATGAAAAAAGGTATTTTTGTGTCACTCTAGCATTAGTCGTAAGAGCTAAAGCAGTGACCAAAGGCTGCTTGCTACACCTACAGTGTAGCATTTTGTTCTTCTATGCTGATACTGTTGGAGTCCTTTCCTCATTGCCTTGAATGCCTTGAATTCAGCACTGGATGCTGCAGTCTTCTATTGTGGTGCAGGTCACGTAGCAGTGAATGAACAAGGTTGCATGAATAATGTGCTTTTTATTCAGCGATTGGATAAAAATTAATGCCCTCAACACCTACGTACATCCAATCTCCACTGCTTCCTGTGTGCTTATTCTTCCAGAAGCTTTAATTATTTATCCTTGGAGAGAATTTGACAGTTACAAGTAGTCACGACTCAGCAGATTAACCATACAAACACCAGAACCAATCTCCATGTCAAGTACACTTGAATGTCTCAGGCATCAAATGTTGATTTTGAAGTGATGTGACTCCAAATTAAGAGGAAAAAAACTGGCATCCCTAACTGCTGCATTTTTTTTAATCTAACACTGTCTTAATTAAATTAGAGTTGGTTTATTATTCTTGCTAATTTCAAGAGGTAGTCTGAAGTGTGTGATACACTCTAAATACTAACATAGGCATTCTGCAATGGAAATACATTTTCAGGAAAGAATTAAGGAAAGCAACATTAATTAATAAGCCAGAATATGTGCATGGTTTCCCATCATGCAGTATTGCATAGTGATGAGGAAAAAAAATGAATTACATAAGACACCTGCAGTGTTTGCTACTTGATCTTTACAAAATATGTTCAAATTAAAGCAAAACTGCAGGTATAGTAGGCGTCAGTATAGCTGTATACACTAAGAGGAGAAACAGCCTTGGAAATAAACTGTAACTTCTTTATATTGGTTAGAGACAGCGAGAGAGAGAAAAGCATGTGTGTGCATGTGTATATATATATAATTAAATCTATAAACATATTTTGCTCTGAGTGCAAGAAGATCACCAAAGAAACAGAAAGATATAATTTTTCATGTGACTTTTTTTTTATACTAAGAATATTTATTATGTGGCTGTATTTTAGAAGACAATGCCAGAAAAGCCAATATTAGACTACCTTGCTGCAGCTTGTTGAATAATGCTACTGTATTATCTGACTGGACCACATGAATCACAGCAGGTGGGAGCATATCTGTCTGCATCATCAGACTGCATAATGTAGGAGTGTGCCCAGCACTGGTAGCTACTAATCATTGATTTAAGCCTTAAGAATTACCCAGAAAAACTATACCTAATACTGACCTTATCTCCCCATGCTAAGAACAGACTCAAAAGAGTAGTGTGCAGTGGTTTTGATTTGTGCTTTTGCTTACAAACAGTAAGCAATTGGGTGACTGATTACAGCAGCAATTCACCCAGAGTTGTGACAGCCTTTTTGAAGTTTTAATAAACACCAGCTATTTTCCTTGAAAGTAACTGACTAGTCTAATGAAGAATTCACTCACAGAAGACATCTTCCTTGTGTTAAACAAAAGAATAGAGAAAATACTAACAGCAGTTCCTTTTTACCTTTTGTTCTAGGAATTTTAACTGTTAAGCTTACTTCAAGCCAGTTGATAAACTGCAAATTGCACAGTATCATATTTAGTTCTATTGAAATGAATGTGCAGCTTAACATCTGGACCAGTGGTTGAAGTTTGCCTAACTAGTGGGAAATCATGAGATGTATATTCTATCAAGGGACAATAATCACAATCATGGTGAGATGAATGTCTGAGGGATGAACTGAACTGGTTCTAATTGCTTCTGTATGTGGAACTTGGCAAACTCAGATTTAAAATTTTTGAGTAAGCATGAAAGATATTAGATGAGATAACCATAATAAAAACAAGTGTGCCAAAGTATGGTGATGTCCTGCAGTACTGTCAAGTGTCTCTTTTAAACATTTGTAACACGTTTATCCCAGTCTACATGAAAATATGAGTGACAGGCAGGCTTGCATACTTTCTGAGATAGATTAAGGGCATTATGAGCAATTTTAAGATTTCAGAGAAAGGAAAATGTGTTTCAACTTTTATTAGAAAATCGTTAATGAGTCTATGATTATTAATCGCAAATGTAAACACTGCTCTGTGGCATATACAGAATCTTTTTCCTCCAATTAAATGACAGCAAAACAATTCCTGATAACCACATGGGTTATACTGCCAGTGTCTTGACATTTATCTGTGAAGTTTTGTGATACAGATAATATGTAAAGCATGTTTATTAAATATGTTAGACTTTAAGAAATGCAGGCTAATATTATGATGCCTCCCTCTCTGGAGACATAGGTATAATTTCACCTTTTCTTCTTCCTGCTTATTCCATGAGTGTGTTGTTACTTAACATCTTCCAAATCTCTCCTTCTTTGTAGTTTTTGGTTGATTTTGGTCAGTGGTTTCATTAGCTGTCAATCTAACAATGATATGCAGATAGAGGATACTGAGCAGCTTCAGAGGTAACCAAGGAGTGGAAAACTAAAGGGTCATGAATCTCATACTCATGATGTATATGTAAAGGATGCTTTTATGGTAGATGCTTTTTATGATAGAAGCTAATTTTAATTTTCTTTGGCCAAAGTTCTGTTCAAGATGAGCAAATTAATGATGGTTTAGAAAATCAGTATCTTTCCCAAAAAGGCACTTAACAGCTGTTAAAAAGTATTTTCATTTGATGGAGTTCAGTTACTTCTCTAGTGATGCCAAATGAATATTCTGCTGGTTTAACCAGTGCTTATTTATTAGTGGGACTATGGGCATCTGCCGTACTGAGAAGTTTCAGATTTTTTTATCTTGAAGTTAAAATTTATTGGTAAAAGGGAAAACTTGAAACATCCTCTTTATCTTTCATTATTTATGTTACAGTAATTTACCTGGTGGTTTCTTCAGTCATCCTTTTCATCTATTTGCAGTTTCGTAACTACAATGTGTTTTTCTAGGCATAATTACAGCAAAACCAACCATATGATCCTCTCTACATTTCTCATATGTCACGTGCATCACCTTTCTGGCCAATATATATCCCTTCTTTTCCTTAAGTGATGGAGAGAGAATTTCTGCTACAAAGGACTGCCCTAAGGCTGAGCAAGATGGTTTATCTACTGATGACATTTTATAGACTGCTTTCTTTCATGAGCACAAAAAGCCTCAGCAGCAATAGAAATTGGGTTGCTGGTCATTACTCTGTGCTTCTGAACAGATGAGACACTCAGGCAGGACATTTCTGGCCTCTTAAACTGTGGTCTTACTTTTCAATGAGATACCACACTTCTTGCTGCTGTAACATGGTGTTGTGGTTTAACCCCGGCCAGCAACCAAGCACTACACAGCTGCTTGCTCACTCCCCCCAAAATGGGATCAGGTAGAATTGGAAAGGCAAAGGTAGGAAACTTGTGGATTGGTATACAGACAGTTAAATAGGGAAAGCAAAAACTGTGCATGCAAGCAAAGCAAAACAAGGAATTAATTCAGTGCTTCCCAAAGGCAGGCAGGTGTTTAGCCATCTCCAGCACAGCAGGACCCCATCACATTTAATGGTTATTTGGGAAGACAGACACCATCACTCTAAGCATCCTCCCCTTTTCCCTTCTGTCCCACTTAATGTCCTGTGTATGATGCCCTATGATCTGGAATATCCCCTTGGTCAGTTGGGGTCACCTGTCCTGGCTGTGTCTCCTCTCAACCTGCCTTGCACCCCCAACTTCCTCACCAGCATGGCCATGGGAAAAACAGAAAAGGCCTTGGCTCTGTGTAAGTGCTGCTCAGCAATAACAAAAACATCTCGGTGTTACCAACCCTGTGTTCAACACAAATCCAAAACACAGCCCCATACCAGGCATTGTGGTGAAAATTAACTCTATCCCAGCCAAAACCAACACGTGTAGCCTTGCAGGAACTTGCAAGTTTTTCATTCTCTTTATTCCATTTGTGTGTGTGATTTGCTGGGAGGTTGTGTAGCTGCTGTAGATGCTAATGCTCTAGAGAGAATTAATGTGCTCTGTAGAAAGGAAGAGCTCCTTCCAGCTTTGTTTCCATCTTGGACAGCAGAGGGCAGGTGTTAGTTTTGTGTGGCTGAAAGCTTGTGTGGAATGGTTGTGTGTACACATTTCCATCTGCATACTAGAAAGGGTAAGGAAGATGTAGTGTAGAGCAATTAAATATAGATTATGCTTTTTTTTGTGTATGTAGGAAGTGTTTTTCTGGCAGAATATTCGTTTGCTCTTCCTTAAAAAAAGCCAACTATTGTTTTGGCCAAAAAAATGCAAACACAAAATAAAAATGGTATTGGCAAGGTGAAGAAAGGGTATCACTCCAGGAACATTACCATCTACCTATGCGTAACTATACTCAAACCTCCCAATATCCTCCTGTTCTCTCATTTGACTCCCATCATGGTGGTCTGTATATGTATTCCATTACAGACATGTATATGTATTCTGATATAAAATTTTCTGTAGTAGACTTACTTTTGCCTTAACTGTTGAGTTTTCAATTTAATTGCACTTAAGGATTTTGTTGCTGCATGCAGTCCTCATGCTTGTAGCTAAACAACAGATTTCTTCTGGTGTAGATATTCCAGTCAAGCATATGTTGGTAAGGTGCTGTTCAAAAGCAGGCTCAGTATTTGCACACTGTTCAGAGCAAGATTGTGTATGTACTGGTGAAGTTTCTTACACTTGGTTAGAGGAGCAGCTTTAGTAGGACAAATCATTGCTATGACACTCTTGGTAGTCCTAGACAGATATAGTGATGCTAGTCTTTAAAATAAAGTCTTAATTTAAGGATAATTACAGTTCATGGTGGTCCGTATAACTGTTAGAACAGACACGTAGCAGGTTGCTTCAGTGGCACATGATAATTTTGTAACAGTATGGATCCTTACTCTTTCACATCCTAGTCAAAGTGAATAATAACAGCAGAGAATCAACATCTATGCAGTGCTAACGTGTTGACTGTAATGGTAGCATTCAGTCTGTCTCAAATGTGCTGTCGCTTAAACTTCAACTAACTGGAGACAATGGCATTACTGTTGCCACTGCGTAGTAAGGCTGATTGTTTTCAGTGCACTTAGTAGGATATTTCCTTCTACTTTGCTTGTTGCCATAGTAGACCTTCTCAGGCTGTATGGTGGGTGGCTTCAGCATTCCTTTTTCCTCTCTCTGTTCATGAGCTGTATCTCTGTGTCTGCCAGTGGCATTTCTCCTCTACCTCTTCATCCTGGCCACAGTGCTTCCTTGAAACCCAATTCAAAGTGATTATTGGGCAGTTCTGAGATTGGGCTGCAGATGTATAGTTTCTCCAAACACACTCGTAGTTTACCATTTTTCCCCATTCTGTTATCTCCTCTGACCTGGATACCTGTGCTTGTCCAGTGGGCTTTGGTTTCTGCTTGTCTGTTCAAGCACTTGCCATGTTTTTGCTCCAGCCTTTCTGCTGTACGTCCTTGCTGCATCTCTTTGCTGTTACTGAAATCTGGTCCTAGAGCATATGCCCAAAGTCCTTTGGACAACTGCTGCCCCTCAGAACACCAACTGTTTTCATGCTAACTCAGCCTTAATTGTGCTGAAGCTTCTTCAGGACTTGCCCTGCTTGAGCAAACAAAACGCATTTTCTGAGGGTGCGGCAGTGGCCCTCTGGGTCAGGACTCAAAGGGCTCGTGTTCCAGGGCACCGGCTAACAAGGAACACGCCCGCGG
>JBBMKD010000115.1:33535351-33613456 GCA_037834095.1 Argya squamiceps
CTGATGTAACCCCACCCCTTTCCTTCCCCATTGGGTCAGTGTTTCCCCGCCCAGCCCCCAAGCTGGGAAAAAGGGACGCACACCTTCTCTCTCTCTCTCTCTCCACCTTCCCTCCATGTGGGTGCAGGAGTTCTGGCAAAGCTCCAACCACATGGGCTGCACTGAATAAACATCCTTATTAACCAAAGAGAGAGCATGCTTCCTTCTTCCAAGCCTGAATCCATGCCTCAGCGAGCTACCTAGAGAACCCACAAACTACTATAAATTGGCTTGGGGAATCAGCTAGCTGGAGAAAGCATTCCCCACAAACGAGCCACTTTACCTCCCTTCTGCTCTGCTTCAGTTCACGGATCTTCAAACAGAATTTCTCAGTCTTCACACCTGCAGCCATTTCACACTTAGTGCCTTTTCTTACATTACTAGCAATGTAATTTGTAAACTTCAATCCAGTTAAGTGAACATTTAAACAGGTGTTTAAATCCCTCCGTCCAGCCCTGCCTCATTATCGTTTTACACAGATTTGCCATCCTGCTTTCCATATGTATTGTTATGTCTAATGTAGGCCAACTCAAATGCAAGGAAGAAAAACAACCCAGCTAAGAAAAGAATGCATCCTTAATACATGCAGGTATGTGGGCATACCTGCACATATACACTTGTCTGCAGATGCCTCTTTCATTTGACTGTACCCAGAAAGAAGTGAACCATCACCTCAGGTCAGATAACAAGTAGCATTAGCATAAACAGGTATGGTGATTCATATCAGCTATATGTACGGATAATGCAGAAGTAGTCCTTATTTTTAATTCACTGGGAATGAGTGCTGCTGTTAATAACCGTCCACTGGTGCTGTTATCCACTAGTGCAGAACTGCCAGAATTTTTTTGTACTGGAGCTGATCAATAACAGCTTTGCTTGTAGCTCCATGTTTGCCAAGAGGATCTGTATCATTGGGTTCTGTTAATGGGTTCTATTTCAGGGTCAAGTCAATGCAAGTGGGTATTAGACACTTGTCCTGGCCTATGCAATTCCTTTCCCTCTTCACTGTTCATGACTGAAGTGATTTGGAGTCTAGAACTATCTAGCTGAAAGTAACCCCCAAAACCCCACAACAGTTTTTTCTGTGTTATTCTTCAACCAGGTGCCACACACGGCATGCACTTTATGGCAATGTGACAAACGTGATACAGTCTGAAAAGGTCTGCTGTCCCCAGATCTCTACACATACTGCCAGAATTTTGGTCTGATGTGCAACAGACAAAGATGATAATTTATACTCTCTGTTGGTGTTTGTTCTTACGGTTTTGATGATAGCTTCTTAACTAGGGGAGGGGAAACTAATGGGTTTATGGACTTCTGTCTGCTCAGACAAGGTATAGTTAGCCATTCTTGATGCCAAGAGTTAAAACGAAGTGCACTATGCATTTTTTTACATAATCTTTTCATTGCTGCTCTTCTTGCCAGTATATAGCTGTCCTAACAAATGAGTAGATACTAGAGCATAAATATTCTTATGGTGGTAAAGAACATTTGTATCTATACTGTATAAATAATAAATAATTTTTTCATTTTTAAAAAGAAAAATATAAATAAAGCCATTTACATTTTCATAAAAGTAAACATACTTATGACTGGCAAACAGCCTAAGAAATCTTGTACAAAAAGTCAGACACAATTAAAATTCCCAGACTTTCATTTGGATTTGGAAATGGAGGATGAAATTTGACTCCTGTTGGAATCAATAGGAAATTTGTGAAGTCAGATTTCATATACAGAGGGGGTTTCAAAATCAGCTTTGCAAAACTTTCCTAGGAAATTACAATATGAACAAAATAAAAATAAAATACTCAAAAGCATGTCAAAGCCATTAAATAGATACCTTATTACAATGTAGAAAAGAAAATTATTCAATTATTAAATGCATTTCATGAACAAGAACCAAAAAGATGCTAGGTTAAAAAATAAGTAAATGACTGGCTTTCAATCTGAAGAAGACAGCACAGAAAGTTTTTGCATGATTTGTCAGTGAACTAGGTTGCTATTTGCTTTCTCCTCCAAATCACAGGTTTTCTGTTTATTTAAAATAGAAACACTTGGAGACACATGAACATTAATGCATACATGCCCAGAAGGAGCATTCTTTCCATCATTGTGAGTGAATCATGGGACCATGTTATGGGCTTCTCATTACATTATTCACAATGCAGTACATTTTGTACGCCATGCCATGGTTTGTGGACACAAAAGAAATTGTGACTATTTCTTAGGCAGAGTCCCTCTCTAGGGTAAAGCTCCATCTAGGGTGTAACTCCTGGTGCAGAGGGTGGAAGCTTGGGACAAGAAGAAAGACTAAAAACCATTGAAACACAGGACCATTTAGGCTGGAAAAGACCTGTTATATACCAAGGTCTGCATTGGGTGCAGGCAGCCAAACAGACATGGCAGAGCTTTAGGTTATCTTTTTTTTAGGATATACAGTTCTGTTACAGTGCTGCTAATTCTCTAGTTTCAGTGTCTGGCTGAAAGAAAGAAAAAATTAAAATTTGGGGGTTTGTAAGTGTTGATTTAGTGTTGGTTTGTAGATTTTAGTGCACTTTACTGTCTGATCCTTCCTTACAAAAGCTCAGTGTCATGTTCAGATTTGGATATTATCTCAGATATGTCTTTCCTGTGAACTTTTGTAGTGTGTTGACTTGTAACACTTGGCTCCTCGGGAAATACTAATGGAGCAGGAGGAATTACAGGTTTTATTTTCTTCCAAATATTTCATGTCATATTTCAGTGGGTGAACATGTCTTAAGAAAAAATTGTTTCAGTATTTCCAACTAACAGAAAGAGCAGCCTCCTGAACATTGTTTAGGTTTAGCTTCTGGTTCAAAATATAAGCATCTGCACAAAAAATTTGTAGGCAAATTTGAGACCTTAATTTTATACTCCACTGATGTAATTTAAGTTGGAAGTTGATCATTAATGATTTATAATCACTGAACTTGAATAGTAATACTTTCAACAGTATGGTTTTCCAGATAAATCATTTGCAAAACCACAGATAATGCTCTCATTTCCTAGTGCAGCCCACCCTTAGCAATAATGTTGCCACGGAAACAGCAAAACTCTGATTCAGTGAAAGAAAAGGGGTGAGGATTAAAGGGAGATGGGGGCAATTTATAGCTGCTTTTTTTGGTTTTTTTGTTTTTTTTTTTTTTTTAATGAATTAGCTAGGATTTGTTAGAATAGTTTTGGTTTCAGGTTGGGTTTTTTGGGGGAATGAGGTGTTCCTTGGATTTTGGTCGGTCGGTCGGTTGGTTGGTTGGTTTTTCTGCTATGGGAAAAAGGCACTCTTTACCTACACACCTTCAGGGTTTTTGCATAGGACAGTAAGCTGAAGTCAGAGTCAAACACTCATTAGGGAAAAAAAATTCTAAGTGATGTGTGCCCAGTCTATGCTTTGAAAATTCCTGAAAAATGTTTTGAAGTAGAAGTATATAGTGCTGGAAGATCAGTGTCTTTCAATAATTTTTGCAGCTATGGGATGAGCCCCCCTTGAAATCACAGTAGGATGTAACTGAACTCTGTGGGCAGGTAGATTAGAGAAAAAGAAGAATACAGAATGTAATATATTAAGTATGTACAAACAGAACATATAGAATTGTTTAGAATTTTTTTAAATTAAAATATCTACATACTTTTTAAGAAGGTTAGATCATAATGCCTTTTAGCTTATCCTGATGTTATCTTGCTTTTCTGTTAACTACATCATCTGAGGTTGTCTCACATAAAGAAAGCTGGATTAGGCTGATTAATAAATGCATGGGTAAGAGATTTCTGATATATGTCTATCTCGTGTTGTGCAAAGAATGCTGATATTTTTCTTTCTTAATTATCGAGAGAAGACATTTTTCCCACAGGATGTTAGAAATCTTTGTACTATAGAAATGCTACTTTTGTATTTGAGGAATTGACCATTTGTTAATATTGAAGATTCAGCAAGAACATTGACTAAAGCAGATCATTAACACTTGTGTCCGTCATATTACAATGTGAGGAATAGCATCCTATTTGCTGATGGCTTAATGATACATCACAGTAACAGTAATTGTTTAGACTTGTCATAAAGAGGAATGTTAACAATGATGTACTATGGCTAGTTTTTGTGTAGTATTAAAACTCTTAGCAACACCTGTATTTATATTTGTCTGACATATTCAGTGTTTCTTCTAACTTACCTAACCCAAATTCAGTTTGGAGGGTTTTTTTGGTTCCAAGTCAAGGTCTTTCTCATTTGTCTTAAATTCAGTTTAGCCAGCAAGCAATTTTACTGCTACCAGGCAATAACTGAAAATGCAAATATTTCAGCAGAATTTCAAGTTTCTAGCACTTATTTGTATAGAGTACATACTTGACCACAGTGTGTTACTGGATCGAGGTATTTTTGCCAACTCTGATTATAGGATTAATATTTCTCTGAAAGTCACCTGTTTTGCATTCTGGAGAGTTTCTTACTATAGATTGGGGAACATAGTGATGGTATTCCATGTGTTTCCTCTTTGTGGTGGTCGCATCATCCTGCTTGGTTTGGCTTGTGTATTGGCAATGTCTCCTACATTTGCAGCAATTTAAAACCATTCGAACCTCAGCAAAATGTAGTTTCTCCATCTAATCATGTCCCCAGCATAATTTCTTTTCTTCCCTTTGTGGTTAATAAAAATTAGTAGCTTCTGAAATACAGGCTGCAGAGGTAGTTTAGAGACAGAAGGAAAAAGGTGGCAGCTAAGAATAAGCCTCAAGAGCTGCTTGGAGGAAGAAAAAGAGGAACAGTGACATGTAAACAAGAACTGAAGTAGGGAGAGAAGAGTACTCCTGAGAAAACAGAGCTTAAAAAAAACCAGAAAAAAGAATTCAGAAAAGAAAGAATGGTCTAAGATGCCAAAATTACCAATAGTTTGTAAGAAATGCTGCATTTGTCAGTACACCCCTTCACTGTGTATGTATTTTTAGGATTATATATTATTATAATATATATATGTATTATCACTGACCTTGAATTTCCACCTGCCATTTTATTGCTGGGTTGACAAAGAAGTAATTGTTCTGTGGCCATTTATTAATCATGTTGTAGTGTCTGGCTCACAGGCCTGCAAAAAGAAGAAAAAGAAAAAGGCTCATTTTCAACTTGGATCCACTTTACATGCTGATTTAGCATAGGTTGCAAATAGAAGTAAGAAAGAAATTGTGCTCTGAATGTCTTGCTGTCTTGCTATGATAATAGCAGCAACAAGCGTGTTTAAGGCAGGCGTGGTTAAGTCAGTGTGCAAACTCCAGACACAGTGCTGAAAATGCAGAAGACATTATAAATGCTCTGGTAATAGCTCGAATGAGCTAGATCCTAATTTAAATTGTAGCTTATGCCTATTACGCAGTCTCCTAATTTCATTCATTATTTCCTGAAGTTGGATTTGAACCTGCTGCCTGCAGGGCAAAATTATGTACTGCTTCTAGTCCCAGGAACTATAAAAGGCAAGGTTTGGAACTGTTCCGTTCTCCTACCCTAGGACTGGATTTGTAAGTGAGACAGATTCCTGATCAGACACTGAAATAGGCACTGGATTTCAAGCACTGGGTAATTCAGTGGCTTCTACTCCTCTGCAGTGTCTAATGTCAGATTTGCAGGAGAGCTCTGCATCCAATGGATGCCTTGGAAGCTGTCCAGTGAAAGTTTCAAAAATTAGACCTTTTGCTGGTGCTCTGGGAAGCCTTTATGCTCTAGCTTTCCCTTTGCCTACCATTCCCTGGAGTGATGATCATACTGCCTTTAAATATCTACTGTGCTAACAGGGTAAATAAGGGAGAAATAAGTATATGCAATTATTTTTTCAAGGAGAGCTTTGGGTTTGTTTTTGTGGTTATTTTTATGGGGGGTTTTTGTTGGTTGGGTGGGTTTTTTGTTTGGGGTTTGTTTGTTTGTTGTGGGGGTTTTTGTTTGCTCGTTTTGATTTTGTTCTTGTTAGAGGTCTTTGAAGACAAACCTGTAAAATCTGTGAATCTGCGGGCGCACAGAGAGCAATCGAATATCAAACGAAATGTGCACATTCATGTTCCTATTCTGGATGTAAATGAATTGGCTGAATGAACGCAGTCGGGGAGAAACACAGATCCGACTCCACGGTTTTCCTCATCTGCTGCTCCTGCGGACACCCCAGGCATTTCTCTGGCAACACTCCTGTCTTCCACGGGGGTTTCGCGACCCACTCCAGTCTGCCGACATACCGGCTTCATTTTCTGGTGTTGCAGCAAAAAAAAAGGTGCCGCCTGTGCTGGGAATGGGATCTTCCACTATTTAGCAAGGCTTTGCTGAATGAGTCATCAAAGCCGGCTGGTATTGGCTGGGCTGGTGAGCACCCAAGGGATTGCCTGGCAGAGGCTGCGAGGCCTCGCTTCATTCACAGAAATGTGGGGATGCTAGCCAGCCCTTTCATTCACACGCGCAGCGTCTCATTCACATTTTTGCAGTCCTGCTGGCCGCTTCTAATGAGGAGAGCCGTTCGGGAGCAGTAGGGTTTTCTGGGCAGTACAGACACGTAAAAATAGGCTATGGTGTGTATATCTGCTGTTGCTGTGCTAGGAGGATGACGAGAGGAATGAATGCTGTGAGGATGCTGTACCAGGTTTGCAGTATGGTGATGAAAGGCTGTTCTGCAGATCAGTAGAAAACTGCTTTACATTGACTAGGACATTGCCATTATTCATCACCGCTGGGATAAGAGGTGCTGACTTAATTCAGTATGTCATGAATATACTAATTAAATACCTGCATTTAAGCCGGCTGTTTCACTGTACTTGCAGTTTGTATACTGCAGCCTTTAGTCGTGGGAGAAAGAAGGAATTCCATAGTCTTTTTTCCTTTAAGTTGTGCTGCAGTTAGTAATTTATTTTAAAAATTACTTTGCACTATGCAACTTCTCTGGTCTGAATTTGTTTATAATGCAGTGTGTTGTCCTACATCCAAAAAATGGTTTGCAAAGCAGATTGATTTATAGAAAAAAGCCATATGGATTGTGATGGGCATTGTGTATCACAATGCTGTACACATTTGGACTTTTAAAGATATTGCAGGAGAAATGAAATACCTTTTTTCTGCATGTTTTGCTACTTCTCCAGATCAAGTGTTTGTGACTGACATTTATGCTTAATAAAGGCTTTTTTTTTTTTTTTTTTTTTTGCTGCAGGATGTCAGTTTGCTGCTACCTGGACTTTTTAATATTCTTTCAGGGCTTTTTCAGTTTTTCAGAATTAAACCAAACATTCCAGTGAATTGAAGATCCTCTTCATGTTTTTCTTCGGAGTGAGTATCAGTTGTGAAAGAAAAAACATCTGTTAAGCCTGTTGTCGGACATCAGAAAAATACTTTTCTTCACACATAGGTACTTATGTAATTCCTGCATTAAAATAGAATGTTCTTGTAAAGTAACAGAGAAGAAGGATTTTTTTCTCTATCAAAATTTGAATATAACAGTTTCTGTGAGGGACAGCATTGACAAAAAGGTGCTGTTAGGCTGCTTTTGTGAGAAAAATGTATATATTCTTTAGTTCTGTTCATCTGTTCTGAAAATCTTTAAGGTATCTGTGCTGTGCTGCAGGGGCAGGAGAGGGGTGTTATATTTATGCAAATATTCTCCAGATATTTGCTATCTAATTGTTATTTCTTTATGGTTTCACAAATTTATGAGGTGGAAGAACATTTTAACAGATGAATAAAGTGTGGTGTTTCATAAAGGCTATTAATTCAGTTTTGAAGGTAATTGCCTTTGGTACTAAAAGGGTGGTGGGAGGGGATAGGAATTAAAGGTTGGGAGGAAGTATCTGTTTGAGAAGATAGGAAAAGGGAATTTGAGAATTGATTGGTGCTAGTGTGCTGTAAGTGGGTGGATGTGGGTTTTTTTTTTTTTTTCTTCTCCTTTTTTTTTGGCTACAGGAAGTGATTTGCAGTGTTCACAGCCTTTTGTTGAAAAGGGTCCTTCTCATTTGTGTGAGTCATGCTTTTGCTGTGAGCGAGTTGGCAGCTCTAAGCAGGACTGGAATCTCAGTCACAGAAAACTGTTACTTCACCCAACCTTAACAGGGAACCAAAAGAAATTTTTCCTCATAGTCTTTTCTTTTTTACCCTAAACTCTTGTTAACCCTCCGTGTTGTTATGAATTGCTTGCTATGTTAGTACAGACATCTCCTGCATTGGCATCAGATTTGCCAGAACATATGCAGGAAAGCAGATAGAAGGGCATGCTTCAACGTACCAAGTATAACCGCTTCAGGAATGATTCTGTGACATCTGTTGATGATCTTATTCACAATTTGCCCATGAACAGCAAGGTCTCAGCAGTTTCTACAACTTCAGCTTCACCTTCGTACCTGGTCTCACCAGAGGGTCTCCGCAAGGACCAAGAAGATGGACCCACCACCCTGTGTACCCTCATTCATAAAGTGTCCCACTTGAAACTCTCTAGCACGGGCAGCTTTTTGGGTATCAAAAACCTCTCCTCTGCAGTAAAGGAGCTTGCTGTCTCCAAATTGCAGGGAAGCTCGAGTGCTTCTAGCTCAGCAGCAGGGGCTTCAGACAACACATGTAACCTTGTCTCTGCCACTTCGTGTTCTCAGCAGGACGTGAGCAAGATGAGTATGGGGAAAAAAGCACGGCCAGAGGAAATGCACCTGGGAAGTGAAGATTGGGATCAAACTAGCAGTTTTGTCAATAAATCCTCTCGAGGATGGCTGCACTCGAGTGAGAAGATCCTGGGACCTGGTGTGACGTACATTGTGAAGGTTGGTCTGTTTTCTTCCATTCTCTGTTTTTATCAGTGAAAAATTCTCTGCTAGTTTTGCTGCCAGGATAGTGAGGCTGAAAGGATCTCTGTGTTTGGTTTTTTCTTTTTTTTTGGTGCATAATACATGAAATGTAAATGCAGGAAGGAAGGGTTGGGAAGCTGGGTTAATTTGTTACATTAAAGCAAACCTGCAAATAATGTTCTACAGCTGTATAAAAATCTTGTGCCTAAGGTGAAAGCTGATTTGATTTGGGTTTTTTAGCCTTTTTCTGAATTTAGGTTTTCAGTGTCATCTAGCATACTGTACATATCTTGTATAAGTAGGCTTTCAATATGTCTGGTGCAATATACAGGAGGAAGGAAAGACTCCTTGATGTGAGGAGAACTGTTAATCATGCATGAATTTTTCAGTTTTAAAAACCCCTAAGGGCAAATGTTTTTTAAAAGTGAAATGATATTTGAAATCTTAGAGTAAGTGAGGCAGAGAGCACAATTCTTAGTCTGTTTCACAATTAGAAATAATGTTGTGGGTAGAGCAGGAAAATGCAGCTTGTTTTACATAATGAGTATTCAGCCACCTTAAATGTTACTGCTCTTTTCAATTCATTGGTACAGCATGTCAAGAGCAGAGGATCTTAAGTTTACAGGGTAAACTTAATGTTTCCATATGCTTTGAAAATATTCTGAAACCACCTGTTAAAGTAGAACCTTCAAGATTCTATGTGTGTGCAATGTTTTTCGTAGTTAGGTAAGAGTCTGGCTACACCTTTCAGCATAGCGTGCAGAAAGTATAAAAATGACATTATGATTATTGCCCAGAATTCATTCTTCAGTTGCCATGTTTCATTTGCAAAGAGGCTTTTGTATCTTAAGTGTTAAACTGTTTTGCAGCAGGCTATTAATATTACAGGTCTATTTTTAGTGTCATCTTATTTTTGGTGTAAGAGTCACAGGTGACTTTATTTCAGGATGCTTTAAAACTGAGTGGCACCCTTGTTACTTAACTCTCAATGCTTTTTCTCAAGTCTCATTATCAAAAGCAGAGTGCCTATTTAGCTGTTGGGGGACTAGGAAGCAGTTTTCATTTCTTTGTGTTAGTGGTGATAATAGATTTAGCAGGTGGTGGTAGATTGAGTAAGTTGGCCAATTCAGAGCACTATTGAAATTGTACTGTCTTTTTTACTACTCTGAAATTTACTGGAACTACAAAGGAGTCAGTGCTACCTTTTAAGCCACAAACTGCTGCTCTGTTACTCTTCAAGAAGTGTCTCAATAAAAATAACCCACTGATGCTAGACATAGTGGTATTGAGATGCTGATGTTCTTTTGCACAGGAATACTCTGGTCAACAGAAGGCCGTTTACCATTTTCACATTAGCTCAGGGGACTCAACCATTTTACTTTTTATTTTACTTAGAATAGCATAAGCCCAATAATGACTGTGGGAACACACTACTGCTGTTAGTTTTACCTGAAGTGATCACTATGAATCAGAACAAACACAGCATTCAATTTCTTGATCCTTTCAGTACTTGACCTACTACATGCTAGAGGAAGCTGATATCTTTGAATTGAAAATTAAAGTTATTAGAAGTGGGCTAACAGTTAGTAATTTACCCATACCTAACAGAGAGAGTAGAACAAATATTTAATTAGTGCTAGTATGTTGGGTACATGAAAGTGTACACATTGTATATATCAGAATATTCAAATTCAATCAAACTACTTACTTTTAGGTGTTTGTTTGTAGTTTTTTATTTATTAAAATGTTTGGAATCTTGTTTATTGTTTTAATTTAAAAAATAGGATGATTACTTTAATTTTGTGGTTTCTGGCATGAGAATCACAGAACAGTGTTCTAAATGTAAAAATAAAGATTGAAAATAAATACCAAAATACGTGGTTAATGAATCAATGAAAATAAACTGGTCCTGATTAGTTCCTAATTTGCTTGCTTATTAACTATCTCAGTTTTCCTTGGCAACTGCAGCATTCATATGGATAAGAATAGAAGTACAGTTCCCAAATTCTTAAACATTGTTTGCTACCAAGGCTTTTATCCAATCAGACCATCAAATCAATACACAGATAATATATACTGAGGAGAAGCATTCCTTAGATACCTCATGGCTATACTGACTGTCTGGGGGACTCATACCATGTTTAATTAGTACCATATGCCTTTCAGAAAATTCCATATGCCATTTTTTAAATGAGACAAAAATCAGATTTGTTGTTAACTAGCAAAGCTTTTTTTTTTTTTTGCAAATGTGCACTTGGTTGCAATTTTCTCATTAATCCACATTTAAAACAGAAAATATGTCGTGGGATAGGGTTAATTGTAACTACTGGGCAGTTTGATAGCTCACATTGGAATCTTCTGAAGAGACACAAAATTCCAAAATTCCTATGTGCAGTGTATGAAAGATCTGAAACTTCACTGCTGTTCCCACATTTTCACATATTACTCATTTTTAAAATAGGCAGTGTAATTCTAATGCTTAAAAAGGGTGTAGGTTTATAGCAAACTGTAGCTATATTCTGATCTCCCTGGTCTGCAGCAATGGAATTGTTTTCAACCATAAAAATGCTGGCACTTTCTAGATTTTTTTCCTCCCAGTGGATTTCATGTTGCATTTTTATATTTTATAACATAAAAATTTTCACAAAAACAACCCCAAAAAGCATTTTAGTTACAAATTATACAATGACCATAACCGTACTGGGGACATAAAGTAGTCAGGTACTGATATTTTACTTAATGCTACTGGACTGTTTAACAAATAATGAATTAATGGGGAAAAAAAAAATAAAAGAAAAAAAAAAAAAAGGGAAGTAGTCTGCTGTGCTGGAAGTCCTTAAAGAGCTCAGTGTTTTCCCTATAGTGGGACTGATTACTACAGGTAGAGATTATAATAAGTTCATGTTGTCAGAAAAGCAAATGCATAGAATAAAAGAAGTGTAAAAAAACTGAATAATGTAACAACAGTTAAATATTTCAATGTAAACTGTTGTTTCCAATGATAAATGTCTACTGATGAGTATAACTGGGTAATGTTATAGATATTTTGGAGGTTTTTTAATTTAAATAAGAGCACAAGAGTCAAGAGGCAAATGCATTTCTGTCTTTAGGAAACTCATGGCTGGATTTTGTAACAAGTGTTGATGAGTTTAAAATGCTGTTGTTCAGCAGTTCAAAAGCACATAAACCAAAAATACTGTATCATTTTATATACCTATATGAAGTGTATCTGAAAAAGCCAGTAAGATTTAAAGCCAACACAGTAGTATAGAACAGACCAGGGTAAATCTAGTGTTAAGAAGCAGATAGAAATATAGTATCTGAGATAGAGGAAGGAAGAGCTGTTTCATCCAAAAGAATCACTGTAAGTCAGGCAAATTATATTTCAATAAAAAGGGCATTAAATTATTATTATTTAGCAAAGTATTCAAAGAATATAATCCTAACTGCAGTTATTTCCTTAACATTTTAACACTTTCATTTCTTGTGAGGGAATAACAGCAGTTTATATCTGATGTGGTAAACAGCATCATTGTGAAGCTGTTCAAACACATCACCAAGGCTTCAGTTCTGCAAACATTCCTGCATGACACTGTTTACGGGAGCATTCTCATTGACATAATTGAGGCTACCTTTGTACACTGGAAGTTAAGTGTGTGCTTAGGGATGAACTGAATTACTGTGTTTCTCTAGTGGCTAACCCAGGCTGCAAAGCACAGGCTTAAATGGAGCTAACAAAGTGGAAACTGCATCATATGTCACCTTCCTCTAGAAGACTTTAGTACTCTTTGGAAAAATGTTTCTGTTTTTTTTTCTTTCTGCTTTAGCCAGAATTGATTTGCTCTCATTAAAAAAAAAAAAACACATTACCACAAAACTTTTTCGTTTCTCTTTTTGGTTAAATGTATCTTCTTTACAGAAAAAAAATTTGCAAGTTTGTTTGGGTTTCTTTTAATCAGATTTAATTTCAACTTGTGTCAGTCAAATTGAGGTAGTACTGTTGTTTAATCACTGGTCATTTGGCATGGTCTGACTGAAAGCATAATCAGTAGGATTTTGTCCTGGTAGTTCTAATAAAAAAAAAAAGCCCACAGTCCCAGAGCATCCTGTTGGTAATGAGGTTTACATGTTTAAGAAATGTGTTGTGTGTTTCAGTCACATTGTAATAATAGGATAGAATACTGACTTTTTACTTCAGAGTCTGCCACCCTCAAGCTGGGTACACAAACAGTGTTAACAAAGACTAATGAAACTGGCTTATCACTGTGGGTTTTAAAGCTGCATGCATGCAGATTAGGGGAGAGAGAAGTAAGTGACAAAGACAGCATTGGTTTAAGTAATTAATCCCTCCTATTGTACCATATTCCTGAGAGATCTGTTAGTATCCTTTCCATTTTCCTTCACTGTTATTTGGACTATGAAAGAATTATATTAATGCCTGTTGCTCTGTTGAAAACCTTTCTTTTGATCTTCATGGATCTGAACTACTATAAGTCTGTTGCAGAGCCCAATAATAGGAAAAGAGCATTTCTCACAGAAATTAGATCAGATTCTACAAGGAGAAATCATACCATGGAGTCTTTAATTATAATATTATTCTAATTACATGAATCAAGTACTATTACTGTACATTTGCACATGTTCTGTGGAAAGCAAAGCTTGTATTGATTTCAGAGTTGAAGGATTCAGCTTTCAATGTGAATGTCTGTTCTCCAGTACATTTAGAGTGTTTGCATGGAGTATTTTTGTTTAAAGCAAAAACTTTACTCTTCCTAGTTATTTATCCTGCTAGCTGTGTATGTCCTACAGTTTTAAAATCCCTAGATGAATTTAGCTGGTCAGTGTAGGAGGGAAAATTGCATTCAGGCAGAATTCCTTCTCTGTTTTCCCTTGGAAATTGGATTGTTGGTTTCTTTATTTGTCTTCCAACAATGTTTACAGTAAGAATATCATGTGCCCAATGTAAATATCTGCCACTACAAACACAAAGAAAACACACAGGTGAATCAAGATCTTCAGGGAAAACTCATGCCCTTCTATGCTGCTGGAGACAAGGCTCTCCTTTGTCCAAGTGACAGGGTGTTTTTCTCCCCTAGCCAAAGTGAAATCTTGTCTCCACTAACACAGCAGCTATACTTGTGCTGCAGCCTGGCTTCATTTTATAGCTGAAAGTTCAACTGAATGCACAGAGTATCAATATTAAATTTTCTTGTTTAAAATCAGAAGAAGCTTGGATCTGCTTTGGTGTAGTGTTAGAGACAACCATACTTCCCAGCTACTAATGCTCTTTCAAGGTGATTTACTTCCCCATACAATGGAACAAATTTTATAGAGGAAGAGAGGTTCAGTATTGCTTCTCTACAATTCTGCATAGTCATACAATATTAATTCCATTTGATCCTATATATTTATGACAAAATGTAATGCAGCTCTACCTTTGTCAGCTGCAGGCAGGTCTGAGGCAGAGCCTGTCCATATGAGTTATGATGGGAAAAGTGACGGGACTCAGTGCAAGCACATTTCCAATCATCCCCTCTTTTCTAGAGGGATTAGGCACAATTCGGTAAGGATAATCTAGAATGTTTGTTTAATAAGTTAGATACTCCCCTTGGTTTTTCAAGTAAGTTTTCGTAGGGCCAGATGAGATTTCAGTTTCAAAAATCTGAATCAGACAATCAGAGTCACAGCTAGTTCAAAGACTGAAAAAAAGTCTGAAATTAGACAGAAATGGCAATTAAAGCAAAAAAAAAATAGACAGGGTATAGGGTGACACAAAGAGAGAAATGTGAGATAGACAGAAAAAACTGTCTATGCTGTTTTTTTTCTACAGCATCATCACATTGGATTTATTGATACAGGTATTTTTATCTTTTTTTTTCAGTATATATCTTGAAATTAGAGATATAAACTGAACAAATACCTTAAATAACAAGGACATGACCAAAAGAGGGAGATTTTATCTTAAGATGTTGTCTAAGCTTGCTTGGAACCATTTCCATCCTTTGGATATGTTGTTGTACTAACGTGCCTTTACTTCCATTTTTAGCTCTTAGTAATTTAGGAATTACACAAGGGAAAGAATGTCTCATGGGACAACAACATCTTTCCTGACTGGCATTTGACATTGTTTATCTGTGATAAAATACTTATAAGAAACAGAATTGTCTCTTTTTTTATAGACAAGCTGTTTTCATGGACCACAGGACATTTTAGAAACACCTGTAACTTCATGAAGAATTGGAATGTTTCAGAAACACTGCCTTTCACTGTCATCAAATGTAGGGGCCATGTTTTGTTGCCACATGTTCAGAGCAGATGCTACAGTGTTACTCACTTCTACTAACTTTTTTTTGTAAATTAATTGTGTCAGAAAACTAAGCAAAAAGCACTAAGTAACTGGAAATATTGTATGAACTCTGTCTTAAAATATATTTGTTTCTGCCAAGGAAAGAAAAGATGGGAAAGATGAAAAGGCAGGGTTGCTTCATATTGGGCACAAAGTGGAAGCTGCAGGTGCCAATTCTGAGCTGACCCTAGCTTTGGGAGTTTTGGGAGTGGTGGTAAAAAGGGGTCGCAGGTGAGCCTGCTTGAGGCCATTGGGGGCCTGGTGGTACCCCTGACATCCCAGAGCTGCTCTGCCTCTTCATATCCTTTGTGCTGCAAGAAAACCTTCCAGAGACCTTCCTTTTTCATTATTTAAATCCAGACTCGGAAATCTCTCCCCTTATCCCTTTTTTTGCACAGTGGAGGTCATCTTTTGGGCACTCGCACTGAGAACATGTGAAAGTATAGCTTCAGCGTAAGAGGGTTAAATATTGATAAAGACTCAGAAAAAAGATCTGGTTTAATTGCTGGACTCTTTCGATGAAGACCAGAGGTACATATGGCATTCATATAAAAAGTACTCCCTCTCCCTCTGTGCATGTTTTGGATTTTCACTTTTAACAGTGACAGGTCCTTCCTACATCACACCTCCAAATGCACAGTTTAGAAAGCAGAACAGTATATGCATTTCAGATATTTAACATGGGTTTGCATTTGGCATAGTGGGAAAGCACCTGTTAGATCTCTTTTCTTCTGAGTCTGTGCTATAGTGGCACTCCTCATCAAGAAGTTCTACTTGCTTATGACTCTCTTACTCTCTATTGACTGAGGAAGAGCAGTCAATAGCTAGATATATTTACAGTGTCCATATTTACAGTTTCAAATGTCTAATTATGATTTCCAGCTATTGAAGCATATTGTTTTGGCTGCAGAAGCTTTTATGTATTTGTATTAAAGGAATTCTGATGCAGAACACAAGCTGCTGGAACTAATCTGCATGGTGGTTTAAAGGGAAATCTATCTTAGTGGATATTCAAGGTAGTAGCAAAACAGTCTGGAAAGTGTTCACTGAATTAAAGTATGCAGCTGTGAAAATGAAGCAATTCATCTGTGCTACTGCAGTGCACACTCTAAGTGGTTCAGACTGCAATAATTGTATTCACTGTTTTTATATATTTTTGCAATTAAACCTAAAAGGTGTAGAACTAAAACTTGTTGGTTTTTTCTGAAATTTAGCTTTTTTTAAAGGGAAAGTTTTGGCCTATACAAAAATTGAGACTTAATATAGCCTCAACAGCCTCAATACAGAATATGTTTACATTTAAAGTAATAGAATAAATCACTGTCCAGTGTGAGCTTCAGATTCTAACTTTCCTGAGGTATTGGATGCAAGAACATTTATCTGTAAGATAAGAATATAAGAAATACTGTTCATGCAAAACAACTGATATGGGATTTTTCGTGAAGGCCTTGTTCATTTAGCATCTCGACTACATAAATATTTTTGGACATGATGTTGGCAATCTTGTTTCATCTACCTGCATTTAAGAAATAAGAAAAAGGTATTTTATTTGAAGATGTTTTGTTTTCAACCCCATTTGAGATGGAGATTAGAAAATTGTCAAAAGCAAAATTTGTTTCTCAGTTATATCTTTCTCCTCTCTAGCAAGAAATGAGACCTCAGAGTGGACTTAAGAAATTGCTTTTCGAGATAAGATAAAATATCTTCTTATTTTCCTAGCTGAATGTTCTGCCTTTTTTAAGAGGTTCTGAGTCTTTACTGTTGCGTTGATTGTGAGATGCTGCCAGAGTGCTTTCACAGGGTAAGACAATTCGTAGAAAGGGTTCACTATCATTTGCCACTTAAGAATTGTTAGTCTGAATATATTGAGACATATAATCTATTTTTGCTACAGAAACAAGTTCTTGTACAAGAGGAAATAGGAAAGTGTTGGCCAGAGTTGGAGGTATTCTTGGGAGAAATGTGTTCTCTCATCCATTGCTGTAGAAGCGAACCACGTGTTTTCAAGAGGGATGAAATTGACAGTCGTATCCACCATCATTTTTACCAGTATGAAAGCTCTGTTGCTTTACTTGTCTCATGGAGGATTTTGTGATCATAAATTTACACTGAATGGTTGAAGCTTATCTGTAGTTGAACCCCAAAGAAGATTTTCTGTTCTGTTTGCACTCAATCAATCCTTACTTAGAGTTTTCTGTCTGGATTAGAACATGCAGTCTTTAATGAGAAGAAAACCTTTGGGGGAAATATTGATTCACTGTAAAGCTCTATACATGATTACTTACTGGTATAAAAATTACCAACTGCAAAAGCATGAAAGCACGGAAGACAGCCTTTCTGTTTTTCATGGTAGCATATGTTTATGACACATTTTTGGTGCCGGATTCTGATAGTGTCTAAATATAGGGCCTTTTCCTCATTCAGAACAAGGCTGCCAGCATTTCTTTCATGCAGGATTGCTGCTTCCACAACCAGGTATGCTGTTCTGCATATAGCAGGAAAGCACAGGGCAGAGGTACAGGCTGGGGGCTGTGGCATATATTGGTAGAGCACAGTCATCAGGTGCCCCCAGAGACATGCATAGATACCTGAAGATATGTCTTGCCCCAAGGGGAGGAAGGACAGGAGGCTATAGCATGGCTGGGAGAGCACGTTAGCTAAGAACCCCTGTTAGCTGAGATTTTAATATGGTGTTACATGATAGTTAAGCAGACGATTTAAAGGCAAATATATTTATATTCCAAACTATTCAAACTTTTCAGAGAAACCGAAATCTCTAGCAGCTTACTTAAAACTCTGTGACAACTGCTTATACAAATTTATTTCTCTCTGAATATCTAGTCTTGGTTCTGCCCACAACTTTTTCTAATATTATAACTTACTTCACATTAGAAATGTCACAGAACAAATTTTCAATTCCATTCTTCTTCTGAAAGTGGCTAGGTAAACTAGCATAAATCTGAATGGTTTTCTACATGCAGGACTTCCTTTTAACCACACTGCTATCTGTTCAGCTGATCATAGCCATCATTTTCAGAGGCTGCCTCTTCTGCTCATCAAATGCTTTGTATTTTCAACAGCACGTGAAGTGAGAGGGTGTCCTGCAAACTTCTGTGATGCCACAGTTTGGGTGAAATGTTTGCTGTGATAATGGTAGGACAATGGTTTTCAACTTACAACATTTGACAACATCCTCTTAGCAATGGGCAGCTGTTAAGGTGAATAATAAAACAAAGAAAGAAGCAAAATCCCACAAAACGGAAAAGCAAAACTCCACAAAACAAAGAAGCAAAGCTCCACAAAACAATAAACAAACAAAAAAGCGCACAGAAACAAAAAAAAGATGGTTTTTGCACCTTAGAGTGCAGGTCTTGCTAACCATTGAGTCCCGAAAGATTTACCAGATTCCCAGATCTATGTTCCAGTTGGTTAGCTGAGCCACATCCTTGGGTTAATGACAATTGTGATATTATAAAGGGCCTTTACATGTTCTTTTTTTCAGTATGAATGCAGTACCTCTATATTTAAAAGATTTCAAGTGTTACTTCAATCAAATCATATAAATGAAATACATACAACTACACTATGGTTTCCATGTGAAGCAAAGTAGTAAATTTTTGCTTTGATAAGCTATCTTCTTGCTTTGTGTCCATGTCTTGCTGATTAGCAGAGTTAAATAATTTTGTGGTACACGACTCAGTCAAACTAGTAAGGTGTTCAGGGTAAAAAATGTTCTTGTAAAGCATAATTAAGAAACTAGGAAGCATTGTGGGACTATTTTTCTTCAACTTATCTTTTATTAAAGAGAACTTTCTGTTTACAGTTCCTTCTTAGACTTGTATTTTTTAAAAAATTTCTTTAAATTTGTTTAGAATGGGGTTTTGTGGGGTTTTTTTCCTACTTAGTGGTTTAGAAAGTGGATATTGTAAATTCATTTAAGCTGGAAATTTCATTTAATATGATATCAAAGGGATTGAAGAATTGAGTTTTGTATTAATTTGATGAAGAGAAAAATTAATTTTGTAAAAATACTTGTCCCTCTTGCCATCACTGGCTATGGATTGGGCTGACATTGGCTTGCTTTTGTGGGTTTTTTTAAATTTTCTTTTTTTTCCTCTTCTCCTTTTCGCACATCAATATTGTTATTAAAAATCTTGATTGTATCCACAGTTACATGTGGACAAACTTACTATCTTGAAATCAAGTCCTGGGCTGTTACTATTTTTGTATTATGGCCTGCTTGTTAGCGGCCATCTGGATTTGAATCTTAATATGATTTAGGGTGGATAGCAAATCTGAAAGTAATTTTTCAGTATGGTGGAACATTGTAGAGCTTCCAGTGCACATTTCACAAGTTCCTTTAGCTGTTAATGGTGATACCTGAAATTAGAGAGAACTGTCATTTTGATACATAAATAAATGCGTGTTGCACTAGTAGCAATAAAATCTGAAATAAAAGCTCTTATTTTTAAATAAGGGAGTCCTCAACCATAGTTGACTAGCACTAGTCAATTCATACTAACTACTCATTTACTTCTGTGGCATAATGTAATTCTGGACTAGCTCTTTGGCGAATGAGACTAAAATGTAAAACACTAAACCCTTGAAATCTAAGTAAACAAATTGTTTCATTCCTTTAAAAACAACAAAAAAGAAAATGTAGGCGTATGACTTGAGATATACATGAGAACCAGATGTGGCAAGTAAAAAGATACTCACCGTTTCACTTTTGCACATGCCAAGTAAAAGCACAGCCTAAGCTTGTGGGTGAGAAAATTGCCATGAATTGCCCAGCTTATTTTATTGCTATTTTTGAAACTTAGATCTCCATACAACGCCCAGAACCCCAGGAATCAGAATCTAATTTTTGAGCCCCCAGGCTGCTATCTGCAGCTGTACAATGTTAGAGCATGCTTCGGATACATCAGTTTTTGAAGGCACAGGCTAATTTTTGTCTAACAATACAAATGTATGTCTGTTTGCTGATGTAACCATGTTACCTCTCACGTGACTTGTACAAGGCAGGTACAAGCTGCAAAGTAGTGAACCACTCAGATCTGATGACGGTCATCTGGTTTCACAGATTAAAACCAGTAAATCTCAATTTACTATGAATGCCTATGCAATTTTGATGAGCTAATGATACTCTGGTAGTTTGGATTCAGAAGTTAGGAGTTCTTATTTCATTTCAGAGTAGGCGATGGGCAGATATGCTATGCACAAGGCAGACATTTATCTGCTAGACATGTAAGTAGGTTGGACTGCTTCAGTGCTGTATGGAGCTACATCCTGATGGAATAATAGAATAAGTGTTGCTACATTTTTATAAAAGTATTTCTTGCTGTTGTTACTGCCCGGTTTTCGGTCCACCAATGGAGAATTTCTTCCAATAACTTGGTATTTTGAAGAGCTTGTTGGGAAGCATCTAACAAGGTTGCTCATATTTCTGGAGCAAAAAGCTCCTTGACAGTGACTACTTTCTTTTCTTTTTTTTTTTCTCTTGGCTCCAAGTACACAAAGGCACTCAGGCAGTATACATGTCTGTTTTTGAGAAGTGTTGAGAGATCTCAATATCCTCTTTTACACAGGCTTCAGTAAAAAGTTTTCGTTGCTGAACAGGAATTTTCTGAGTCATAAAGAAGACAAGTACTTTAGGGAGTACGGAACAAATCTTTGCATATGGGACAAACCAGAAATCTGAGACATACAGTCTTCTCTTGTACTAACCTATCAAAATTGTAACTAATAAGGATGTTGCAACCATATGGAATGAGAGCTGCATGGTCCCACCTGTATGTGGCACTCTGTTTCGTGCAAGGTACTGTTTAGCATGCAAAGTATGAGTTATGAATCTAAAACATCTCAATGGGAAGGTATTCATTCATATGAAAGACTTTTTCCTTGGGACATAGTACCTTTGAGTGTACACAAGTTAGAAACTCATTCAAATATTAGAAAGTCAACAGAAGGCAGAATATTATCTGAGAAAGCTTGGAACTGGTAGTCCCAAATCCTCCTACTTCAAGGTGGGCTGCATCTCGATATATTTGGTTCCTGAGCAATGAGAGGGAGGATGATAGCAAGAGCTCATCATTTTCACGGTGCACAGAAGCTGATTTGTTAGAATATACATTAAGTGCTGGGTGAAGAGGAGCTTTTTTTGGAAGTAGACTGTTTTATAACTCTATTTTAAATGTTTCATGGAATGCCTAAAGCAAAAGATAGCATTTCTTTTTAATCAGGGTATTTATTTGTTGAAATAAATGAATAATTTATTTCCTTGCTATCTTGGTTGTATGTCTTCTTTCTGTGGATCCTTGTCAGGATGTACTTCAAATGGATATTTTTAGACAGCAGTGTTGGTCTTGGGGAATAATTGAAGCATAGCAGTAGGTGAGTTATATGTCCCTGTAGTTGGCCTTTGGACCTTTTGAATGTCAGTTTTTATAGTAATTTCGTTACTTGAAAACATGCTGTGGTGATTAAGTGTTCACATCTTTTATCCCAGCAAATCAGTTGCCATCTTTGCATTGATCAGTCAGGAATACTGCAAGCCTTACTATGTTGTGTTCAACTGTCTCCATGATACACACAAAACAAGTACAGGGTAATTTTTCCATCTGACCTTCCTTCAGTCTGATCTTGTCTCTATTTTTGTTAATGCAGATCAGGTAGTATGACTCAAAGGAGTCTGAATGCACGTCTTCTAAGTATGTTTATGTTTTTTGTCTACTTATTCATCCATTTATTTTGACAGTGGCTTGTGTGCACATGTTTTTGTGTATTTATTTGCACGCCTGCATGTACTTGTCAAAATACCTTCCAGAGTTTGCTTCCAAAATGCTGGACCTGGTTCTCAAACTCGTGCAATTACTTTGCTTTAAAAGACGTGTGGCAAATATAGGTAAGTGAAGGAACAAGTGCAATGCAAGAGTGTTTTAGTATTGAGAGTTGTAAACTAACAGGTTGATGAAATAATGAAATTTCTTTAACAAAAGAGTCACAGGGATACCTTTGAATAGTCATACTATTTACAGTGTATTTACTTACAAGAGCATCTCTTATGAAATAAATAATGGGCAAAATTAATCTATGAAAGCATCCTAGACTAAAATGAAATGGCACAGAGAGAAAACAGGAAAATATTGATCATTGCTGTTTGTTGGCATAAGTTAAATGATTTCAGCTGATTAATTCAAGTGATGCTAAAGAATTTAATCTCAATGAAAATGAAATCACCTTTTGAGATAATTAAAAATAGAATTAATGGCTTAACTTCCTTCATCAGAGCATGAAAATGTATATTTTTAAGTACTCAGGCAGAAGTATGTGTAAAAAAGGGATTTTATTTGTTGTAAGGTACAAGGATTGTCAATTTTACAGTGATAGATGACAGTTTGAGAGTTTGATCTTTAGCTTGAAAGCTCCAGGATCTCTTTAGACAATGCACTTTCCACGAATACTTTATAAACTTTCAAGAAACATAGATTTACAGATTTCTAAAATATTCTAGGAAATGGATCTTGAGATAACTCTTCTCAGAAACTGCTATGGTAAATAATGCAAGTTCAAACAATTTAATGTTTAATAGTCAGTTGATGTTCTAGCTAATTTTGTTCAGTGTTTTGATAGCATTCATAGCATTTGATAGAAATAAATTAAATAATAGCAGATATGTGAAACCAAACTAGATATTCCCTCAGCCTGTAAACATTTTATGACATACGTGTTTCTATGGAAAATCTTTGCTGAAATTCTAGAGATTATGGTTACTGATGCAGTCATTCTCTACTTAAAGGATTATTTTTTCAGCAAAAAAAAAATTCCTAAACAGGCAAAAATAGTGGCCTCAACTGATTTTTTGCACCAGTTTCATCCCAAATAGGTTGTATTATGCTGTGAAGATAGAAAAACTGATATAAAACTGAGAGAAGAGCTAATATAAAAACACAGTGCTAGAATAGCATCATGATCATCATTATCAGGCTCATGATGTGAAGACTTCTCCCCAGTTCCCCTGACTTTCAAAAGTCAAGTGTATGGTTGAATACTTTACCTACATGGAAAGATATTGGCATGGGTTGTGCCAGTCATGAGGCAGTTTGTGCAAAGACACCATCCAAATATCTGACAAGAGCTTTAGCTCCAGTAGACTTTAGCATATGCAAGTTATGCCCACTTTTGGAAGCAAATCTAGAAGATTCACCTGAGTTTTTCTCACTCCCAGTGATAGATACTGATGAATTTTAATATCTTTCATAATGGTACTGGTTTTTTCCACAGAGATGCAGGGCAGAAATCTGGGTCCAAAAGTCTGATCTTGTCTTAATATTAGCTAACCTTCATGTAATTCCTTTCTTGAATGACCCTGCTAAAGCCATTTCCCAGCATGGGTTATTAGTATATTGTATTAGCATTTTCCACCTTTTTACTACTATAATAAATAAAAAATACTAAATCACATCTATCCCAGACGTGTTTATTAAGAAATTTGGTTGTTGATGTTCTTTTCAGCTTTCCTGTTGTAAGTTGCCTTTTTTGTTCTAATGAGACTTAGTTCTCTCCCTTTTAAATAATTTTGTCCTATTAAACAATACTAGATAAATTTCCTTTACCACACTTCCTTTCTCACTAAGATTATTTTTTACTTTGATTGTGTCTAAAGTGGATCAATTAAGATAGAAGAAAACAAAAAAAAGCACATCAATGCATTATAAATTGAATGTATTACAGTGACCAGGTTAAAAAAAACCCCAATATGTTGAATGAAATGTGACACTTAAATAAAACAAAATGTTTTGGAACAAATCTGTGATATAGAACAGCATAATCACAACAACCTACTTTAGACATAGGATAAATCAAATGTAAAAATAAGAATTGCACGTTGCCTTTTTATGGTTAGTTGCACTTTCTCCCAGAACTCAAGCATAATTGTAATACATTTTCCAACTGTTTCTCTTTCCTTACAGTACTTGGGCTGTATAGAAGTCTTACGGTCAATGAGATCTCTTGACTTCAGTACTAGAATGCAGGTTGCAAGGTAAGATGTTTTTTAAAGTAACTTCTGAATTGTGTCCCCACAGTGAAAAGGCCAGAAAGATGGAAGATCACATAGTAAAGGATTTTTGAATACCATAAGTCCACTTTTAAGTTTTGCTTTTACATGAAAATCCCTTATGTGATATTAATACAGTTTCAACAGGACTTGAAGGCTATTTTCTCTTGGTTTTTTGATATGCCAGGACCTACTCTAGAAAATTTTTGCCTGTTTCATATGCCAAGTAAGACACTTATCTGGGTACCAATTTAATGACATCTAAGCTACTGAGAATTAGAATATGCTTAAAATCTATGATCTCAAAATTCATCTAGGGAGCTGTTTTGGAGCCCCATGTTTATGGGTTTTTATATTAATTTCTTATGAAAAGTTGTCTGATTTAAAAACTGTCTGCACAAAGGATATAAAGGAAAATATATCACCACAATGATACAGAGACAAAAAAAGAGAGAATTATTTCTTTTTCAGAGTATGTAAGTAACAATAAGCTTGCATTAGATTCTTATGACAGTTCCTCTAAATGTGTCATGGTATTTTTGTAAGAGCAATATATAAGTGCAACACTAATGAAATAGAAGTGTCCATGAATTATTTTTTCCTATGAAGAACATTTTCTGAGAACTATAAGGTTGGTGTTTTGCAGGCATTTTTGCTTGAAAATCTGAGTCATTGATTTCAGAGGACTGCAGCATTGATGTCTTCTAGCAAGTGCGGACCACTTTTTCAAATTCTGGAATTAAAATGATAAAGAAATCCTTTTCAGAGAAACACACATAAAGTGATATGACTGAATATAATGCCTGAATTTCACCTCTTTGAGGCATCTTACAGTTGATGATAAATAAATCTCTCATAAGCCATATATCATACCATAAACAGCTAAATATTTATTTTATTAAATGAGAAAAATCACTTGGTTTTAGGCTTGGATGTTAATCATATGGTCTATAGGCATTGACTTTGAGTTGCACTTGCATACAGCAGCATTGGGCCATGCAAGTCCTCACAAAAAGTTAATCACTAATTTGTCAAGATACTGCACTGATGAGAGGCATCGAAGCCAAGGGACAGGTAAATGACAGAATCCATTTTTTCAAGCAATGTAGACTATGGAGGCATTTGATAATTTTACTACTGTATTTTTAAAAATGTATCATGTGCATTTCTGATGTATTTCAGCAGTGACCTTTGAAAATTATTTCATATCTAAGCAGATCTGTAGTTCCAATGCAGGTGGTACTTGTATGTTTACCCCTTGGAAATTCAGTGATACTGGCTTACGAAACAGTTATTAACAGTGATAGCTTATTTGGTTTGTTTTCTATGTCTGGAAGTGAATTCATCTTAATTTGTCTGCACAGTTTCCTTCACTGTATGTCTTCATTGTAATAGTGTTTTACTTTTCATATTATCTAGCTTAAAGGCACTATTGTGACATGAATACATAAGCATATTTGGTGATCTGAAGCAGTATGGTCTACACAAACAAAGTATCTTTGCCTTGTAGTTCCTCCAAAAAAACCCAAAGAGTTTATTAGCTTTTACTGTGAAACAAACTTGGAACTGTATTTATTTCTGTAGAAATTATAGCATATTTCACTGGATGCAAACATTTTGTTATCCCACCTTCCTCTAATTATATCTAGAGCACAGATTTTTTTTTTTTTCAAGCAGGAAGCCATATCTTCCTGTTTTGCTTTTTATGTTGCATTTACAGTTTTCTGTTTATCATAAAACAATGATATCTCATCATTTTTGTAATGTAGTTCCTGTTATAAAATTTTTAGGTTTTTGGGTAGATTTCAAATAAGGACCTAGCATCTAAATCTGCATTTCATTAAATCATCTGGCTCTAGAAATCCCCTTGTCATGTCCTAGGTTTTCAGTACTCACATTCTTTGTTATGTAGCATTTCACATACAAGCCTATTGTTTATTAAGGAAGTATTATTAAGGAATTGCTAAAATTCCCATATGCTAGTTAACTTTCTTATGTTTTAAGAAACATTACCTGGACCTCAAGGTATGTACTGAATTAATAAGGCTGATGTTCTGATATTACAGGCACCAATTTCCTCTTAAGAAGACACCTGGTACCAAATGGTCTGTGCAATCCTTTGATTACAAATAAAATAAAAGCATCATACATGTGTTTTTAGGTACGTCCATTGCTGATTTCTCTGCAGCTTGCCACCAGTAAAATAACCTGTCCTGATATCCTGATGGCTTCTGATGTGGCGTGGCCAAGGCTTAGGTCTGCAGTGTTCATCAGCCAAGGAGCCTGGGTCCATAGCTGAAGTAAAAGCTTCTCTGTGTAAACGTCTCTGTGCTGTTTCCTCTAACCAGAGAAACAGATGTCATGGTAGCTGCTGCGATCCCTTTCTGACCCACAACTTTATAAACTGATCCTACTGCAGGCATCACACCTGTTGGATCTGATATTTTTTCAAGACCTTTCAAAACCAGTCATAGAAGAAAGTGATTCGTCTTGGACTGATATGACTTCTGGCATTATGCGGTATTTACTAAGTATGATTAAAAAACAGAAAAAAATGAGTCAAGTTATTTGATTTAATGTGGAAGCCTGGATGTGTTTCTTCCTAATAAGTAGGCATCATGTTTAACACATAAAGCACTTACTCCCTTTCTAGCACAGCCTCACATGCCTGTCCCTGCCTCCTTTCTTAATCTTACTTTTTCTCCATGTTGCAGAGCTTAAACATAGGAACTCAGTAATTAGGAATCCTAAATTTGCCTTTTTTCTGCCTTCCATTTATTGCATATGTCACTTTATGTCTCTGTCAGCTTTGAGGATGAACAAATCCCCAAAGTAAAATAAGCAGCATCAGTTCCTAGAAGAAAAAACTTGTGGGGCTCAGTAATAGGAGAGTGAGACATGTAGTCTCTTCCTCTGCCTGAAAACTCCTGGTATTATTTTAGACAAACTATTAGTCCCAGTCATAGACAACTCTGATTAAATGAATTAGTTAGTGCTTGTAAATGGGCACTTAAATTGTTGACTGAGCATTTAGAAATTACTTAAAAATTGGACTGAGATTTCCACTTACATGGTGAATTAGAGATAACAATTCATGGGAAAACATTGTGTAGATAATTTGAATGGCTTTGAAAATCACAGCTGTTATAATGCATTAGAAATGTATATACATCAGTGTGCATGCATGGACATATCTGACAAATTAAGAACTTTGGCTTCAATTTCAGGAACTGCATCAAAGCCCCAGAGTAAATAATTTGGTCAGCAGTCCCTTATTGCAGTCCTGTGAAATATCAACTTGTTCCATCTAATGCTGTCTTACCTATCCTATCCTGTAACTTGTATTTGTTTTGCCTTTTCACTTTTTGTACACTAAAATGTTAAAACTTGCAGCAATGAATTTATCTTGGTGTGAGAGCAGTGAGCAAACACTTTCACTTTACTCTTCATCAGATCTTAATAACCTTGGTGGTGCCTTGCAGTGGTATTACTGCCCTAACTTTGAGTTGGAGAAAAAATGAAGAGTTACGTAAAATTTCTAACATTTTTTTGCCTTTATCATTATACATTTGAAGTCTCAAGATTCTCTCACATCAGGGGAAATAGAAAAACTAGAGTAGTATTAATCAGTTGTATTGTATTCATTCTTTCCTGTAATGAATGTAATGTCCTGTGAATTCTTGAACAAATAAGAGGATGTGCCAGACAACGGTCAGCCGTTACACATAATGATAAACAAAGCCAACTGAATCCACCTGTTGCACCTTTAATTATTCAGTGTTAATTCTAGTAACACATGTGAAGTCAAGATGGCTTTCTTGGGCAGCAAGACAAACAAAAGCATTTAATTTTCAACATAGTGGAGGAACAGAAGGACTAGCAGACAAGACTACTGAGCTAACCACGGGTGGCAAGTGGTTAAAGTTCATCTGAAACCAACCATCATCGTCATAGAAAGAGGTCACTCTTAAGCTTCTGTGGCCAGGCCCTTTGTGCCTTCAGGCTTTTTGTAAAAAAAATAAGTTAAAAAGCAGGTAAAATTCTTTTGCAACATGTGCAGTGTTTGCAGTTCATGTAATATGTTTGTATGCTTATTGTTAAAGATGCAGTAGAGTAATGAGTCCTCACTTTTGCATTGCATGCATGAGTGACTTATGCACTGGTTTGGATTGGACGTTGCATGCAGTGTTTGTTGTACATCTGAGTCTGAACTATAAGGATGCATGTTCACTGGCATCTAATTGAATGCCCTCAGTTTACTGCATGAAGCATCATAAAGTCACACTTCCCCATGCTGAGAAAAATGTTGTTTTGCATGCTGCTTTAATAGCGATAGGTCAGAAGACTGAAATATCTCATATCAGCAATGGACCCAAATCCAAACTCTGATCCCAGTCCTCTACATTAGCGCTATTGGGATGAACAGCTTGAAAAATACTTGTCTCCAAATTTAAGGCCTGAACCTTATTAATAAAATTATTAAACAAAATCCATTTATGCCAATATCCCTGGAGTAGAGATGGTAAAAGTCCAAATTTTAGAGCTGTATTTGAGTCCAATGCTAAAAATATGAAGCAGTTCAGTTGATGTAATGTTTCACCTGTATCTGTGTTGTTTGCAGAAATTGTCAGCAAGCATCACTGAAAAAAAGGGTGGAAGACATTGAAATGCAACAATGTGTCTCCTGTGATTTTTGAAGGCAGATAGGTAATCTGTTATCTGCAAAGAATTCTGTATTCAGTGTCCTCCTTAACATGCTGTCTTGCTTAAAGGTGAGTGTGTTCTATCTCTGCCTTCCTCCAGGTGAACTGTGGGTGTGAGGTGGCACTTAGGAGATGGCAGAACACACAGATCATTTGCAGTTGCAGGGAGAGGTGGGCACAGTTACTTTGGAAGCAAAGCTGTGAGAAGCATGAGGTGCTGGCTGCTGCTTGGTTCACCAGGAAGCAGGAGTCTCAAAAGTAGATGGAGACATCCTTATAATTCATACAACACACCTCTGACTGGGTCAATGGCAGCTGTAGTGCCTGATAGTTTGAGAATAATTTACATTTGCTAGTTAAGCTAGTTATTAGCACAGAAATGGGATAGAATAAAAAGGTTTTTGTGTGCCTAAGACTGGAATCTTTCCTTTTCAATGCAGTATTAGAGTGGAAATTTTTACTGAGTGTTTGGAATAATTTTACTAATACATGGTAATGCAAAGCCAGAGTGAGAGCAATTAAGTGATCTCCCCCAGTCCATGTGGCTTTGTAAGAAAACAGAGAAGCTCTCGGAGGATAGGGAAGGTGCAAAATTGGAAGCCAAATAGCCAGGGAACCAGTTAAAGATATCATTGTATCCTGGATTTTCAGGAAGATGATGACTCCACATGATTCTGCAGCAGCAGGACCTGAAGCAGAGTGGTCTTAACATGTTTTAAATGCAAATTGCAGTACAAAGTTAACTACTGACAGAAATCTGGAAGCCAAGACGCTCGAGTTCTGCTAATAGCACCTGGCAGATTGATTGCACAAAGAATCAATGGCATAAGGAATTTGTGTGCTGTTCACATGGCATGTCCAGTCACACCAGACAGTACATCAACACTCAACAGTCCTTTTTGGCAAACATAGCCCAGATACTTATAAATTGTCATCTATCTTATATGGAGCTTTTGTAAGATACCGCTCTCCAAAGTCCTGCTTTGGACGTGAAACCAGTTAGGCATTAGAGAAAAATATTTGTTAGACTAAATGTTTTCACTCTACTTCTGTAGAGTTTCCTGTGCCTCCCTTTGAAATATCTGCTAATATCTACTCTTTGAGAGAAAATATTTTAGTAAATGACCTGAGGCTGGGCCCAGTTTGGAGATTACTATGATCCAGATTTAGCAACTGAAAAGAGTTTTGATTTCTCCCTCAGTTTCTCTGACCAGGACTAGAATAAGTAGCTAGAGACCAGGCTGAGTGGAAAAAAGCATGAAAGTCACAAAAGACCTTAAAGGATTGAGCTACTTCATAGATCTAAACCTAAAAGATTTACATTATCTTAGATGTTTTTGATGTCACTGAATATATTCTTTACAGTTGGAGGGTTGTCGATAAGGAAGGTTTTGTAGCTGTACATTTAACACCCGGGTTTCATATACCTTTACTTTATGTTCATCAAAGCTGTGTATGCATGCAGAGTTAAGAGATACATCTAAGGTGTGCCAATAGGATAAACAAGTTTCACTCTACATTTCTTGAAATAAGACCATTGTTGAGACCTATTGTATTGGAAGAAATCATCAAGATCAGGTAGATTTCTCTGTTGCTGATGCATGAAACTGGGTTTTCTAAACTTACTTGTATGTTATGAAAGAAGGTACAAATTGTACAGAAATTGTCTCAAATATTCCTTAAAAAGTTAGGTTGTCTATAAATACTGAGAAAAGAGCATTGAGCATACCAATGGATAAAAAGTTTATTTGCCAATAAAAGCAAAAGAGTCCTTCAAACTGCATTGGTTTCTCTTAGGAGGTTAACAGAAGTCTCACACCAAAGATGCAGGAGCATGAGAATAACTATCATTAGCGAGAATGCATACTGCGTATCTAATGACATGTGGTTTTCTATGCCTAACAGTTGCCAAAGCCAACCACTTCAGTGTATAAAGTTTATTCAATAAACCAAAAATTAAGTTGGCCAGCTTCCTTTCATTTTCTGCTTTTAGATTTTCTACATGTGAGAAAGCTCCACTTGAAGAAACAGAATGACAAAGAGTTGACGACTCCTTGCTCTACAAGTGACATCGACTTGTGTGACACATCTGCTTGATGTCACCTTATATCACAGAAGTTTTCTTCCAGGCTTCCCACCAAGACAGGCTTCACTTCAGTCAGATTGGTGACAAATGGCGTCGCTTTGTCTCTGCACCAGTTTCTGTGGGGGCCTCCCCTCAGGGGTGGTGCTCCATGGTATTCTGGATTCGTGGCAGTAGGTGCATCTTCGCCACACAGTTAGCCTCTCCTTCCTTTCTATACCCTTGATTTGTTCTCAGCTACTCCTTCAGCCTTGCATCCTCCAAGACATGGTCAATCTGTCGTCAGATACTCGTTCAGCCTTCGGAGGTTGTGAATGTCCCCTGTGCTACTTCAGACAGCCCATGCTCATTTTGCCTGTTTTTCAAGTGAACAAAAAGTATTTCAATTATTAAACAGACTTCTAAAAATGGATTTTGGTCTCTGTTTGTTTTTTTTTTTTTAAATTTTCTCAGAAGCAAGTTATTTTTAAATTTAGTACAGACTTTGTTTCTCCTCAGCAAATACTGGTATAATACTTGTTAATGATTAAAACTGACAGGAACTGTTAAGAAATAACTGTGAACCTTTTGAGCAGTTCTTCCATTTTAGAAAGTCAATCTTTTGATGTCTGTTTTTCAAGCTGTGAAGCCCTAAACTTTTGAGATGGGAAGAAGTAAACTCAGGAACTACAGGACACTAGGATATCTAAACAAGAGAGTATTAGTAGGTTTTAAATATTTTGATACAAAACATTTCAGATTAAAATGCTGTCACATTTTCTCATCTCATTATTTGAAATGGTTTTACTTTTTCCAAATATGCTGAGAAAGTCCATGCTTTTTCTATGTGTATGTAATTTCCCTGAAATATGAGTTCTAGAATTCTGGGGTTTAATCAATTAAATCATATTAATTAAGAACAGGAGCAGCACAGTCAAAAAATGGAGAGTATTTTCATGTGATGATGTTTCATAGAGGAACACATTGGAGCTTCCTGAGTGGACTACTTTGTATAACAGAATAAAATATCACTAAAGCTATGAATGATACCATGGCATTAGCCTTTTTAATGGAACTAAATGGCAATGCAACATGTCCTTTTTTCTGTCTCAGATGTCAAACCACTTTAAAGCAGTATAGGTCAATCTCAGAAAATGAATATTGGTGATTTTTTTCTGAATGCACTTGAATACTGAAATTATATTTAAAATACGCAACATGTTTTGTGCCAAGAAAATGACTCCACAGTATGACCATCTGCAAAGCAGAAAATACTCTCGGACAGATTTGGAACTCAGCATGTGGTCCCTAGTGCAGACAGCACAGTAACTAATTTTACAAGAGATCAGCATAACTGTACACTGAGTTTTGTCTGAGCCCAGCTAATGAAGCAGGATGTGGCTTAGAAAGGTGTGATATGTATCTATGTCAAATAATTTTCTATTAGAAAGGAAGCAAATGTAGTAGTATCCAACTTTTGCAAATTGCTCGATATTTATCCATGCAGATATATACAAAACTTCTGGTTTTGCGTTCCTTAGGCAAGTGTTTCCATGCACAGTCAGGTGATGGCACGCTCAGCCTAGCAGCAATACCTGTTCCTGGGCTTGATTTGTGACTCAGGTGTTTGTGCTGCTGAGGTATTTGCAAATTTGATTTGCTGAAAACAAATTGTTACTTCTGCCCTGCCTGGCAATGTAAGCTGGAAAGAAGCCTTTAGGCTATCCTTTCCACATCACCAGACTATCTGTGCACAGTTGTTTGTGCACAACTTCACCCCCTAAATGATCTAGAACATTCTGAGCAGAGTGGTCAGGGAATTGTCATAGAATCATAGAAAGGTTTGGGTTAGAAGGGACCTTAAAAACCATTCAGCTCCAATCCCCCTGCCATTGGCAGGGATACCTATCACTTGACCAGGTTGCTCAGAGCCCCATCCAGCCTGGCCCTGAACGCTTTCAGGGATGGGGTACCCAGAGTTTCTCCAGAAAATGTGTTCCAGTGCCTCACTTTCCTCACAGTGGAAAATTTCTTCCTAACATCGTGTTTAAACCTCCCCTCTCAGTTTGAAGCCGTTCCTTCTGTCTTATCACTAAATGCCCTTGTAAAACATCTCTCATCACCTTTCTTGTAGGCTCACTTCAGGTGCTGGAAGGCCATGTTAGTTCACCCTAAACCCTTCACTTCTCAAGGCAGAACGATCCCAATTCTCTCAGCCTCTTCATACAGGAAAGGTGCTCCATCCCTCTAATCATCTTGGTGGCCCTTAGATAAAATGCATATCATTGCAGTGACAGATGTTCAGTCGTCCGTTTTCTTATTTTCTTCAAGTACTGCTTTTAGACTCCTTAACTCCCACACAGGAAAAGTACTGTGCCTTCTGTTGCAGGCGTGCAAAGAGTTGCTGCCAGGGCACTCTGACCTTGATTACAGAGAATTGCTCTATGAATATGTTTTCTGAAGTTCCCAGCATTTTCACTAAAAGCATTGTTAACTTGAACTCTGCAGTTGCTTGAATACATTCAGTATTCACAGAGGTTCAAAACCCAAAGTCTCCCAGTGTTCCTACAGGTTTTAGGAATACTGAGTTCTGTAAAACCATGTTATTTTACTAAAAGGAGGACAGATAGCTGGAAATTGTATGGTGTTTTTTTGCTGAGAGGACGTTTTCCAGCTTCTTTTTTTAAAAAAGTCTCTGCTTTGCCAAGCCTGACCATGCAAGGAGTAGTCACGACTTGCGAGGCCTTGCCCTGGGCTTCAGCCTTTTCAGCTAGTGTATTTCCTCTCCTATGCTCAAGTGGCAGTTTTGATCAACAAGGTCCTTGAGTCAGATGAATCTATTGAGTAACACACTAAATGTCTGGTTATCACAAGCTGGCAGATAGGAGAGGTAGTAGCAAAACTACAAGACCCAACACTGCCCTAGAAAAATGACAAGATTGGACACATTTTTTTGTTAGGTGTAGTGGCCTGAAAATCCCCTTGTCTTTCTTTAAGTTCCATGCTGCCACTAGAGAGAAGATGATGGGGGCAAATAGGGGGAGAAAGAACTAATTTACAGACTAATTTATCCCTCAAGCACATATCACAGAAATCCAAGTCCTTTCTGTGAGAGGCAAAACCTAGGAGGTATCTCAATGCACCAGTTGGACCACTGGAAGAGGCAGAGAGGTGACAAGTGTTGGTGATGTCTCTATGAGAGCAATTTGCAGTCAAAATGCCTGGGAAACTAAGATACACCTGGGGACGCAAGAGGCATGGGTCTGAAAGACTGAAGTGGGTTGGAGACTGCCACTGGCCTAAACTTCACATTCTATTACCTCCAAAGGATTTACTTCTGCAGAAGAAAGAGATGGGAAGTCACAAGTTTTAGCTCAGTAGCCAGAGTGGATGACTCTGTAAAAGACAATATCTGTTTTCCTTGAGTCAAAGAGAATAATTTTTGGCTAATTTTTCTTTTGAGAAGTGTACTATTTACTTTTCCCTGGTTACATTTTCAGGAGTAACTCTTGTCTCAGTATCAGGTTGATCACTGTCTGATGCTTGCTGTGTTTTATTTCTAAGATGCATCAGACATGTTCTTTTAAACCAGTTGCTTTTTACTTGCTCTGTAAGAAAATTTAATAATTACTTTAACTAAAATTTTGTTTAGAGTAAAAAAAAATGGTAAAGGTGGGAGCTAAACACAGGTACTGAACCATGAAATGGGGTGCTGTTGTAGTATAATGGTCTTACTGCATATGCAAGGCAGGGTTTGTAGCGGGAGGCAATTTTATTAGATAAACAGATGTAGGTGGAGAAAAAAAAGGCATAAGATAAGTTGTAGAACAAACAATCTCTCCTCTAGATCTGAAGGAAAAGATAGCGTGCTTGAAAGATTTTTTAACCATCTCTTGCTATAAATCTCACACTTCTTCAGAATGGCATGACTGTAAACCAGCTTCAATGTGTGCTCCATTCCCACAGCCATCCATATCCCCAAACCAATAAAATGTGATTCTTCCAGGTGATTCAAACTTTGGATTGGGTCCAAGCTAAAAGCACACCAGGCATTACTATAGCAATTACTGATTGCCTCCTGATATAATCTGTCATATTTGCTGAGCCATCAAAATTTGAATGCTGATATAGGTGTATGACCTTTTTCTCCTGACTCAGTTGTTGATCCTGTGCACAGTTGAAATATACGGCACATGCCATAAAGTTAATATAATTTATGTCATTATCCAGATGACGTTTCAAGGTTTTGATTATTTTTACTGTTTTTTAGCTTTTAGTTCATTGTTTCCCATTCTGGTGTTTTCTGGTTTGTTGGTTTTTTTTTTTTGGTTGGTTGGTTTTGTTTTGAGTTTTGGGGAGTTTTGCATTAAATATGTGTTATTTGTATGGGTTTGGCTCTATATATAATGTGCCATTAATCTCAATACATATTGAAAATAGTTAAACAAGGTTCGGAGTCGCCTTTGCTTGTTCCCGTGAAACCACTCTGTCTTGCAGTGGGACCAGCCCATTAAAACCTTGTACCTAGTGGTCAGAGGGAAGACTTGTGTGTGTACAGGAGCAAATTCTAAGCACTGAACAGCTTGACCATTCAGATTATAAATTGCTAAATACTGAAAGGAACTTTAAGGTTTGTTTGGAGCAATATGATTTCAAAAGTTGTGGTGTACAGTTATTCTTCTATGAAAGGGTATAGATTCAAATCAGTTTTGGAAATACATTACTTTCAGTCAACCTGAGTGCAATGAAAAGAATGAAGCAATGCTACAAAATGGGAGCAAAATATTAATGGCAATAATTTTCCCTATAATATAAACATAAGGCCACTAATGAACTACTCAAACTGTATTGAACTAGTAAAAACTAAAATGTTGTACATCTCATGTACTGTATAGATTGAAATATTTTAGAGTTCTGATACTATCTAAAGCCTGGTGGTTTTGGTCTGACTGGAAAAGTCGTAGTATAGTAAAGAAAAACTATACTTTCTAACTCTCCCATTAAAAGAAACTTTTTTTTTTAAAGAAGGGGTTATGCAATGTACAAAAGTGAGACTGGAAAGATGGTATTAAGAGCAATATTCTAATTTACAGTGAGAAAAGGTCTTTTTGATAGTGTGAGGAAACATTTTCTTTTTTAGAGGAAAGCTAACTGACCCACTAACTATCCTCACTTGTGATCAGAAATACACTTGAAACTGTTCTCTCCAGTGCATTTCAAGAGTAATGAAGAAACGCACACATTCTTTTGCCATAAAGCTTTTTTCTGTCTCTTCAGGGAAGCAATCAGTCGTGTTTGTGAAGCCATGCCTGGTGCCAAAAGAGCCTTCAAGAAACGAAAGGTATTTTTTTTTCTTGTAGTGCAGTTGACTGTATTTTCTCTGTTCAGCACAGTGGAGACCAGGCACAGCAGTCAGGCAACTTTAAGGCAGCTTTGAGAATTGCAAATGATTAATCATTTAAAATATTGGCTGTTTTTACACACTGTATGTTGTTGCTTGCCCTTTTGGTCAGGATCTGCTTTTGTAGGCATCTGGAAATCTAAATACATCTAGGATGAAGAGGGTGCCTTTATGTTCCTTCTGTAGAAACCTCCTCCTTTTACTTTCTTTTTTTGTAGATTGCAGGTGGAAGAATTGAAACCAACAAATGGGATGCCTTTTCATAAAATGCATGAATAAATTATGAAAATAGGTCCTGGAAGATACAGCAGAAGCCCAAAATGTGTATAGATTTAAAAGTGTGTATAGATTTCTTCATGAAGGATAGATCTACTGATGACATTTAATGAGTCTGGTAATCACTAATTTCTGGAAATGGAAAGAGCATATCAGGTGATCCTTTGTTCCCCGTGCTCTTTCCATAAACATTTGTTGCTGATGCTCAGTGCCCAGAGCTGATGGTGGGTTCATTGTGTGCCTGACATCATTATTACCATGCTTTTATTTTTATTTGTGTGCTGGGAGTTAGAGTCTTTACACAGGGAGAGGAGGAAGCCTCCACTCAGCCCCTGCACTGGCTCTCAACGGTGTCTTCTAGAGACCTGCTAGCAAAGCTGGGATGTAATGCTATCTCTAAGGAAAGGAGCATAGAAAGTAGTTAATTATAGCTCTTTTATGTGTTCTTGGGTACAGGAGGAGAATGGGCAGCTTTCCCAGCTGTTCCACCACCTAGGCAGAATCTCAGCAGAAAAGAACACAAGGAAATGTCACTTGTTTGCAATGGAGAGTCATATCCTGGTAAAATCAGTCATATATGACAACGTGTGTCACAGTGTAATTGGAAGTTGTCTCAGAAATTAAGGCTATGGTTTCACCTCTACCAAATTTATCTCATTGGCATTTCTTGGTTTTCTGGGTTTTCATTTTAAATCTGAAAGTAAAGACGAAAGTATCTTTCTTCTTGGAAAGTAAAATGACACAAAATGTAGTTGAAAAAGTAAGTTAAACAGAGTTCCTAGTGCCTAGTGAGATACCTTGCTGTATTACAGGTTTTAAAAGTAATGTTGCTTATCAGTTATTGAAAAGAGCAAGAGAATTTCAGATAAATGTCAAAGACATGTCTTTTGCTGGTCTGCACGTTTACTGTGTTTCTGCCACTAATGGCATATCAATTTGGTTGAGGTGACATGTACTTCACCTGAGGCCAAATTCTCACACTTTACCTGCACTCTGGGTAGGTGATCCTTAGGGATGACCCAGAAATCCTGAAGGATTAAGGAAAGAAGAGATACAATAATATTCAAAAGAGTTTTTTCAAAAGAGAAGTTAATAAAGTACTAGCTCTGTAACAGGAAAGGGTTGAAATAATGCAGCACATGTTACATAGGAGCAGTATGTACATAGTGTATTTTTAATCAGTTAAACAGAAGGAAAAGAAGATAAAATTGAATGTATGTAAACTTTCAGGACTACAGAAGCTCAAGTGTGTCCATCCTGCTAGGAACAAAATTATCCAAGCTTGCAGCCAGTTTAGGACAAGCCCAAATATAGTGGCAGAAGAACACTGTCTCCAGTTATTTTGTGTTTATATCCTAATGACCAACATGAATATTCACCAGTGCAAGTAGAGTAAGTTAAAGGACTTGGTCTTTTACTGCTGGGTGGCCTGATTTTTTACAGGCTGTGGTTACTTGAATGAGGCTGCTCTTATGCAGCTATGTGGTTCCCCAGAACTGTCAAAGGTGGGAAGTTTGTAAATTTTGCTTTGACAGCATTACTTCTATTGCTACAAAACCTACTAAGAGCTGGTGAAATGCCTATAAAAGTTATCAATACTAATACATCCTCTGTATTACATTCTAAGACTTCTTCTCTGATAATCTTTAGATGCATGGTTTACCCCAGCATAAAGAGGTTTTATTTGTCTCTCTCTGGTTTTTACCTACTCTTAAGTCTACAAGCAAATTCATAGAATGATTTGGGTCATCTAGTCTATAACATCTAGTCTATAACACTCTGTCCCATTTTGTGAACATTCCATCACTATCACTGGAGCCCCACTTTCCATGTGTCATGGGAGTAGAACAGTAAGTAGATGTAGAGCAAACAACAGATTTCTTTTCAGGAGTTGAAGCTATTTTTGTTGAACAAGTACACTGTCATTTTAAGATACTCACTTGAAGGCGTTCATCTTAGTCTGCTTACTTGGTCCCTTGGTGAAGATGAGACTGTGCTATCTCACAAAACCCCTATTTTTTTGGTCAAGAGTAGATGAAGAACTGCTTGGCTAGTATAATTATTATTAGTAGTATTAATTATAATAGTAGTAGTTGTAGTAGTAGTATAAATGAAGAACAATGTCCAGAGGAAAACAGCTGTTGCAATTAAATGATCTTTGAAAAGTCATAAACTTTTTAGAAGCCTTTAAGATCACCACTAACCCTGCATACAATGAAGTTCATTCAAAAAAATCAGAGAACAAAAATCTGCTTTTTCCCCCCCTCCTCACAGCCACCAAGCAAAGTCCTTTCTAGCATCTTGGGAAAGAGCAATCTTCAGTTTGCAGGAATGAGCATAATGTTGAATATCTCCACCAGCAGCTTAAATCTAATGAATCCAGATACAAAACAGGTGAGTGTAACTTCTGTATTAATTTGTGAGGCTTTTGATGAACAGCCTGCTGCACAATTATTTGCTGTCTGCCAAATACTCAGTTGCTCAATGTTACTATTCCTCAATAATGTCATAAAATGAGCGAACCCAAAATATAATCACAGTGGAAGTCAGCATATTTCACTATTCAACACAACTTTGATGAATTTTTTTTTCTCACCATGTTTCAGGTAGATTGGTTTTGCTCTTAGAAGACCTATGATGTGAAATACCATTTTCTGGTCATGGGAGTTCTTATTGAATAAAATTACAGACTTTCAGAGTAGTAAAAGGGTCGTGCTTGGAGCAACATCTAAAATACTGATTGTACATCTCAGTTTTGTTGTTTTCTTCCCATTTAGAGTCTTAAAGGGCAAACTGTTCCTGAGGCACTGCTAAAAATACAGCCTCAGGGATTTTGCAGTGCAGTGAAAGGCCAGGCTTTTAGAGAGACAAGGCAGCCTTTTAAAGTAGCTCATTTCTTCTTCTTCACTGTGCCGAAGGTACAGACAGACTTTGGGGAATCACTGCAGTGGTTTGTGAATGATGTATGAGATGAGAAAAATCCTTGCTCAGGGTACATATAAAGAGGAAGCAGACAGACATGCGTAGTCACTGCTGTGCTATTTGCTGTGAACCACATACTGCGTTAGGGCATGCAATTTTCTGCCCAGATACAGAGAGGAAAAAGTAAATTCCTACTGTTCTTTGGGGCCTCAGGGTTAAAAAATAAGAAAGAATATATATATACACCATCGATTAAAAAGCTTGCTGTTCATTACTATGTCTTCATTCATATCTCTTCATTCTTACCCTTATTTAGAAAACATCACAACCCTCTGCAGTGAGCACTGGGACTGTGGAAGCAGTGCTATGACTGGCTGCAGTAGTTTGTAGGCTTACTATGGGCATATACACAGCAGTGCTTCTCCTAAGGACAGTTACAGCCCATCAGAAGCATAAGAACTTGATGTTAATTAGCTCTACTGAGGAAGTGCCAAACCCTGAAAGTCAGCTTGTCATCAGCCAATGCTAGGGCAGAAATGTAGTTAAACTCATTTATTTCAGAGAAGAGACATCCCCCACGTCTTGCCTTTTTTCTGAATTGACAAAATTGTTAATCTTTCTCTCATATCATTCTTTTTGAGGCAAACTCTTCTGGGTGCTGTGGGCCTGGGAAACGTCTGGTTCCTCAGAGTCTGGCTGTGGCCTCCCCTACTTCTTGTTTATGCCAAGGATTTGATTTGCAGAGAAGCATGGCCCAGCAGCTTTGCATTTGAGGCCCCACACAGGAGAATGGCTGTGAGCTTATGTAATAGCCTCTTTTTCCCCACAGATATGGAAGGAAAGAAAAGACAAGATAGTGCTGTTGGCCCTTGTGGTAGACGGAAAGCAACTGCATGTACCCCTGCACAACTGTTATGTGAACATACTAAGCAGGGATGAGTGGAAGATTAATTTGTTTTGCTTATTTCTTTGAAATGAAGGTTGGCATAGATTGAAAGGTTTCTAAGCTACATGCGAACATTGGTGAATTGTTCTGTTTCAACCAATGCATTGAAAATTTGCTATGTCTCTTTTCAGTATTTTGGTACTGGTAGAGGTGCGGTGGGGATACCCCTACCTCAGACTAAATTAGCTGTGGAATTAAAAAAAAACCACTTGACTTGAACTAATGGATTCAAGCATTTTTGGGCTTCCTTAAAATTTGGAAAAAATAGTTTAGCAACAATCTGAAATTATTTTTCTTCTATATGCTGAAAGAAAAGATTAGGTTATTTGCACAAGTCAAGATAGTGATGATATGAAATGTCTAACAGAACTACATTTGTTCAGTTCCATTGTTAGGATATTCTACATTCTATATGTATTCTATGTTCTATATATTCTATTGTTAGTTCTTAAGGGGAAAAAGTGAAGGAAATCCTCACTGCTGAGTAACAAAACACTGATTCACCAGTGTACACTTAAAAACTAACAATGTGTTTGGAGGCTGCTGTGGGACAAGCAAGGCTATTGAAAATGAAGTGCTCTTTACATAAAAGAAACACTACAAAAAGTAGTCACCTCTCTCTGACTTAGTGAAGCAGCGAGATCCAGAGAAAATCCTGTCAGGCTTTTTTCTTTCTGAGGAAGGTAGTTGATAGTTCAGGGCTTTAAGAAGCAGGTTAGAGGAAAAAGCACAGAGAATATTTTTCTAGCCTATTTAGTTTCTCCCAGAATCGCTTTCTGTATGTGGTTCTCTCTCCAAAGTGAAGAATCAAGATCCTAATTCTATTATCAGATGCTCTGAGGCACTAAACAGGGGCCTGTCCCATCACAGATTAATTCCTTGGCTTGGCTTCTGTGACTCAAATATCAAGCAAAAAATTCTTTCAAGTGACCTTTTCTTTCTTGGTTGTTACATGATTTCATTATTAAAAGATTTTGTAAGTTAATTCTCAGAATAGCAGAGATGTTCTTCTTTTATTAGAGATTCAGGACGAATTGTCTCTTCCCAGAGAAATATCATATTAGTTCAAATTGTACATAAGCAATTTGAATTTCAAATACCCTAGAGTGTGCCTGTGAATTTGTCCACAATGCTACACTGCAGCTAGATTCAAAATTCTGTTTGCATATTGTAAACATGTTGATGTTTGAAACACAAAATGACACAGTAGGTGTTGTATGTAATGTTAGGAATCTTAGCTAGTGTACAGGTTGGCATGGTTTCATTGATTTCACCAGAATGGCATCAGCAGAAAAATGGTTTGATGAATAGGACCTTTGTTTCATTCATCATTATCTGTAATAAAGAAAGTGAGTTTTAGCAGATTAAAATTTCTCCAAAGATACTCTCCGACAGGTCTGTATGATTTACTGGAGTTCTGAGTACATTTAGCAGTCTTGTGGTGTCCTGATACATTTTAAAGAACACTAGAATAGATACATTCATCCTTAAGTTTGTTTATATTTATCATGCTACTCTTTGAAGTCCTTGTAGGTAATTTTTCTCTTGATTTTGGATTTTCACCAGCATAGAAGCAAAAAAGAAATCAAAATTGCAAACTGTAAGAAACCCATCTGATTCACACTTATTCTTTCTGATCCATGCAGATCATAGCAAATCACCATATGCAATCCATCTCCTTTGCATCTGGAGGTGATCCGGTAAGCATTTCTCTAAAGCCTTCTCCCACACAGATACTGCTTTATGACTGTGACTAAATTTAATGCATAACTTACTAAAAGAAAAATATAACCACAATACCTCCTGGTTCTTCTTTCATAATTTTTTCTTGATTGTTGCCATCAAGCTCTCTTTGAGGGGAATGGTTGACAAGCATTCATAGATCCTCCTCGTTGAATGACTGAAACAAACAGTATCAAGGGGCTGTAAGCATTCATACAGTAACTGAAAACCCGGGGGTTGTTTTTCAGAATAATGTAGAATAGTCATATGGGCATTGTATGGATTTTTATCCTGTTTTTTATCTTGCACTTTTTACAGTAATAGAACATGTTGCAGCCATATTTATAGTATTTATAGTATTTATATTATAAATACTTTTTCTTTTTTTTTTTTTCTTCTCAACTGTAAGTGTGCACTGAGGAGATTGTGCTAAATTCTGCCTGTAGGTATATTTGCTGCAGTCATGCAGCATGAAGACAGGCTTTCAGAAAAAGCACAGATCTTCCTTTCCTCTTTTGCAAAGCTTTTAGATACACCTACAAATTTTGTTCATAGATCGAAGGGCAGATTCCAGCTTATTGTGCTTTTCCTTATTTTTATAAGCTGTTCGTCCAAAGGTATATTAATAAATGGGCTTGAAAAGTATTTGTCACTCAGGAAGCAAGGGGAAAAATATAAATTAGGGATGGTACTCACTCTTACCTTAGATGTTTGAAAGCTTTTAAACTTAGATTAATTGAATGAATACCTTTTTCTCCATCATTTGATTATCTGTCATGTATCAGTCATGTACTACAGGTAAGGTAATTTCTAGCCTGCTTTGTGAGCTAATTCTCTCAGTGCAGCTCTGTTAAGGAGAAGATACTTGGTGCTTTCTCTGTTCATTTTGTTATTTTCAGAAAACATAAAGACAAATTTCAGTTTTAGTATAGCTTTGCTGAGCTCAGTACAATTACAGAAGGGAAAAGGACACAATATCACAATAATTTGGGGAGCAAAAAATGGATCAACAGCAGCTTTGAAACACAACAGATTGCAATGGATGCTGTAAATGAACAATTCCTGAAGTGGGCAGAGGAGTGATTAGCACAGTTCCCTGCCTCCATAAGAAGATTCTTTGCTGCCCATCTGCCATCCCAAATGGTAGGTCCTGGAAACACCATTTCACACTGCCCACTGATGAAATGATTTACCAGGAAAGGGGAGAGGAACAGCAGTAGAGTTCTGGATTTGGAGTAAACAAGCTCCTCTAAATGTTTTAGAGATAAAAATCTCACTACTGAGTCAGTGAGCTACCAGAGAAATAAAATTGCATGGTGCAAGGGAGCCTACAACGCACAGTGAAATTATGAATTTGTGTTCCCAATAAGACTACTGCATGAATTCATTCTGGTATTGGGAGAAAGAAAGTGGGTACGGGTAATGTTTTTCTACAAGCTTATTTCTGGTCTAGTAAGGAACAACTTTAAATCAAAAGCTTGTACAAAAAGCAGATATGTCCTTCATCCTGGGTACACATAGGGGATGACAAAATGCAAGGATGTGATTTAGGTCACAGCTTTATTTACTCATCAGAGAGCCATCTACACATTACTTTCATCAGCCCTTAATGATTTCCACTTGGTAGAGGACTGCCACCACCAAACTGCATCTCCCAGTCACAGCTGGGCTCCAGACCATAAATTTATCTCCTTATATTAGTTTTAAACTAGTTGGAGAAAGGCCATAGTGACCTAAGAAGCTGGAACTGTGCCCATGTTTCTTCAGGAAGTTATTTTGAAATTATTTTGGAGTTTGGTTTATTAGGAAGTGAGACTATCTCACTTCTCTACCCCATCAAACTTTCTGCTCTGGATATCTGCCTCCCATTTGTGACAGCAATTAGTTTTACAACCTTCCTCCCACTCCCTTACCATTAATTATATTATTCAAAATATAACCCCTGGAGAAGTGTTCCACAGTCCTGGAGAATGGCTTGAATACCTTATATGCTTTTGCAATATTGCCATTTGCAATTGAGTCATTTTCTGGCTGTGTCAGTATATGGGAGCTTAAAAACCTCCCTACCAAATCCTTTTACACACCATTTCAGAACCATTTTTTATTTCACTTCCAAGGCTGTGTTCTCAATCCACTTTAGTTCTCTTCAGCCCTTCCTATGATACATTAAATCATTTTGCTCCACAGTAATTTCAGGTGGTTATTTCCAGCCTGGCAGACAAGACATCTGTTTTTGGAGATATCTGCTGAAATTTTGGAGTGGAGGATCTCATAAAGTCTAAAAAGGCAGGTCTCTCAGAGGTCCCTGAGGCAGTAGTTTTTCAGTTTCAGCAATACCTTCAAATTTTAACATCACAATGCAATGTCTTTAGGCTGAAAATTATAGCTCATTCATACTTGTTTTCAGTCCTTGAATGTCAAGGATCACTTCGCTGCGTCTGCCAAACCCTGTATAGTTTTTGGATGGGGGTTTTCTAACTTAGCCACACTGAAATGTGCCCACCTTAGATCCTTAATGGTTTGTCACAGTCAGCTTGAATCTCAGAGCTTTAAATGAAATAAGGAGTAGGTGTTTTCCAGACTGTCCCACCCACACTAGCTATGACATAGATCTATGATTTACTCAGGCATAAGTGCATCCATTAGCTATGCCTGAAGTAGTAAATAAATTGATCTGGGGCCCATTTTCTAGTCTTTCTGGCCCTGAAATAAATAACACAGTGCAATTTGCACCCACATGTTTACTCTCTTCCCTGGTAGTGGTCTCTCGAGATCGATGCCAAGCATGTGCTGGTCCCTCAGAGAATTTCAGGGCATGCTGTGAGAAAACAGTACAGTGAGACAAGGGCTCTGTATTATTTACTATTATAGACATAGTCACCTTTGCTTTCCCCTTTCTTGTTGATATGCATCCTTATTTCACTGTAGTCACTGCCCAGACACTGTGCCAAAGGATGTGGAAAAATGAGACAAAATGGTAGGGCTATGCTTTTTGAACAGACCAACCTCACTGCTGCTGTGTCTGAATGCCTTCCAATGATGTGACATGGTTACATATCTGTCACCAGAGCCCATGACTCCACTTCATCATTTCCTTTGCTCTCTCCTTAGGAAGGAAATTATGTAGGCATTCAGCACAGTGATTTGTTTTGGGTGGCTGGTGGTGGTGGTGGTGTGTGCCTCCACTAGAAAAAGCTGTGCTGAAGAAGTCTGTCTTTTAACTGAAGATTGATGTTTATTATGACATTAGCTCTTGGTGTAATTGGCAATGATCTTGAATCATTGGATCCGTCACCTGAAAAGGCTTTGGGTAGATTTACACAGCCAGCTGTAATGTATCCTGTATATCCCTTGGGTTCAGCTATACCTGACTAGCCAGGCATGTCAGGAAATACCAGATCTAACCAGGACTTCCTGATAACATCTAGGCAATATGGCACTTTCCTGATATATCAGCAGGCCTGAGTGTTCCCCAGAAACCTAGACCTTTCTGTTTCATCTGCATAATGATAGAAGTCTGCACCACTTGTGCACAGGAGCATATGAGTCACAAGAGAGGAAGAAAAAATATCCCTCAAGGAGATGTTTGTGTGCTCTTGACAGAAAATCCACCAGGCATGTGGCAACAGGTGTGGCAAGGGAGCAGCCTAAGGGCTGGGGGAGGGCGTCCAGGGATACTGCTTATCAGAGCCAAGCAGGGCTGAGCACCTCTGTGCCATATGGCACTGCAGTCAGTTAAGTAAACACCTGCTTGTCACACATGAATAAATGCCATTGCTCAGTATTTCTATGGAGCAGCGCTGTTACTCCCACTCTTTCTGCCACAGAACCAGATGATTATTCATGTTATGAACTAAAATCTCTGGGTAGTTTGAAGATAAGGACTTGTAATTCTATTCCCTCCTAAATGAGGCCTGGGCCAAGTCCTACTGAGTTTGTTTAACTGATGGAAGAGATTTTAAAATTCTGCTGGATTAGATCACATTCTGTAAAAAGGAAAGTGGTACAATTAATATCAAACCCCATAGACTTTCATATCGGGTTTAAGTAGTATGCAACTGTAAAGCAAAACATGTTATTTGGGGCTCTGCCCACAGGACTGTACATACTGTGGACTGTGATTTTTGCTGTAATCAGCGCAAATATGTTTTTGCATTCATTGTAGATATCTTAATTTTTTGACAGGATACTTCAGACTATGTTGCATATGTAGCTAAGGATCCTGTTAATCGTAGAGGTAAGTTAGAAATATATATATGATGTCTGTTTTTCCTTTGAGAAACACTAATTATTCGTGATTTAGGTCAGATTCCACACCCATCCCCCACCTCCCCCTCTGAAAAATATAAATGTATAATGTAGCCCAATCAAAAGATTGCATTTGACAGAGCTATGGAAAGATTGTGTAGCAATAAGAAGCAGCAGTTTGTTTCTCAAGCTTGAAATAAATAGACCTGCTGCTAGTTCATACCCAAATATCACTTTGATTCTTTTCATCTCTTAAATCAAATGCTTGCCTTACTTGGCTATGTGAGCTTCTAGGTAACAGCCAAGTCTTACCTACACCCAATCACTGTGCAAAAGCTAAGCAATCTTCTGATTAAGTCATCTGATGAGGCTGCTGAATCAGTTAGGTCTTCCCAGTACATGCCTAACTCTTCCTAGCAGAATCAGATTCTTTAGCAAATAGCTAACTTGTGAGCCAGCTTGCTGTAATTCTCTTTCTCAGTGAAGTTTTATTCAAGGTTGTATTGCTTTAGTAGCAGTCAGTCAGGCACAGGGACCTGCTTGTTGATTATGTTCACTAGACCTTAATGCAACATACAAAGTATTGTGTAATGTATCTGAGAATCTATTTACTATGCACAGACCATAGAGAAAGAAGAACAGACTAGCTCCAAAAAAAAATGACATTAAGTACTTCCAACAGGATTTCTGGAGAAATCAGGCACTTTAACTCCAAAATGCCAATCCTGCAAACTTTCAGCTGCCCACCTTACCATCGGCACAGCTAATCCAGTAGCTTCCATGTGTAGTCACCTTTAATGATACCTGAAGATTCTGCTGTGTCCATGTGCAGAGATGTTCAGACTTGAGAGTATTAGCTCATAAATTATACCTCTACTAAGCATATTAATACGCTGAATGTAAGCGAAATACCTAGAAAATTTAAAGAGAATGGGAGGTAGGGAATAATCCAGTTCTTTGCAATGCTTGTTACATTACAACATCATGTGTCTGCTGTTGGAGAGGTTCCAGTGTCAGACTATGGAATGCATGATGCAGAGCTGCTCTTCAGCCTTACTGCTTAAACAGAATCCTTCTGCTAAATCCAAGACTGATTTGGCTGGTCTGAGAGATCTCAGTCAAATTATGGACTAGCATTATAGACCAGATATTTGCTCTGTAGGGTTTGGAGGAGCCCTGTGCTCTGTTTTCTGCCCCCATGTGATTGGATTTTATACACTATGTTCCTTCTGCACTATGTCCTTCCTGTACTATGTTCCTTCTATCTTACACTGAATGTGTTTATCCTTGGCTTCCTGTGACTGTTCCTTGTTGAGCTAGGCTATCCTAGACTGAGGAGTCATCTGAGCACCTGATATTGTTGTCTTCCTTTGTTGTATTCATCCCAGCGGCGGTGCACATCCTCCATCCTTCAGGTGATTTCTTTACCTTCTTCCTTCATTTTCCTGCAGCTGTTTTAAAAAGGTTTATGCTACTGCATAGCAGGGGCTGCCACTATAGCAGGGAATGCATCTTCCTATTTTTTCTTTCTTTTGTCCTCTTTGGCTGGTTCCTCCAAAGTCCTTTTTGCTGCACGGTTACCTCATGTGAAATTCTTTCACACTGTGAACCTTATGCTTTCAGCATTATGACTTTCCCATGGGTGCTTTCTCCACTCATGTGTTGCAGATTAGTGGCTTGCAGATTAGTGACTTTGTATGCCACCTATATTAAAACACATTCTTTAAAAGGGTCTAATTTACCAAGAGACTTGAATTTCCCTCTTTCACCATCACTTGTCATTCTGTCATTCTTTGTGTTGTCTGCAAATTACTTTAAAAGGGAATTTGTCTTTACCTCTGTATCTAGAGAAAATGTTACTGCTGCTGTTACTGATGCTACCCTACCACCAGTGCTGTAGCTTGCATATTAGACTAATTCCTTCCCAAGGATGGAAAAGCTGTCTTCGTGATGGAAAAGCTGTCTTCGTGCTTTGCATTCTGGATCTAGCAAGCTAAAGGCTGTCTATTTTCTGCTGCAATATTCACAAGAAATCATCTCTGTGTGAGCCAAACCTTCTCATCCTTTTACAAGAAGCATATCTCCTTACCTGCTGAAAGTCCATTCACGTATCCAAGGAAACAGGTTACTCATTATGTCACCTCCTGAAACTACTTAATGACTCATGCTTCATTTTAGCTCCAGAAAGGTTTAGCAACAGGCGATGTTGCCTCTTTAAATTCACACTCTATAACTAGAGTGCAAATATTTTAGCTTTGTTTGACCTAACTACTTTTGGCCCATGTTTTCGGAGAAAAATGTGCACCTTCCATGGGGGCTGATTGTTCAGTGTGAATAACAGTGCTGCAGAGCATGTAAAAAAGCAAACACCTTACCTCTAGTCAGGGATGTCTGCCTCCATCTTTGGACATATGGAGGTCCTGTTTTTGTCTGCTGAATCCACTTTCAACCTGCAGCTAGGGGCATTTTCCCTGGACAAGGCATTTCATCTTGCTGGTCGGCACAGCAGATGCTCTGTGGTGAGAACACCCCTGTATCAGCTTGGCACTGTGACTGGTGCCATTTTGTGCTGAATGAGGTGCTGCTGCTGCTGCTGAGGAAGAGACAGCAGACATTCCATACTTGCCCAACTGCAGGTTTCTTGACCCTTTATTCTGGCCTCTTCAGACGTCTATCCAGTATTTCAGCCTCTGAAAAAGTCACATCTAAACCTACTTAGTCTCCCTGTATTACTTCAACTAAATGTCATGACCAGCCCATATTTGTAGGACATTAACATCCAATGCCCTTGGTTCCAGTGAGTTGGACACTGGGCATGCACTAAAATGCAGTTTTTCAGCCGAAGAGTTTATATTCACGTTATTAAAACAATCAGGAGTGAACAAATCAGTAACTTTGAACAAGTACCCACTTTCCTGTGGCAGGACTTGGAAAAGAACCAGTTTGAAATCCAATCCAGGCTATAGCCAGTAGACAATATGCTTGTCCAACTCTGAGTATGGAAAATTAACTCACCCGGGTTTGGATATCACTGAGAGGTTGTTCATTTAAATCTTTAGCTTCCACCTCTTAGTAGCCATCTGCACTCCTGCAATGTTGAGTGAGCTCTTCATGAGTTCACCTCTTTGTGTTTTTGCACATGATGAGACTTCCAAGCCGTCCTCTGATTTAAAACCAGGACAGATTTGGCTGCTCAGACAGCTGGTAAAGGTTTCTTGGTCTTCTATAGGAAGAGAGCTTGTGTTGCTAGCCTCCCTCTGTACTGCCTCTGTCACAGTGAGTTCAGAGAGGTTGAACGTGGGGAAGTGCTGGAGTTAATCATGTTGCTGGCTCTGCGTTCCTCAGCAACCCCACAGTTTTGCTGGGAGTGTCTCCATGCAAACAAGCAGGAAAAGGTACCAACCTCTGTATTCCTGGAATAAGATCAGGGCTCATTATCTAGAAAATATCTGTGAATACTGCTCCTCCATCAGACTGTAATTTGGGAAAAGAGAGCAGCTTGTGAACTTAGGGTGATTAGACATAAAAGGGAAATAATTAAAGTGAGGAAAACAAATAAAACTTTTGTTGTCATTACCATCCATTAATATTTTTGTAATTTCAATTTAAAGCTTAGAACTCTTACATAATCCATTGCATTCAGATAACAGGTGATTTTTTTTTTCTGTTTGTGGACTTGTTAAAAGAGTGGAACAGATTTTTGACCTTGTGTATTGCAGTTACACATCACTGCAATTTTATGTAACCTTTAAACAGCTGTGATTGACTGAAATTCACTGTATCAGAATTGGGTTTTATTAAAACGTGCACATCACTAATAGGGCAACTAAACTTGACTTATAGGTGTTTTGTCGTAGGTCATTGCATGCCACCATGACATAAACAGTGATTTGCATGTGTCAATCTTTTTAATTTAGCTTGTCATATACTGGAATGCTGTGATGGTCTGGCCCAGGATGTCATCAGCACTATAGGGCAAGCATTCGAGCTTCGATTCAAGCAGTACTTGCAATGCCCCTCTAAGACACCTACTTTCCCTGATAGGTGAGTCCAATTGCAGAGGACAGCTAAAGGATCTTCTTTAGCTTTCAATTTACTGATAAAATGTGGACAGTGTTGCTGGAGAGAGACAGGACTTGAATACTTAAAAAGATTTCTGCTGTATTAGCAAAACAGTGTTTACCTAATGATTATGAAAGCAGTCCATTTAAAAGAATAGGCTAAATATGGATTTCACAATGATTTTAAAATGATTATGCGTTTTGTGCTGTAGTTAGTAGGCAGAGTTGGATGGCCAAGAATGGTTGTTGTTTGAGGCATTTCCTCATTACTGCCACAGCAGCTGTGTCAGTTTAGATGGTGCAGGTCAGACTGCTGGGCTTCCAAAATGACTAATGATGTTTCAATATTTCTCACATTAGGGTGATGTTTCTAGGAATGTGGTGTACTGCAGGGAGGTTTGACTGCACTGGTATCTGGAGGATACAAATTCTGTCTGCTTGTATATGTTCAAAAGACTGGGATATAGCATTCTGGTTTTTTTAGAGACATGGATCACAATGTGCTTACTAATATTACTAGAAACTAATATTAACCTCTGTAATCTCTTATATCAGAGCAAAACCAGGTATATAGGGAATATAAAATGCTACTATCCTAATCTGGAAGCATGCTGTATTCACGTCTCTTGACTTTGTGAAGTTCTTGCAGAATTACATTGGTGATAGAGCAGTCAAAACTAAAGACAAAGATTTAGATCCTAGTCAGTCAATCAAGTCATAATATTACAAGTGTTATTGTAAGGTTAGATAAAGTTGTTTGTTAATGCAGTTTATAATGGTCTTTAAAGCCAAGTTTAAACATGCTCAGCATAAAGAATTTGGTCCACTGCAAAGGTGGTTTGTGTCAGTTTGTCTAAACAAAGAGAACCACTGCCTGATCCATCATTGCTTGCTGACTTACATTGGTAGCTGAAGTGTCCATACAATATGCGGTAGTGATCCACTGACAGGCAGCCTTAACCTGCTGAAAGTATTTGCATGTGCTTTACAACCAAGAGGCAAAAGGAAGCACTCTCTCCCTTACAGGATGCAGAGTTTTGAGGACCCATGGACGGAGGAAGATAACGAGGCAACAGAGCATCACTATTACAACAACATCCCAAATAAAATACCTCCCCCTGGTGGATTCCTTGATGCCAGGCTCAAAACAAGGCTTCCCACTGCTGCACACACAGCTGAGGTCAGTAAACTTTCATTTTTACTCTCCTGTTGAAAGACCCAAAATTTTTAGAAGACCTGGTTTTACAGTGGATGCCTTAGGACTGTCTATAAAACACAGCCCTTCCTGTGTGACCAGTGTCTGAATGGACATTGCAGATCGAGGGGGCAACATATTAGGCAGGTTCAGCACAAATTAAAGGAGGTTAAATCCTCATGGTATTAAAAGATTAACCAGATTTGAGGAACAGAAATCCTCTGGGGGCTACTACATTTGCAGAAACCATGTGTGCTTCAGAGAGTATCAAATAGTGCACATTAAATAGGAATGATTTAATGCAGAATCATTTAAACAATCTAGTGCTGTAATTACTAACAGTTCATTATGTTAATGACTTGGCAGTGATTAGTATTCAGCCAGGTTCCTAGGTAGGTTTTCCACCTCATGTTGAATTATGGTCAACTTGCATATTTCTACCAGCACTCCTGTTGCAAGTTTGACTGCAGTATCAATGTAGCCCCCCAAGAGGTGTTTTCAGATCCAGCACAACTCAGCTTAAATCCAGAGGGGTCCTGTCTGTAGCCAACTTCCTCCCCTCAGTGCCCAAGTGCATCCCCTGGTACCAATGTGAATCTTTCAGTTCGTGCTGTGAAGAGTGCTTGGCCTGTCTTCTGGTCCCATGTGTGTTTCCGTGGAACAATTTTCCTAGTAACAGGTTGTCAAGACCTGCTATGTGAATACAAACTCAAGAAGTGATGCATCATTTGATGCCATGGGAGTCACTAAAAGCAGAAGAAGGCAGGGAAGAATACATGAAGGTCACTGGTAATATCTTGCTCTTACAGGAATGTATTTGGGATATATATTTAGACATTATGATTAATTGGAAAGGAAGAGTAAGGATACACATAATACATCCAAGGAAATTGGCATAGCCACTTGTAATGTGTCTGAGAATTTCAAAGATAACTGAAAAATTCCTTGCACATGTGTCCATTCTAGTCTGCATCAGGAGTGGGAGGAGAGCAAATTTATTATCAGAGCCATCACTTAGGAGAAAACTTCAGTGAAGATTGGCATCATGGGCCTGTCAAACAAGGTGAGTTTTGCTGTTTTCAGCTGTGCAGAGGGTCTTGAAGGGCAAAGCATGTGGAAATCTAATGCCTTAAAGTCTTGAGGCAATGAACTAAACTTGGTTGATAGGTTCCCTTTGTCTCAGTTTTAGTTTAGTTGATACCAGTGAAAAGCATTGATAATTACCTCTGGATATATTATCAAATGCACACCTTCATGAAATATTTTTTCTGCAGAGCAGTTCATAAATAGAACTACCCAGACTTTCAGCTTTTTAACTTTCTGTATCTTAAAACCTCATGATATTTAAGGGTCTGCTGCATGATCTGTTCTGAAAATCTGACCCATTAGGGTATGCAAAATAGAATTCTCAAATGAAAAGCCTAAAGTGAGAAGTTTAATTTGAAATATGAAGCAATGCTCTCTACTCAACAAATAGCAAATAGGGCATAATGTTCATTTTGTTCTCTTTGAATTTCAAGTAATTTCAAAACACATATAAAATTTTACCCCATCCAGCTTTATGTGATAACTTTACTTTTGTTCAAATGCCAGAATATATTCTCTATTGTTAATCTGCACAATCTAAGGATTTTATATGTTCTCCTCCTCTCATAAATCCTCAACAAAATATAATTTTTTGAAATTTACAATATTTATTTACAAAGATTTCTTTTCCTCCTGGAAAATAGCCCCATCATACCCTCAGTGGAACGCAGTTCTGAATCCATTAATCAACACTTTTTCTACTATTGCAATATTGACTTTGCATCTCCCAGTCCAGGGAAATTTTGAACCTGTGGTGATGTGGTGTGATGATAATTGGTCAACACTGTTCTGTCGATTACAAAAAAACCCAAAAAAACCAAAAAAACCAAAAAAACCCCACAAAAACAAAACAAAAAACCCCCAAACAAACAAACAAAAAAGTAAAAGGTCTTGAATTTTCTAGGATCTCTGGATATTTGTAGTATGTCAGAGGAGAAATCAGAAGTAGCACCAACATCAGAGCTGCCAATATATGTAAACACCCAGCATATAAATAGAGAAGATCTATTGGAACTTCAGGCAGATGCTGAAAGTACCATCAGTGCAACAGCAGAGGATACTGAAGCAACCAGCACAGGAAAGGATCTGTTTGACATGAGTGAGTTCCCTTCCTATTCACTTCCTTTCTAACAAGTGACCAAATATGTTTATGCATTAGTTCTGTATTAAATATATATGTCTATGTCTATATGTATATGTATTCCAAATTTAGTGTTCCTGGTGTAATTATGGTGAATTTTAGAATCCATCATGGTTTCTTATTGGACTGAACTAAAATAAGGGTGGCTGAAGACTTGGAGCTAGTCTGTATAACATCTGAGTTAAAATTAGTTTTAGTCCATGTTATTCTTAACATCACAAGCAATTATATCAGAAGAAAAATTAACCAGGAAAGCTTGCCATACAGCAAGGAAGAAGGAGGGTGAAGGGATGGATGGGAGGAGAATTGTATTCAGCCTCTTCAGTGACTATGTTACAAGGAAGTCAATGCATATATGAAAAGCTTTGTGCCACGAGCAATCTAGCATGGAAATTAAAGTACTGAGTTACCACTTATTCTGGGTAAGCCTACTGTTCTATCTGTTCCAGCTTTGAAGGCAGCTTTTCCTAGATCAAAATCATCACCATAGCTGCAAAACCACAGCTTAAGCATCAGCCATAGTTTGGTATTGGTGCTACTAATTCACATTGTTTTCAGCCTTGAGAAGGTGCATAAAGTGAAGAAATCATGGAAGCATTTGCTGCACAGAAAGTTTTCCTCTGATTTTTTACTCTTCCTACTTGAAATAAATTGCTTATGCATGCTTTATTTAATTCAGTTCACATAATTAGAAAGCAGTGAGACAAAATTGTTGGTCCCTACAAATTATTTGTAAAATAAAGTATCTGCATTTCTGCTATCTTAGTATAGAAAAAACTCCACATTTTCCTGACATGTTTTTGTTAGGATATGGCTCTATTTCCACAGCATAGTGAGATGTTCAGTTGAAATAAAGGAGCAGGGGAAAAAGATGGGAAAGTATCTATCTGTGAATATAGATTTCAAATGAGAAAAATCTGCTGTTTGAAATCAGGGATATTAACTTTTATCAGCCATTGGAACATCAGAGAAAAATGGTATTAGAAAATGTGCCAGTTAGCCCTACATTAGTGGTTTGTTGAGCTAAACAAGTGTTGGACTTCGTGAGGACTGCGGTATAGTGAAGATATTTATTAACTACTTTTAATAACTGGCTGAGGTATCAATAAGCTGTGACAGCACAATATTTTTCCTATTTCTTTGACCTAAACTTGCCTCTCTGTGGCCCCATGCAAACAGGGCTTTGTATTCCTCACATCTGAACAATCTATTTAGAGCTGGTGTACCACTTCACTGTGCTACTCTCCAGATGTCTTTTTGTGAGCCCAGAGGCACAGAACAACATTTCTTTTTGATATGTACTGGTGGGCCAGATGAAGGTCTTGCAAGAATAAATAGCTTCCAAGAGGTCAGTACAACATGTAGCGAAGCATCCTATGACATATTTGCTATTTCTGTAAGACGGTTGGGATCCATAATGTTTCTTTCCACTCAACTCTACAATTGCACTGAGTTCAGGATTTGCTGAGGTTTAAAAGATGCTTCCCCAAGGCTGATCTTACCTAGGCAAATTATGTTAAATGTGTCAACCTCTGTTTTGTAAGGTTCTCTTCCTAGATGGAGGCTAGGAGTAGGCTGCGTGGTGAGGGTGAATGCTCCCTACTAGACATAGCCTTGGGCTGGAGACTCAGTAATGGATAATTTTTAAATGAATAAGTTGTTTGAACAGAAACCAGATATGAGTATAATGACATTAGGTACCCCTATTATGCAATTTATTTGAAATTAAACTGTCTGACATACCTAGAAAGACTGAAAGAGAGATTTGCCTGGTACCAGATCATATAAATAGAGCTGTTGACAATAGCCACTACTGAAATAAACCAGTACATTTCAAAAGATCCTGCCAAGGTTCAGCCTGATTTTTGTCAGTATCATTCTGTGCATAACATACATTTTAAACACAGTACACTCCTCAGTCTTAATATATTGTATAAATCAGTAAGTCTATTAGTATATATTCCCTCATTTTTTCATAACGGGAAGTGGCTGTAATACAAAATAAATCCAGTTTAAAATAATCAGAATATCATTATTTTGCTACATGATTTACCTGTGAATGATCTGGCTCTTGTTTCATATTTTCATAACCAGAACCATTTGAAGATGCTCTCAAGAATCAATCATCTGAGGCTATGTTAGAGAAATCCACCTCCATGGGATGCACCAGTCCTCCTTTATCCAGAGTAGCTGTCCAGACTGAAGCTGAAGAGCTGAGTACAGAGCCATGGTACCAAGGAGAGATGAGCAGGAAAGAAGCAGAACAGCTATTAAAGAAATGTGGAGATTTCCTTGTGAGGAAGAGTACCACAAATCCTGGCTCCTATGTGCTGACAGGCATGCACAAAGGACAAGCCAAGCATCTTCTTTTGGTGGACCCAGAAGGAACTGTAAGCACTGACTCCTCACTAATAGATGAGGTTTCTGACTCTACTAATTTTCTCTAAATGCTTTTAATCTTCTTTACAGCTTATTCACACCTTATCATAAGCAGCACCTCATATCTTGATGTGCCATCACATCTCTAATTCTCTCCCTGATGCCTAGCAGAAGACTTAGCACATGATTTCTGCACATTGCAGGGAGCCTGAGGGACCTGATTCCCAAGCAAGTTTACACTTTGACCAGTCTTTGTCAAAAGTGCAGCCAAGCCACTTCAGTATTCTTGCTAAAGGAAAGAGGTTTGGCTAGCCTGCACACTGGCAATTTCCACTTGGCATCTCTGTTACCTGGGATATGGACCAGGCCCTCTGTGTTTTCCTGCATGTCTGCCCAGGAGAGAATTGGGGTAGGCCTGTTCCATCTCTTAACTCTGCACAAAGACTCCCTCAACTGATGAAGGCACCTTCCCCTAGCAGGACGGAGGGGACAAGGGAGTTCTAGTTTTCTGTAGCTGTTCTGTCCTGCTTCTGTGGAGGCACAAACTCTTCAGAGAGATTGAAATCATTGTCATGAGTTTTATTCTTGAATCCTGGTAGCTGCAAGTAGGCAACTCCTTTGCTTCTATAAAAGACAACTTTAGATAACCAGCCCCAAGGTAAGTGAGAAACTCCCATAAAGGAGTTGTCCTGTTGGCATCTGAGCCGAGAAAGCTGTGGCAGAATTATGTCAACCCTATAGCCTGTATTGCAGCAGTGAGGAGCGTCCATGCTACTTGTTGAAATTAATTACATTTGCCACATGAGGCCAGTCAAAGAATGGTTTTGCACTTTTGAGGCGCCAGCTGCCTAACCCTGAGTTTGATGGGTACACCAGCCCAGGGGAGTGGCTCTACGCCACACGAGGAACAGCCTCCTTCGTTAAAATTTGCCAACAGTTTTGTGACAAGTTTCCTGCAATAAGGTAGCCTAATTCTCTTTTCCGCATAAACTGGTAAATAACTGTTACAGTCTACAGCAAAGGAAACACTGTTGTGTGAAGTGGCGAGTGCAGGAATGCTTTGTCCCACCGGGAGCTCTGCTGCAGTGCTGACTGGCATGGAATACTCAGGTGCTGTCACCTGATGACTTCCAGGCTATTTTCTTCCTGTACAGGTTGGAGGGTACCCCATCTTTGCTATGCTGCCTTTAGTGCATCTCTAATTTGTTGACCTCCTTGGTTAGGGACCTGCTTGTTATCTGCACCCATCCCTTCCCTCAGCCTGCCTCTATCGTCATGGCCCCAGTGGCTCTGAGGTGCCTTGCTCAGAAGGCACTGTTCCAGAACACTGATTTCCTGCCACTGTACTTAGTTACAGACAGCACAGCTGTCTGTATGATTTGTGGGATCCTGACACAGTTTCTGAGCAGCCCTATTTGCAACTTGTCAAAGTGGAGACAATAAAATACCAGTGTGTGGCCAGCCACCACAGTGTGCCCATGGCTTGTGTTTCATCCTGCAAGGTCTCAGCGGAATTGTTCTTGAAGGCTGATTCACACAAATGTTGCCTGAAAATTAATTCCACATACAGTACCCAGTGGCACATAGCAGGTCTTAAGGGTGTGTTCTCAGAGCAGAGTTAACTGTCCAGTTGCTTCTGCTCTCATCCAGCTAACAAGAAAGTTTAAAAGGGAAAAAGAGATCGCTTGTTCAGAAAATGTGTGCTTAAAATGGAGGACTAAAGGATTTTTCTAGATTTAGAATTAGGCCTTTGGTGATAGTGGAGTGTCTAACTTACAGTAAGAACATGTCAGAATACAGATAAGTAAAGTTACTTCTTTTTTAAAGACATCTTTTCATTTTGAAAACATAGTTTTACTTTAGAGAAAGTGACATGTCAAAACAGAATACTTCAGAAATTGGGAGAGCCTTTTGGTTTCCTTTAGTGACATAACTACATGTAGACTGACCAGAAAGCATCATATACCATATTTGTTTCCTTTTTTTTTTACCCTATGACATACTGTGTTAAGCTTTTAGCAAATTTTACAGAACTTAATGTTGAAACTGAATTATTTCAGAAGAAATGTCCACCACAGCATAAGATGACTTGTGAAAGTTTTAGCATGAGTTTTTTTCTCTTCCTGAGAATAGTTCAAGGAGAACAGACAACATTTCTTACTCAGAACAGTGCTCACAGGTGTTTGCTTGAGGCAGTGTAGAGCCAGCCCAATAAAAGTTATAGTGCAACATGATGTTTGCTTGAAGTGGATCTGTGCTCTGCCTGTAGCAGCTGTATGCCTAACTCATTTGAAATATAGGAAGGAAATATTTTGTGAACATGTGGCTAAATATTGCTTTGTAGTATAGATTACTTCTTGGAAATATTTTGTGAACATGTGGCTAAATGATTGCTTTGTAATATAGATTATTTTTTGGCTTCTGATAATTTTGACAGTTCTATCCTGCAATATCAGTTTTCTCCAGTCATGGGTGGAATATTTATACCAGCAGGATGCTTCTACAGAGGGCTGGTATGTGGGCTAGAAAAATTATTTTTCCTGCCCTGAAGTGTTTCAGTTCCAAAGGCACAGGGATATATTGTGCAGCATAGGGCAAACCCAAGCTAAGAACATATGGTGGCTGAATCTCTTTCTAGGAAGGGAATTATTGAGTAGTGGAAGAAAAAGGTCTTAAGAAAACACAAAAAATGCTGAGGTGCACAAAGAAACTGGTTTCTGATATATCTGACACACTAGCTCTTTCTAATTAAAAAGATGCAAACACCTTGAAGTAGGTGGTCCTTTGAAGAAGAAAAATTGATCAAAAAATCTGACTTACAGTGAAACAAAATCATGAACAGAAGTTTTCAGGCAGATCTATTCAGAAGGAGTAATAAGAGTAGGCTGGTCCCTGGAATTGCATGCAAAATATATATTTGGTGAAAATAAGGGCGAGTGAGAGAGAAAACAGAAGCCACACTGGATAAGCACCAAATTTCCACCAATTTTGATGGAAGAGGGATCAGTTTCTATATATGATTATGTAATTTTATTCTTAAACAATTTTACTGTGAAGTTAAGGGGAAAAGTACCTTACTCTTTAATCTATCTTCTTGCATCTTTTTTTCGAAGGTTCGTACAAAAGATCGTGTCTTTGACAGCATAAGTCATCTCATCAACTATCACCTTGAGAATAATTTGCCTATAGTTTCTTCAGTGAGTGAACTCTGCCTGCAACAGCCTGCCGAAAGAAAACACTGACTCCAGATAAACTTTTAGTTATTGCAACTTGCAAGCTATAACTGGTAGAAATTACAGATCTCAAAAGAAAATGTACATTAAAAAAACCCCCTCACATTCACATGCATTTCACAAGTATGTTTTATTTAAGTTTAAGAAGCCCCATTTCATATGGTAAACTTGAACATTTTCAATGCTTTATGTGACATGAAATCACAGCAAAAGGCTTTCTTAAAAGTAATTTCAACAAAATTGTTCAGATTCTCTAATGTGAATGTTGATAGTGTATATACACATTATATATAAAAATACAGTATATATTTATATTTTTCAAGTCAGTCTGTTGACAGTATAAAACTATCTTCTGTGCCATGTGTTTTTACCAAAAGAAAAATGATAAGTGTGTTCAGTTAAAAAAGTAGAACTCAGTAGTCTCAATTTCTTGAGAAATTTAATACTACAAATCTTATTTCTGATTTTACCTAAGAAGCACAACTATGGGGATTACAGATGGATTATGCTAGTTAACCATGGAAGGAATCTGAATTCAGTAACTAGTATTCCAACTCAGAAATTTAGCATAATTTTTTTTTAAAAGCATTATTCAGTGTCACTGATATCAAAAGGATTTTATCTTTCTGACGTCAAGTTTGAATTCTTATATGATGCTATCCAAAACATTTGTATCTTACTTTAGCAAAGATTTGATGTGATCTCTATGTGTATGAGGTGTGTGCTTTGATTTTTTTAATGATATTGTAACAGTGTACTGTAACTTCAATTTATTAATTTCAGTGCTAAGGTTATTTATAAGTAATTCTCTGCTTATGGTGAAGATCTAGGTGTCCTTGAACTAACAGTCTCAAATGAGATGTTGCATACTGATTAGACAAGTTCAAATAACTTGTGTTTAATAGGCCTAATACAAGACATACATGACTGTTCAAAGACATATCTGAAAAATCTTTTCTTCTTATAAGCAGTGAAAACTATCTGAACTCAGTGGTCAGTTTTGCAAATGATGTCAATTGCATTTACTTGCCAAAGCAAAACTTCATTTTGGCCTTCAGCAAGTGATAAATATTGGAAATCTACTGTTTTTCTCTAAATATCAACTTTACAAAATACACATACAATAAAGACACATTTCTGGTAGAAATGCCCTTGACTTTTGGTACTGGGAAATGCTTTAAGGGATGTTTGTACTGTTCACATTTAAGCATTATATAAAGTTATTTTCCCATTCTATGAATCTTATTATGATTCAATTCAATAGACACAGTTCCTGTAAATGCAATGCTTGTGCCAGAGTCAAGATTTAGCCTTCAGCAATCCAAGGTCTTCTCTAGCACCAGTCTCTCAAATCAAATCTTCAGACTTGATTCATAAAAACTCAGCAAGGTAAGTGTAGGTTAAGTACCTGCCTACCCTGCAGTATACTTAAAGTTACATTTGGTTTTAAGAATTTGCTAAGTTATTTGTCAAACCATAATCAAACTGACTGAAGAATTCACTTAGAATATATTCAGGCAGGACTATCATGTTAAAATTCTGAAATAACTCTCTTGTACCTTCTGCTTTTAAATATGGTGAAGTTTCGACTTGAAAGTTTGAGTAATCTCAAACCTGAAAATTGACACACTTAAGACTAACCATGTAACCTGTGCCTATATAAAAATACACTTGATTCTATAATTAGGACATCCAGAAGCCAAATTAAGACATTAATGAACGAAATGCTTGTGATTAATTTGTGATTAATTTTACTAAAGATATTTCTAGGTCTGAATGGGAGCTGAGAGCAAAGGAGAGCAATTAAATACTGAATTCAACCCAAATCAGAATGGCACTGAGTTTAGTGGAATTCTTAAAATTTTGTTCTACTAGATTGGGAGTGGCAAGGGAATAGGTACAGATCTTATATCTCAAAGTAGCATCAAGCAAAATAAGTTTAATTGAGAGTTTCACAAAATGACTTTATTTATCCATGTCTCACCAGATTCCAGGTTAAATTATCTCAGCTGCCACTTTTTTCATATATAATACTTGTTATTCCATGCTTTAACCTTCCTGTAGCCATGTTCTGGAAAGTTTTCACTGTGATATTACTACCTTTAAGAGAAGGTGTCTTTTTTTCTTTGAATACTGGGTATCATTTCAGTAAAAATCTGTTGCATAACCCCCTTAGGTGTCTTCAAAAAGCCCACATGCTTCCTATGTTCATTTTGGATTCCTAAATACCCTGGAAAAATGTGACAAATTTGGGTGTATGAATTAAAGGCACTAAACATACACTGAAATAAATATCTTAAATCTTTTACCACTGTCCTAGCAGTAGCTTTAATAACTTAGCAGCTACTTAGCTGCATGTTCTGGAAATTAAAACTGGTGTCAAGGAGACACAAAATGAAACTGCTTGACAGAAATACTAATTTCCCAGGCTATATTTCCCAAACTGTGCCTCCAGGGAAATGTGGCTATTTTTGAGCTGCTCTGTCAGCGCAGCCCATTTGCTCAGCTCAGCATATCCATTGATGATGCAAAGGTTACATATATCTTGTCTGGATGCAGTGTGGTCTGAGATGGCAATAGTGCCATTGCACTGTGGCAGTGCCCTGCTGACACAATGGGCCAGCAGATGCTGTCTGGCAACACATGAGGACACAGAGTCTTTTCTACATCACTGGGAGCATGGCAACCTGAAAACTGGACAGAAAAGAGGAGCATGTCTGCCACTCAGTACTCTTTTTGTGGATCTTTCCACTCTTTCTTTTGTCGCAGTCACTCTGGTAGATTTGGCTTTCCCCTTTATGAAAAGGGCAAACAAACTGTAAAGCTATATGGATAGCAGTTCCAAACCAGTTGTCATTAGGCCAATTTTAAACTGATTTCAACAAGAACTAATTGAACTTGCTAGAGCAGCTGGCCTCACTTCTGTGCGGAGCCAACACTGCCACCAATTTAAGAGACGTAAAAGTAATAAGGTAGATTTAAATGCTGAGAAGTTAGCTGAACACCTAACAACCAACAGCATAAAAATGAGAGTCTTTTAATGTTCACCTTTGGTTTGGAGTCCCTCACCTTTTTTGTTGTCTTTTTATGCAATCTCAAGACTAGATGCTTGTAGTAATTCAGTACCATGACCTCAAGAAGTGGGGTTTCACTGAAAGAAAAAAAAATCTAGACTCAATAGAAATCACTGAGATTAGGTGATATGATAGTATCTTTTGATGTTTTTCCAATCAAGACCTGAGAACTCAGAACTGGAACTCTAAATATCCTGCAGGAGTGTCTACATTGGTTTTGAGTCCTATCTGATTAATGGTTTTGATTTCAGTTGTGTTGCAACTATAAGAACTACTGACAATGAAAACATATTCAATGTCTTTAAAAAAAGAACATTTTTATATGAACCAGATGATTTTGATGAATTTTATTGCCGATCTAGATTAATTATTAAGTTAATAAAATTCATCCTATGTTGGATAGTGATAGGCTGGACATCCAGGTATAATAATGTTCTCATACTTTCAATTATTTCAGATGCATTAGAAGCAATGAAACTTGAAAATACAGTTTGAAAACTGAATTACTTTCTGACAAATGGGAGTTTGATCTGAGTGAGGAGTTGCAGATTCCCTTTCCTTAATGCAAGAAGAGAATGTTCCAACTAACTATGCCTAGCTGGTCACCATATGAGAAGATGCAATTTCCATGGCTTAATGCCTGCTTTTTTGCCCAATAATACAGATGTTTCACTTCATTTCCTACAGGGTTCACAATAGGAGGTAACACTGGTTCTGCCAAAACCTGTCTGCCAGACATTCAATAAAAGCTTGAACAAAGGTCCTGGGACCAAGACTTTGGTGGAAAGTGTGAACTGGAACAAAATGTTTAACAGTCTGGTAAATATTGCCTGCCACCACTAAATGTTCTACAGCCTGTATTCGTAATTTTTCCACTCTGTGGAAAAATATACTCACATTTCTTATCACCGTGGTCCCCAGGTATCATGTGCAGTAAGATGAGGAGAATTAAAAAAAAAAAATTCTACTGTAGCGTCATTGCTGCTGGCACATCAATGCCAGAAGCCAGCTACAATGCATTAATACTAGAATTGATGCATATTTAGACATCTGTCAGTAGATTAGATAACCAGCAAAGTTTTGCACCTTCTAGGAAATCTGCAGTTATCAGAGGGATATTTGGAACTTGTGAATATTCTGAAAAAAGCTTACAAATCCTGGTTGCAAAACTGTTCTTTAGCTTCCAATGTCTATCCAAAGTAAGTGGTAGAACCAAGAATTTATATTAAGTAAACCATAATCCACATTTGCATAAATGAAGTCTAAACTGAAGTAAGAGACATACTTCCCTTTTTATCTGCCTGACAGTTTCAAAATATGTCTGCATAAAGTCTAAATTCAGACATACCTTAATGTACTGTCAAAATCACTTTGACTTACATGGTCTTTTTTGCCCAAGCTGTGGTTTGCATTCTTCACACATCCATGTGTGTTGAAAGCTGTCAAGATGTGGGTGAATTTCCACTTAATGCTCTGTGATCAGCTGGACTTACTCTACTTACTTGCATACAGTGTCTGTGGACCTTGGTCATATCTGCATTGGATGCAACTGGAATGAGGGCAGGCCCATGGAAAAGATAACATGGACATATAATTTGCCTGCAGTCAACCAGAGACTTGGATAGAGAGTGAAAAGCTGTCTTGGGAGAGAAAACTTCAGGGATAAGAAATGTGAAGCCTGGAAACATGAGCCAGTAGGCATTAAAGCCACTAATGAGACTAGAGAGTTGTTGCCAAATTAGAAACATGCTAATTGGTTGATAGAGTTAAAGCAGAACCTCTGGGGATACAAAGCCTTCTGCTCATCTCTTATTGAGACATTTATGCTCACAAGCCCTGATCTATTCCTCTGCACACTCCAACATAAACATCTCCTAAGGCTTCCAGGAAGAAAATGCAGGGCTCTTTTTTTGTCTCAGTAAAGGGGATAAGATTCTGGACTGGAGCTACACATTTCCAGCAAAACCACTGTACAAAGAGTGTTTAAACTTTGTTTGACAACATAACAGGTCATGGAAACCAAAGGAAGAAAGAAGCTAGAACTAGGTGACTCATTCTGCTACCCCAATGTGTAAGAGACAGTGCAGATGACTCAGAAAACAAAAGGTAGCCTCAGAATTTGAGATTAAGGTGCAGATTTACACTTTATGTAACTATCATGAAGATCAAATAAAGTCCGGGTCAAATGAAAGCTTTTTCCAGCAGTCCTCATTTTTTCTCTATGAGGAGAAAGACACCAAACACACCCAGGCGTACGTTAAGCCAAAATTAAGTGAAATTTTCTATTAAGTGAAGAATGTGAAGATTATAATTAGTATATATTTGTGTCCTTTTTGTCTGGATTGCTGAGATAACTGCTTCTTAGTAAAGTCCTGCAGAGCTAAAACTTGAAAGAAACTAGGTTTCTTCTTTCGAGGTAGATGTTTTTCTTTGCATTGTGTGGGCAGCAACAACAAAACTAAAAAGTGACTATTTTGCTGTAAAAGGAAGTTTTATTGTACAATTGTTATTTAATAATATTGATTACTTTTAGAAACATTTTAAACTGAGAATTGCAGGAAAAATAATGTATGTGGAAATATTGTGATAATTTATATTCCTAACCACTTTTGTGAATCTCAAGTCTTTGCCTCTCTGCTGACTGTGATATTTTAGCTATAGGGACAAATTTTGTCTCTGAGGAAGTCCTTGAGCAATGTAGTTTGGAATATAAGTGTCATGCAACTGTTTTCTGATTATTCAGTTTGTATATGTTGAACCAAAGTAATAAAACAGTGAGCACTATTACTAGATTGTAAAGTGGGCTTGAATCTATTCTCTTATGCTCAGGTTCCTTAATGAAGTTTATTTGCTGCATTTGGGGTTGGGCTTTGTTTTTTTTAATTGACCCGAAGGGAGGCCCATTTTGTAGCAGAATGTGCGCCAGTCCAAAAGGTTCACCTGGAACTGAATATTAGTAAGTCAATCAATTGTTCAACCAAATCAGTAGAATCAGAGATGAAAAATGTCTGAGGACCAAATGGCACATGAGGGCCTGGACCTCAGCTACACTGACCTTATACCATCACAGGAGCTACACGTACTTGGACAGAGACAACACATGAGTTTGTTTTCAGCAAATACTATTTTAGTGAAAGCATGTACGCATTAATTAATACAGGCCTCCTTCTGAGCTAAAAGATGCCCTGTCCTGGAAAGGTAGCTTTCCTGCTTGGCACACCGAATAGGTGAGAATAGAAAAGGGTAGTCCACTCCGTGATGTTTCTGTGGAGAGTGACTGCAAGAACAGGAGCAGCCACTCTGTATACTGTGGAGAGGACAATGTTTCCATGTCAGCAGCAAGAGTAGCTGTGCTGAGCTATCACCCTAGTCTTCTTCCTCCACTGACCACATGCCTTCCTGCAAAGGCCCTTCCTTCCCTTTTGACCACTTGGACAAAAGCTGAACCTAAGCATGCCCTGGGAAGTTATGCTGTTCTTGGGGAGAAAAAATGTGACTCTGAAAACCTGCACCTGTAAATTCTGCATGCCTCTGCACAATGCCTCCAGCCCTCTTCAGGTCCTGGGGGGCCACAGGGCAGTAGCAGGAACCCCCAACCACTGCTGTTGCACCTGGCCCTTACAAGTCTAGCCACGAGAAGGGAGTGTCTCCATGCCCAGCATGGTGCAGGTTCCCAGCTCCTGCTGTGAGTGTCCTTAGTTGTGTTGGCAGGTGAAATGGCACTTGCATGTGAACACCAGCACAGTTCCGCTCGGAAGCAGCTGACTGCCCACCTTTAGGACACCAGCTTTTTGGTGACTGGCACTTTATGCACAGGTGTGTTTTCCATTTCCTTACTGGGCAGTTGGAAACTGCCTTGAAGGCAGCACAAAGCTTTATTACAGTTGCTCCTTGCAAAATGTCTATTTCCAAGCAGCAGCCATGCCTGGCATAACTGGAGCAGACAGCCCTCCAATCAGGCCAAGGGACTGACTCTACTCCCAGAAAACAGGGACAAAGCCTTCCTCCAGCCCTGGGGATGGCAGATACAGAGCCTGCCACTCGCAGCTGCATAGCATTTGCAGAATCCTGAGCTAGAAGTGATCCATCAGGATCACCACATCCAACTCCTGGCTCTGCGCTATATACCCCAAGAATCACACCATGTGCCTGAGAGTCCAAACGTTTCTTCAACTGTGTCAGGCTTGGTGCTGTAACCATTTCCCTGGGGAGCCTGTTCCAGTGCCCACCCACCCTCTGGGTGAAAAGCCGTTCCCTGATATCCAACCGAAACTTCCCCTGATTCAGCTTCCTGCCATTTCCTGAAGGTCTGTCACTGGTCATGGGAGTAAAGAGGTGCCCTCCCCTCACGACGATGTTGTAGACCACAGTGGGGTCTTCCCTCAGTCTCCTCCAAGCTGAAAAGATAAGACTCAATTGCTTCTCATACGGCTTCCCCTCCAAACCCTTCACCATCCTCATGGCCCTCTACTGGACAATGTCTTTTTTTATATTGTGACACTCAAAACTGTCCTCAGGACTGCAGTTCTGGTGAGGCTGCTCCAGTGCAGAGCAGAGCTGGACAATCCCCTCTCTTGCCTGGCTGGTGATGCTGTGCCTGATGCACAGGGTTGGCCCTCCTGGCTGCCAGGACACTGCTGACACATGTTCAGCTTGCCATTGAGCAGGATCCTCAAGTCCCTTTCCACATTGCTGCTCTCCAGGATCTTATTCCCTAGCCTCCCATTTCCCAGTCTACACACACAACCAGGGCTCCACCATCACAGATGCAGAATCCAGCACTTGCCCTTGCTAAACGTCATATGGTTGGTGATTGACCAGTCCTTGAATTTATTGAGGTCTCTCTGCAGGGCCTCTCTGCCTTTGAGGGAGCTGGCAGCTTCCCCCAGTGGTAGTATCATCAGCAAACTTACTTAGTATTCTGTCGAGCACTGCATCCAAATCATTTATGAAGATGTTGAAGAGCACAGGGCTGAAGACAGGGCCCTGAAGAACCCCACTAGTGACAGGTCATAAGTTTGATGGCACCCCATTCACTGCAACCCTTTGTGCCTGACCCATGAGCCAGCTGCTCACCCATCACAGGATGTGTTTATCCAGCTGTGGGCTGGACATTTTGTCCAGAAGGATTTTGAGACATTATGAAAAACTTTGCTGAAACCCCAAAAGATTACATCAACTGGTTTCCCTTAATCAACAAAGTGGGCTACCCTGTCATAGAAGGAAATCATATTTCACAAGCAGGACTCTTTCCTCTCATGTAGCTGTGCTGGCTGTGACTGATGGCTGCATTGCCTTCCAGGTTCTCAATACCTCCCAGAACAGTCTTGACAATGATTTTAATGGGCACTGAAATGAGACTGACAGGCCTGTAGTTTCCAGGATCCTCCTTCCTGCCACTTTTGAAACTTGAGACAACATTCTTCAGCTTTCAGTCAGCTGAGACCTCTCTGGATTCCCAAAACCCCATGAATATCATTGAGAGAGATTTTGCAATGACAACAACAGTTCTTCAAGGATTCCTGGATAAATCCCTGTCAGACCCTATAGATTTGTAGGGGTCCAGCTGGAGCACCAGGTCCCACACAATTTCAGGGTCAGCTGGGAATTGATCATTCTTGCAGTCACAGTCCTTGAAGCTCAGGGCATTGAGCCTCCCTTGGTCTGTTATCCGTGTTGAAGACAGTGGCAAAGAATGCATTAAACACCTCTGCCTTGTCCATGCCCCTGTTTGTGAGGTGACCATCCTCACCTTTAATGGGCTGATTTTATTTCTAAGCTGCATTTTGTCACTGATATTGAAATAGCTTTTTTTATTGTTCCCCACATTTCTAGCAGCTTCATCTCCAATTGAGCTTTGACCACAAGAATTTTCCTCCTGCACTGGCAAACAGCATCTCAGTATTCCCATGTCACCTGACCTTGCTTCCACTGAGCACACACCTTCCATTTTAGTCTCATTTCCAGGAGAAGATCCCTGTTCAACCAAGACAGCCTTCTGCCTCTAGAGTACTGCTTTCAGGCACAACACCCAGAGTTTAAATGAATATTTTCCATAGAAGACTAAAACCTTTTCACAATTCTTTGAAAAATGACTGCTACTTGACACCTTCAGTTTAAAGGTTTGAGACTTTTTTATTAGATTTTTTCAAAATGTTTCTGGTACCTAATGAGTTGAAAACACTCTCTAAGACTGTTGGCAACAAAAGATTCTTGGAAAGCAGATTGTGAAAACCTTTATTTTCTCCATAGGTGGCTGGGTTTGCATTTATTTCATAATCCATAATCAAAACAAATATTCCAATTCATGAAATAAGACGAATGAAACGTTAGTTTCCTTTGCAGCCTTTGCTCCATGTAAAACCAATTGGAAAAGAAAACCTAATTTTGTTTCCTGTATGCTCAAGTCAGCCTAGATGATAAAAGGCTTAGATTCTGGGATGTGTTTGGAGGAGTTTTGTAGTATTTTAGGGTGAAAAAGATATTCTCCATCTTTTTCCAGCTTCAAGGGTATGTCATCTTCCTGGTTGTTTAAGGTCTACTGCTGTTAAACCCTTGACTTGTCCTAATTTAAAATTTTGTTATGAAATTTCCCACAATCTATACCTTACCTAATACTTTCCAATGGGATGGACTCAATGAAGATTGTATTAACAATAGCTTTTTTTCTCCAGCCATAAGTACTTTGTAAATTTTATCAGCAGTGTTACATGTGAAGCCATGAATCTTAAAAACCTGCTTCAAGTACAGCAGGGTAGTGAACTAACAAAGTATCCCCACAGCTCCAAAATAAGAGAAGGAAATCAAAGAATGAAAGGGTTTTGTACCAACAAGCAATCACATGACCTTTGGCAGTGGAGTTCTTTGCATTACTGGCACCTTGCACCAATACTGACAATAGCTAAGGCTAGAAACACAGATGTTAAAACACATTTTTATGCACGTTTTCTTGGACTTTGGCCATTAAAAAATTTTATTTTTTATCCATATAACAAGAATCATGTAATATCCTTGACATGAGGGTTGGTGTGGGTTCAGCCACCATGTTTTCTCAAACCATCGTGTTCCTAAGGCCTATCTGCTCTACAATAGCAAGGAAGCTGCCATGTGCCACCATTTTAGGAACTAACACAAGTACACAAATATTTTAGCTTGCAGTTTTAAATGCCACAACTTCAGAGGAGAACTTCCAGAATACAGCCCAATAGCAATGTAAAATCTAAAACCTAATCAGGCCATGGCAAGGCAATGACATCAAGTCTATTTCTCACAAAGCTACATAACCTGCAGCCTGTATCTACAAACCATATAGTTACATTATGGTTAGCTTGGTTTAGCTTTTTCTTCTTCTCTAAGTGCACTGCTTTTCAACATTTTTGGTAGAAATTATTTCATATTTACTATTCTCTTTCACAGTTATTTCATTCAAATACAGTTCTTTGTTCTTATACATTTTTCTAACAGCATAAAACATTTACAGACTGTTAATTTGTAAAAGATAATCACAATGCAAACCCCTACATTTTAAAGGTTTTTGCTACATACAATACACAACTTATATACTATACATACTTGAGAAGAGTCTAATGCTGCTGCTTTAAATGATTAAGACCAGAGTAAAGCTAAGGGTGAGCTCTTTCAAGCTGTGTATTAAAAAAGTCTCAACTACTTCTGATTGTGCATAAGGCAAAGTGTATCTTGAGATATTAAACACAAATATTTGAAAGAGCCCAATAAAGTTAGATGTATACATTCTTACTGAGACAACGGGAACTTGTCCCAGAATTTTCCATCAAACTCTGCTGAAGCCTCCAGCCATAAAGTACAATTGATGGAAGTACCACAGGCCACTTCCATGGGGACCTGAAACCAGATGTCTGTGAAGTCTTTACTGCTCCAGGACACAGGGAACCACTTTGACACTCAACACCAACTTATCCTTAGGCTGATAAGGCAGTGATGAACTATAAAGTTGTTTTCAGGTTTCTCTGGAACAGACTCTCAAAAGGTCATGGCTGGGGCTCCAGGTCTTCCAAACTAAACAAACCTTCCTTCCAGATCCAAGGCAGGGCTGTGTATAGAGATATGCCCTTCAGCATGACCCTGTTGTACCGCATCTTCCCTCTTGTATCTGCTGAAGTGTTCAGAAATGGTAGAAGACAGGATCTCAGTGACAGAAAATGGGACATTGTCCCACTTGCTGAACTTCCCAGGGAGAACTTCTAACACAATCCCACACTGTGGTAGGGCCTGGAGAGGAAAGAAGGAACTCCACAGGAACCCACTGTGGTTCATTGCTTTCTGAAATGATATGTCACTCTTTCAGAACTGAAGGATCTCAGCTTAGGTAGTGCATTCACAATGTACACAGGTTTACATAGGCTGGACATACAGTTTTAAATATACTGAAAATAGTAAGCAAAAATATATTCATTGAAATAGCACATACACTTGTTACACATGTATTGAGGGGTCACATTTTAACTACTTTAAATAGCAAATATATATCCTCTCTCAACGGTTTACTACTGCTTACTTAAAATACGTTGTGAAATGCCATAGCAACAACTGTCATGTTGTCTTTCACTAATCATGAAAAGTTTGAATAACAATGGAAAAAATAAAAATACTGCATTGATATGACTTATTAAAGTTTCTGAAAGTTAAAAGCTACTACTTCATTTTAAATATCCCCATTGAAACACATCTATTTGTACAATTAGTCACACTGTATACTACAATACAATGTTTAGCATGTTGTAAACTTTTACCAATCAATGACTTTTAATAAGAAATTGTACAGATATACAGCTACTTATACGACATGCTTATAAGGCCATTAACACAACAGCAAGATGCATGTAGAGAACTATAATCACCAACTTATGCAATGAATTCTTCTCCCAGTTGGCAATAACTGGGCTCATCTTACAACTGCCAGCAGTCTTTAGTGAATGCTGAATTTCTATCAGGTTTTAGTGATGTCTTGCAAGATCAGGAGGTGCCAGATGAAGCCTCAGCATGCAACGCCGTTGCGGCACATGATGTCCTTAGCTGTGCATGGACTCTGTCCCGGCCACTAGGTAGCACGAAAGGCTTTTTCTGAATCAGGTGTGTTACTGAATGAACACCCTAAGCAAATGATTGTTGATAAATAAGTTCTCAAAGTTAAATAAATGGTTAGTGTTTTCCCCTGTGACTGAAGTGCATGAATACTTAAACTACACTTGTAGCTTAAACCTAAAAAACAGAGAAAAGTACTTGTCTCGAGGAGTCCTTTACTTACAGAAGTTTCCATTGTGAAATGAAGATTCATTTTTCTCAGCGACACATGAGGGAACATTTATTGGTGGGAAATCTTCCTTTGGCTTCTGGGTATTGCTGCTGCTGGATTTACTTCGACTGTGATCTGGAGTGGGCTGAATAGGCAAAGATCTGGCCACCTTGGATTTCACCAGGCAGCCACAAACAAGACGGAAGAAAGCCCGACGCATTTCCTTACTGGCCAGGGTGTAGATGATGGGGTTCATGGCGGAATTGATGACTGCCAGAGCAATAAACCAGTGGGCTTTGTACAAGATAGAGCACTCCTTAACTCTGCAGGCCACATCGATGAGGAACAGGATGAACAGTGGAGACCAGCATGCAATGAAGACACTGACAACAATCACAACGGTCCTAAGGAGTGCCATGGACCGCTCAGAGTTGTTGTGGTTGGTGACATTACGACTGCTGGACTTAACCAGTATGTAGATACGTGCATAAAGGATGACAATGGCAACCAAAATGGCTATGAAGATGCTAATGCAGAACACGACATACTTTTTGGAGTACAGAGGCAAAATTGTTGAGCAATCTGGTAAGTTGTTTATACAGTTCCAACCGAGGATGGGGAGAGCACCCAAGGAGATGGAAATGAGCCAGCATGTACCAATGAGAAGGAACACTCTGTATTTTTTATTTGCGTCGTATGGCCTCATTTTAATCATGGTCAAGTGCCGCTCAATAGCTATCGCTAGCAAGCTGAAAGTGGAAGCTCCCAGGGCAACAAACATGCTACCTTCCCTAATGAACCAGATTGTGGAGGACAAGCTCAGAGTTTTCTTCCCAGACATAAGAATGTTTACTTTGTAAACAATCCCAGCTAAAAGATCACAGAGAGCTAGATTGCCAATAAAAAAGTACATGCGGTTGTGAAATTTATTGTTTTTCCATATGGCAATCAACACCATCAAGTTTTCCAGGACTATGAAACTACACAGGATCAGAAATGAAATAGTGGGCAGGTCTATTTTATCAGTTGCCTTTTCCCTTAAAATAAGCTTTCCTGTGTAATTATAATGCAGTACAATCAGAGAGTCCACCTCTTCATTTCCTTGAGGGCTGACAAGAGCATCAGGTGGCATGGTAACTGCTGCCATTATTTGTTTCCTGATGGGTGCTGGACTTTTTTCTTCAGTATCACAAGAATATAGTTCCAATAATTTTCCACAAGAGGGAGATCAAGCCACGTTCTTCCCAATGCTCCTCTGGGTAGGTGTTGTATATCCCCACCTCCAGCAAGCCTCGCATATTAATTCGGGAGAGTGGCTCTCAAACCAGGCTCTGGAAATAAAATCAACAAATGCAACGTAAATATCACTGTCTTCCCATGTCACCCAGTGCTTAAGCTGCAATATACACCCAGGAGCCAGGGTTGAGGGACTGTGACTGATGGGGCACCAGGTCCAGCACTGCTGCATGCCCCTCATGGTAGCTGCAGGTAAGCTCAGTCTGGATGCAGAAACACAAGGGCAATGTAGCCAACTGCTCAAAGCTTTTTCCCCCGTGCAAAACTTCCATGATGAAAAACACACAGAAGAGCCATGAGAAGGACTGGCAAACAGACCCAACAAGCCATAGTGTGCACAGCAAGCAGCTTACTCCCTCTCAAAAAGACCTAAGTGTACACTGCACTACCAAAGCACCACCCAACCATCACTCCATCCTTAGCAGTAGGACAAACTCTATGCTTTCCACGCTTGCTCTTGTTTGCCATGCAGACCCAAGCCAGGAAAGATCCTGAGAAAGCTGGTGTCCTGTCTTGATGCCAGTGTGCATGTTGTCAGTGCCTAAAATAACTTCCCCCAGTTAATGGTATAGATTTCTGCTATTTACAATTGAGAAGCTGCACTGAAAGCTAGTCATCATAAAGCCAATCCCACCTCCCACTCAAATTAGTTGGATTTCTGTTACCTTTTTAAAAATAAACATGGCAAGTCATATTTTTATAACTATTGTTTTTCTTTATAGTGAACTTTACTTTTTTTTTCTCTTTGCATAGGTATACGGGACATATATTTAATGTTCTTAGGTTTTTGTAAAAATAAAAAATAGTTACACCAAATTTGTCTTTCTTAGAAATTCTGATTTTCTTTAAGTTACAACTTAGATTTACTGCAACATTTTCTCACGGACTTTGACGTTCCATTTTCACAGCAGATGTTCCAATATGTCCTTTTCTTCAAAATATCAGAAGAGATCTGCACAGCAAAAATATCAAAAGATGCCAGAAGCACTTATTGTTTTACCAAAAATGTTGCAATTAGTTGCTGCATACTCTAATGACAATCAGCGCTCATGCCCCAAATGTATGCACTGAGGATGAACAAATGGCCAATTTTTCATTTTTCTAAGAAAAAAAGGATGAGGACAGAACTTGTTTCATGTGAACCAAATTTGTAACTTTTTTTTTTTGAAAGGTAAGAAAAAAATTCTGCTGGATGGGAAGACATTTCTCATGGGCTAAACTTCTTATGGGCTAAAATTAAGTAACTTAGTTTAGGGAATTTTTTAAGAGGTGGAGTTCCTGATCATAGCATTTATTGACTCAAGGTTCATAAACATTTTCCAAACACATTAAAGACAGTTTCAAAGGTCAAGGTAAGGAGGGATGGAACAAGATGATCTTTAAGGTCTCTTCCAACCCAATCCATTCACTGATTTGATGATTCTGTACACAGGTTTCTTAAGATCAGAAAAATGTGTGAGTCACTGCTGACCCAACAGACTGTTTTGGGCGCTTGAGAAGTCAGAGACGCATTTTCAAGTGCCTTCTCAGGATGATGGGAGGAGCAAACCACATCCCAGATGAAACTAAAGGGATTTAAATGGTGACCCACACCCTATTTTCCCATCCTTCCTCTTCCTTGATTCCCTCCTTCAGAAAAGAAGTTATCTGATAAAGGCTTACAGCAAACTGACTTGAATTCTTTAGTACATTCAGGATGTTCTAAAATTACTTTCAGGAGAAATAATTTGGTGTTTGCCCACCATTCTTTCCACAGTCTGGTTCACAGGTCCAAACTACTATGCTTGAAGAGGTCCACTGGGAAAGACATACAAGAAACACCATTGCTGCTTGGTGTCCTTGGTCCTTTTTTATTCAGAAGATTACAGCAACCACCTCATTCCTTTCCCAGGTGCTGAACTGGACCCGTGAGCTGTTAAATTCTTTTCTGAAGCATGGTAACAGTGAAGCTCTCAACAGAAAAACTTCACCTCAGCTAAGGTTCAGTGTAAATGTAATTCAGTTACAATCTGCGCACTGTTATCACATTAATTGTCACAGTCTTTCATTGTATTGGCTTATAACAAAATCCCACTGTGTCCATATGAATTGCAAGTGCTTTCCACTGTAAAATAAACAATTACATTTGACTAGAAATGTATTTGTTAATAATAGTTCAACCAGCAATACTCATCAGACTGGCTGATGACTGCCTGAGAGAATAATATTCCTATCATTTAAGAACACCACATGCAACAAAATAAATATTTCTTTAAGTCATTTTCAAGTGAGTTATCACCCTTGTCTATCAAAGGGCAAATACATTTCTTTCTGTGAAGAAAATTGTAAGCCAGACACAGGAGTTTATCAGCCACAACTCAGCAGATGTAATGTGTCATGACTCTGCTAAAGGTAATGGTACTATACCAGTTGCCCCAGCTGAAAGCAGGGATGATGCACTCAAATCAGCAGAAATCCTACAGCCTCTGCCACTGTTAGCAATTATTTCTCTTAAAAATGTTATAGCAAACTTGGTATCACAAAAGTAAATCTTTGCCTCTGCCAAGCTAGTAAGAAGATAATGAAAGTTCTAACATTATTATTTACCAGGACTCTCATTGACTGAGTATCACACACAAGACAGTTGAAAGTTAATATAAATAATGTAATAAATTAGAATTTATTTCCAAATAATATCATTCAGCCATACTCTTCTTTTGTTTACCTCCTGCTTTGGAGCCAGTAATTCAGAAAGCACATTTTTCTTTAACAATTAGAAAAATTAATGTTGGTTATGCATTATAATAAAAAGAAAGCAACAAGTCAGGTTCAGGATAGCATGTGTCACTGCTTTGTGACAGCTCAATGATTTACTCCTCAAAACAAGTTTGCCTCAGTCACATACTAGCTGCAAAGAACGGATGTAATTTCAAAATATTTTAAAAACTACCTGAAGAACCTGTCTGTTGCATGTTGCCTGCCCAGCACTGCCATGGTTAAGTACCTCAGCATGTCAGACTCTTGAAACCACTGGAAATTATTTTTATTTCCTCTGAAGGAAAGCAGAGGATCCCTACTTCTGCAGCATCAGGTACCCTCTTTGCAGTGGAGGGGAAATCTGGGGGCACTTCCTCATGGATGTGCTGGCTAAAACAGTGATTGCTAAACTGCCAAATTAATGCGGTGGTACAATCTCAAGAACCACAGCCACATTCAGAACAATTCAGTTGCCTTCTCCAGCTATTTGGCTGACCTTTGTTGCCCCAGCTCCAAGGACGGAGAGAGCAGCTGGGGTCAGCTGTGAGCACCAAGATATCCCCCCTCCTCGCCCTTTCAAATTAAAGCAGGGGCTCTTTACCACGGATCACTTCACTGATGGAGAGGGTCCACCAGTATCTGTATGATCCCTCTGCCACACAAACCATGAAAGAAGCAATGCTATGTGGCAGGCCACAGCCCATTGACCTGCTCAATGGCAAGGCACAGCTCCTCTGTCTTCTCCAACTGAACCACAAAGTGGTACAAGTAGAAACTCAGGGTCATAGCTCCCACCGGCTCCCCTGGCCTGCAACTTTTCTCTGGGAACACGTACTTCCCAGTGCCAGGAAGCACCAGGGAATCTGTGATAATGGGGATGCCAAAACCCTTCAGCAACCATCTCCTTCCCATACACCTTGAACTCTCTGTTTCCAGTGGGCTCTCTGGTTATGAGTCCCACAGGGAGCTGAGGGCTTTTATTCTCTCATGAGTCACTGGTACTTTATATCTAAAAGAAATAGGAAATCTCTGTATTCAAAACGCAAGCCAAACTGCTCTCAATTTTTCTGAAGTGAAAGCAACAAGTCAGAATAAAATGAGCACAGGACTTGGCCTTCCACGATGTACTTTTGCCTGCAGAAGAACATACAATACCACACATTCAGTACACTTATAATATGAAATCCTATTTTCCTGTTTTCCAAATAGCCACAAACAAACTCGACCAAAGAAACCCGATGCCCCTTTTTCACCACCACCACATGCACTGCAGTTCTCCCTCTGCTTCCACGTACAACAATACACTTTGGCCAAAAAAAAAAGAATTTTCAAAACAAAGGGAAAGACAAGAATGCAAATCTGAAGCCAAATCTTTTTACATTTTATGTATCTGTAAAGCCTTTCCAAATGAAAAGTAAACACATGTAATTTATCAGGCACCCCTTGGCAGTCTCATTAACAGAAAGGACTTTTGAGAAGAGCAGCGCATTTCAATACACACGTCCACAGAAATTAAGCTGTGCTAGATGGAAATGAAGTTTAGACAACAAACATCTGCTGCAGAAAAATGTCTTAGAGAACTCAAATAAACTTTAAAAACATTTTTCTTTAAGTGAATGCGCTGGCAGTTTACAGCAAACAGCTACTTTTCTTGGCTTCTGGCTTTTAGACACCAGTTTGAATTTTGTAATACCGCGTAGCACACACGTACACCTCACAGGGGAGCTCCCGCATGGTTTAATTCGTGATCGTTAAAGGAAAGGCATTTTGACTTCTTCCCCCGTCTCCCAGCGCTCCCGACCTATTCCCCCCCACTCCAAACTTCAGTAACTGTTCTCAAATTTCCATTAGCACTGCAGCCCGAGCCTTCTGGGGGGACAAACATCTTGTTTAAGTTACCCGACGAGTCCGCGCCACGATGGTCTCAGAGAGAGAACACCGTTCTACCCACGGGCTGTGAGGACCCCTAGACCGGCGTTCCCACGCGGCTCGATGCCGCTCCGTGCCAGCCACCACACCTTTGCGCCACACCCCGAGCGGTGGCTTCCCGCTCCGACAGCCCGACCGGCACCGCGCCGACGGCCGGGCGGGCAGCGGCGGGCACG
>JBBMKD010000115.1:33613876-33760321 GCA_037834095.1 Argya squamiceps
GTCCCTTCCCACCACGCCTCACCCCGCCCCTTGGCCGCTCACCGTGCCCCATACCCGGGGGAGCGGCGCCTCGGGGCTGGGTGCTGCCGGCGGGGCAAGGCCGTGGGGGTACCTGTGGGTTTAATGCTTAAACGGCGTTTTGGCCAGCCGGCGCGACAGTGTGAGGCGGCAGAGCCCACCGCCGAGTATTTATCACGTCCAGAAGAATGCGAGGTGGAGGGTTACTGGGGTCGAGTGATTAGAATGTTCAAGTGAGGCTGTACGTATGCTGCCTCTGCTCCTCTGTTTCACCGTGTCCAGTAATGCGACCTTCAGAGGGCTTGAATCGAGAGGTACAGGGTAAAACATTCAGAAATTCTTGGTAAAAGTACTTCTGGTTTGACCCAGAACTGCTGATTACAGCATGCTCCTGGAGAGGTACCTCTTGACAGAGTTATTGAGTGAATAATAGTAACCCAAGGACAACGATAGGCATGTAGGTTGTGCCAGTGATGGAAGCAGCACTTTGAAAATGAAGTTGGAACATGGATCCCACAAGTGTCTTATTTAAATGCACTTGTAAGATCTTGTGGGCACAGCAAATCTTTCTATCAAGTGCATATGATAAGCTGGCAAATAGAAGCACTGCAGCAACCTTGCTAAGCACAGGCAGATGTGTAGGGTTGCCTATCGTCTCACAGCAATCAGTGTTTTTCTTGGGAGCCTCCTGTCTGGACCTGAGCATCATCACACTTGGAGCCATGCCAAGGACCTGGCTGTCAGGTTGCCTAGACTGTTGTTCTGCAGGGACAAAAAGTCCTGGAGGAAAGCAAAAGTAGGCTTCTTATAGACAGAAGTTTAAAGTGATGTAGCAGAGCAAGTGGTTGTTTCTGTGACTGCTTTTTATCTCCTGAAGAGGAGTAATAGAACTTTTCTGGTTGAGGACTTTGGTAGGAAATAAAGACTACACTGAGTAAAATGGTGGTAATTTTTTTTCCAAGCTGATGGACCCAATGGATATGGCCCACTTAGCTATGGATAGGACTATACTGCAATCTGTAGTGGTCTTAGCCTTATCTCCTGTCCTCCCGTTTTGTGCGCTGTGTGAAAGCCACTCTCTTCTGCAGAACAGGACTGGAAAACTCCTTCCATGTCATGTACAAGTACACACCACTTTTTGTCAAAGGGGAACTCAGGCCTGTGAATTACTACTCTCCCGTTGCTCAGAAAAGCATGTTCTACAGATTCCTTAAAAAGCACTCCAGGAAGCTCTGTGGTCCTCTTGACAGCCACTGGCTACACACCAGCAAGATCCAGTTCATGTATAGTAGGTGTAAGTGGCCCCTATCCTGGCTCTGTGTTCTGCTATTATTCTTTGCTATTTTCCCCTTCCTTCATGTTTCTCCTTTACTATCTTTTCATTACTTGAAGAGGGAAGCCAGAAGAAGTGGTCACTCTTACCAAACTGTCATGGATGAGGGGACAATATACTGCCCCCACAACGATTTTTGGTAATAGTTCCTGCAGGTGGCAAACTGACCTGCTGCCTGTAATGGTTTTAAATTCCTGTCAGTTGGCCTTACCACCACCAGCAACCCACAGGAGTAGCTAACAACACAGCTCTACTACAGTACAAGGGAAGTGGTTTATGAGGAGGATCAGACATTATTTCTGAGTGAGACTTCTGATGGTGTCTGATGTGGTGTCTGAAACCACCTTGGCTGCAAAGCACTGTGAGCAACATAGTCCCACCAAGTGAGCACAGCAATCTCATGCCCGAGCTTTCCTATCCATCATGGAAAACTGACTTCACACACAGCTGTGCTGCAGGGGTGTCTGGTTCATCAGCAGGCAGTGGTTTCTTGCAGACACCTCTTGACCCCTGTGGTTGCAGTGGCTGCTGATGTCATTGAAAGAGGTAGGTGGCAGGATACTGAAGGGCATGCTGGAGAAGCCACTCAGGAACGAAGGGTGGTAGAGACCCTGTTCAGAGGCTGCAGGGGATTCACCTGGTGTGGCCAAAGCAACTGATGGCAAAAACCTTCCGAGAGCTCAGCCTATTTGGTAATAGCTGATACAACTCACTGGTTCAATTCCAAATGTCATGCAACAGCCAATGAGACACACATGTAGAGTTTTCCATGAAGATCTCAACCTTAAAAGAAATTACATTTTTGTGGGGTAGAGAGATTAATGACTAAGAAAGATATAGAAAGGGAAGGCCAGGAGCAGTGATGAATTTTCATAGCAACAGAAGGTTAACAGCTCAGTTTTCTGAGATGAGAAGTCCTTTCTGCCCTGGAAATTCCTGAGTGATTGGGCAAACAGGATGAATAATGGGAAAGCACTATTTGCTGATGTTATTGGGGGTATTTGACAGTGAAACTAAAACTGAGAATAAGATGTTTCCAAGACCTGGAGGTCCTGAGTTACCTGCTGATAAAATGAAATGTTAATTTCTGTGATGCTAAGTGAAACATAGAAAACCAACTGTAGTAATAGATGCATAAATTTGTGTGGGGTGTTAATCCTCAGAAGAGACGTCTTTGTGGATAATCCTTAAAAAGCAACTGACAGTCATTAACTGTCGAAGGGAAACTGAATTCTAGGAATGAGCAGGAAAGGAAAGAACAAATTGGAAAACATGGTTGAGCTCTTCTGTGAGCTTGGCACCTTGAGTACCACAAGTATCTGTGGTTACTTCATCTCCTGTTTTGGGAAACAGAAAAAGGCAAAAAAACCAACGGAATAGTTAGAGAAGTTATTTGTGCAGGGAAAATTCAGGTTGGCTACGGCTAACCAATGGTCAAAAAAAAGATGGGAAAACACAAGATGGAAAACCTTAAAACACAAGGACATAAATTTCTAACAATGTACTGTTGAGCTGTGGAAATGAAATGAAGGTGAGAGAAAAAGTTGTTGAACAAACTGATGAAACCACTTGAAGTAAAGGGCTGCCAGTAGCTGTTCAGTACAATGAGAAGGCAGTGCCGGGTACAATAGCTGGGAGTCATGAGCAGGTTCGGTATTTACCCTGCAGAATTCCAGCTCAAAATTTGGCATGGGCCAAAGCCTGTCTGTGCTCTTTTCTTCTGTGCTGCAATTAAGTGTGGTCTTGACTAAGGGGCAAGCCACAGCACATTTAAAAGCAGGTCTGTTGCCCACTTTAGTGGGTATTGAAAAAAAGAGATGTTTCTGTAGCGTGGCTGAGGAGTCAGCAGAGGGATCAGAAAGAGCAGGCTCAGCGAATGCCATGGGCTCAGCACATGTCCTAGTGAAGTTATCTGAATGGTCCTGGGCCTCTCAGCACCCTGAGACAGCCAATGGATTTGTTTTTCTGTTGTGCATTTTTCGTGGAAAAGAACTGATTTTAAAAAGGCTATTTATTTTTCCAAATGCAGCATTTTGTCCAATGAATGCAGTGCATGATGAGTGCCATTGATATGGACGGCCTTTCAGTTCATGACTTAAAGTCAGAAAAGTGGGTAAAGTCACTTCTGCTTACAGATAGATAAAATGTATAAATGTGCCATAAAAGCTGAAGTTACTCTCAGATGAAAGATATTGTGGTTTCTCTACATTTGAAACAGATAGTGTTTCAAGATTAATATTGTCTTTTTCATGTGGTAGTTACAATTAAGTCCTTAAGAATCTCCTTTTTCTGTTAAGGGCATGATAAAATCTTTGTAATATCTGTCTGTAAAGATCATGCAATGTTTTATTAGTGCATTAGGTGTAAATCTTTTCATACTGACATTCATCCAATGCTTTACAGGTCTATCACTGATTTACTTGCCTGGAGTTCTTGAAGTAATGCTTTGTCATTTGGAAAATCAATAACTTGTTTTGACTAGTTTGGTATGAAAGCTAAACAGCAGCAAAGGAATTTTAAAATTACAGTTCAAAGCAGTATGATATTTGTCTGATTCTGTGATAGCATATTTTAGCTCTCTACTTGTCCACTGCTGCTGCACTACCATCTTTGTATTAACAGAGGTATTATGCATTATTCCATCTAGAAGATGAAATAGTGCAACATTTTTTTGTGTCACACCATTTTTATTCTTATTTCTGTGACTCCGACTCAGTGTTAAGCCAATATTAATTGTTGTAGTGATTAAATTAGAAATTATTTAAAGATAAGTGATATTAATTAGTATTTTAATTTAATATGGAAAAGAAAACCAAGATGGGAGAACATTTATTTGGAGTGCCTTTAAATCATAATCTACAGTGATTGAAATACATTCAGATACTACGTCAAAGAAGAAATCTGTCAATAATTATAAAATATAAGCAGAGGATATTTTGAGAACTCCAAAAACTATGACTTTTCTCGCCTCCTTGTGCACTTGTATCCTGTGGCACATGTGTAAGTAAATACACGCTCATTGGATGTATTTCAGTTGCAAGTTTTATGTTAACTACTGGGATCACACACTTAGCTAAGATGAACTCTCTCTGCCTCTGCAACTGACAACTTCCTCTGGGGATAAAGGGGCAGATGCTCAGAGCATGGCCAGATATTTATTGGTATTAATTTTGAGGCTGACTCAGCTCCATGTCCAGCTCTGTGCAGACTGCACATGTTAAAGGAAAGATAGCTGTTATCATAGCACTTCCAGCCAGACATGATGTAAAAAGTGAAATGCAGAAAAAGGAGAAGGGGAAATGAGTTCAGTCAAACAGCTCCTTGGGTTTCCCCATCTGCATTCTGCAGCTCAGCACTCCAGACATGAAGATCCCTACATCACTGTCTGAAGGCTTGTCTCTCCTTTCTTTTCTGCACATTTTTCCCATCTTTTGCCAGCAGTTTCAGTCCATCCTTCCCCAGTAGCTGCCATCTCCTCCTGTGCACTGAGCAGAGGGAGATGTCCAGGGTGACCTGGGCCAGCTCATGTGAATGCCACTGCTGCAGCATCCAACACGGATCATGCAGAGCTTCTGCTGCCTAGGCTGCCTCTGTGAGATCCAGTCCTGGTGATAGGCATTCCTGCACCTCTGCAAAGGGTAGGCAGAGCCTGGCTGAGGCATGGTGCCCACTGCCAATTCCATGGGCATTGCTGTACTCACACCATCCCTGGAGGAGCGCTACACTTCCCTAACACAGCATCACATGATGGGAACATGCACATGCTCTTTGGAGCACACTGAGCCCTTTTTTTTGTTTCATCTTTTAGTGAAAGCAAAAGGATGGGGTGAAAGAACGGGAAAACTCAACTCTCAGCAAAAGTGCCAAAAAAGTGTGAAGAAAAAAATGACAAAGTATAAGTCATCTGATTGAACTCCTTCTAAACTAGCCAAGAACTACAGTATGACTAAAACTCAAAATAAATTTGAGGGTTTTGAATAGAATTTACAGTAAAGAACCAAATTTTTGTTAATAGAAAAGTTAGGTAAGCAGAGGCTACCTACGCATATCAAAGGAAGACGGAGATAGAATCATGTGACTGTTTGAATTAGAAGGGGCTTTTTAATTATTACCTAGTTCCACCACCGCTGCCATGTAGAGACAGGTTACTCAAAGCTGCATCCAGCTGGCCTTGAACACTTCTGGAGATGGGGCATCCACAACTTCTCTGGCCAACTTGTGCCAGTCTCTCACCTCCAAGTAAAGATTTTCTTCCTGATATGCATTGTACCTCTACTGTCTTTCAGTTTAAAGTCATTCCACCTTGTCCTATCACTTCATGCCCTTGTAAAAAGTCCCTCTCCAGCTTTCTTGCTGATCCCTTGCAAGTAATAGAAGGTCACAATTAGGCCACCCTGATGTCTTCTCTTCTCCCAGCTGAACAATCCCAAATCTTGCAGCCTGTCCTTGTAGGAGAGGGCCTGACCCATGCCTCAGATCACCTTTGTGGCCTTCCTCTGGATTCTCTCCAACAGATCCATATCTTTCTTTTGTTGGGGACCCCAAAGCTGGATGCAGGGTTCCAGGTGGGGTCTCACCAGAGCAGAGCAGAGGGGCAGAATCCCCTCCCTCCCCTGCTGCCCACGCTGCTTTGGATGCAGCCCAGGACACGTCTGGCTTTTTGGGCTGCAAGCATGCAGTGCTAAGGAATACTGAGCTTGTTTTTCACACTCAAGTTCTTGGAAGAAAGCAACTCTTTGGGAGCCTTGAAAGCCTGAGACAGGGAAAAAAAAAAAAAAAAAAAATTACAGCAGCTTGGTTCTTGTGACATCTTGCTGAAAATGGACCTCTTTTGGGACAGCAAAAAAGCACAAAGCAAAGTTTCTCCCTGAGTTTGTACTGACACAATGCTTTTGTAATGCTGAAAGATTGCGTTTTGTTTCATTGTGATGCTTGATGTGCTGTATTTAACTCTTGTAATAATGGGGCATGATTTTCTTGCCCTGCTGAGGTAAGTTGAACTTATTTGCTGCCCTTATCAACCATTATCTTATCAACCATTTTGCTGTAAGCTGTTACCATCTCTGTAAAGACAGTCTGTATCTTGGTGTTGTTGCTTTAAACCACCGGCCACTGTGTTGTGCTCTGGGCTGCAAAGTGCTGTGGGTTCAAGTGGGTTTAACATCAGCCTTGCTGTCTCTGTTGAAAGGCATGCCTTACCTCAGACAAGTATGGCAGGCTGAGATTACAAGATCTTTGGTGTCTGGGAGCCTGGAGAGGGGACACCTCACATGGCCCACCTCTCACCTTGTGGGTATGAGAAAGGGGCAATGCAGGGTCTGGTTGTGGGGTCATGGCCACCCTTGGTACAGTCTGGGGAGCAGCAGGAGATGGGGATAGAGATATGCCCCTCCAGTGAGCAGTGGCCCCAGGCCTCTGAAAATGAATCACTTCTGCTGAGCCCATGGGGGCTCGTGAGACAGAATTCTGAGGTGTGCCATGCTTTAAAACAGCGTGGCTGTGCCCATATCGAGTTCATTCAGTTACTGTGTTTCCTTTCTTGTCAGCGTCTCCAAATTCCCTCAAAGCCTATTCTGGAAAACACAATTCAAGTTGTGTTTGTGGCTCACTAGCAGTGTGCAGGAACTGTATGGCCAATTACATCTTGGCTACCACTAGCTTAGACAAGTCACTGCTGACAAGACACATCAGGAGCCAAGGAGGAGACTCGTAGTGGGACATATGGAAGTAAGCTGTGGAAACTTAATGCATATTCCCTTAACAGTGCAAGTAAATAAATACCTAGACTAGTTACCCTAAGTTATCCATGTTATGGATGGAAAGAAAGAGGCCTTTAAGTGTCTCTATGTCGGTGGAACATTGTAGCATATCTGTCTGCAGGCAGCCTGGGTTAAGGCTACTTACACCACCCCTAAAACTTGCTTGGGAAGGCCAGAAACTCCTAGGAAACACCTGTTCCCTCAGAAGCCAGTTTACCTATTCTACAGTGGCCATGCGACACAGCCACAGCGGGAAGGATTTCAAACAGAAGACACTGTTTGTATTAATAGCAGACTAGGCTAAAATTGGTACCTACTCTGAGTGTAAAAGCATTTCATTCTAGGCACTGGAATTCTAGCTATCTCTATCATGAGAAATCTATATGCTGAGAATGATTACGAGGAAAGAAAAGAGAAGTGGAGGTGGGTAGGAAAAGAATTAACATTTTAAAAGAGATAATAGACCTGATTTTGAAAGCCCTTGACAAATTCTGAGAAATTACCTGGGCTAAGAGGTGCTGAGAGTGCTCAGAAATGTTAAAAATCCAGCATATATATTGACTTTACAATAATGACTCAACATTATTAGAAAAGTAGAAAACAAGCACAGTTCAGAAAAGAACCCTAGACCACTCACAGCAGCCCCTTAATGTTCTTATGTCCTGCTCTCTTCGACATCTGTTTCCCTTTACACAGGAGATAAATTCCTCCCATACCACACAGCATTCCTTAAGAAGTGTTATTACTCGCTGAAACAAGAAGTTCCCCAGAAGCACTTTGTGCCAGTGCTGTCATTCAGACTTTAAGAGCTCTTTAGGAGCTGATGGGTGGCGTGTTTGTTGCTGTTTCATGGAACACGATGGCTGAAGTGTCACAGTAAGGGTCTGTGTAAATAGTGCCCCCGTGGCAATATGGCCTGCAGGTGAGACTGAGGATTGTGTCGCTGAGTGGAGTAGGATTGCTGGTGGAATAAGACTTGGAGGTGAGTGAGCCTTTCACACATATCCACATTATGCCATCCATACTGGCACATAAAATAATGGCAGGTTGTTTTAATGTTTGGGATGTGTTTTTCACTGTTCCTCTCAAGACTGTCTGTGCGGTGTGAGGCAGTGCTGTGTGGTAACACCTACCCACACTGTCTCCCAGACACTGGCAGACTTACTGCTCCTCTGGCACAGGACACTGCTCTGTCACTGGCTCTGCTAAGTAATGCATATTCTTGGTGACATTCTTGGTGACACCCTACTAGCTCTGTAGTACCTGATACTAGTAGCATGCCAACCACTTAATCTTGTCTGTGGTATTCTCAGGGCTGTAACTCAGGCTCATGTCCTTACTGCATGCTATACACTGAAGTTAATTATTTTAGTAGTTTATTTTGTATTAAGCCATTTTATGCATGGCAGTGTACAAATAAGATGAAATACTGGCCTTTTTATGCCAACACAACACAAAGATCCCCACTGATATTAAAGGTCCTCCTATTTCTTATGGCTCCTCTTTATCCATATCTTCTCCTTTGTGTTCTTTCTTACACTTTACCTTTTTATATGCCTTACATTTTTCAGAATGTCAGGTTCTCCAGCTATTGAATCTTTTTTTACAATTCAATTTTCCATACAAAGTTTTCCTATATTCCTACATATTTCTGTAACTCTAATTTCTTCTCTTAGGCTTGAAAGCTCTGACACCAATATTTTTTTGCCAATATTCAAACTCTCCATGACTTCCGCCTGCTTCTTTCATGTCCTTTCTGCTCATTGCTACTGTTTTAAAAGTCTTCTAAAGACAGCAATATTTAAAACATCAGTGTTACCAAAAAAATAGCTTCTTGTTGGTTTAGCTCACATGCTCCCAGGTGTCTGCTGGAGCAGGAACAGCTTGCTTAAGTGTGATGGTGTCTGTCAAACCTTGTCTCTGGAGTCTTTGGCAGAGCTGAAAGTAAATAGATGTGGAACTAGACGAAGTTCATGGGTCACCTGATATCTGAGGTGGTGGATCTATCACCTGAGGAGAAACATTGTTCATAAGAATTTTTCCCACCTCCAGAGAAGAGTAGGAATGTGTGTCTCCAGGCATGTTATTTTCTGGGAAGTTTTTGGAATAGTGTTATTTATGTCCCACCCATTGGCAAGCCTGGGAAGAAAAGGCATAATCAAAGCCTTATTTAGCTTAAATACAGAGCTCTCTGGTTCTGGAACACAAATCCTTCATTTGCATCTGTTGTGATGGTCATGTGGCATGTATGGACACAGAATAGTTACCAGTGGCATCCTTCCAGTTGTTACTGGGTAACTGTGCATGCACTGGGGAGGGCAATGAAAAGGAGAGCTAAACACCCTCCCTGCAGCAGGACCGTCACTGCTGTAAGTTGCTGTAATATGTTAGTGCAAAAGAGGCAAGCGTATGTCTCAGCATCCGTGGCTTTTGGCTGCATGCAATTTCAGATCTCTGCCTTGTTTATACACCTGCTCCACCTACCCCACTGGGATAGGCACCATAGGAAGCAGAATGACACAGGAAACCAAATGAGCCCAAGGTAGAGGACTGCTTCCATATTTATACCTCAGCCCCAAGCAAATGAAATCCTCAGGAGTTTAAGTTAGGCAGGGAAGACCAGAAAGCAGAATCCATAGCTAGACAAGAAATTAAGTTCAAAATCTGTCATATTTTTCTGTATTTTTTTCAATAGTCTTTCTGTTTTCCCTGGAATTGTTTAAAGGTCTGTAAATCTTGCTGATGCTTTCATTTCCTACAAACAGTAATCTTCTAAATAAAATTCTGTAAATTGTACGTAGGAGAAAATTTTACATAATGAGATAAAGATGTAAGAAGATGTTTTCATCTCTTTTTGTGTGCTGTTTGATATTTGTGGTATTTATTTTTTAAAAAGTGCAGATAAACATTTATAAGAATCTCTTGTTTTACTATTTCAATGACAAAAATCAGTTTCTGCATCAAGTTGCTACTACTATATCACTTTTCTCTGTGTCTTTATATTTTGGTATTAATTTTCAGTAGATAATGAATAAACTGTCATTACAAAAAAATGAAGGGGTTTGGGGTTACAGTACTCCCAAGGTCAGTGGGGCCTGGACCAGTGCAAATTTTCAGTCAAAGACAGGTGTGTCTAGGAGTGGATGTCAACGCACAGAGTTGTCATTTGGGTTGTGCGCACATCAAAAATGTTTTTCTACCAACAGCATATCAGGAGATCTGTGACATGATATTTTATCTGACAGCAGCATGGTCTTTTGGTCCACGTTGGCACAGACTCTCTGTACCAGGCACAAAGAGAGAGATCAGTAAGTGAATGACTCTATTCTGTTCTCATTTAAAGCACCTTGCCACTATTAATTCTGATGGAACCTAAACGTGCCCATGCTCTCTTACATTGCACATAGGGGACAGTTGCTGTGTGGCAAATCCTTGTATCTGCATGAACCACCTTTTCTTTGTAAATGCTGGGTTTTATTAATTTCTTATAGGTCATTGTCTCATGCTGCCTCCAGACAGAGCTGTCTTTGTGCTGGAAGACAAAGAAGTAACACAGGATAGTGGCTATGGAGCAAAATAATTTGCAGCATTCCTGTTTATTTTCAGACTTTGGAGATTTCTATACGAAATTAATTCTGTGGGGTTTGCATTTTTAAATCAATGCACAATTTTCACCTAATTTCCTCAGTCACTTTATGAAGCAGCAAATGAATTGTTCTTATTCTCAACTATTAATTTGATTATGGTCCATAAATTATGCACTCCAGCTCTGAAATTCTGGTCAAAACTTCAACCTGAAGAGGCTGAAACTGATAGACATTTTCCTGTTGACTGGGGCCCACACTATCTGAGTTCAATACTTTGAAACTTACTTATGGAAAAATGATATTTTGTTAGTGGCATTACCTGGATGTCCTATGAATCAGGATTTTGAGGGGCAGGGAAAGACGTAGGGAAGACTGAAAAAGGTCTTACACTGTTGTAATACCTTCCTTCGACACACACCAGGTTTCCAAGAACTCTGGGCATGTAGAAATACCAGCAAAAGGGTATTTTTGTCCTAAGAAATCTCATCCATAATGTACGTATACAACAATTTATAGAAGAGCTTTGAAAACAAAATTTGCATTATTTTGAGTACTGATGGGTGATTTCAAAATCTGCTTTGTGATTTTGAAAATATGTGTTTACACATGTTGGTTTTGTAACCTCAGTAAAAATAGCTATGTTACCGAATTTCTGTGTGTGTGTCTCATACCTTTTGCATTCTTCTCTTGGTTTCCTTTCACTGTGTTTAGTCAGTGGGTTGCCTTCAGATGAATCTGAAAACACCAACTATTGTGTCACTAAAAAGTAGTTCGTGTGTCCCCTTAGAGTAGTTTTGCAAGATCTCCGTAATCAGAAGTTTTCTATGTGAGCAATTTGTAATTCTTCTTTTAGGGTTCCAGACAGAACTGAATCTTTGTATAAATTTGTTCACTTGAGATTATTTATGTGGGGTTTTTTTCTGATTTTTTTTCCTCAGCCATTTAAAGAGAAGAAATGGAAAAATATGTTGCTTGTTTTGGAATTGGATCTGATGGACCTTGTGTCTCTTGCTCTAAGAAGATTTTGAGCATATTGTTGCAGTCTTCAAGAGGTATGCATGTGATAAGAGTGTGGGCTATAATAACAGATACCAGAGGTGTATGAGGTGAGACAGCTACCTATCACTATAAGCTCTGAAGACACCCATGATTTCATTTTGGAGAATTTCTGTGATTTGTATTTGCTGTCCTGCACTAATGGTCGTGCTGACAGTGGCTGATATTTTTCCAGGTTTGTTTGGTGCGATTTCTGTTGAACCTTGGTTATTGTCCTATCAGTTAAGGTCCTCTAATATATGGCCAGCATAAAAATAACGTGGCTTAAAATAGTTTGTTTGATATGAATTCTTCCTGTTACAAGATTGGAGAATTGGGCATGATTCCCTGGTACAGAAGGAAAAGAAATTACACAGTGTCTTAATAGTTGTTGTGGAATATGACATGATTCCAGGTATAATAGCCATGTGGCCACTTGTTAGAGATAAGAGAGTTGAGAAGCTTTTCTCACAAATTCTGTTCTCTGGGTCACATGAGGCTGCAAAGATAAAGCATCTGCCTTGTACTTTATACAAGACTCTATTCCTTCTCTTTGTCTTCCTCAAGAGAGCTGGAGAAATGCCTCACTAATTTTATTTCATCAAATACTGTAGTCTCAGCAATATCCTCTTCAAGTGTCTTCTTACAGCAGTGAAGATGTCCCCACTCAGAAAATGAAGACCAGAGTATTTGTGCTTCAGAGAGGAGGAAGGGATGTGCCGACCCACTCAGCTGACTATTTTTAGCTGTCATGAATAATCACAGGATGCAGGGGGAAGCATATCTTGAGATCACCCACAAAAGGAGTGAATTAATAGCAGAAGGGCTATAAATATACAGGGGGTGGATGGCTTGAGTGAGAGTGGCTACTTTAATGGATGAAATGGAGAATTGCAGGAGAGGGATGTGTGTGTGGCAAATCAACAAGAGTTTTCGTGAACATATTGTCTCAAAGACAAACTCAGAAGGACTTATTAATAGAAAATGTCTCTTGAAGGGTACTGGGGGTTTTGCCTCTTTTTCTATAGCATATATTCTTAACTTTTGTGTTCTGCTTTTTCTTGACTTCTGTGTTGCTTACCTTTTCCACTATCTGTGGAGTATCTTTTTTATCACAATCATTCATTAATCTTTTGTGTCTTTCATTAAAAAGCAACACAAAGGCAGATGGATTCTTTAGGCTCCTTCAGTACTAGTCCGACATGAGTGGCCTGATAAAGGAGCTTGAAACCAAAGAGAAAATTCTCCCAGGCTTTTCACAGTTGTTGCACATTCTGAAGAAATGCTTCTGTGTTTGACTGAAAAGAAATAGCATCTGTGGCAGAATGAAGCCAAAGACAGTGAGCAGGAAGAGGTCAATCTGGGTGTCAAAGGCCATGTTACTGGTGATGTGCAGAACTTCTTCTAGCATTGCCACGACAGACACCTTCACAGGAGCCTAGCTTCCTGTGAAATAAAGTACAGTCATTGTCTGGAAATTCACCATCTCTGGTTAAAATCAGTTATGAACTGGTTTGGTGTGAGTAGTCAGCACCATAGTTCTGTGGGGCTCAGTGTATGTATTGCTCCTTTTCTGTGTAATAGTTCTACTTTTTCACTCCAGGGCCTTAAGAGAGTTTTACAGTGGGAATTACTGAGTAATGCATCCCAGCATATTGATACAAAACATACAGACAGTCTTTGCTGGGAAACATTTCTTTATATACCAAAAAGATTATTACCTCTTCCTACTTTCAGGTGTGTTTGATTGCCTTGAAAAATGTTCTGATGTTTATGTTATGGTTATGTTTAAGTTATGTTTATGTCCTAGTGTTAGGACATCCTAAATGGTCAATGACACCTGGAATTTTGAAAGGTCTGAACTGCTTTTTTGGTTGCAAGTGGAAGACTTGTGCTCAGAAACATCTATGGCATTGAAATTCTTTCATTCCTTCTAGGGCAGTGACTTGTATTTTATTTCTGCAGTTTGAGTCATTTTACTGAGCACTCAGATGAGGGAAAAGAGCTAGTAATTCCCACCTGAGTAATCCAGAAATAAATGTGATTTTGGAAGATGGGCAGATGTCCCTTGCTGTTCAGAAATATCTGCCTACTGAGACTGCTGCTTGCCATAGTCTGCAAAAGACATTTTTATGCAGAGCACCTCAGACTGACCAGGCAACAAAGTCTAAATAAGCCTTAGCTATAAAGTTTGTTTAAATTACTGCTTGTCTACAGTGAATCAGATCTGGTTCCTGTTTAATTGTTAATATGAGAACAAAATTAGCTGATGTTTTACAAACTAATGCTTTATTCACTCAAAGTATTTTGTAAATTGTGTTGAACAGTGGAGTTGTGCCAAGGTGTTTGTATTTGTGACATATTTTATTTCCTTTTTGTGATTTCCTACATGAAGGTTAAGTTTCTATTGTGTCTAAAATAAAAGCACAGGCAGTTCCACTGAACCTTTTTAGTTTTATTTAAAAAATTACCAATGTGTTAGTATGCAAGTTGGCTGAGGTGGTATGGCAGGAGTTTTCATTACAATGTGATGCAAAAAATTGATTTACCTCAGCTCTCATAGCGCAGCTTTTGATCAAACAACATCAAACTGCTACAATCAGGGTTAAACATCTAATGCATCTTTGACAATTACAAGAAATGCTGTAAAAATAACCAGGATTAAGCACAGCACAATTGGTGGCCTGGCACAGTGCACATTGCACTGGGAGAGGGAAGATTTTTGGTTCTTGGGCTCTTCACATCCTCTTGGGATTGTGGAGGGGGAGTGCTAAAGAGTAACCCCGAGATTTTTTGGGGTAGAATAACACACCAGCAATGTTGCTGGGGCACCTTTCTTGGCCACCTCGAGAGGATATAGTCAGCACTGGCCCTGAAGGGGCTGCCAGCCCAGCCCTCCATGCCTCATTGTGCTGGGACAGCCAGAGGCATCTTCAGACACCATCCAGTAGGTATCAAATGTGACAGCATAACCCCATGTAAAGGGTGTGATAGGCAAAAAGCAATCAGCCAAGCAAATCTGTGTTAAGGCTCACTTTCAGGTTCTCTGCTTTGTACTAATCTCTCTTTAATTCTGACTGCAACTGGCAGACCAAAGGCAGCCTGTGAAAGAAGCTTGTGTGGACATGCAATATTACCATGTTGCTCATTGCTGTGATCCTTGGCACAGGAAGGAGTCATGTCTGAAAAAGAATTTATATTCATTTTTCTTTATCAGGAGCTGTTTGATCACCAATTTTAAACAGCTTAAAGCATAAAAGAAGATAAAAACCAGCAGTCATGAGGCTGTGAGGAGAAAGTACAACAGATTTTGTCAGTTTCTTTGTCATGCAAGTTTTCGGGTTGTGAAATACCTTTGTTATATTTTTGAGAAATAAATTTTGATCTTGCAGTTGGTGTGCAGAGTATGATTACTCTGGAGTCAGACTTTAAAAAGACAATCTTAGGTGCCAGCTGATAATAAATTTCAGGCAGAATGCAATTAAAACTGAGTCTCTTGATTCCTGGTAAGCTTTCTGAAATGAATACTTAAGGAATTTGATTTCAGCATGAACCAGTTGTTACAGGCTCACCCATTGTCCTATAGTCAATTCCTGACACAGGTTGGAGTAGGTCTCAAAAGGTCTTCAAGTGACAGGAGATAGTGGAAGGAGTATTGAGAAGGAGTACAAATTCTTAGTGATCCAGAAGTACTGTATGAAGTGTACTTCATGGTTAGTGAGCAAATGTTTAACAGAAAATCCCAATAGCTCTGTTCATGGAGTCATGAAGGAGGAATTTCCTTTCATATTCTTGTACACTGGCCTGGCTCACACATAAATGAAGCCCCCAGGAGGCTTCCTTCTTTCTGTTTTGGGATTTCCACTGGGAAAAGTTGTAATTAATGTGATCTAAAGTAGCTACACAAGCAAGTGAAGCCTTCCAGCCTTGGGGGTACAGTGGAGCTGTGATGTCCAGGCACATCTCTGGGATATGTTTGCACTAGCACGAGGCCATGCCATTCTAAAGTCACTCCTACCTCATTGTCCTCTTTTCAGTTAGGGTAGAGTTAATTTCTTCTCAGCAGCTGTTACACTGCTGTGTTTTGTATTCAGCATGGGAATAGTGTTGATAACACACTGATGTTTTGGGTTTTGCCAAGCTGTGTTTATCCAGAGTAAAGGACTTTTTTCTTCTCTCTCATGCTGTGCCAGTGAAGTGGGATGCAAAAAGACCTTTGAGGGAGCACAGCTGGGACAGGTGACCTGAACTGACCAAAGGGATGTTCCACATCACAGCATGTTAGGCCAATATATAAACTGGGGGGACTTATGGGGAAAGGGGTAATCTGTCTGGGTTCAGAGGAGGGTTGTCATTGGTGAGCTGATAGTGAGCATTTGCATTTTGCACCGTTCGTTTCCTTTTATTGTCACTATTATAATAATTTACAATTGGTATTGTATTTTACTTTAATTTTCACCATTAAACTGTTCTTATCTCAACCTGTAAGCTTTACTTTGACTCTCCTTCCCTTCAGCTGTGGTGGGGGGTAAGTAGAGAAGGGGTTTGAGTGAGTGGCAGCACGATGCTTTTTTTCCATTTGGGATTAAACCACAACAATCCTTTTGGATGCCCAATGTTAAACACCAAGTGTTGAGGTAACAACAGATCTGACCAGAGCATGTTAAAAGAAAATTGTTACAGACATTCGTTGTATTGGTTTAACAGTTGTTAGTTACAATGCAGATGTATTTTCTCTCATATTTGTTTAATCTCTCCTATACCAGTAATACCTTACTTGCAGTTTTTGTTCTCTGTGGTATTTCATAGGATGGGCTTATTCTGTGACAATGTCTCTCCTCAAGACACCAATCTGGTGTCTGTATTCAGTATTCCAGGCAACTCTACATGCTGGGAGTCATCTACCAGGAATGATCAATAATCATATCTTAGTTATTTTCTTCTCAGAGGAACAAACTGTGATGGAGAACTTTGTGGAGGAAATTTATACAGAGTACACCAACAGTACATGCTGACCCCTTGGCAACAATTTTTTGGAAAGATGATGCACCACCTATGGTTGGCGGTATGATTTGGTAACTGGGAATATGAAGACAATATTCCTTCCTCCATCATTGCAGTTGTGGATAAACTGACAGATAAACTGACTCAAGAGTTCCAGCAATTCAGAGAGAGTATGTCCTGCCCCCCACCTCTACAGGCCAATATTTCAACAACTGACAGCAGGTGTCTTTTTGCTAAAGAGAGAGGATATAGAAGGTAGACACCACAGGGTATCCTGCATCTTTACCTGTGGGACCACAGAGAGCATATGAGGAGTGGGATGGACCTTGATCCTAGATGCAGGAATTGCAGGGAAAAAGAGTAACAAATAGGTTTTTATCTAGGAAAGTTTCTGCTCTGGTCTGTAGTGGACAGTTTTCCAGGAAGAAGGGCAGCTTTTGAGACTTAGAAAGATTGAGGCATATTGCTCTTGTAGAAAAAACCAAACCAAACCAAACCAACCAACCAAACAAACAAACAAAACCCCCAAACACAGTAATTAAATTGTTAGCACAGGACATCTGTAATCCTCCTACTTACTTTGTAGAAAATACAAAGATGTTTTATGAAAATACAATGCATAGGTAATAAAACAGCAATTGTCCTGTTGCATAACATATATTAATGGTCACTTGACATGGAGGTAGTACACTTGATAGAGTGGAGTTATCTAGCACATTCTAGCAGTATCATGCAGAAGCAAAACTATAGAAGCTGTATCTAATACTACCATATCTAATCTAGCTCCTATTTCTAGTTGTAGTATTTTGTCTAACTGGTTGGGCACAGCATCCAGCCAGGTCTAATTCTCCTTGAGCAAGCGTGTTAGTCAAATGCTTATGGGGAATACCACACACAGATGCAAATTAGTGATTAGGTTTTTATTGCTGATTTTGTGAAGAATCAAATCTTGTACTTCTGGCCATGATTTCACAGAAATGCCAAAGAGGTTAGGCCAGAATGTTTGATTAGAGAAACAAGGCTCATCTTTTGTTACGCTGCTGTTTCTCAGAGCAAAACTGAAATAAAAGACTTTGGCTACTTGCAGCACACATCCAGTCATTTGGGCAAATTTTTGTTTCAAGACTCTTTGTGCTCATGCAATTTGCAACCATACGTCAGGGCTGTGAAGGGTCATCTAGTATGAAAAGAGGCCCCAGCATTTTCATTTTGTAAAGGAATCAGTATAGATCTGTAAACTGACTGCATCCTTCTGCAGACTCCTGCCAAGTGCATAAATATAAATCCTGTATTTCTCTTCATGTAATTCTTAGCCCCATTGTGTCAGAAAAGACTCTCATAACTCATTGCTGAATTTGTGCCCTGCCACAGTAAGCACTTAGCTGAGGTGTTTGTTCTGGGAGGGCAGCCTTTTGGAGGGACACATGCACACAGGCACATGTATGCACACACTCCTGTCCCAAGAACAGCAAGCTTCCCTGTAGGGCTTTTTCCTATATCAATTATGGAAGGACAATCTCAGTTGAAGATTCATTTACCTTAGGTACCTTAGTTAACTGCAAAAAAATTTAGCTGGGTCATAATACCACTTCTTTTTTCCCTTGGTCTAGAAACTGCAAGATGTGTTTCTCTGAGGTATTGAAAATCTTAACCTAAATTACACAAAATAGAAACTCTAGTTGAGGTGCCAGGCAATGACTTTCTCTCCTGTTTCTCACTAAGGACTCTTTCATCTGGCAATATAGCAGGAGATTTTTAGAAATAGGTTGGTTGCAAAGCAAATACAGGTTGCCAGGACACAGCTACCCTTCTGACATTTACAAACATATAGTTGTATGTACCTCTGTCCTCTTGGCATATAGCCTCATTCAGTCTTCAAAGACAAAATTAAAATTGTGTCAAGATGAAGAGAATATACATATATAATTTCAGGTAAAGTATATTATGGGAATGTTCCAGTTCAAATAATAATGCATTGTATAGACAGGAAGTTTTCAGGGTTTTTTTTGTTTGTTTGTTTTTGGTTTTTGATTTTGTTTTTGTTTTTTGTTTGTTTTTTGTTTTGTTGTTGATGATTTTTGGGGTTTTTTTGTTTGTTTTTGTTTTTGTTTTTTAGGGTTCTTTTGGGTTTTTTTGTTTTTTTGGTTTTTTTTTCGTTGATGCAATGAGTCATATTGGGAGAGAGAAAAGGCAAGGTTGCTCCAAAATATTCTGGAATAAATATGAGGCATAACTCTTAATCATTAGCAACTAATCTTTTTCTTGAGTGATTCAACCTCCCCAACAACTGTGACTACATAAACCACTGCTCTGAAACTGGTCCCTCTGGAGTGATCTTCCTTCATTGATGGAGTTCTTTTTTCTAGAGAGGAGAACAGAATAGATGGATGTGAGGATTATTTACAAGCAGTCTAATCTCCCTAACAGCTCTCACATTCGTCTGGTTCAGAATATGAAAGATACTCAATTATTCAATGAAAAGGTTAAGCTTGTGGTAATTATGCATAGTCAGTAATGAAATGTACTTCCCCTGGGTATTTTTTTAAAAGGATGCAGGCTGACAGATGTTTACCACATCCTTTCTGGCAATGTTTCCTGAGGTTTTAGTTTGCGACAATGTTTATGCTTATTTTCAAAATGCAGTTCATTGTCTTTAATGCTTTACTGAAGCTGTAACTGGGTGACAGTGAAGCAAGTCAGCCACAAAAATCTGTGTGCATCCAAGCCAATGCAATGCTACTCATACCATTTCTGTGTAAGTGTGAATATTCTTCTGCATAAGAAAGGTCAGGGAACAGCCCATCTAACTGCTGGCTCCACACTTTCATCTGTCCTTACATCTATTCATCTCTTTGCTTTCAATGTAATACTTTTCTTGCTAAGTATTTTGTATATAGCCATAAATTATGATGCATATGTAGGAGCTTGTAACTCTACTGCTGGTGGCATATTTGGCTGTGGTCCTTGGCTGTGAGCTGGCTTTTGTATTCAGTAATTGCTGAAGGTTTTTTCTGTTAATAAAATCTTACAGATGAAACAGGATAGATACTTCGATGAATAAATACTAACACATCATACTATGTCAGTGTGAAGAGGCCATGCAGAGGCCTCTGCAGGGGACCTTTCTGCAGTTTCACTGCAGGACTGAGCTTCATGCACACCACCCATGGCATTGAGATCTCTCCTGGGAAGAAGCATAATGTCACAGTGCCCTCATTGCCAGGAACAGGGGACACCAAGAAAACTAACTCAGAGTGTCAGAGCACTGCTATGGGCGCTCTGGCAAGAGCAACAGTAATTTACAAAGCTTGATCCTTTGAGCAGTGCTGTTTCAATCATTTGCATCCAGAAGCCACACCTGTGGTCTTTTCTCCAGGTTGCAGCTCCCAATTCTTGTTTGGGTGGCTGAGGACATTAACACTACTGTGGAAATCAACTGAACAAAAAAAAATGGTGGCTGGCAAAGTGTTATTTTTAATGCAAATGTTTTCCAGAGACAGTGCTCAGAGACCTTCTTTGTGCTTCACAGTTTCCCTCTGAATAGAAGGCCAACATTTGGGCAGGAGGTTGCTTTCCCCAGATGTGCCCAAAGTTTTTGAATAAATGTCATGGATAAAGAAAGGTTTTCAGCCAGAAGCAAAAGGTTAAGATTAATACCTTTACTGAAATATAGATCATTCAGGGATAGGCAGGACAGATTTAAAGAAGAATAGAAGACCAATTTGCATAACAGTTAAATGTTCCCTGTATCTGATTGGTCTCTTTAAAGGCAAGAGAAGAAGAGTGTGCAAAAAATAAGTTCTAAATTCAGATAAGTGCTTCATAGGCAGTCAGTTGAAGTCTCCTGAAGCTATATTAACTATAGATACAGATAATTATTATTTTATTGCTTCTTCCTGATCTTTAACACTTTTGTAACTGTTGTCTGCATTGTGACTGTGTATTTTTCACTTCATCTATGCTAATGCTGGCTTCTAAGTGATGTGTAACCTGTCTGCTTGAGTGCTCCTATATTTTTCTCTTTGCCCCTAAAATGAACTACAGCATTCCTTCATTAGCTACACAGAAGCTGTCAATAGACAGGTGACTGTGCTGCAAACATTTTAAGGTAACTACTGTTATATGGAAGTACCATGACCTACAACAGTACACTGGGCAGTATGGACAAAGCCTAAGTACTCTACAATTCTGAAAATAAAACTCTACTCTCTCTGCCTGTTCTCCTGAGCTTTCATGGACTGTGAACAAATCTGCAGTATTGTGTCTGATTGCCAATGCACACAGGGTCAGTCAGAGTCTGGAGTTAGTGAGAATGGGTGTGAGACCTCTTAGTGTTCACAGAAATCCATACAAGGAAGAAAAGAAAAACTTGTATAATGAATTCAAGGTCATCCCTAGACTGTGGATTTGGAAAGTTGGGTGATTAAAACAAGGTTTAAGAGATTATTTAGAATGCCTTCATTTAAGTAACACCACTTGTGTTGACTTAATATTTGCAAGTATTTGCTCTGAGGGCTGGTCATGGAGGTCCTTGGTCATCTGTTGCAGACTGAAAAACCAAATTGTTTAAATACTCATTAAATTCCCGTACAAAAAGAAAAGAGTTCAGTTAGACCATCACGTCAAACTGATGATGGTTTTTCTTATTTCCTGTGGAATCTTTCAGTGGGAAAATGTCTTTCTCATGGTGTTTCAAAAATATTTGTTGTGGAGGGATGAACTTACTATGTGTGATTGGTTTTCTATTCTCCCATTGTATCTTCAGTATCACGTAATGCTTATGTTTATCGTGCAGTAATGCCCATACTCTCCATGCAAACTGAGGATGGCATTGCAATAGGAAAAACAGGGACCCAGCCTTTGGCCTGAAAGATTAATGAACCAGTTTTTGTTTGCTTTTTTCCATCTTATAAAAAGTAGGGTTTTGGGAGCTCAGATGACAAATGCAGCAAGAAAAAATGTTTATACACAAAGGTGCATTATGCCTCAGCCATGGGACAGCCAAGGAAGGCCAGAATACAAGTACAGCTAGAACTTCCTAAAGATCTACGGCCAGTATTGATGCTCAGATATTGTAATAACTATGTAATGAGCACATACCTAGGAGGAGAGATAAAATGAGAGAGGTGTTTAAATGCATGTTATTGTTTGGGGTTTTTTTCCATGAAAACTATGAAATTGGATTCTCTTTTACAATAAGGCTGAGGTCAAAGGAATTATACTGTTGCAAAACAGCAGGATGTGGTTGATAGGCAAAGGAAGAAATCTCTGGAAATGGAGTGCTACATGAGAAAGAGAAAGATGAGCTTTGTGTCTGAAATTCACCATGATCTTAGTCTCTCTTTAACTGATGATATGCAATGCCATGTCAGTTCTGGAGAAAAATATAAATGGATGCTTACTGTGTAAACAGTGCTGCTGCATGAGAGTTGAAACAGCCTTGCAGCTGCAGCAGTGGAAAGCACCATCATCATGCATCAAATTAAAGATGAGAGGAAGTTGTTTTTTGAGTGGACCCTGATCTAAACAAGAAGTTGATAGCTTCCTTCAACTTGCAGCATGTTGGAAAGCAGCAGAACTCCCTTTAATAGATATTGCAAGCTGGCAGTGGAAGACTTACTTAAATAAGCAAGAAAGAAATTTGTGTGTAAAAAACCCCAAATTTTTATTACTAGTTACACCAATCCAAAGTTTATTACATATTGTTACATATCAAATTGTATAAAAATAGAGAACAACATGCTAGAGAACAAAGCAGTGCTCAGCTGGAAACTATTTGCAGTTCATGCACACTAGCTGCATCTTCACAGATATAACAATCCTGTGTTGTGACTCAGATGCCAGATGTGAAAGTTTGAGGATCAAATTTGAGGTATCACTAATAAAGGATTAGCTCAAACTCTCACCCAGAGGTTTAAGAAAATTAAACTAAACTACTTTCTACTTAGGCAATTAATTTTCCCCATTTACAAAGGCCCTGCTCATTTACTTTAGCAGTGTCTTTTTTCTCCAACTATTTAATCTCTTTCTTAAAACTCCCTATAGCACCAAATCCCTTTCTCTGTAAAGTCCTCTGAAGACTTCTAAATGTACTTTATTTTTGTTTGGTTGGTTTTCTTTTTCTTTTCAGACCTCAGGGCAAGGAGTTTTTCCCCAGACAGGGAACCACTAATGCAGGGCACATGTGCACAACTGCTGGTGGCCCAGGTTTCTAACCGTGGCTGCTGTAAACTTCCCACTGCTCCTGATGTACCTCCATGCTTTTCCTTTCAGAAGTGCATCCTGACCCAGCTCAGCAGCTTCTGAAAAATAAACAAGCTTTGGATCTGACTTTTGGTTCCTTTCAGCTGTGTATTTCTCTCTGCCAGATGTGGACAGAGGTCCTCTCCTACAGAGTAAGCTGGTGCGGAGAGGAGGAGGGCGTGAGAGAATGAGCACTTTTCTCTTTTGGCCCCACATAGGTCTTTTTTCAGCTACATATTTACAGAGATTTACAGAGTCTGAAATGCTTTAAAAGTTAAAAAAATTTTGAACATTTCCTCTTCTTTTGATTGTTCAACTTACATGTATCATGTTAGTTCAGAATGCAAAGTCATATGAGCTGGGCTTTTCAGGCAAAGATAAGGAGACTTCAGACAAAGCATCTGTGCACAGCCTGCAGTAGCAGAAACTTCCATCCAGTCGCTTTGCCTCAGATTAAATCTTTACAAAACAAACTTTGCAAACATGCATGCAACCGCAGCCTTACTACCAATTTGGCTGCAAATCTCTTATACTCCCAGGAGCATTAGCAGAGGAAGTTTCCCTGGGACCAACAGATGAGGCAGCACTACAAAGTAAGTGCAAGGAAAGCAGAGGTGGTAGGGGTGGAAATACAGGGGTATGTCTCAACTTTTAAAAGAAAACAGAAAATTAAGACCTCCGGGATTGCTACTTTTCACAGAGCCTGGGAGAGCTGAACTTGGTTTAAAAACATGAAATTTAAAAAAGGGGTTTGTTTGGTTGGAGTGGCTAAACCTGAAGCTCCATTATGCTAGACCACAAGTGGCTGGGATGCCAGTTATTTTATGGCTGCCCAAGGCAAATCGGCTGCTGTATCTAATTTTGCTCTATCTATGCTAAGTATAGTGGTGCCGCAACAGTTTAAGGGCTATCCAACTTTCCTTATATTCAGATTTCATCTGTGGAGCAGCAGTAGGGAATACAGTGACTATATAGATATTTATTTAAGTTTCAGCTCTCTTAGCAATAGCTTAGCTATAGAACTGACAAACACACACACAAAAAGAACCAGAAACAAAAACACAAGCAGTAGAGTCATGAGTTAAAAGCATGTGATTTATTTATGTCACTGAAACTATCAAGAGAATTGAGACAGGGAGGTTAAAAAGTCTAGGCTGGTGTTTCTTAAAACGCCAGGGACACGGGAACATCCAGCCCTATTTTAAGATAAAGGGGTAAAGGCTGCCTGGAGGAGAAAGATTCTTTTCAAGTTGTTGACATGTTAGATGATGCTGTGCTGCATGGAGGTTACTGTAATGTAGTGACTTCTCCATGGATATTTACTCTGACTTCAAGTCAATGAGGCTGTTACTGTCATAGTCTCCATTAAATGTGAGCTTGAGGGCATTTCAATGCTACCAGCCTCTGCAATTCTACTGAAATTTCCCGTGCTAATATTGCTTTTTTTGGTAAAAGTCTTATCCCAATCAGTAAGGTTATTATAGGGTCCTTAGAGCTCTAGCTTTTTATTAAAAATCACAGTTTTAACCCATATGGTTACATGGAGTTCAAACAAAGTCCATGTGAAATGTTAAAAAATGGCAGGAAAATAAAAGCAGTACAACATCCATTAAATGCTTTTCAAACCCCACAGTTTTAGAGCTGATCTCTGGGTTATTCTGGGCATGACTCATGATTTCTGTATGTCTGGTTAGCTATAGCACATCTTGATTTACTGCTTTCTCTAATCTGTGTATCTACACTAGGCTACATATAGGCCATCTGGCTAACATCATGGTGGGAAGAGAACCCACGACTATATAATTTTGTGGATCTGTGCTGTGCTCCTCAGTGTCTCCCCTAGACTCTATGATCTCAGCATTTTGCATGGACATCCAGAGCACCTCACAAGGGCCAAAATAAAAATAATGACTAAGATCCCACTAATGCATTCTCTTGCTGTGAGCATCTGGGATAGAATGGATTTGTGTGCACCTGGTTGCACTCCTGCAGCCCAGGAGCCATTTTTTCAAAATCTCCGTGGCATCAGGGAGACTTTCATTTCCTTGCCTGCCTGTGTTCTCCCCTGCTCTGTGCTGACCCAGGCTCAAATATCTTTCCTGGGGAAAGAGCTCTGCCTCTCTGGTGAATAGTAGTTCATGTGGCAGGTAAACTTGGCTGACATTTGGGTAGCATGCCTGTAGAAACACAGTCATTCCTTCTGGGGCAGCTGCACCAGGAGGGCAGCTGAAGATAGAAATCAGGCACTAACTTCGTCTTGCTTGCACATTGTTGTGATGCTAGTCTATTCTTCTTATGTAGAGTGCAAAGCACTTTGGTTTTCCCTGGGTAAAAGGTCACTACTTGAACATTAGCTATAGTCTCCTGGAAGCTTGTTTCTGGGAAAGAAGTTCCTTTATAAACACTAGCATCTGCTGATCCTAAGAGTAGATACTGCCCACAGTCCCAAGAGCAGAGGACATGTCCCACAGCACTGTGAGGAGCACACCACACTGTCCCACACTGTGCTGAGGATGGGCTCTTCCATTGAAATGCCTGATGTTCTAAGAGGAAGCAAGGCGAAAATAAAGCCGCATGCTCTGTTCAATGTTTCACACAGCAGCCTGCCTTGGCTGCTGCTCATACTGGCTGTGAAAACATGCAGTGGGCATGGCCTGGGGCTGTATAACAATGGTAAAAGCAAAGGTAGCTCCTCGATCTTTGGGTGACACCAGGCTCACGTATAGGAGCCACAGCAGGGCAAAATGTCTATTTCTTTCTAGGACTTTCTAGGACTGGAGAAGAAAATAGCTTAGCACTGCAAACTGTGGTTTTTTAGGGGGAATCAAGGTACAATGTAGGTGTGTCAATAAAGTATTGAAAGGCTAGGTTCACCTCTAGTTAATTATTAAACAAAAAAGTTTCTCTTGAAATAAAGTATTGAAAGGCTAGGTTCGACTCTAGCCAATTATCAAAAAAAAAAGTTTTCTCTTGATGATTGAGTACCTGAAGAGATAGTCTTGTGCTTTGAGGGATACTTTGATGGAGGCATCTGAAATAATGCTGTAATTTCACAAGACAGGCAATGGAAAGAAGCAGAGAGCTCTGAAGACCTCTAGTGTGTATTGAGATCAAGAAGAGATATGAGGAGCTGTTACCCCTGTGGATCTAGGCTGAGTGAGGAGAGAGTGGGTTCCCTCATGCCTACAACAGCAGCCTCTGGGTGGGTTCAACAGAACAGCTGGTGGCAGACCCCCAGTGTCTTCAGCACCCAGCATTTTCTGCTCCAAGCAGGTTATTGACTGACTCAGTCTAACACAGACATTAACAAGGTATGTTTAATTTACCTTCTACAGGTCCCTCAGCATTCAATGTCACATTTCTGTCCTTCATAAAGAATTACTCTTTATTTTCTGATCCTGAGTACTGAGATTTTGTCTTAGTGGGTTTTTTCTCTAATGTTCCTTGTGATTCCTGCTGAGGAAAGTTTTTGCTTTGGAGGCACGTAATTGTGTATTGCAAAGCCCAGTTGTCCCAAGCAGACACACAGAAGATCAGCCACCTGGCATCAATGGAAACATCAAGAATAAAAGTAAGATGTGTCTAGGGACTTGTGAGCGCTGGAGAGAGGCCAGCTGGGGACAGAGGAACTGTGTGAACTTGAACATCAACCCACATTCTCATTTTATTTTTTTTTTTCTTCAGTTATTTTTAAGGAAATGTGGGCTGAGGCTTCAACTACAACAGAAGATGCACTTTGTTCTGAAGTAGAAGGGTCTTGAGAACAACTGAGTAGGCTGAATATATATTATGAAGTGCTAAGTTTCATTTTATTTACTGTGTTTCAGGAAGCTATAAAAAAGAACAAAATATGTAATTTAAAGTAAAACAAAGGTGAATAAAAAGCTGTTCACAAATTCAGATGGGGATTCTGAATTCTGGGCAGAAAGGATTGGACCAGGCATTTTGAAGAAGAGAGAAGGAGTGAAAAATGTACAAAGTTTCAAAGACAGGGCAATTTTTCAAGGCTTTTAGAAAAACATAAGTTTGGCACTAAATAACAAAGGGCTTTCGGGTCACATTTCTCTGAAGGAGGCAGAAAGCCATCCACCGGAAAGCAGTTCCTGGATGTTAGGTCCCCTGTGTGTCCTGGAAAACATGACTTTGTTTATTCATGTAAATAGGGGGATTTTTTTAGTGCCCGAAAAATCCTGTGTCCTTTCACCAATTATTCTTCTTAATTCAAATAAGTTCCAAACCTCCAAATACTGAGCTAGTCAGGAAAGTCAAGAAAAGTAACATTGATGTTTCACAATTGTCATACTGCAGTTAACAAGGAAAAAACCCCAAGAATGTATGTATTAAATGTATGACAGTAGGGGAAAAAAGCATGTGTAGGTAAGTGGTGCCTTGGACACCTCCTCTCCTTCTCTGCATATTTGGATGCAGATGCCTTGTGCCAATGTGGAGTGCAGATCCTGCCTCCAGCCATGGCCTGAGCCCCGGCTGCCAGTTTTGCTGTGACGAGACAAGGTTAACATAGACATGCTGTGCCATGAGCATATTTTGGGTGAGTGGTACTGACAGAGGAGGCAGTCACTGGTTCCACCAGTTTGCCACTTCTCCCTGTCCTCCTGGAAAGTTTGAAAAGCAGCTACCAGCACCCTTACTGCTCAGATTGCACCATTTTCAGAGGCAGGGTTTATCTGTGCATGCCTGGCTGGCTGCTGGCAATGGTTTGCCTCAATCATTGCTGACTTGGATAATTCCAGCCATGGGTCAGGCAAATCGGTTCATAACCATGTTCAAACAGTAATGTTATGTACCTTTTTCCAAACCTTACTACCTCCCTGCTAGCTTCAACAGTCTAACACTTCAAGAAACACTTTAGTTTTAATAATTCCATTTTAAATTCAGGCTCACTTTAGCATCTGGTACCATTTCTTGATGGCAGCTCTTCTCTCATTCAGGTAAGTGAAATTTTGTAAAAAGTCTCTAGTTCCACATAAAGAACAATGCATTAACTTGGCCCCTTTGGATAAACTTTTTTTCTGATTCTAAAACTCTATTCTACTTCCTTCATATCCACGTACCTCCACATTATTCTGTTTCATTTGCTGTTTCCTTTGCTCACTTTAACTTTCCCTATTATACAATCTCATCTGGGAGGATTTCTTGCGCAAAACTAGTGTGTTGCAGCTAGAAAATTCTTGTGAAGGCTCCATTAATGTATATTTTAAAATTTTGTCCATCTGAGGTATGAAATACTGCCTTTAGTTTTCATGACAGCTAAGAAGGGAGAAAACATCATGAGGCAGAACAATGGTAGATGCACTAACAGAGAGATAAGGTACATAAAGTGTAAGATATTGCTGATTCTTAATGCTTGAGCCTGTGTATTGGTCTCTGTAGGAAGGATGGGGAAAGGTGGAATAAATTCAGTTTCATGATTTTAAAACAATTGCAAACTTTTTTCAGAAAGGCATAGCAAAAAATGTCAGCTTGTTGAAGTCTGTTCTACATTGTATTTTTTGTGAAAGCCATCACAAGGAGGTGTTTTTTCAACAGGAGGGTGATGGCAGGAACTGATATTTAATGCTTAAACTGGTATCAGTTTAAAAGAAACCAAACAAAAGTGAATGATCCACTTTTTAAAGATGTTGAATATTTTGTGCCACAAAATTTATGTGAGGTTTTTGCCTGCTGGAAACCTTTGTGAGAATTTCTCATTCTTGGATTTTTGACTGAGAGTTTAATGCAGTAAATTGCTTCCTCCTGTGGTACACACTACTAAACACAGAGTAAGGATTTGACAAATGAAAATGAATGTTTTTAGCAACAGAGGGCTTGGCTGTCTAGTTCTTCACTTTCTGCAACTGTCCAGACTGCTGCAGAAATGGTGTACTCTTGTTCTTACTGGCATTGATGTATGCAAGCTCAGCACTGGTGAACTTAGCATGCAGTCATCCAGAATAATATTAGAGGAGTATGCAGGTATTTGCTGGTTTGTAAACAAAGCTGGTAGTTTAGTCTTCACATGGTGTCTAGACAGCAGCAATTAGTAGTAATTAGTAAGTACATCTGCTGTCTGCTTAGTCCATTGCAGCTCACGTGCTGTGGAAGTAAGGGATCAAAGAGTTTTACTTCAATACCCCATAAAATAGAGTCTTGCATTAGATTCCCATATGTTGAGTGCCTGCTTTGCTGTGATGGTGTGGTTTAGAGTTTTTGAGGTGCTCAGGAGCTAGCCTGGCAGATAAAAATGATGGACTAACAGTAAACACATAGCCTTGTAGTAATAATAGTAAACAAACAAACAAAAAAAGTCTTGAACTAGATTCCTGTCATGTAAATAAAATGCTGCTTCTAGGTAAGACTCAATTCAGTAGGTCAGAGTTTCACAAAACATGCCTCTGCTAGGTACTTGAATCTGGCTTTTACTGGGCTTGACCTAGTAGGAGGCAGTTTTTTCATGCCTTGCAACCATGTAGGTGCTAACTGTGCTCCTACCTTGTCTCAAGGTAGAAGGGAGGTGAAAATATTGCAATACGCTCTGTTTCTAAAACACTGCAATTAAACACTGGACTCTATGCTACGGCTGTTGTAGGTTTCCTGAGACCTGAGAACAGCCCTATGTATGACTCTCCAAGTGGAAAACCACTGCTAAAGAGTTGAGGAAAATGTTGTCTGCTGCTCATGTGAAGATAGAAGAAGAATGTAAACAGAAATTATTGTTGGTTGAGTTGGTTTTTTTCCATATTTTCTTTTGGATGTCTGTGTAACACCCACATGGGCACTGCTGCTAGTGGCTCACACACTTCTGGTAGCATCTACTTGTAATATGGTTGCTGCTAACTATACCAACGAGTTGCAAGGTTAAATCACCCTTAGTCACAAAGCCTGTCAGCTGTGCCACTTACAGCTGATGAGCAGCATCACAATGGTGGAAGGGGGATCGCCAAGACCCTTAGAAACCTCCTGGATTTTTCTTTGGCACACATATCTCATAATTTCTCTCCCCTAAAACAAGAGCTTGTGCTTCAGGGAGCTTGTAGAATACCTGCCTATTGTCAGCCCTAGCAAATAATGTTTCTTTTGTGTATAAGAGGCAGAAGACCTGAGTGTATTTAAAACCAAATAATTTTGTAGTCAGTAATTTTATTCATTCACAAAAAACCAGAAACTCTCTTTCAGTGAAAGCATCCTATCTGCTGGGCTACAGAATGTTGTTTCTCGGACTTTCCTAATAAATGCTATATGAAGAAGAGAAGAGTGTGGTTGTCCCAGGATTTCCCTGAGATTGATGCCTTGGATATACTGTAGGATGAGGAGCTGTATAGCTCCATATTACAGACTTTGACTCTCAATGTGCAGCTCTTTGATGATGAGCATTTAGTGGAATTTTAGCAAAAGCTTCTGCTCTTTCCTCTCTAAAAAATTACTGTGGCCTAGGAAATTTTTGCAGGGTTTAGGAAAATGATTGCTCTTGAACCAAGGTCTGAGTGTCTCTGTGCAGGAGACTTCATCCTATTAGCAGATTGCTCTGGAAAACCCAGAAATATGTAGAGCTAAGTATATAAGACCACTTTTTGAAACCAGGCAGAGGACCAAGAAAAAGAAACCTAGGTGAGACCTTGCCAAACAATAAAGGTCTGGTTTATTGCTGATGTTTGGGTCAGTCAGTCTAATTGGCCTCAGGGAGTACGGTTTCTGAAACAGCTGCACTCTATAATGTAAATCAATATTTTAACATCACAATTAAAGGACCTCTCTTGCATTAAATCTGCAACAAATATCAGATCCAAATTGTTATATACATTTGGGGATTCCCAAAGTGTCCAGAATGGATTTTCAGTTCTTCAGATAAACATCAAGCCAAATCTGCAACTGTTTTGTTGCTCATATAAGGTGAAAGAGTCCAGAGAGCTAACCCGCAATAGATTTATAAATCCCTTTTAAAAAAAAGGAAAAAAAACCCAACAGGTTTTTGTATTGTATGCAAACTGCAGTTTCCTAGCTGATTTCATGACTAGGCTAATTCAGGTTGCAGAGCAGTAAAGCAGTCTCAAACTGAGGTATGGGTCATGTGAAGCCATCGAAGTTTCCCAGTCTGACAGAGATTAAAACCCGCCCACTCTGATCTTTGTTGTAACATGAATGTCTAAAGACATTTTTGCATCCCAGAGTATCACCAGAAAGTGAAAACCTCTGAAGGGTAAATGAATATATTTCCTGAGTTAAGGAGGCAGAGACAGTCTTCACAAGCATGTTCTCTGGGCTTTATCCTTTTCTTCTGGTTTATATGCACAGGGATCTGAAGCAGAAAAAGTACTCTGTGATGAAGCTGAGTTTACTTTCGTTTATTTGCTGAACATGAGAAAAGCTCATATTTTAAACCCTGACAAAGCTATATGAGATGAACTTCCAATATAAATTGGGACAAGTCAATTTTACCCAAGACTTGAAAGTCTAGATGCAAAAAACAGTGATGTAAACCTTTGGAATCATCAATGCCATGTAAAGAAGCAAACAGTGCAGAGAAGTACTTGATCTAAACTAATGACTGTAATTTTTTTACCAGCTGTTGCTTGAAAAATTTCTGTAAAACCCATAAGTAAATTCTACTCAAAATTACTTGTTTGAGTTGTAAACATAAACAGACTTTTCAAAATTAAAAGGGAAAAGGCATTCTTCAATATTTTGTCCAATAATTGAGTAACTCTGGAGACACAAGCATCCTCAGGCTGGAAAATACATAGAGTGGGAGCATTATTTTGAGATGTGTGAAATGTTCTGTATAATTAGTTTAATATTCATCATTGTCTTTGTAGTTAATGAGTGATGATAACTCCCAATATCTCATTAAATTTAACCTTACTAGAGAATTTTTCTTCAAACACGGTTTTGGCAGAACCCCCATTTTCTTATGAGTTTATGCTCCTATTTTTCAAAGATTTTATTTATCTACTCAAAGGCCTCTAACTTCTTCTGTAGGACTGGCATACTTGTAACTGGCACCTCTGCTAAGCAGATAAAAACATTTCTATCATTCATCCTTAATACATGAAGAGTGTTAATTCCACTTCTGCTTTTTTTTTTCCTCCTTTGTGTTACTCTTTTACTCTAAGCAGTGGGGATGCAGTTCTTTGTTGTTTGTTTCTCCTGATCTGGTCAATTTGGAGACAGCTGGACCTGTGGACACAATGCTTTGATGCAGATCTTCAGTGGCTGAAAATACCCTGCCTTTGTCTCAGTCGATAAATACCTCATGATTTTAGCTGTTTACAAGACAGGCTTTGTTCTGGTCTCCTCCAGAGGAGTATTCTTGGGGGTCCTTTATGGGTAGATGTGGATGATATTCCCCATTCTGTATACTTGTGTTCTACTGTTTCCTTCCAAAAAGAATTGACCCCGCATCCTTATCACCTGGTGTACTTCAGTCCGATACTCTTCTCTCCCACCACCTCCAGCATCTCTTTATTTTCTGTCCCATGTTTTAAAATCTTGACATGATGGTGATAAGTGACTGGTCCAAATGCCTCCTTTGTGGCTTCCATATTTGTAAAGATTAACCATGGGCTGAGGCTTGCAGCTCATCAGATGCAGGTGTAGCTGGACTGGGTATTCCCTTCCCTCAGCGGCCATTGCATGGCCAGAGCCACCCCATGTCCTGAGTGGCTGTAACCGGTTACAGTTACTTTTGCAAGGATTTTTGTCTTCTTATAGCTGATAAAAAAATCTCTGGCTGTTAATGAGAAAACTTAGGTTTTCTCTGTGCTCCTATCATCATTTAGCTTTATGAGGCTCTTCTTTGTTGAACTCAGGCGGTTCTGAATCTTATTCCATAAAAGAGCAGTAACTATTTTTACAGCATGTATAAGTTTGCACTTTAATGTGCAGACACTGAAGTTTGTAGTATCTATAAATTATGTTTCCAATCAGCATCACTGTTTCTGCAAGGTTGAAGGGAGATGTGTAACAACATTATTTCTTGATAAGGCCCTACTTATGTGAAATGTTCACATAATGAAGGTTGATATTTGATTTATAACATTCAGCATCACTGGTCATATTGGTCCAGAAGAAATAAGGGCAATGGTTTTCTGTTCTATTTTTAGAAAGCTGGCACAAAATCCCTATGTGCATAGATATTTGAAGGCTACCCTTTCCCTCAAATTTGATATACATAGCACAACAACCCCACAGGATCTGGGCTAGCTTAAAGGGGTGTTGAACTGATGCCAGTTCATAGTTCATGTTTGGAAGTTCTAGGAAATTTTGGAAGGGATTCCTAGAAATCTGGAATTGCTATAGCTCAGATTGCCTAAGAAGATTAAATCCTTAGCTGACAGCAGGGATGATCACCTGCTGTAAGGAGGCTGTAAACTCTTAGAACTACACTGTCCTTCTTGTCTCATCCCTAACTGTACAGCAGTTTTTTAAAATGTAGATGCTACGAAGGTTTTGGATCCAGTTTTCATGGGTTCAGGATGAATAGCTTCATTTATAAAGGAAAGAAAATAAAACAAAAACTTTATTATCCCTCTTAAAGAAAAGGGAGCCCCCAAACATTCCTATCAATCCATGGAAACACTGTTTTATGCCTTTTTTGCTTTCTCAGTTACTTACCCATTCCAGCACCTCCTCCAGCTCAAAGTGATACATGAGAAATAGGACAAGGAAATAATATACTGTTTCTGCACACTCTTACACCAGATGTCTCATCAAATTATTTCTCCTGTGTGACCTGTGTATTAGTGATATCACAGACCCCCGCTCTGCCTTTTTCTGTGGTCCACTACTATGTACGTAGGAAACAATGCCTCTTGACTAGTCCCCTGTCCACTTAATTTTTTCATTGCCCACTATTAAGCTGAAATTAAAAATTTAATTATTTTCATCTTGTTATGTCTCCCCCCCACCAGGGTTTAGATGCTTGCTACTATTTTTTCAGGTTTTTGCCTTTATTTTGACAAAATTTCAGGGACTAGCAATTCCCATTTCCATGTGGGGTCTATAGTTTCTATAGACTAGCTTTAACAAAAACATCCCAGTTAAAAAGTATTGGGAGGATTTTATTCAGTGGTTAAAGAATGGGATGCAGTTTCCCAGGTTTTCAGTTCAGTTGTCTTTCTTAAAATGAAAGATATTCAGCTTGGTTCAATTTGGCACTATTCAATCAGTGTTATGTCATTTACTCCAGAACTCTTTGGTTTCTGTATTGCACACATTCCTATTTCCACTTCTCCTGTTGCAAAAACCTGCTCCAAAAGGACCACAGTTATGTTTATCCAACTGTAACTTACATGACTTATGTAACTTAATTCATTAATATTTGTGAAATATCTCCAAAACTCATGGCATCACATTTTGAAAGATTGACTTTTTAATGAAGTCACTCAAGTGTCTACTTAAATAAGCATGAGACTATGGAAGCAGAATCCCAATGAAATAATTTTTCAATCAGACCTAAGCTTTTCCTGTTGCATGGAAATGCTATGAAAATCCTGATAATGAATGCCTCTTTGCGAAAAACCCCATATGTGAACACAACAGCAATTAGTACATCTAAGAAAGGTTGCAAAAAAGTGATTAAAAATCCAAGGTCAACACAAAGGAAAACAAATGCAAAGCTTAACCCAGGACTTTAGTGATGAGTAGAAGTGCACCCATCTTAGTACAAAGTGCTGCTACTGTTCCCTTTGTGACCTTTTTGTTTTGTTGTCATGACTGAATTAGTTGCCTCTTTGTACTCCAAATACAAACAGTGCAGTTCTCATCTAACATTCATTTCTGTGAGGCAGGACCAAAGCATTATGCCTCTTTATAACCCTTCTGTGAGTTCTGACTCAAACCCAATGTGCTTAATACTTCTATATCTCTTCCTGATGTATACCTTTATGAGCACCGATTGTTATCTTGTGCTCACTAAGAGTTTCCCTGAAAGCACATCTTCCTCTGTGAGCTTGAAATTGCTGAGAGCAGAATGACTTTGCATCTGAGAAATTAAAATATATCCTTAATGCGTCTGAGCAGGATCCTGGATGGGTAAAATGTGCTGTGTGTGATGGATGGATTTTTAACCTACCTTCTCTGTCTATTTTGTGGACACCTTAGCCAACAGGGATGCTGCTGAGCAAACTGGCTTTCATCCACCAAACCACTTAAGCTCATGCTCATTTTGGGACATGTGAATCTTTCCACTGAGATAGCTGGAGATAACAAGGGAGGATTGCTCTTTGAAACCACCAGTCCTGAAACCCTCAAGAAGAGAACACAGGACCAGTTCTGGAAAAACAATTAGAAGTAATGTTATGTCTTCTTACTTCAATACTCAGTACTGAAGAATTTATCTCACTAGCTCCTGCTGAAGCCAGTAGGATTTTAGGGAGTTGTCCCAGGGCAGTCCAGCACCCCAAACAGTTAGGCATGGGAAGGAATTAAATGTTCATTACTGAGTGGAAGCTGTTGGTATCAATGTAAATGGTCAAAAACACACCCTACAGAGAAAGAACCATCACTTCTTGAGCCAGCTGCACTGGGACAAAGAGCCCCATCAACCAGCCTCACTTTCTGCAGTGTACCTCATCCCAAAACCGTCATTCAAGCAGAGCTGCCATGGGTCTGAGGATAGCTTTCCCCACGGGGTGTGGGAAGTTCAGGAGCAATCTCTTGGTAGGTGTAGCAAGGGCTGTGCCATAAGGAGGGAAAGGATACTGTCATACTCCTCATATTTCTGCTTGGTCCCATTTTCTCCATGCTCAGTTAACAAATGTGCATTTTGTTGTGCTGAATTAATTGTGTCTTGGCTTTGACTGAGCAGCATCAAAGAGCTGCAATCTCAAATGCCCCTGTAACCACTCATGTCTCTGCCTTGTTCCTAGACCACCTGTGCTGACAAGGACCATTTATCAAAATTAGTTTTGGGAAGCAGCTGCACCTAAGTGTTTCTATGTAAAAGACAGTCTCTGGAGAATGGGCAGCAAATGAGGGGGAAGGAAATGTGGAAACCCAGGGAGATAATCAGAGCCCACCTTGACTTGCGAAGAGTTAGTCTTCAAATGCTTAGCCATATTCCAGAAGGCTGTAGAACAAAAGAAACTCAGTTTTTACCTGGAGCTCTGAAAAAGTGGAAAAAATAAACCTGTGTCTTGGAAAAGAGCTTTTAAAATGCTGAGCAAAACTGCTTTAAATAAAAAGCTGGTACCTGTGGGGACTCTATCTGCAGGTGAGTCATAGTATTCTGCAACATTACAGCAAGTCAGACAATGAGAATTTGTCATATTAACTACCAAACAGACAGTAACAATGTTTTTTGAACAGGAATTTTACTCAGCTGAAAATTATTGTTTTAAAAGGGATCTTTTCCCTTTTACTGATCTGTGAGGAAAATATATTTTATGTCAGTGTAATCTAAAGCATTTTGATTCTAACCATCAGAAAGATTACGTCCTGGTCCAGGCTCTCAAGGTCCTCCTGAGATTATTACTTGCAGTTTTTATTCCATGATGATCTCAATCCATTTTACTGATGTTTCTCCTTGATTCATGGGATCACTTTCTACTCAGTCTGATCAGCTCTTACTTTTGGTAAGCTTTCTGTGATTTTGAAACTTAGTATTCTGTTGTCTTTTTCATTAAATTCGTCTTGCTAACTAGACCAGCAGAAAAAGTGGGATCTCCATTGATGAGCTTAGTTTTGCCCCAGCACAGAAGTAGGATGAATCATACCAAGGAATGCTTCTCTGATCATCTCTGAAAAATACTCAGTGCTGTCTCTTTTTATTTTTTTAAGGAGTGTAAGGTAGGTGGGAACACCCCCATCCTGTGATGGCCTGTGTGGCAGCGTTAAGAACATGGACGGGAGAGGTCCTGACATCTCTTTTGCTACGGTGCTGGGAATGAATTTGTTCTCAGGGTTGCAGCTCGACAGGAAGAGACAGAGAAAATCTGGTATCCTGACAAAACTTCAGGAAAAAAATAACATCCTTATTTTTTGTCTCCGTGCCAAGATGGCCCCTGTGCTCTGGGAGTATCAAGCCAAGCTGGACATCTGGTGTGGGGATTCATCCGATGGAATGAGGATGACTACATCAGAGTTAGTCACCCCAGGCTTGCTTCAGAGTCCACAGGGAGAAACGGGTATTTCCAAGGACATGATTTGCCTTATTCTAAAGAAGTTGTCCAAACCCATATTACATGAATTATGCTCCAGATACCCCCAGGTTTCTCTGCTGAACTAGTTAGCTCATTCTGTTTTCCTGACACCAAAAAGAAATGTAACATCTATTATAAATCTCTACTGAAACTATTCAAACTTACTTCTTGCCTTCCCCAATGGCCATAAGAGAGCAGTAGGTCACCAGATTCTCAACAGCAAAGTTTATGTACCAGAAACTGTTATCATGTCCCTGTGTCTTCTACATGAAATAAGTGGTTTTTTCTCCTCCACATTTCCTTGAAGGACATCTTTCTTCATTTCTTATCACTTCCACTGTTTTGACTGGACTTTCTCCAGCTTGCCTTCAACATTTAATATATTCTATAGTGATTCAATAACTCATGCTATGTAATATCTCCTGTTGTTCACACCATAGCCTGTAATTCAGTTATCTCCTTTTATTCTCATACTATAAACATTGTGTCTTTATGAATATTGAGTCCCATAAGAGATTTTGAGATGTATGTATCTCTGGTCTTTCCTCATGAATCCCAAATTTTGAACAGGAACACAAACTGAAAAACTCAGTTATTCTTTCCAGTGCTTGGCAGAGTTGCAGTGCTGACACTGCCAACCCAGCAAAGAGGAGGAAAAATAAGATTAGCAGCAGTGACTCCAAATGCCTTCCAGGGATCTGGCTGCACTTGGGTCTGAATTTACATCTCAGCAGTAGACAGATTTACATTTCAACCATTAGGTCTCTGTGAGAAACTTCTACTCCCTGTGCATCTGTGATTTTTCTAGTTCTTAGGTAATGAATACATGTAGATTTAATACTAGTGGTAATGAAGACACAGCTGTAGGATAAAGAGAAGCAGGAAGCAGTTTCACACAGTTTCCGTGAATGAAAAATATATGTGGGTGTTCATAGTACTCAGATGGAGCAGAAAACTACGGAGCTCAGTAAAAATAGATATTGCTGGATTATCCCTCCAAAAAAAAAAGCCCTTCTGAGAACAAATACTAGCCAGAAAATCCCTCAAAAATATCCAGCCATGGGACAGTGTTATTTTGCTCTTCTGTTCTGCCCAGCCGTGCTGTTGATTTTAATAAGCCAAGGCTCTGAATGTGCTTTAGATATGCAGAGAGAGAGAAGGGTGACCCATGTGCTACACATTACCTTCCCACCTTTCTGTGTGAGGCTGCAAAGGGAAGAAAAGCATTAATTAATTCCTGTAAAATTTTCCTGAATTGTGAGTAGTTCTTAATTTTATTTTAAAATGAGGGCCTATTTCTTTAAGTTGAGCTTGGGTAATTATTTTGGTGTCTACTTTTAGTGTTTTCTCATAAGTGCTCTTTACCAATCCAAAACCAGTCTTGTATTTTAGCTGTCATTGTTCTGAATAAGTTCACTATGTGGACTAGTGCAGCATATGGCACAAAATTCAATGGAAGAAAAAAGTTAGCTTTTAATTTTTGTGTCTGTGCCCCATAAAGAATACACGTGCTGTGAGAAACATTAACCAACAAGAACTTGTATGGGCAAGACTGAAACATCAAACGCGGCAGTCAGATGGTGCCCAGACCTTTCTGGGCTTGTCTCAGCTCCCGCTATTTAATGTAAATGAGGTAATTTCACATATGCAGATAGTGGTGTGATCCTACCTCATATCTTAGTCTTCCTTCAGGGAGTCAAAAGCAGCCAAATACTTTCAGGAACCCAGTACCCTGCAGGCAACCACTAACTGTTATGGTGCAGCACTTACAGAGCAGTCATTCACATGTGCAGGCCTGGGCTAATACATCTTTTCTGTCTTCATAAGGAATAGAGGGCAGCCAGCAAAAGGGAAGGAGGAGAGGTGTGATAGCTGAGAAACATGCTCTCTCCTGCTGACTGGGGAAAGAGAGAGGATATCTAGAAAGAGAAGACGCCAAGCCAAAGAATAAGTGAAATTGAACCAAGTTAAACTGAAATGCTTGCAGCAACAAAGTCCTGTTCCCTTTCTACTCCCCAGCAACACCAGCAAGCAAACAAATTTAGCTGAAAGCAGAGGCACACAGAACAAATGCTTTCCTCTAGATTTCTCCTTGCAAGTGTGGTGCTTAAAGGATAGTGCCCAGTCTTTAAATGTATGCTGTCACTGATCCTGTTTAGATCACTTTTTCCATTCAGTCTGTTTCTTGTTCGTTGCTGTCAAGACCCAAGGGATATCTTTTCTACCCAAGTAAGTGATTCCTATTCTCTTTTCTTTCCTAAGTTCTTGCTTTACTTCTTCCTGATGTTGACAACTTGTACTGTGATCTCTTCACACAGCTGACAATTAATAGGGAGTCAGGTTTCCCTATGATGCCCAAGCAGACATTTTCAGGATGTCAGATGGAACCAGTATAGTTAAAGAATAACAGAAAAGTTTGAGGATTATTTATATTTTTATGGCCTTTAGCCATGTCTCCATATGTTTCAACATCTGTTGTTTAGCAGACATTAACTGCTGCTTGAGCAGTGAGATAAGTTCATGGGTTATATTTGTACTTTAACCAAAGGGCGATGTGCTTTCATATGTATTTTAGAATTCATGGGTGCACTTAGTCAATAACAAATCATGTTGGGCCATCTGCTATTTAAAAGCTCCACAACTTCTTATAGTGAGGTTTTTATTAGTCTTATAATGTCATTTAGAAAAAAAAAAAATTCATCTGCCTAAAGAGGCAGCTTCTTCCATAAAGATTCTTGAAGCTTTCCTTAAGTGCGGGTTTAGAACAAGGTTACCATCATAATGGCAACCAGTGATTGCTGACTGGTACAACAGTAGTGAGATTAGCTACTAAAATTTACTGAAAGAACCCAGCTTCCCAGGGCTTTTTATCCACACAGTAAAGGTGAAACTATTCAGCCATTTCCACATTGTTGAATTTGTGTCTCTAATACAAAAGTGTCTCACAAATGAATTACCAGATCTCAGATCCAGGCAGGTATTGTGAAGTACACTATGTAAGCATAATTTCAGGACAAAATTTTACAAGGATTTATAAATACACAACACCACGTAGATAAATGCCCAAATGAGCACTGAATTTAACCAACCTTTGTAACACCTGCTGTTGATAGCTACTAGTCTATTTATCTACTGCAATGATTTGGCCTTAAATAGTATAACTTACTGATGACTGTCACAAAATCTTCAGGAAAACACTCAGCTCCATGAGGTTTGTAAAAATTTTGCAACAGAATTGATTCTAACACAATTTAAACATCCATTTTAAAAGTCTGTCTTTGCAATCTTTATAATGTCTGTGTTTCTGTATCTTCTCCTGACTTCTCTATAAAGCTAGAAATATTCCTCCTGTGAAAAAGGTGAAATAACTTTCTTTTCCACCTTTAAGAAATATGACTTCTCTAAGAGAAGCCACAGAAAAGACAGGGAAAGAATTCTTTTTTTCTTTTTCAGAGTATCATTTTGCACATTGTATGCATACTTGCATCTCTTGGAAAAGGCACTGAAGTTATGCTTCAATTGCAGGAGAAGTGTCTAAAAAGAACATTTTCCACTTTTTCTTCTTGAAGTTCTTATGTTTTTTTCCAACTGTAAACCTTTACAAAAAGGTAGCTTTTGTTCCCTGTTTGTTCTCTATGTGTCTATGAACAAAGCAGGAATAAAGCCAGTGGTTAGACCTGGTTACTTACATGCGTGTAGATCCACAATCTAAGTAGCCTGTGCTGCTCTGGACAGCTGGGATTCTTTCTGTGCTTGTCCATGCACAACCTATAATCACAGCCTAACTTTAAAAGACATCTGATTGCATCAACCAAAATAAAATGTTATTTCCAGAACTTCTTTCCAGACTGCATGTTTTTCTTTGCTTTTATATAATATATAGCAAAATATATATAATTGAAATTTCAGATACAGCGTTTAATAAGACTTTGGAACATTAACAGCTTTTGTTTGCAGCAACCACCCACTACTCTTTTTTTTTTTTTCTGTCTGAGAAAAAAGATATTTACAGATTTTCAAAGCAAGACAGAAGCTGGAAACTGTGTGTGAGGCACTTGGTAAAATTAGTTCCTGTCGTTTCCCAAGATGGAGAGAAAACTCCAGCAAATCAAACAGGCAAGCATAAGTAGAAAAGCAGTGCAGCCTGCAAAGAGAGAGATTTTGGGATGAAAAACTGGCACAAAATGAATACTGAAGGACTGAGAACTTATAATTGCTGTAAATTAATTAGAAAACCGATGGTGTGTATGTGTGAGAAAAGCTGCAAGACCACGGTTACTGAGTCCCCTGAGGGGAGGATGGCCTATCTAGGGCACTTGAGCAACAGTCTGATTTTCCTTACAGTGGAACTGATTTCTCTTCTTCCTGTAGGGGCTGCTTCTGAAGATGGGAGATGTTTGGTGCAGTATTTCCCTGCCTAATGAAGTTGGCAGCCTTACAAAGGTGGTTTAACTAAGATGGTTTACAGTGAGTGGTGGGTACAAGAGAGCAGCCTCAGCACTACCAAAGCTGATGTTCACCAGACTCCTTCGCAGAGAGGGGGGAGCAGAGACAGCCAAGGCAGCCAGAATATCTCTGCATTGCAAGGCACCATTCATAAACACTGAGATGCAGTGTCAGAAGAGGTTTTCCCCCACAGCTCATGAGCCAGAAAAGTGATTCCAGAGCCTTCTGGCATATTTTGGGGTATAGGAAGGAGTTTTATCATTCTAAATAACTGCCTATGCTTCATGTTCACAACACACTCTGAGGTTTTGTAGAAAAGCATATTTATATCACAAGTCCTGCAGATCACCCGTTAAGTAGAATGGCTAGAGGGATTTTCACATTTTTCTGAATTTTAGGGAAATACAGTAAGTATTAATTTGTAATATAATTTTGTGTTTTCAAGAACAGCAAAGGTTGAATGGGCAACTACGAAATAATTTTTGAATTTGATGGGAGTTGGGATGGCAATCTGCCCTATGATAGGACTTCCTATTTTTTCCAGTTGGATTTTTTCTAAATAAAAGGCATTGCTATGCCTCAAACATTTTGATGCAAGATGGCACCGCTTCTAGCTAAACAGTCTTTTAATGCAAGTCCAGCTGTTTCTTCTGGGTTTTTTTGTGTTTGTAGCATTTTTACTACCTTCACTGAGGACAGAATCAGACTCTTTGTGGCATCTTCGCAAGATTTAAAACTGAAGCTAATGAGTAAGTCTCTCGTGTCAAGCAGAATTTGAAAGACACTGTACACTGTCAGAAGGGATATTTGACATCCAATGATTAGTAGGTTGCATTTTGAACAGTGATTAAGAATGTAGATTCTGTAATGCTAGCTGTTAAGAAGATACACAAGATTCAAATGTAAATGTAGTATAAAATTTAAGAACTGCTGCTAATTATTTATCAGAATCCCTGCATAATTATACATTTGTGCCATATTATATAAAATAAAATATAAATTTTGACTGACTCTAGAAGTCCAAAAATTGGTCTTATTCTGGAAAGATTTTCATATCATTAGAAACACATTTTTTAAGTATTTAGTACAAAGCTAGCTTAGTTATTAATTGGGAGTTTTGAATTCTGACAACTGGTCTTGATCTTCTGTAACGTGCATGTAGACTGTGCACCTTCTTCAAAACATTTGAACAGATAACTTCCAGGCCTCAGATAATCAGCACAAATGCAAGACTCTGAAAACCATAGGAAAACCATGGGCTTGTGTTCCTGTCTTCTATTTCATGAAATGGTGATTATGTTGTTTTAAGCAAGCTCATGTATTATAGGTGAGATATAATTATCTAACATTTAGAGATAAAGAGTAGAGTGTCCTACTTTCCAATGAAAATATTTACTTTTTTCAGCCATCAGTTGTCAGTTCTCAAAAGGACTGAAAGCACTTGTCTAAGTATTTTGGAAGTTATTAATACTCTACAATTTAAGATTCAACTTTACTTTTACAGCTCTGATCATTCAGTGTCTTACCACTGTGAGTCTGTTAATCAAAAATCAACATTTAACTCACTTTGTACTTTGCTTTACTTCCTTATTAAGTCTTTTGGAGGAATAAGCTTGAAGTGAAATGAAAATTCTGTTTTCTGCCAAATTATCCCTACAGGTGCCAGAACCTGAAGGCATTATGGAGTGCTTTAGATAATGAAAGGAAAGGAAGGGGCTTGGCAGGGAAGGGCTATGTGAAAAGGTTTTCAGTGTAAAGGTGTCTAGGAAAAGGAATGAGCACTAAGAAGTTGATATGGTGGCTTAAGGAAGACTAAGAGAAAGCATCTGGAAGTCTGAAGAATGTCAGAGGACAGCTGGGGTAAGTACCAGGAAGAACTGGGCTAAGGACCAGTCAATTCACAAATGCTTCAGACATATTTCTGCCAAGTTGAAGTGAAGAAAGGCTGCACACTTTGACAACAGCCTCTTACAATGAATGACACTGCTTGATAAGAGCTCCTCAGGACAATGGGTTTTGCAAGTGTTGCAGGGATATTTCAGCACAAAAATACACATCCAGTGCAAGCCACTAGGGCCTACCTGATGCTGGTGACATGTAGGTTATGAACACTGCTCACTTCTCATTACCTTGATTTTCCAGAAACTGCGTGTATCCAAGGCCATACAGACTCAATAAAGGCCTTTATTTTCTATGGGAAATGCATCGCCACTGAAACAAAGATCAGCATAACAAAAGCACAGTTTTTGAAGCCCTGTGGGTCCATTGAGGCAATATTTAATTTTTAGTCAGATGTCACTGCAAATACAAAATATATATCTTGTGTGACAGCAATTTTCCCAGAAGGCAACACATTGGAGAGCTCACCATTATGATGAAGAGAATTGCAGAGGACTTTTTGTCCTCTAATAACCACACAGCTTATTTCTGTGTGGGCAAGAACTGGAACATACAGTTTCTTGTAGGGCTTGAGCTGAAAACTAATTTGTCAAGGTTTAGGTGTCAGCTGATATGCATGACTTGTGATTTAGGAATGCATGTTGTACTAACACCTTATGCAAGGCTGGAAAAACGGCAATATTTAGAACATTGATATGAAAATATGTAGAACTACTTTCAGAAGGAAACTAAACAAATGTACTTCACTGCCACCATAATTAAGTGAGAAAGAATACTTTCCTGTTTTGAATAACTTCTTCCCATGAATGCAGGACATGCTGAGAACTGAAGCACAAACTCTTTGGTAACAGAGTCCAGCAAATGCTGGAACCTGTTTTTAATTGTTTCCCTGGTAAGGCATGGCATGTATGCAGCTTTGATTAATTAGTGTTTACCAATCAGCACAGGGTATTTCAGTGTAAAATATAAATCACCTGGTTTTCCGAGTTGGCTTGCAAATCTTGACAATTTACAGCAGTTGACATATGCTTTCCAGCTGCTGTATTTATATCAACAAAAAAAAGGCCAGAGTTTGAGACAGTAAAAAGGACTCATCTTGATTTCTGCAGGCTTTAAATGATTCTCCTTGAGTCCATGGATCTATGTTAGAAGCATATAGAGCATATAGAAGCATATAAATGTATCATTTATCACTGAAAACCTCACACTAAGAAACTTTATGATTCTCTTAGTCAAGCTAGGACAGTAGGGTTTTATTGCTTTGTATTCTTTATGCCAGATCAATTTTAAAAAATCACTAATATAATTCAGTTTGGTATTTTTCTGATAATGAGACAGATATGCATGAGCTGCGTCTTGGACACTCCTCCATATTGATAGGTTTGTCCCCACTCCATTGAAAAGAATTTTTACACAGATAAAAAACAAATCCCAAGAGTTTTCAGCTACCAGCCAGTATGTTGAGAATATCTACTTCTACCAAACACTATAAGGATGCCAGTAAACAAAACCTCCATTATTTTGGGGGGGGAAAGCATAAGAGAAATGAGGCAGGAAGACTTGTGGTGTTTTTGTAGAATTTATAATGTGATCTGTCTGGTGTGATGGGACGACTTTCAACACAGTTTTCACTCAAAGAACACATCTTCTTCTGCCTCTTCTTAGTTCTGGTGTTCTGGTGTAATTTACATATAGAGGATCCCTGCATCTGTGTTCTAGACTGTCCCTCAATATTTTCCCCATTGACACCCATGCCTTTCATTTTTCTTCTTTCTTTGAATTGGTTGGTCCACTTTTATAATTAACTAGTGAGTATCAATCACAAGTGATTCCCAAGTATTCTCTTTCTCCTTAATTCATAGCCCTTGACATCATTGCTGCACTTGGTGTCTGTGTTTGACATGTTACACAAATATAAGATTGTACTTCACAAGACTTGGATAAAACTGATATTTTCCTGAGGTTTTGCTTCCTCCCTCCCACAGATTCTGAGATTTGATATAAGATAATATTCATATTGCTGGACCTGTTTATCATTTTATCTCCCTGATCATTCATATCTAAACTGCTATTGTCCATATTTATTTTTAAAGGTCTGATCTTACCTTTTAGACAGTAGACCTGTAAGTCTCAACCAGAGCCCTACCATTCCACATTCTTTTATCCCTTACTTCTAAAGTGTTTCCTCTCCAAGTGCAGCAACAAAATTATCTTTGCAGCAAACATTGTGTGTTGGCTTGTTTTTTTCCTATTCCTTCATTTATATCAGAGCCTAGAACGTAGAGAGAGGTAGCTCCAAGAGGCAATGAGGACTTAGGTGTTGAAATCCTGTGTTTTGTCCTTCTTAAAATAGGAAAAGAAAGAAAGGGCAAGGAAAAGAGCAGTGTGAACAGTTCACAAAAGATCCCTTAGAACTCGTGATTGGTGGCTCACAGGGCAAATCACTGTTCTTGGCTGTATTCTTGGTGGAACTGAGCCACAATTTTACCTCCTATCTGTTTCTTTCTTGGCAAGTTGCTCATATACTCAGGTGGTCTCACATCCACTTGTGTCCCCTGGCCTTGTGTTACCACTGGTGTGTGTGTCAAGATGGACAAAGCTCATTTGTAGAAATTTAGAAATCACCTATGAGAGAAACAGTTCAAAGAAGAGACAGAAGGATTTAATTAAAATTGTGACTGACTAATCAGACTGTATTTGAACAGACCCATATTCTTCACAGAGACTGGCAGTCTTCTGGATTTAAAGCCTTACAGAGGAATGTTCCATGAAACAGGGCTGGAAGATTTCGTGGTTTGCTGCTTGCACCTCCCTGTCCCCAGAGAGCAGAAGAGATTTCACAAGCATAATGGTAATGTAGGGGGGCATGTGTCATTACAGTCAGCAGTCCTGTCTGGAAACTAACCAGAGACAGGCAACAGAAAACAGCCAGGCTGTGTGAAGAGACGGTGCTGATCACATATTACATTACTCTGAAATTGAAAAATTACTTCTTCTGAAAGTATAATTTGTGGAAGTTTTGATTGCCACATGCAATACCTTAACGGGAATGCAATCTGTTTTCAGACTGCTGGAGAATACAGAATATACAGCTCATTGTTTCAAGGATTTCAATACATTGACATTAATAAACTAAATTAATTTCTCCAAGAGATGAGTGTGGCCTTCAAGAACACCTCTAGACCTTATCCTAATTGCTTTACCAAAGCAGGCGCTTACTGCTAATGTGAAAGCTGTCTTGTACATAAAGAAAACAGCTCAACTCCAAAGTAACTGATAGAAGAACTTTAAAAAACTTCTGGTATTTTGATTTTAATAAAACTTCTCTGGATTTAAACATGTGAAACCCATATTGAATCAGATCTCATAATTAGGAAACATATAAAATTAATGCTTGCCATTGTTGTTTATATTTTTATTTTCTTTTGGTCTTAAATCTTGCCTGTAATCCTTCCAAAACTATCTGATTTGAATTTTCCTCTTATTATGTTTATATTAGTAAGCAAGCTAGAAGACAGCAGTCTGATTTATTTTTAATGAGATTCATCAAACTAATTGATTTAATTAGAACATACCCAATTATTAGAGTACACAAGTGAAAGGAATGAAGTAACATAGGTAGGCTGCATGCATTCCACAGCACATTCAGCACCAGTTTGCTAATTTTAAGAACAAATATAAGAACAGTGTTAAGAGCACTAATTCTTGTGGGGTACTGTATCTCCATAAAAAGATAGTGAGCAACCTCCATCATCTGGAAATTGAACGAGATGCTACCTCACTCTCTATAATAGATTCAATAGCTAAGGTATAATGAGTAGGTTCTAGTGGGGTCAGCTAAGTGATGTCTTTTGGTGAACTGCCACTGTGAACCTTGAAAATGTGAATTGCAGCATTAAGCTCTCTACAGTGAATCACAGGTGAAGGGCACTGCCATCAACAAGCTTCAGAGAACAGATCTTTGTAATACTCCTTGATGGGTTTATATCAGGCTTACTTCTTGTTAGAGGCTTTGAGGAATCCAGTGAATCTGTATTAAATTTCAGGAAAAACTGATTTATTCTGAAGTTGTGTAACTGAAGTTACGGAAGGTAACACAAGGTATTTACAAAGGCTGTGATTTGTCATCAGAAAGGAAAGTTCTTCACAATTGCAGCATTCATAGCGTATAATATAAATAGAAATATGTATATTTTTTATTCACTTCCCTCTGCCAGGCCCCATCAAAAATAGCAGTTGGCCAAAGCTCCCTTTTGTATCATTCTCCTGCTTTTTCTGTCTCACTAATATGTGATAGTGTGGAGGTGATAAGAGAGTCTCTGTCATCTCTTTCATTTTTCACTTCAGAAACCTTTATAACTCAAAATATAAAGGAAGGACATTCAGATTTTCCAAAAGTAGCCCTTCATTTTGGATACCTCTGTGCCTGCATCATTTTGCATAGGTATCTGTGGTACTTTGAGAATCTTTACCACCAAATTACAGCTCATTCTGGAATATCTGGCTGCAATATTTGAAAGCTCACCTTACTTCCCATAAACTGCCCTGTGACAAAGCTTTGATTAACTATTGTACTTCTTCTGTTTTGCTGTAGGGAATGTAGAACATGCAACACATTCTCCTGAGTTTTAGGGTGTTTTGCTCAAAGTTGTACGATGTTTGATCCAAGTACAACTTTTGAAGTACTTGCTGAAAAGTAAGATAAAACCCCAGTATTTTATACTCAGACAAATCCACATTTATCTCAAAGGGAAAGTGAAGTAGGGTAAAAGATTTCTGTGCCCTTCCAACTCTTCTGTGGCACATTCAATTTATATGGAGCCAATTAGATTCTCCATATGGCAGATGTTTTAATCTAGCTGATAGAGCTGTGCTGCTCAAAGAAATCTGTGTTAATGGCTTTTGCAGAAGTTGGAACACATTATGGGAATGTTATCCTAGTCAATGAGAGGTTCAAGACTTCCTCAAAAAATATTAATGGAAATTGCTGTCCAGAGATTTCCCAAAAGATTTGAAGACTTTTCCCCTTCTCTACTAAAACAGTTGTTGAAAAACTGCAGACCTTGCAGTGCTCAGAATCAAGAAAATACTCAGCAGATGCTGTTTCTGTCCCAAAGTGAGAAGTTCATGGCTTTTTTTTGGCAGCCTCCATCCTGTGTTGGTGGAGTTCACACAGCCTTCCTGCAAGGGTGATCCGAGGTGGAGGAGGTGCTGTGGCGGGGGACACACACCAGCCCTGTGAGACAGCAAAACTTGCCCTGCTCCTCAACACTTCCCACCATCCAACACACACAGCACTGCTCTGCTGGAGCTTTAAAGAAATACTCATTTGCTCTATGGCAAACCTTGCTGTCAGTCAAAATTAAAGCAGAGCTTCTGGTGAAATGATGGCAATGCCTAATGTTGCACCCCAAGAACCTGTTCCATGCCTCTCCTCTGCACAGAAGGTTCTGCCAGACCTTTGCAGTACAGCAGTTTGAGTGCAAATCTTTAGGCATAGGTATGGATTGGATTTGAGAACACAGGTAAGGGCTGGCTAGTAACAGAATATTCCTGGGAAGGAGACTAACAGTCTTGGTTTGGGGACAGAAATGATGCAGAGCAGGCCCTCATCCATTATACCAGTCAGTCCAGCAGTCTCAGCTTTGCTGTGCTCTTCAAACGAGTTTGTTTTCTGACTCCTTACAGTGATGCCAGCTATCCAAATGATTGCAACATACCAGCAGATACCAAGATTCTTCCTTATTTCCTGTGGTGATGTCTGTGCATTCCTACGAGACCTTGTATTGTGCTGTAAAGCCATACCACACCAGCTCAAGGTTTCTACATCATGTGGGATAGACACATAGAGCAATAAGCTGGAGAACAACCTTAATATCCAGTGTCCTAAGTGGTTACCTGTTTGTCATGTCACAGTATGGTAATCTTAAGCCATTTTGGCATCTGCTTCTTTTCTGAAAATGACTTTAAATTATCTCTGATTATATTTTGAGGTGAGAATGTGGAACCACTTCCAGGGACCTTCATATTTAAGAGCTTATATTTCTTCCTCTACAATGATGTTTAAAACCTTACACTCTAGCAAATGCTGTAACAGGCATATTTTGCCTTTCATATCTACACAGACACACATATCTCTTTTTTTTTTTTAATGGATGTCAAAGTAAGTCTGGGATGGTATAAATGTGACCAGGAATTTCCCCTTTCAGTTTTCTTTTCTTTCATATCTATATGACATTTCTGGGAAGCTCTTGGACTGCTGATCAAAATAAAACTCCTAACACTTACTTGTGACATTATATCTGTTTTTCAGCTTCCCCCCCCCCCCCCAAATTATATTCTAAGAGTAATTATTGAATTTCTGTATCATGTACGTGCAGAAACACAAAAGATACCCTGCAGTGTTTTCTCTGCTCGAAATGATCTAGCACTGCTTTGGAGCAGTAACTGGCTCCAATTTAAGTCCAATGGAGTACTGCTTGATAGTCAATTTATTCAGCACAGAAGAAATTAAAGCCTTGCATTACAGCCCTGAAACCAAGGATAAGCTGTCCAACACATCTCCCAACAATTCACATATGCACAAGGACACACATATGCACAGGGACACACATATGCAGGCAATAAATTCTAAATTCCTGTGATGGTACTTCTGACCTATATGAGGGCTTGAAAAGCTCTATGCTACTTCTGAAAATTTGACCTAAATTTTCTTTCAAAATAAAAAAGTAATGTTATCGAAACACTGGCTAATCTTCTATTAGGAAAAAAAAATCAAAGTGGCAATGGCCGTGGAATTTCCCAGAACTGTGATTTTTACTATGATGACACTTCTGTGATTGTAACACCTCCATCTGAGTGTGTAAAAATCCTGAAGCTTTTACTTCATATTTTGAAATAAGACTTCCTGCCTAATCTGGGGGTTTTTTGCCTTCAGTATTTGCAACTATCTTTTTAGGAGGAATATATTATGTATAAACAAAATTATTTTAATGTAAATCAAGCAACAAAAGGCTAGAGCAAACCTCTATTGAAGACAGAGAATTAAACTGGTAATTCAAATGGTCTGGTCTTTTTCCTCCAACACTACACCAGCCACAGAGACAGTTCAAATATACACTGTAATTCCCAGTTTAAGTAGAGAGAATGAGTTCAGAACTGTATCATTTAGCAAGAAGAAAATGGCTAGTCATATACTACAGTCTGGTATATCTTGTCTCTAAAAGCTGCTTACAAATCATACATTTCCAAATAGTTATCTGCTGTGTGCTGGTGGCTAATGTGGTCTGAACTGAAAAGAAATTGCTTGCATATGCATTTTATCATATTTTTTTGATCTTCCGACAAGCATGGACAGCAACAAAAAAATTTGTGAACTTTCCAGATTGTAATGGCAGAAATACAGACTGTATGTGTAAATATAGTGTGATACGATTTTGATTTACTGACATGGTTCTCCAGGTCCAGTTTCCACTACAGGTAAAAAATATAAGAATAAATAGTCTTTCTTTTTGACACATGAAGCTCAGTTGCAATAGAAATCAGTATCCAAAAGATGTAGAAATGCAATGAGCTCTAACTTTTCCTTCAACATTTTTGTTATGCTTCTCATCGATTCAAAAACCACAGAGAAATTCATCACACCATTAAAAAGATCCTCTTTTTTTACAGTAGTTTCTACTTCTTTTCATAGCAGAGGAGTTTGAATTCACCGAAACACTTCTGCTGCTCTTGCACAATGAAGCAAGCACCGTAGCTTGCTTCTGTAAAAACTTCAGGTGTTCCCTGTGATGTTTTCAGGCTAATGCAGATTTGAAACCTTGAGACCAAGCAGGGGAAGGTGGAGGGCAGCTGTAAGGCAACCATGGCTGTCACTGCCCAAGGAAGTGATGCTTCATGTCCTGCCACATGTGAAGGGAGGGAGACGACACGTCAGTCACTGTGATATCTCTTGCCAAGATTGAATGCTGCTGAGGTACTTCCAGTTTATGTTTCAACAAATCACTGTTTTCCTAACCCCCTCACAATTAGCTATGGAAAAACCATACTAAGCACCTTATCTCTACACAGTGTGAGGAAAAGAAATGTGGTCTTAAGTTGTTTCAGTCACTTGCATAGAAACAGGTCCATTAAGAGCAGAGTTAGCCTGTGAAACATGACCAGCACAGGACCCACGTGCTCTGCTGAAGGTCATAGCCTCAGCAAATGCAATGGAGGACATGGCAGACTCTTCCTTCCATAATCCTGTTTTTCTTCTCATTTTTCTTGATTTTTCCCAGACAGTTTCTTAGCTGTGGTCATAAACTGATGGGTGGCCTACGACTGGGGATATATGTTGAGTCTGAAGGACATATTTCTCACTTACCTTGGGCTGAGGTCAGAGGATCTCTATGTGTCAAACCATCCATGCAGTATGCATTAAGGTATGACATACAGTATAACACACCCAAATAAATATGTTATCCTCTGGTCCCCTGTGCATGCTCCTGTGGACAGGGAGTAGCGCAGCACAACTGTGTGCAGCAGTCAGGAATTCACTTCTCCGGAAATGCCTCATGCCTTTTCTTTTACACTTTCTCATGCAGAGCAGGAATTTCTTTCATGTCCCTTTTATGTCCTTGTCCCTTAGCCACAACACTATTCAACTAAGACATCTGGCACCCTGTTTACCCTGGGGAACTTTGCAGTGTTATCTTTCAACGTGTTTTTTTTATAGTAGGAACAGTGGCTGATTACATGTGTGTATTTGCCACATGTTAAAACTACTTGGTACTGACTATTGCTTCATTAATATTTCTAGTGCCATTGAATGCAATATTATGACATCATCCTTGCCTCTTCTCTTGTGCTGGTTTAATTAAGGCATTTGTTTGCTTTATGGTTATTACTTCCTGTACCATGAAACCAAACACACTTTAAAGAGGTTAACAATGGATTCAAAGTTGTCCGTATGCAGCTTGAGGGAATAATTTTTAAAAGTCTATTAAAGGGATAGAAGTAGTTTCCTATATATTTCTTCTATTTCCCTGGAAGGTAGTAATTCGATTGTCTGGCTTTATCTGCTGCATATGCTGATATTTGTTTACACTGGCTGTTTGCCTAAACAGCTCATTTTCCTTGATTTCCAACTCAAGAATAAGCCTAATGATACTCTATAGTGTGTCCCACTGCAGCCAAAGGAATATCTCAATTACTGAACTCAGCTGGAGAAATTCCAGCAAAAAATCAAATCCTCTTTAAACTCTGAGAGTGCAGTTACAGAGCCACAACTGTGCAGGAAATCCCCTTGCATTCAGATCCCACTGAAAACACCTGGCACCCAGCAGTCGGAGTGGTTTTGGAACGATGGACTTTTTTGCATACCCTTGCCTAGGGAAGCCATTGCCCCAACTCTGAGGGCTGCCAGTGATTTTGCCTGTGGCTGATCATCAGAGAGTTTAGGGCAGAGTTTAAGATCACACAGCCTCCAGTTCCCATACAACCTCTCACAGAGTAAGCATGCACTTAAGAAAGACAGAAAGCAGGGCTTTGCCCTTGCCTTGGCCTTCTCTGGAGTCTTGATGGCTGCAGGTGATCATTGTAAACTGCATTTTGTCTCTCTGTAGCTGCCTACATGGAGGACACCCTCGGCAGATGAGAGCAAAAAGCAGGACATGGGCTTTCCCAGCTCCACCAGAACAAGCACTGGCATAGAAAAAACATTAGGACAAAAGGGTCAGTGCTCTCCTCCTCACAAGAAAATAACTGTGGGAGAGACAGCACGGTGACCCTTACAGGAGCATCAGTAGAAAGCTCCTGTTTCGGGGGATAACTCACATCATAGATATTAGGGACTGTGCACCCATACAGGGACATTTGCCTGCTGTTATTGGCTGGCCCAGAAACCCCGTATGTCCTGCCTGGACATGCCACTGAGGTTTATTTTCATGAGGAGGAGCTGATCAGATATGAAGGGTTGAACACAAATGAAATGCAGCCTTTAGCCAAGATCCTAACGAGCCACAGCTGGCTGCTGGTCTGAAGGGCTAGTATGTGCACTAATTACATCATGATGAAGCATCCTTGCTGACATGTCACCACACTGCTATTAGCACACAGAGCACAACTAGGAAAAAATGAATCTGCTAACTCCCTAATTCATCAGAATAAAATAGATTGCAGAAGCACCAATTACTCTTAAAATACACAGAGATGTCCGTGAATCCAGCCTTATAACCATCTGCTGAACTGAGGCACATAGGACTAAGGAGACACAACAATTCACTGCTGGGGAAAGGAGTCCAGGGCATCAATTGTCTCTCCCATATGCAAAAGCAATCACCAGAGAAAAAGGTCCCCAGTGATCTTGACTCTGGCAGCTGTGGCTATGTCTCCAAACCAAACCGAAAGTTCCATCCTCTCCCAGCCTGTGGAGGAGATGGTTTCACTGCTCCTTTTATTTTTTTCATAGATTTGTGTAAGGCCTGGACAGAGAGATTAGAAAAGGTAATGGTCCAGAAAAGCTGCCACTACAAAATGTAGTAACAGTGGCAGTTAATACTGGAGCACCATCTACTGTCTAGTAAATATCTATTAACGGATGTGGTTAAACACCTGTCTTGCATTCACACCAAAACCTCTCTCTGACCACCTTCCTCTGATCTGACTTTTCTGCCTGCCTCCTAGGTCTTGTCTCTGGTAAGAAGGATGGCCTTCTTAGATCAGGCACCTCTGACAGAGAACATGGAGAAACCAAGGTAGAGATGAGCTGTGTTTGTTTGATCAGCAGGGAATAAAGATGGACAGGACTGAAGTAAGGCAACCCTCCATCAAACTCAATAGGTGTCTGATCAGACACAACAGCCCCACATATACAAGGACATTGGTATTGATCTCTCACTGAGACAGACTAACGTAAAAGCAATCATTTTCCAAAATTCTCTTGAGAAAAAGCAGCATTATTTCTCCTTATCTTCCTGCATGCAATGGGGAGGCAAGACAAGGAACAAAGCAAAATCTTCCAGACCAGTATTTCAGACTTTCCACAAGTTCTGGCAAATATTATAACACCAGTTAGGCTGGTTGCATCCATTAAAACTATTTTACTAACTGCAGCAATACTTAATTCAAGACTTTTGACAATGACAGTGGTAAAAGTTTAAAAATGTAAAATAGAAGTTTGATCTAAAGTGCCATGACTTAGGGTCCTAAATGTCAGTCTGTAATGCTTATCTTTCACCTTCTGATTATAGAAAAATGGAGAGGCAATAAAATGAGGTTATGGAGAGAGAAGAAAAGGAAGAGCAAAAGAAATTGTGGCTAGCAAAGGTTAAAACAACAAGCAAAACCATAATAAAAGTATTAAAAAGTTTAAAAATTATGACTTTTGACTACATATGACTACATAATACAGATAGAAGTGTTGAGAGAAATCTATAGCTGCAAGAGAGAGGTGAAAGACTGATTTGTAAGAAAAAGGTATGGAAGAAAATGAAGGGGGGAGAAAAAATAAATAATGGACGTACAAAATGTGTTAGAAGAACAAATGCAAAAAGAGGAACCTAATTTGCGTAACAGAACAAAGAACCTGCAATATTTAAAAACGAAATATTCTACTAATCCATTAAGTCAGGAGTGTATGCATTCAAATTCAGGTAGGACAGAAATCTAAGGTTTACTCTCTCAAACATGCATTTCACTGTCTAGCCACCTTTAGATAAAAATTTTAAATACCAACAAAACTTGGTTCTTGGGCCTTCTGCAAGTTTTTTTGGTTTGATTGTTTTTTGGAGTTTTTTTGGTTTTTTTTTCTTAACAAGGTTTCATCTGCACATATAAGGCTGTGAAGTGAGCGAGGTTATCATTCTGTGTTATTACAGAGTGTACTCTCCAGGAAAACTCTAAAACATTTTCTGTAATATCTACCTTCAGCAAAAGTATTACTGTCTAGAGTTCTGGATGCAAGAATCAAGAAACAGACTGATTTTTTTTCCCAACACTTCTTGAGAGACAAAGTTCCTGGCCCATCTCTCTGCCAGAAGGGAAGCTCTGTGCGCACTCAGTGGGACAATAACTTCTCTGTTTCACATTTAAAAAGTTTAAGCTGCTCTTACAATTTCTATTTTGTTCTGTAAAATATTTGGTTACTGTTGAAACAAGTGAGTGTTTTATAATTGCCTTCTGTGGCTTTGACCCTTGAAGTGTATGTGGAGAACACGATGATCCAAACTTACTGTAGAAGAGAGTTGCACCAAACAGTCAGTCTCCAAGATTTTCCAAACAAAAAAAATGTTTACAATTTTATTGGAAAAAGAAGACATTTTGCTGCTCCTCCAGTTTTTTTCCCATGTATTTCTGAAGACTTCCTCTTGAATGCCATAATAGCCTACTGGAACCTGTGCTTTTTTGGTTGCTGGTCCAGAAACCTCAAGAATTTGTTGGGCCATCTCTGAAAGTGCTGACAGAAGACAGGGGTGAGAGGGGTAGAGGATAGCTACAGGAATTTGAGGTCTAGGACAAAAAGTCTGCTCTTTATCAGATGGTGGCGGAAGAGTAATGCAGCAATTTGGCATTAATTCAATGTGGCTGAGAGCTTCTGCTGGGAAACCCTCTGAGATCAGAGTTTTTTGGTACTTGACATAGTTTTTTTCTAAATGTATTTTATTATGCTGTAAATGTAATCTATTTAGTTTGGAAATATAACTATACTGCATAATCTTCCAAATGAATGCAATGGGTTTTCTTTCTTTGGGAACTTGATTTCTATTAATAAGAGACATTTTTGAAGCTCTGAGTATGTCTTCATCCTCTCTTACTCTCCCTTGAAAATACTGATGCCGTGCCTCTTCAGAGAGTGCTTTTTTGTGTAAAGAGGCACCAGAAAATAATCTTACCAGACAAGGATGTAGAGGTTTAGACGAGATCTATTTGGGGGCTTAACTTATTGTCAGCAGCGACAGCAACACAAAATGCAAAACCTCTTGTCAAAGAAAGGTTATCTGAAGGTGTCTGGGTTTAGAGAATATCTTCTTCAGCCACCCTCACACATCACTCTGGCATGTACTGTTGTAGATAGATGTTGTCTTCTTCAGATAACACATCTATCATCATGCAAATCAGAGCAATCAGTGACATCTTAGTTATCAATAATTCTGTTATTCAGGGCAAAACACATGCAGTTTCAGCTGCTTTGCGTCAAGAAGTGGCATCAAAAATATGCCTAGGATGAAAAAGTTATTTGGGGATGATGGAATGCATGAACACCATCACATTCTCCTGGTATATCACATGCCTGAATATGATCAACTGCTATTTGATTGACATAATTCCATAAGGTTATTGCTCATAATGACACAAAAATAAATTGGAAATTATGTAGTAACTTCCAATACGATGTATATGATATAAATATGCTGTAAAGATCCTAAGAAACTAGGATTTTTAATTTTAAAATTTAGATAACCAAATGTTTGGCTAGCTACAAATGTCCCTGTCTACACTTCTGAAAACTGATTTTGACTTTTAGTCCAATTATATAGTACGAGATTACTATGTGAAATTGATGCCAGCAACATTTTCCTCAGCTTGGCCTCACTGTGCTTAGGGCTATGATATTTCAAAAGAAGTGACTTAATTTTGTAATCTGGTGCCCTTGGGACACTTACAGTTATAATTATGGAGCCTAATTAAGTGACAAGGACTGGATTTCTAGATGGCATAAGATATTTATTCATCATCGTGCAGTACTTTCCATCATAGAATCATATCAGAGGCTGGCTAAAGTTGGAAGAAAGATAATCCACACCTCCCACCATGGCTGGGGACACCTTCCACTAGATAAGATTGCTCAAAACCCCATCTAACCTGACCTTAAACACTTCCAGGGATGAGGCATCCACAACTGCTCCAGGAAAATGATCCAATGCCTCACCAGCTGCACAATAAAGAACTACTTCCTGCTATTAATTTAACCTACTGACTTTCATTTTGAGGCCATTACACCTTCTCCTATCACTCCATGCCTGTGTAAAAAGTTCCTCTCCAGCTTTCCTGTAGGCCCCCCTTTAGCTACTGGAATGTCACTGCCAGGTCTTCATGGAGACTCCTCTCTTCCAAGCTGCACAACCCCAGCTCTCTCAGCCTTTCTTCATTACACAAGTTTGTCCCCATCATCAACAAAGGTTTTAAAGAGCACTGCTCTCACGACTGACCCTCAAGAAACATCACAGGTCAATGGTCTCCGTTTCAACATCAAGCTGCTGACCTCAGCCCTTTGAATGCATTCATCCAGACACCTTCTTATCCACCAAGTGTCCTTCAAACCCACGGCTTTCGAGTTTAAAGACCAGTTTAAAGATGCTGTGCAGGACTGTGCCAAATGATTTGCACAAGTCCAGGTAGATGATGTCAGTTGGCCTCTCATCTATCAGTGCTGTAATCCTGTTGTAGAAGGCCACCAAATTTTACAGACATGATTTTCCCTCAGTGAAGCCATGATGGCTGTCACAACCAATTTTTTACATATTGTTTCCTTTTGCACAGTTCCGTTGCTTGCATTCCATTTCCTGTGTGGATAAACTTATGTACTTGCAGAGTGAAGCACTCAATATGAAGATGGGAGATTCATGTCTTTGACAAAGAACTGGATACCAAACAGCTGAAATCCCAAAGTACACAGTACATATTCAGCGATGCTTGCTCAGGGTGTGCTCTTGACTGAGGACTTGACATGGTGAGCAAACACAGATTGCCATGAAGTCACCAAATATCCCCTAAGAGGTGTCTGTGGGCAAGCAGTTGTGGGGTAGAGCCTCACTACAAAAACATGCGGCTATTTTCTCATCCCCAAGAGCCTCATGGGTGGAGTGGTGGGAAGCGCTGGCATTGCAGATCCTTTCCCTGTATCCTCCCCACAGGAGCTGGTGGGGACTGCAGAGACAGATGAGTACGTGGTGCTGAGGGGTGGTTAGACAGATGATTCTGTCTCACAGGCTTACAATGGATATAGAAATCTAGGGACTGTCATTTTGTTCCCACAGTGGCACTGCATGTACTAAGTTAAAGATAAATGGAGGTTTCTTCTCAAAAATTTTCAGTGAGCTTGGGTTTGTCTTAGTACATTTATCTCCTTCTCATTGTTCTCATGGACATCTGACAGCAGTCTGCCTCTGTTTCCATGACATAGGTCACAGTATGTGTCGTGGGGAGAGAAGTATAGGACATAGTACAAAAATAGCATTTTAGTTATTCTTCAGGAAGATAATGTTTGTTGTGCGAGGTTCTCAGCTCTCATAGGAAATCGCTGGGTTTTGTTTTGTGTGTTTGTTTTGTTTTTTTATGAGTACATCTGTTTAGCATCTGAATTTCTAAATAACAAAATTAAATAAAGTGCAGGGTTAACCCATGTGAGGTCGTAAGTCTGTGGGTCCTTAGGAAGGGAATTTTGAATTGCTTCAGCTCTGCTCTGTAGCAATGACTATTTCCACGTGGCTCTTTATGTATGATCTGAAAACACATGAATGTGGAAGTGAGATCAGCATGATCTGTAGCTTTGTACCTCTCTGTCAACTGTACTTCAAAATGTTTAGTTTTACAGAGTCGTCTTCCTCAGCTGATGGGAGAATAAATGATCAGTAAATTGAAATAAGCATAGGAAAAAATGCAAGTAACTGTTTCTTGGGACACACATATACTGGTGATTGAGCTACACAATCTCAAAGCGTGAGTTTGCAGATAGCACTAATGCCATTGCTGCTGTTTGGAAGATGGCACTTCTATGTCTGAACCGTGTCCATACAAAGCCAAGGATTCTTTGGGCCATGCATCCAGTCACTCTGTGGCTGCTCTCTGACCCTCTGTGGGGTGACAGACACCCAGCCACAGGTTCACATCCCACAGAGAAGCCATAGAATCACTGCTGAGTTGGAAGAGACCCACCAGGATCACAGAGTCAAAACCCTGGCTCTGTATACAGCAATCCCCAACACTTCCCTGCCTGTGGAGTCTCAGGCTGGCAGATGCACAGCTGCCTGTGGCCTCCCTGGTCAGAAGCTGGAATGTACACAGTGATTTTTAAGCAAATGCATGGACCAAAAAGGCATAAAATAACCTAATAAATGATATAAATTTCAGCATTATTTTGGTTTTTAACACATCAGTAACATCTTTTTCATTGTGGTTTCTTAGGTACTTGTGCATTAGGAAACGCTGCTGGTGAGTGTGTCAGATTTCAGATTCCAGCTGATATAAACTAAGGCATCTTCACCTACAATGTAAAGTTCCCATGACAATGTAAACTAATAGAAAATGTGGTCCATGAAATGTAGACAAAATAGCTGACAATGCACTACAATGCATACACCTCTCAAAGAGTCTCTAACATGACTTATGTATTAAAAGTTACTAAAAGTCCCAGTTAACTCCTACCTCAAATAAAGTACTATGACAAGTTATTTCATGACTTTTACCAGACTGCAAGTTTTCACAGGGAATAATTGGGACTGGCAAGCAGCAAATATCACCCTTGACTTCTTTCTAGGACTCAAGCTAGTGACATATTTCATTGACTTCTGACATCAGACTTCAAGACTTAAACCTTCATGACAGCCATGGGGAATAAAATAACTGATACCTCAGAGTTCACTGAGTAAAAACATTCTCTCCCAAATGTAATACCAGATTGAGAAAAATTCTCACTGAGAAGTGTCATTGAAGATGAGAATTTTGCATGTCCATCTATGAAGCCTAATTCTGGACCACTTGTAAGTAACTTAAAGTACCATCTCAATTCTAAAAAGCAATAGAAAAATGCACCTTAAAAAAGAGAAAAAAAGAGAAAAATCTCAGCTTATGTGCAGACTTGGAAAAAACCCTAGAGACATATTACTCAATCCCTATGTCCAAGATCTTAATACACCACAAAATGATGTGGGGGAAAGAATTTCCTGTTGCTTTCATCTGTGTGTACACATGTAGAGTGTAAAAAAGTTCAGTTTAGTATTATATAGCAGCCCACTTAATAAGTGCAGCTATACTAAAATGAATCTTCATGTTTATTCATGTGACTCTCTACTCTCCAGGCAGGAAATTCTGACACAGGCGTTCTTATTTTGATTTCTTTGTGTACATGCAAGTTCTGATTTTTTCTTGGAGATTGTAATAATGTTCAGAAAAAAACTTACCTATTTTTCTTTATGCTCTGGTTTGTAAAGTACACTAAATTCTGCAGGAGTCCCTCAGGACCTACTAGGAATGAGAAGCAATTTGTTTTTCCAGATGGTTGTGTAAAGCTTGTTCTTTATTGATTATTGATGATCTGTAGATTCAATCACAGAAAGAGGTGCTCATAAGTTCATCATTTTTTTTTGGCTAAACTGTACTGATTCTTTTTTACACAAGAAAATTGAGCTACCACACAGGGATACATGCCCCTTAAGCTCACTGTGGATTTTTTATGTGGGGATGTGCATCTTGATGAGCATCAGACAGAGGATTCTAGGCCAAGAGCAATTTCTGAGATGGTGCTTGAGCCTGTGGGGTGCACCAGGGGCTGCTGGAGCCCCTCTTACCCTGTGAATGGGACTGTGCATACTCTGCTTGCCTTCTATACTCCAGAGAAACATTCAGCTGCCTTCTTTACTCACTAGAATTTCCTCTAAACTCCATTTTCCTTTTTCTTTCCATTCTCCCCATCTCCTAGGTCCTGCTTTGATATGACATTTCCCTGCAGTCATCTAATCTCTTTGCCCTGAGTGTTGAGCAAATGAATATAAATGACAGGCTGGCCCTTGTGCAGGCTCACTTTACTGCAGAAGAAGGAATATGAGAAAATAACACCGTAGATGCTCTCATTACAGCCAGGAGGCTTTGGGACATATTCTTTAAGATCATTGTCTAGCCTGACCAAATCTGTCACCTTTTCTTATGTATACACACATATTATTAGAGACATTTGTCTGTAGGAAGTTGTCCAGACCCCTGTCCAACAGCTGGCACTTTGCAGCACCAGTCGCTAAAGGCCTCAAGCCTGGTAAATAATTTTAAAATATTTCCATGTAGGATTGTCAGTTTGTTTGGACCTTTCAGCTGATTCAGCACTGGAGCAGTGATTAATGGTTTGCTTATTCTACAGACTAACAGCCCACAAGCCAATTGCCCACTAATATTTCCCTGATGAGCACAGGCTTATTTCTGTGTTGCAGTAGGTTGCTGAGAAACTAAAGTCCTACATTCCCAGACTGTTCATGATTTCGGTAACAACTGCATGAAATGGCATGCCTATTACCGTATTTAAACTTAGCATGTAGCCCTGTTTATTTACCATAGGTCATAAAGCTGACTGAAAAATTACCCAGAATTTAATTTCAGCATAAAAATAATTTTGAAATTAAATTCATAGGGAAAAAATTTAAAAAAGAGATTGTTTCATTTAAGGACAAAAGAGATGGAAGTAAAACATGGGGGAAAAAATGAAAGAAAAAGGGAATATATTGGTTGATTGACATAGGCTGTTCTTACAGTTTCTACAACAAAATATTACTTTCCCAAATAAATAATTTTCCATATATTTTTAAATTCATTAAAATTATTTGTTTCTGCTTTCCAGATATTTAAAATCTTTCATTGTACAAATGCAAACGAACCTGTGCTACAGAAGTTGGTTTTGAAGTTCATTCTAAGGAATGAGATAAAAATGTAGTATGATAAAAACATAGAGGTTTTCTCTTTTCATCTCTTCCAGAGCTGAAAATGAAAATTTTGGTTATATAATACTCCAGCGTTTTCAGGGTTTGAAGAAAAGAATTTGACTTTTGCTGAATAAATGCAAAGAGAAACATAGTACTGCAATTTCAAGCCCAAAGAGAAAAGACAGAAGGAGGGACTGAGTCTCATTATTTACAATTTTGTTCTTTTTTCAGGTTCCCTTGTGTATAGAGAACTTAGAATGTCTAGAAGATAACAGCAATGCCAAAGTTCCATTTTAATTGCATTCATAGCTCAAAAGGGCTGGGAGGGTGTCAGGCTGGGGATGTGTTGTTAGGTTTGGTTTTTAAACATCAACCATTTAGGCTGTAAATCAAGTGTGTGCTTCCTGAAACTGTCATTTCAAAGGACAGGGGTGAAAAAAAAAAAGCTGCAAATCTCTCTGAAAACTCACTGGCTACATGTTTATCATATTTAAACTTTCATCCTGATTATCCAAAAAATTGCTGATGGAATTTTTGGACCACATTCCCTGCCATTACTTTCTCATCTTCCTCCCTTTTTATTAAGGCTGATGAATTCAAGTCCACACATTTCAATGCTCGGAAGCACAGCCCAACAAGGTATTGACTGCCATTAGGTCTTTCCATAAACTCAAGGGAACTGAAGTATTCCGCACTCTGCAGAAGCGGATTCATTGCTGCAGCAGGGCCAGGATGAGTCCCGCACTGAAGTCTAAGGAAATCTCAATTCACTCAGGCCTGTTGATCACCTCAGCCATGGAAGAATCATGAAATGCCATTTACCTTGAGAGAAACCTTTTGGTCATGCTCAAAGCTGGCACAGAGCAGAGAGCTGAAAACTGCAGGCAGGCAGGCAGGGGCTTTTTTCCTAGGACAAAAATTGCAGAATCATAGAATTGTTTAGGCTGGAAAAAACCTTAAATATCATTGAGTCCAGCCACTAACTGAGCACAGACACCTCCACTACAAAACCATGTCCCTAAAAGCCACATCTAAACATCTTTCAAATATCTCCAGCAATGGTGCTATGTACTTCCAACCACTTTACTGGGAAGCCTTTCCCAGTGCTTGAAAATATTTTTGGTGAAGGATTTTCCTAATAGCTGATATAAATCTCCTTGGTGAAAGTCATAATTAATGATAGAGTGATTATGATTAGAAAGGACCTTGAAGATCATGTAGTTCCAAAGACCCTGCCATGGACAGGAACATCATTCACTAGATCACGTTGTTCAGGGCCCCATCCAACCTATCTGTTAACACCTCCAGGGCAGGGCAGTCACAGCATATCTGGGCAACTTGTTCCAGTGCTTTATCACTCTCTGAGTAAAAAAATCCCCTGTTTTTCTAGCCTAAAATTCCTCTCTTTCAGTTTAAAACTATTGCCCTTTGTCCTATTGCTATCTACCCATGCAAAAATTCCTTCTCCCTCCTTTTCGTAAATCTCCTTAAGGTACTGGAAAGTCATGATGTGGTCTCCCTGATGCCTTCTCCTCTCCAGGCTGCACAACTGTATCTCTCCCAGTCTGTCTTCCTAGGAGAGGTGTTCCATCCCGCTGATCACCTTCATGCCCTCCTCTGTACCCATTGTAGCAGGTCCATGTTTTTGTTGTGCTAAGAACCCCAGGGCTGGATCCAGCACTCCAGGTGGGGTCTCACAAGGGCAGAGTAGAGAGGTAGAATCACTTCACTTGCTCATGTTAAAAAAAGCATGCTGCTCTTAGATGTAACCCGGGACACAATTGGCCTGGGCTGGGAGCTCACACTGTTGACTTGTGCGCAGCTTTTAGTGACAAGAACCCCCAAGTTCTCTCCAGCAGGGATGTTCCCAATGAGTTCTTCCAATCTGCACCCGTGTCCAAGATTGCCCTGATTGAGGTGCAGTCCTTGACTTGGATTTGTTAAACTAAATAAGGTTCTTGTGGGCCCACTTCTCAAGCTTGCCCAGGTCCCTCTGGATGGTACCCTCTCCTGTTAACCTCCTCACTCAGCTGCATGTCATCTCCAAACTTGCTGAGAATCTACTTGATCCCACTGTCTGTGTCATTGAAAAATGTATCAACAAGCACTAGTCCCAAGACAGAGCTCTGAGTTCTGTGGGCAAAGAGTCATTCACCACAAATCTTTGGCTGTGTCCATCCAGGCAATTGCTTATTCACTGAATAGTCCATCCACCAAATCACATGGGATTTAAGGTATGAAAAGTCTTGCAGAAATCCAGATAGATGATGTCTGTTGGTCTTTTCCTGTCACCATTGCTGTCATTCTGTCCTAAGACACCAGGCTGGTCAAGGATGATTTGCCTTAGTAAGGCTGTGCTGCCACGCTGGCTGCCTCAAGTCACCTCCTTGTGTTTTATGTGCCATAGCACAGCTTCTAGGAAGGTGTGCTCCATGATCTTCCCAGAGAGAGAGGTGAGGCTCCCTGGTCTGTTGTTCCACAGATCTTCCTTTCTCCTCTTTTTAAAAATGGGAGTGGTGTTTCCTTTTTTCCAGCTACTGGTGACTTTGCCTTGGCAACGGCATCAGTCAGTTTCCTCAGGACTCTGGGATGTATCTCATCAGGTCTCATAGACTTGGGGCCATTCAGCTCAATCCAAAGGTCTTGAACCTGCTCTTCACTTACATTGGGAGGGACTTCAATGCTCCTGCACCTACCCAAAAGATCAGGGACTCAAGAGACATAGGAAGCCTGATTGCCAGTGAATACTGAGGCAAAGAATTCAGTGCCTCAGTTTTCTCTGTATCTGTTGTGACTTCCTTGAAGTCATTTCATGCTGTACTATCTCTTGCTACCTGGGGAAAGAGACCAGCTTCCACTTCCCTACAACATCCTCTTGGCTGGTTGTAGAGAGTTATGAGAGAACTGGTATGCTAAAATCTGGAAGTGATGGGAATGTGATGTGAAGATTCTCTGTGCAGCACCTCTTGGTAGCTATAGCACAGATAATCAAGGAATTATGTGGATTAATTACAACTGAATCACTGACTGTAAAATTACACACCATCAAAAACAGAGAGTACCAAATGGATTGATTTCCAAAAGTTACAAATTTCTAGGAACTCAGTTTCTGCGAAGTGTCAGAGAAACAGAAACTGGGAAAACTAGGGACATTCCAGACTTTAAATCTTCTGGAATTGTTAGCCATCTGTTCCCAGAGAAATGGATGAGTCACTTATCAGTTGTCATCTGCTCCACAACCCCATCACTACCACAGCCCTCAAGAAATGAGCAAGTTAGTAATAAATCCTGTATTTCAAACAGGAAATGATTCTTCAGCTGGGGATGTCTAAAAAAGAAACAAGCTGCTGTCTTCCAACCGGCACGTAGTGAAATAACTGTGCTCCTCAGTCAACCCTAGAGAAATTTAATGGCTTGACTCTGCTCACTTACTGTCATAATGAGTTCTATTGGGGCAGGTTGTGAAGTAAATATTATACAAGTGAGATAGAGATGAGACTGTGCTTGGACTCTGGAGTGTGAAGGGAAGTATCAGGGACAATGACCTGGTTTTATTCTGAGACTTCTTTTGCCTTGCTATTGTTCCTGGCTGCAGCCTGCAGCCTCTCTGCTCCTGATGCACCAAGGGACAACAGACCAGCCATGTAAGGCAAAGGCCATGGCTATACTTAGGTCAACAGAAGGCAAAGCAACTTATGAAAAGCTCCTTCCTCTGCCTTATCTTCTCTTCCAAAAACTTTGTACTTTCCTGACATACAGATTGCAGGAAACCAGAAAGGACGTATCGACACTGTCAGTGGGGTAAACAGATTCTAACAGAAGACCAGGTAGGGGATAGAGGCAATAATTCAGTTATGTGATGAATAATAATTCTGCAAATGATACGTCTGCTGTCAATTAAAAAGGTCAGAGCTGGATTGAAGCAGAGCAATTTCCTTGCTTGTAAATAGTGGTGGCTAAATAATATTGAACCTAATCTCCCTCATGCACAAACCCTGTGTGAAACAGTAAGTGTTTTGAGGTGAATTGAGCACCATCCTGTTAGGTCTGCAGAGATGGATCTTTTCTCTTCTTGTGTTAAGTTTCCTCAGGGGAATACAATCATCAGTCATTCAGCAACTTTATAGACTGGGAGACACATTCTGCTGATCTTGCTTAAAGGTGAGTCTTTGCTAAGGACTTTTCACTCATGCTATTATTTAGATGTTATGCCATGTCAATGTGGACCCTTCTCAATCTTTTTCTGGGTGATAGCTTACAAGTCTTTAGAGTATGCTTGTGTCTTCCAACAGTTTGACATTAAAATGATGACAGAATACTAGCAATAGAAAATTAGCTCATATTTAGACATTGGTGAGATGTGAATCTAATTTTGTTTAATGCATAGTGCTCTCATAAAAAAAACCCAAACAAACAAAAAACCAAACCAAACCAAACAAACCAAAAAAAGCCCTAAAACCCAACAACCAAAACAACTAACCTAAGTTCTGGTTTTGAAGCTGACAAAATACTTGTTTCAAAATGCATCTTCACCAGTTAGAAAGATGTTAGAGCAAATTGCATAACAGTCATGCATATCAGCAATCACTGTCATGCGTATCAAAATTTTAAGTAAGAGAGAGAGACCTTTTTGACAAATACGCTGATTAATAAAGTCAATAAAACACTATGCAATGTGATGGATTCTTAATTTTTGAAAACCCACAGTCAACAGTGAATTCAAAATACAAGATTTAATTGAATGCAAACTGAATTTAAACACAGATGAAATATGACACCTTGTGATAAAAAGAATAGGAGCCCAATGTTTCCTGGTGGCCTGAAAATATGTAATGGAGCACAATATTGAAAGATGTTAGTTTTCTTAAAATATTTTTAAACTGCCAAGTCTACTTCAGCTACCTTTGCTGTCAGTAGTACAGGACTGACTCAGCACCCTCTATAGCATTTTATAATGAAGATTCTCCCTGTAAACTCATCAACAGCAATAGTTTTGTGGTTTTTTCTCTTTTACTCCTTTTACTTCACATTTTTCTCTTTTACCTTACTGCATTTGGACATGTTGTTAGACTACTGTTAATATTGTTGCTCTTTCAGTACTCATCTATGTGTAAGGTTCCTATGGCCAAAATTTTTGCTCAATTTTTGCTCAATACTGTAAATTGACAGTATTACAAGTTTGAGCATGCTACTGCTAATGTTTCTTTTCTGACAGCAATACTTTGCCAATGACAGTAAAATTTTCTGGTTCAGTTCAGGAAACTTTAATGTGAATCCACTTATTCAATGCAACAGACTAATTGCATAAAACCCACCCCCAGACAATTCCCTAGATCTAAACCACATCTGTAGAGAACAGAGCGGAGTCCTGAATGAAGAAACAATTCAATGGCGATTAGTTTTCTTTCATTTTTCAATAATCTCTCTTTCTCTCAGTCAGAAAAACCCTCGCAACCTTTATAAATTCGTGAGTAAACTCTGACTGGTTGCTTCTCAGAATGCTTTTATATTGTGTTGTGGGAAAATAATCTGTGGTTTTGTGTTTGAGTAGAAACTTTTTGATAAGAGTTCTCAAGCTGGGATTTTTAAACACACACACACACACAGACACACACACACACACACATGCGCGCTCTGCTTTCTGCTTCATCACGTTACTCTGACAGTTCTGAAACAACCAGGCTGTAGGTGATCAAAGGTTGTGACACAACACTCCATGGAGACAGGTGACACAGATTAGAGATAACTGTTACAGCTCTGTGCAACTGCACAGGTAGCTGCATCTCTCTGCCATATCCTCTGCCTTTAATTTTAACATCACTTTTCCCATGCAAGTTTGGAATTGCTTCAGTTTATGTTGATGGCTATGCAAATTTTTTATTTTCAATCACAACTTCATTACCTGCATTTGGATTTCATTAGAAGCATGACCTGGAGCCATTGCTCGTACATTTTCCTAATTGCATAAATCACTCAAATGAGCTTCTACAATATACATTTCCAAATAGCACCATGAGAATCTCACAGTTTCTCATGAAGTAGGTTGAGACAAAATACAACAGCTTTTGAGGAATGCTAGGGAAGGAGAAAAGAGGTACAACTACAGGAAATAATGACTGGCTTAATGAAGACATAGAAAGAAGTTCTCATCATGTTTTCTTGTAATATCAATGTGGGCAGGGTAGTTACTTTGTAAACATAATTGAACAAACTGAAAAATCATGGAAAAGGTTTTAACACTCACAAGACATATTGAATTAATGCATTTCACTTTAAAATGTAATACTGAAACAAAGAGCTTAGCAGGATAAAAAGCTTGAATTAGACAGTCAGAGCATGTTAGGAAAAGCTAACCACAGTTTTTCCTGTGACAGAAGCTCTCCTGATCGAGGTGATAACCCAGTCTAGAACACCTGAAACTACAGAGTACCTTAGCATGGTGACAATTTTAAATATTAAAAGTAATGTTCTTGTTTGTAATTTTCATTTCCAAGTTTGAAGTGAAGTTCAAAAATTAGTGGAAAATCTGTGTGTCCTTTGATATATATCATCAGCTGCTAGCTGCTGCCTTGGATCCCCTTTACACAATCTGTTCTTCTGGGGGAAGAGGTAACAGCTACTCTTCTTCAAGAAACAGGAATGCTACTGCTACTCAGGGTGGCATCAGTTATGTTGAGGTCTAGGTATTCATTTGGTCAGCTAAATTCCTTAAAACTGCATGAAATATTTACTCACAAGCTGGTTAGCAGCAATTCGTCGAAAACCCATCTCTACTGAAGGCAAGAGAGATATGAAGGAAAAACATATGTTTTCCATAGCCTGTTCTTACAAACATCAGTCTAAGACTTGCACCTCAAATATATGTGGTTTCAGTCTTTTTCAACACAGGCAATTTCTCTGCAATCATTTTTTTCCTCTCTGGCCTTACTGCTGCAACTGTCTGCAGAGAGGCTTATATTGGAAAGCAGGGCCCGTGCTGTCACTGTACACCAGATTTCCTTAGCTTTGCGGTGTGTCCACCTGATGCTCCTATAATTGTGGAAGTAGAAGTGATTTTGAATAAGGCTGGTATTGCACTCCCTGCTATTTTCTGTAGTAAACAGCTTGGCTTAGAGCAGCTGCTGAGTAGAAGAAGTGACAGTGGCTTGATGCACACAGCTGTCACTGACCACCGATAAATTCAGTGCCAAGGGAAGGCTGAGTAAAGCATGTAGAGCCACAAATACAGAAATGAAAGTACAAGTGGGTTTTTCAGATATCTTTGGACTGCTAGATGTGAACAGGTTTCCCTTCTGTCATGCAATTTAATGCGGAGCAATCTATGGATGTTTTCAAACTGTGTTCCCAGAAATCAGTTTGTAAATGTTGACTGGTGTGGGGTAACTAGAACAACTAGTCACTTTGCAGTAAGGTAACACCCAGTAGCATAACTTCCAGTAAATGTCTATAAAATATTACTATGGATGCAACTTAATATAGAAATGGCAGAGCAGTTGTGTTTCATTTAGTATTCACACAGTTGTTAATAATCAGAGACCAGTTTTCCTCACCACTAGATCTGTGACTGAAACATGGTTATCTTTTAAACATGTGTCTTTAACTACAAGGCAGCATATACGTACAAAGGAACAGAGGCAGATACACTTAGAGATGAAATATAATATCCTGTAAGGGAAAAATTAGATGTCATCAAGTGGAGATTTTTAATTGCCATAACTATAAACTACAGATTCAAGACAGGTGTCACTTTCTACTGAATTATTTGAAATTTAATGTAAGGGACAATGAAAGAAAAACCCACTAGCTACATTCATCAATATTTTTTGTTGGGAGTTTTGTATATTTTATTCTTAGTCATATCATAGAATCATTGAATCATAGAATCACAGAATCATAAAATCACAGAGCGGCTGGGTTGGAAGAGACCTGAAATTTCTTTTAGTTCCAAAACTCTGGCTATGGGTAGAGACACCTCCCACGAGATCAGGTTGCCCAGACCCCCAAATCCAGCCTGGCTCTGAAACTCCCAGGCAGGTGGTATCTACCACTTCCCTGGGAAAATACCACCTAGGAATTTAATCATCCTGTCATCTTGCACCTCATCCTCTTAGAAAATATCTTTAAGTATGGATATCTACTTCTTCTAGTCTGAATTTATCTCTGTGTCCATTTTTATATGGTCCAGAGTGGATATCAATAACACTAGGACTTGCATAGAAAGGTTGGTGCTCTTTAGGAACTGAAACAGGAAACTGACATCACCTATTCCCAATTCATTACTGTTGAAGAGCTGGAACACATACTCCAATGATGACATCTTTGACATGGGAAGTTTAAGCTTTCTGAAAATTGAAGAAGTGACTTAGATAGAGGAAGACAGTTTTTTATTCTTGTTTTGCAGTTTAGTTTGTTGAATTAAACACTGTGAAGTTTGCTGGTGTGGAGTAATTTTCAACTTTTCACTACCTGGGTAATCTGCAGAGAAAAGAAGGGAGACATTATCCTGAATAAAAAGTCATCTTGTAGTTTTTATCAATAGATCAAAAGACTGCAAAGTAAAGTTGACAGGTAGTCTTGATTTGACTGAAGATGTGATTTTCTGATTTGAAAAACAAATGCAAAGGCATAGAAAGTTAGCTTTTTATCCTGCCTAACAAGATATAAAGGATCTGGTTTTGTGCAAAGCCATTTTTGATTGCAGAATGTCTACACAATATACTAGAATGTGCAATTTTAAAGGTAGGCACAATTTAAAAAGAAAACATGCTTACAGAGGAAAGGCTTTATATGGTTAGGGAGCCATATTCTTTTTAAATCTTCACAGTGGGCTAAACCATCTATCAGACAGATCAGTGGCTCCACTCTATCAAGTGTAATAGTTGACCTTACTAAAAGCTATCCCCTCCCAGGAATTTTGTTGTTCTCATATGATCAAACCATTGGTGTTATTCAAGGTTATTCACACAGGAAAAATCCAAAAGGCAGTTTGAGGCTAAAGCTGAAAGGGCCTTTTCTGTATCGTAACAGACCCTGCATCTGAAAGCAATGCTCATCTGCTTGATCCAGAAGAGAGCTTGTCCTAATCTAACAAATAGTTTTCCATAGTGTCCATGAACTGAATTTTAGTATGTGGATTATGTCTACATTACTCACACTCAATGGTCCAATAAGTTGTCAGGTATTAGCCAAAAGAGGATGATTTTTCAGCTGGACTCCCACTGGACCCAGAAAAGAAATTTGTGGTTGCAAGCTGACCAAAAGACTCCAAGAGACAGGAAAAGATCCATGACTTTCACCAGTTTTGTTTCTGATGTGAGCTTTAGTGCCTGGCCCCAGATGGAGATCTGACATCAGAATTAGAAATTAATCTTTTCTTGGGAGGAAATCTGAGGGAGGTGGGTAGCGCTTAAGGTAAATATCCCCCAGTGCTCCTGGGGATCCTGAGGTCTTCTGCTGATGCAGGATACTCGGGGCTACTTGCACTGGCATTTTATCTCCACTGCAGCCCATTCACCACCCTGCATGTGGCATCCTCAGATTTCAATCTCCAGATTTAAATATAGAAGGACTGACATGGGAACATTTGCTCTGCTTCCTAGAGCAGCTCATCATTAACAAGATGATGTTTTCCAAGCAATGCCATCTGCATCCATAGTCCGTTTTACTTAGGCTTTGTGAGATTACAGTCTCCTGAGGAAGTCTGTCCCTCTTTGATCTTGCAAAGTTCTCTCATTTCAAAAGAAAATGTCCTCTAAAATGCACCAGTGATCCATGTTTCATCTTTTTCTAGGGAAATTAAGCTTTAAAACCCATGGTGGTTAAACTTGTTTCTGTTGTATTCTGTCAGACTACTGAAATATCTTCTGAAGAAAATGAGTGGACTCATAAAGATATTTTATAATCCCAAACCATTCCATCACTGCAAATTAAAAAAATTCCTGTGGTCCTAAACTGTTATTCCTGCAGTAGTTCTCAGACTGGCCAGTAAGCACACTCCTCTGTGCATGCCTTTACCTAAATATTGGTGATTTTAACATGAACTCTACCTTGAAGTAATGGACAGTTTATAATGTGGCAGTTTTATAGACATTATTCATTAAGACTTTTTGGGAAAACTGACATTCTTTTCCTTAAAAATGATCACCAGCAGTTTAAACATCATTAAGAGAGAAAATATCAGTATTCAAATAAATCATAAATATATAATGTATCTGGTATATCTGTAAGTGGCTGAGAAGTATTGACCAACAGAATACTTAATCAGATGAGACTCCACTCATATTTTCCCAACCTGTAGCAATTCCTTTAGGGGATTTCTCACCTGCACAGACTTATCTTTAATGTATTTTGAAGCCTGGCTGTCTGTTCTGCTCCCAAGTTCTCTGTTTCCCTCAGGCTACAGAAGGTGCAGCATGCCAGTCTTTACCCAGCTCTTCTGCTGCTGCTTCTGTGGAAACTCAAAGGCTTTGCCCCTGGCACTGTGTTACAGAAAAAGTCATACAGGGTATCTGATTGCTTCATTCTGCCTTCCAGACACTCAGAGAGTTTGCAGAAGGCACTTACTTCTTCACAGAGGTAATAAATAAGGTACTTCTAGGCACAGTGGGGTGGAAGGTTGGGACACATAGAGGGGATCTCACAGGAGAGGGGAACCATTGGTGGGAACATGCAGCTGGAGCCAGAGGGAGGGCCAAATCCTGCAGTCATGATCACAGCAAGCTCAGTGAGGTCTGCTCCAAACTCCTCACTGGCATGTCTCAGGAGGCATCTAAACCACAGCAAAGCAGGAAGCTTAGTGCAGAACTTGTAAAATAGAAAGAGGAAATACTTAAAAACATTTAAAAGCGCAGTTAAACAAATGAATGGAAATAATATTCTGAGGTAAAATTTATGCATGTCTGAATGTTTCCATGACAGATTAGCTCAGTTTGCAGACCGAAGATTGAGGTCTTCAGCTTCAGGTTACATTGGGGCTTGACAATAAACCTACATCTTTCTTTTCCACTTTATATCCTTGTCAGAAACAACATAAGCTTAATTATCCAAAAGGATGGCACACGTTGGTGGCAGGTCATGAGATGAGCTTGACACATCTTGGCTAATTTAGTTCCAGGTAGCAATTTTTTGTTAGAAAATTTTAGAGATGTGATATGGGAAATTGTGATGAGGAGAAGACAGGAGGAAGAGCAAAGAGAAGCCACTATTACTCATCTGCTTCTGCAGATGATAACTGACAGGCCAGCAAGGTCCCACAACTTCATGGCTCTGGGGAGTATTTAACTAGTGGGAAAAATGGAAAAATTGGGTTCACTGATATAGTATTCTGGACACAACAACAGCAATGTTGTATACATCTCAGTTGTACAAGATTTTTACTTTTATTTATTATGTATCCCCCTGTCCTTTTGCATTTGCACGAGGGTACTTGTGCATGCTAAAACACAGCTGCAAATTCAAGGTCTTACTTTTCCTGTGGAGTTAAAATCAATTTGTCTCTACTCTTGGATTTATAACATACTGCAAAGAGGCTATGTTTTGAAATTCAATAGAAAAGTACTGATTTTATTTACTTCCTGAATATAGGATCCCTTTTTGATATTTCATAGGAAAGAAAGTTTTAATGGTGAGAGTATTCAGTCACCAAAACAATCTTGCCCAGGGATGTGGTGGGGTCCCATCACTGGAGGTTTTCTAGATGTGGCTGGACAGAGTGATGGGTAGTCTTGTCCAGGCTGCATCTCTCACAAAATGTGGGACCAGGCAACCTTTTAAGATCCCTTCCAGTCTGGGCTGTCCAATGAGTCTATGGTTCACTGATTTCTTTTTAGCCCTCCTAGAGAGACCTGTGACTAGGTTCCTAAGAAACTATGTCTGATGTAATTACTACTTTTAAAAAGGACAGGACACTGTTTCAATTTTTAATTTTGCTTTTGTTTACTTGATTCTTTGCCCTGTTCTAAGCATTCTATGCTACATGCTGAAGAGAAAACAAATAATGAGTCTTTTGCTATATTATGAGAAGGGATTTTAGATCCTAGGCCATTTTGTAGTATGCACTTGAGCTGAAGATCTATACAGCTGACTTCCTTTTCTAGCATAGTTTATGAGAACCCTTTCCCACTCCATCTAACATACAGCCTCAGTACTCCTTGCAGCATGCCCGGGAGGCTTTGTGGATGCAGCCTTTGTGAGGCTATGCCTGCAAAACATCATCTACACATCATTTCCACCTCTGGCAGGAAATTCAATACTGCAAAAATACTGTTCATTTTTCTGGTGAAGGAAATGGAAACCAGAAAAAGAATAAGATGACACTTTAAAAAAAATGTAATTGAACTCAGTAAGGCTTTTTTTGAATCTTTTCCATCTGCAAATTGGGAAAAGCAATGCAGGCTTCTGCAAAGCTTGAGAGAAGCTACTGTATGGGAAGATATCTCACACTGCTAAATCTGAAAGACAAAGAAGCAGAAATCTGTCTCTCTCCAGTTTAGATCCTGGGTCTTGCAGGGGTCACCTCTTTAGCTGGTGACCTGGTGACATCTTTTGCAACAGGCACGTAAGTCCAGTTGGAGCAGGCCTACAAAACATCTCCTAGGATCACTGTTTCCTCCGTGGGTACCCCATTAGGAAAATATGTTAAGGCTTCAGTCCTCAGGTTCTTTAGCAGTTCAGCAATGTCTGTTAGGAACTATTGTATTCTCAGGGGTTCCTTCAAGCACCAGCCCATATAAAGCTCATTTATTCTGTTCATTAAATGCTGAGAAAGCTTCTGTAAGGACTGAAATCCTGTCACTAAAAGGAGAACCAGTGGCAAAGCTGTTTGCTGATCTCACACCCATAATGGGTTTTCAGTCCTTTGTTTGTCACATTATGGAAGTTAAGTCTTCTTACTGGGTCCCTGCATGAGTAACCTCATTTTGTTGTTTTGTTTGTTGTTGAATATAATTTACTATGCCTTTGATAATTTGATTCAGCTGTAACCTATGTTGTATTTGACCAAAATAAAATTTAACTTTTGGCCATAAAAAAATGAAATAAATTTTAAAAACCCTTGAGATGTATTGTTAAAGACTAGTCAAATGACATAAACTGCAGCAGCCATCTTTTCTGGAATGGGTTCTCTTTTCACTGATTCCATCATCACTCTAGATGCATCTATTTAATACAAAACATAGTGCTGAAATTATTTTACTTCAGGTGCTGCGTTTCAATCAAATTTTGCCTGTAGGTTAAGCAAAGAGATCTCATCTTCTCTCCTATGTGCCTATTTACTCTGATCTCTTCTTAGTGTATTCAATGCAAAGGCCTGCCCCAAAATGTCAGGGATATTTTCATCTAGACACAAAGCAAAGTTTTATGTTATTGAAGAAGACAACCTCATCAGCAACATCGAGATTTACCACATTAGAGTTGCCTTTCCATCAGACAAAAAGAAAAATAAAATTCATCTCTCAAAGACTGGTTACTCAGTCACCATCAAAGTTTTTACAGTGGTATTTCAAGGATCTCTTAGAAACAAATCTCGCAACATTTTCCAAGCTCCTTTGGCCGGTGCTGGCAGAAAACTGTGGAGCCAGGGAGACACTCCTGCTGCCAAAGGCCACAGCTGACAAGAGGCAATTGTGTCCAGGGCCGCCACCTGCATTGTATGTCCAGGAGCACTTTGGAGTCCCACAGTCACTGTGCCAGATTTAATCAATGCTGTTATCTTTACTGGAGCACTCTTCCTGTGCAGAAAATCTTCCCTTGTCTCTTCAGAAGGTCTCCAGCTGTTGTTTGCAGCTTTAACACTAAAACAAAGCACACTTCTGTTTCAATGTGCATCTGGAGGGATGCAACTCACATCCAAAGTAGGCATTTGCTTCTGTCTCTCTTACACACACACATGTATATATGTATATACATACACCTCTAGATGCACCCCTTCACATGTCCACCCCTCTTCCCCTACCCTGGAATGGACCCGGACCGTCTTTTGTGAATTTCTGCATTCTTTCAGCAGCTTCTCTTTCCCATTACAAAACTCAAAGCTGTGTTGGCATCAGCATGGAAAAAGACTCAAGCTTCTGCAAACAAATGTCACCTTTCAGAAAGCTCTGGCTGCATCTCTTTTCTCCACTGTCACTGCTTCATTTCCTGCTATCCCCGCCTGCATGCTGCCAAAGCCTGGTATTAAACATGCTAGATATTGGCCTGAAAAGGCTCTGGGCTTTGTTTTGACATTTTGCTGTTATCATTCTTAAGTAATAGTAAGGTATTGTACCTTAAACAAAGAGTTCGATTTAACAGACTGTGCAGCACATGCATTCCTAGCAGAGAGTGACTGGATTTTGTTATGATAACAACCCAAATTAAAATTGACGAGTGTTCAGCTTCAGAACTGCTAAAGTCATCTGTGCTTGCTGTTAATGTAGTAGATGTCTCCCAGAACACACAATGGGAGAAGCTTCCAGGAAAAAGATAAGTGTAGGAATAACACTTTCTATAAGCTGTGCTGGTGTTCAGGAACGACAGCGAGGGAGACAATTAATCAACATTCAGCAGTTGGATTTTACACACTCATGCCAATTCCCTTTGACATTTTAAGAGTCAGAAGATATAGAGGCAATTGGAAAATTTGGCATGACACCTGGTTACAGCACACAGCCTTGCTTTCTTTGCTTATGGCTTTGCATTTCTTTTACTGAGGAGTTGAATTACCCCTTGATGGTTTCTGAATATAAGCTTTCATTTCGCAAGGCAAAGATCAAGACCTGAAGCCATTGCATCAGCAACATGCCCTTTTCCACTTCCAGGAAAAAAGTATCAGTGTTTGTCTGTGCTATTGATTGCTGCACAGTTCTTGTTTGCATATACATCCAAATGCTTCCTGATCCTACCACAGATTTCAATGTGGAGGAAGCAATGTAAGTTACACTGTCTTTGACTGCACAGCAACACAGAAGGAACTCAGACACTTGTTACACAGGAATGAAATTAAGAACTAGGAATTAGACTAGGAGAAGAAAAATGTGCCTGTCAGGAATGTCTTCACGGAAGTGAGCCTTCTTGTGTTGCAAAAAGATACTTGAGATTTTCAAAACCAGTGTGGCATGCATGATATTGCTATGAGGAGGAAATAAGAGAGCAGTTCAAGTGAAATGTTATGTATTTTCTACTTTCAAAATTTATACTCCAGTCTTGGACAAAAGCTATGGGACAACTGAGTTTGAGAGTATACATTGTCAGTATAAGGTAAACACATAATGTAAGGTTACCAGAATTATTCCAAAGCAAAAATTACAAGCCCATAAAATTCAGATAATGACTTTTATATGTAGTGATACTCGACAGTTTTTATCATGTGGTTAAGATTAAGCCATGTTGGTGTCCCGAGCCCTAAATTAGATTAAAAAATTTTAAAGGCAAATTCCTTCCAGCCCTTGAAATAGCACCTAAGGCACAATGAAAGCTGTTTCAATAACCCAAGTATACCTGTTCATAATTCAATAGGAAAAAAAACAAACAGAAGTTATATCTAAATTTGAGTTTCTCAGGTTTACTACACTTTGTCCACTTGGTAACTGTAACTTATCATGCCTCTGAACAGGATTTCAAAGTCTTTTTTTTCTCTTTAATTATCTGTCCCTGTAAGGCTATAGAATTGTCTGGACTAACTTGCACACGTTATAATACACATTCACACAGTTTCTGTGAGTTATTGCTTTAAGGAAGTCTTATGTATAAGATTATTGAATACAGAGAGCATTCAGAAAGAAAGAAGTGTTGTATTTTCTTTTTAAAAAGTAATTTTAATCTATTTCCTTCATATGTTAAAAAGGTCTGTACAATCTTTAGTGTAACTAGCTTGATCAGAAACCTTTCAAGAAAGAAGTGTTTTTCACTCTTTACAGGCAAGAAAGGAACGGTCTTGGTCAAGATCTGAAATTAAATCTGTTGTGGAAAAGAGAAGTGAACACAGCTCATAAAGTTCCAGACTTATTCACTAGATTAAGTAACTTTAACTTCACGGATCTATGGATATTTTTTGTGACTTAAAGTAAAAACAAATCCACAGAATGAGTGTTCTGGTGCTCATGCATTAATATGACACATTCTTAAGTAAAATGAAAGGGTAGCTATTCATGTAGCAATGTACAGCCAGCAAATGCATAACACAGACAAAATAAAACAATTTTTGACATGTATAAAATACTGTGTTTTTCCTCTTTTAATGAACAAAGACTGTGATTGCAAAAGGTTTTAAGCCCCTCCTCTCATAATGTTTTATATTTCTGTGTCTATAGACAATTCTGAAAGCTAACATGAGATTTGTGTTGTAAATATCAAGTCGCTTAAACTCATGCTGCCGAAGATACATTGGTATTAGATGCTCCAGACATTGGCACTGCGAAAATATTAAGGATGATAGATTTGGAAGGCAGGAAAAATCACCATCTACTTTCTCTAAAGTCCAGTTCAGCCAGGGCATAACTTCAAATTTCAAATTCGCTCAGGAATGTTTTAAACTTCTTTATTTCCCAAATATTTTACATGAGAGTATGGGACGTGTCCTTCTACACCTCATAAATTTGACATACTGCAGTTTGAAATCTCATTAGCCTTCAGATGCAGCTTACAAACACTAAAGATCTTATGGACATGTTTTGATACTGCTGCTCTCAACCAGTGCTATTTTTGCAAGCATGTGTTTTGCATTTGTCCTTTCCATGAACTCATAATTCTGTTTAGTAACAATATTAAGATATTTTACTATAAATCTAGGGTTTTAACTACTTTGGACTTCTTGAGATGATTGGTGCATGCTCAGAGAACTTGTACACATCATTTTGTTCTCTGGGAGTACATTAAATACCCATAAATTATAGTGAAGTGTCTTGCAGAAGAATGCCTGCTATACTGCAGTGGAATCTTAACCTCTTTATAAGTTGGTAGCATATGGCATTTTAAAAGCCATGTAAAGTTAAAGCTGCAGCTTAACTTGTAAATGCAAACTAAACGTCTTATCCTTAGCCCAAAGGATGTGTGTACACTGCCCAAAAGAAGATTCTGTAATCACATACTAGCACTGCTTCATTAATACAAACTATCAGCCTATCTGGTAAGTTTGATGTTGTTTTCTCTCTGCTCTGTAAACGTAAAATCCAGTTCCTCCAGGTTTAAATGGGGTCTAAAGGAAGAAAGTTATTTTTACATATACAGGATCTAACTTAGAGATTCATACGCCTGTGCTGTGGTAGCTGGTTTGTGTTTCATCGATATGTGTATAATGTATTGGTTTTTTTTTTAAGTAAAACATACATTTTATCTTCCCACTTGTCAGTGTTGCTGTCTTGAACATCTAAGAGCCAAGTAAATTGGAGAGAATCTCTGCTATCATGGATACTGGATTAATATGGAATGGCATGAATGAGAAATGTCAAGATGTTTTATTATAACAGTCTCCCTGTTAGAAAATGCAAACCATTGATGATGAAAAATATCCATACTATCTATCTGCGTCAAGGAAAAGTCCATCTGAATTTTGCCTAGAGACAAACCTTAAAGAATATTAATTTGTATATCTTCACTGCAACCACCTTTGAATTTAGCATAGTACATGGAAAGATGCTGTCCTCCTCCATGCCTGAAGCCTTTGATTTGAGCAGTTATGACTCTGAAGGTGCTGACCTGCTCCTCCAAATGCCTGAGTCTCTTGTGGACTCCAGTGTGCTGACCAGCAGTGCTGAAGGAGCACCTTTACTTCCTGCAGGATTTTGAGGCTCAGAAGGACTTCCCCACTAATGGGTGTTCAGGCCTTGAGGCACAGTACCTGTTCAAATTGTACCAAAAATCAAAGACTTATTATTTAAAGAAACTGGTGAATGCTATTTGATGAGACAGTACCAAAAATCTTCTATCTGCTTCTACAGTAGAAAATTTGGAACAGATGTGTTTTCTCTTTTCTGCCATGCAGAGGGAGTTTCTCCACAGATAAACCTTCTTCCAACTACTTCTGTTTCCTCAGTATATACTTATCTAATTCTCTGATCTTTCTCCAATATTTCCAAAAAATAAGACCTTTTTCAGAACTGTAGTCAAGGACTTTTCTGATATGTACTGGGGGAAGCACTATTAATTTCCTGAAAAAGTAGATGTTTTTCAGAACATTCTCTGTTCTGAAATTTTAATACAAAACCTTTCTCCTAAGTCCAACTTATTTCCATGGGAAGAATCATATATCATGAAAAATGCAGAGCAAAGTCCAATCTGCATACCCCCTGGGGCTAAAACTTTACCATATGCTCTTTCCTTATGCTCCTCATCCCTCTGGTTCTCAGGGAGAAAATGCATTTCCAAAGGCATCTGCAAGTGTGTGGCAAACACATTTGTGAAAATAGAGGAGGAGCTTCCACAGTAAAGTGATTCCTATGGGAAACATAGATTTCTTCCTTTTTTAGATAAGAAGCTATCTTGTAACCGAGCAGCCACTGGTCATACTATTGCTTTTCGGGTAAAAGGTTATCCTATAATAACAATTTTGTTTCATTTGTTGACATTATTACTCCAAGATTTTTGTCAAGATGTGCAGCAAAACCTCTTCTCCATGGATTAATTATCTTGGCCTCAGAGCCAGACAGAGCAGATGTCATTCACATGCATCATTGCACTGATTAAGATTTGGATTATTTCTCCTCTTTTCAGTGTTTTACAGATTAAATGCCTCACTTAGATATTATCCCTTGCTACACTGCCATTTATTTCCACCATTCCTGAACATGTCACTGTTGGCAAGCCATGCTGGGTAAGAAGATGCCAGGCAGACTTGGGTAATGGTTTCTGAAGGCAGTGTCTATTAGCAGTTTTGGGCTTTCTGTGGTGAGGTTGGTCTGTGGAAATAATTAAGACTGACTGAGGATTCTCCAAGTGCTGTGCACTCATGTTGTCCTCTGTCATTAACCTTTTGCCCTCTGACATCTCAGAAGAAAAGGGGGTAGAACCATCTGAGTTTTACTTTTTAAGGAATCGAACTTTTCTCTGTTCGTCTCTGCTTTTAAGAAGATGTTCTCTGCTCTCCTTTCCACCTTTGCAGCTAAAGATTGGCTTTGCTGCACGCAAGCACATATGGTGGTGGCTCATTAACTAGCCATCCTATAGTTTCCTAAATCTTCCTGTTTCCCCTTAATGTTTTCATTTTCCTGAACCCCTTTTCTTCTATGCTATTAATACAACCTGGACACAAATCTTGCCAAGAAAATCCCATTGTGTCACTGCAGGCATTTTGTTTTGGTTCATCAACCTGTCCAATATAACTTGGTTAAAAATTATTTTGATATGTGTTTACTGACAATGCCAGAATTAATAGCATCCAGGCTAAATACTTATTGGAAAAAACTGTATTTTCTTTCCTTCCTCAGATCTAATTCTATTTTCAAGTCAGTAATGTAGAGTTGGCTGGATGGGAAGACACAAAACAGGGTATAAAAAAGGTGAAATATCACAAACAGCATGAAACCCTGCCCATGTCAGTGTGCATCCATCTTGTTATTTTTTTAAGCAAAGAGATCTTAACTATATGTAGCCAATTTGTGCTTATTTTCTATGGAAAATAATCGTGATTGTTACAGTCGCAGGTTTTGTGGGGGTGAAGGTGAAGACACAGCTTTTGTAGTTTTTATTCTAAGCAGAGTCCAGAGTTAAGTGTGTACCTTCTGCTCAGCTAGATATGTCTGTGCTTGTCTTTGTGGCTGGCTGGGGTCTTCTTTTTAAACTAGGCTGACTTTGCCCACAGCCACATTGTACCTTTGTGTATGCAGAGAGAAGGCACTGCAAATTCACTCTTGGTGGCAATTTCACAGCAGGGGATGTTATCAAAGAACCAGAATATTAGCTCTGCTTACATTTGAGAAATGCATTTTATATATCTGTATATATAGCATTCTTGACCCTCAGTCTTGGTTCCAAGCTTTCCAAAGTGTCCAAAACATATACATAACAGATGTTTCTTTGTTTCACACCAGCCACTGTAGACACAGCTGATACTCTTCAGTGGACATGTTTATTGAAACTTTCTGGCAAAATATGTCAATCACCTGGTAAGCATTTTAATTTGAAATCTGCCTTTCTTCTGCCCACTGTGAAATTTGCCTATTGCCTCACTCATTCCCGCAGGGATTTTTTTGTTTGTTTTTCCACCCCTGCCAACCTTGAACTGTGTTTTCCTGGAGTTTTCATTTTTCCTTGGATTGTGAAGCTCAGACATTTAAACTACTCTTTTTTTTTTTTTTCTCCACCAAGAAAAACTACAAAAGTGGCAAATGGTGAACACTTCTGAACAGATCTTTACCACAAATCTTAAGTGTTTGAAAGTGATGATTTCCAACACAAGATCAAAAAATCTTTGGTATGATGGAAAAGAAGACTTTACTCACAGCTTTCTGTACTTTTTTCAGCTTCTTTCCAAGACCTTTGTCATCAAGTGATTTACTGAAGCTGAAATCATGGTGTCTCAAAGCAGTGTCTACCGCTCTCACCACTGTGTATTTCAGACAAAAAGTTTGCAGCTCTTTATTTATGGAGTTTATATTGCTATGTTCAGAGAACCTCATTCTAAACTCACACCTTAAAAATCAGGATTACTTTTCACTAAAGCAGCAGAGTACACAGCCAAAAGACAGGCACAGGCAAGACGAGTGAAAGATAGACATGCAGTGTGTTGCCATGAGTGCTTCCTCACTGCATCCACCCAGCTGGGGCATAGCATGCACAGAATCTTCTCAAATGTGAAATGAAAAAGATGCTAATTCCTCTAATTTCTCCAGGGAAATTCTGGAGAAATCACCTCATTTCAGGGCTAGAAATGGCCATGCCACTTTCTGAAACAATTAGATTCGCTGCTGAGTGTGCAAAATATTGATAGAACTCCTTACTCTAGTTCTCTCCTTACTGAGCTCTCTATAATTTTAATTCCACTCCAGGTGTCACAAAAAAGGCATGAGTAAACTCACTAGGGAAATAGTGAATACAAAAGCATAATTTAGAAAAAATTCCCTTTTCTTAAAGTATGAGAATATAAACCTTTAAGAAGTCACAAACTAAACCAGATACAATTAAACATAAGATTAAAAAACATCTTTCATATTTCTCTTTTAGGCATCCTGTCCCTATTTCATTAGAAAACACCTCTGTATCTTACAAGACTTCGCTTCAAAATCATATTTTTACATCTATTTTTTTTAATTCTCTCAGTAAGACTGGGTTTCAGGTAAAAGGTTGTCCTTTTTCCTAGGTGAAATGGCTTTTCCAGCAAACAAGAACCAATTCTTACACAACATAAGCATTTTTTGCCTCCCAACATCTGTTGAAGATGCTTATTAAAAACTGGAGAGCCTGGGTTTAATTTCCATTTAGCAGTGCCTTAATGACTGTTTGAAGTTCTTTTGCCCTCAGGCTTTGTCCAGTGTGCACATATTAACACAAATAAGTGCACCTGGGCACCCTGCTGCAGTCCTGCACACAAACTAAAACATCCTCTGCTATGAAGCACACAGTTTAAAGCTTCATCAATATGTTGAGACCAGAATACAGCAGAAATTGCCATCATTCAGAGGGTGGACCTTGAAAACTCAAATTCAAGAGAGGAAGGCTGACATTTGAAAAAATGTTAAGGATGGTGTTGGCACTGTTGCAGTTTTCTGGAAAAGGAATGTCAGTGCCATTTATTCAGACATAGAGACCTTTCTATGTTACTCTTTGAAATTAAGTGCAATATTTAAAAATCAATTCTTAAAACGGAGCACTGGAATGAATGTCTTTTTCAGACATTCTCTCCTTGCTTTGAGTGTGCAGAGCTCATGTGTACTCAGCTGTTCTTTCAAAGCATCTCACAGGAAAGGCATTCTGTGCCCAAAGGTTGTTGCTCTGGCCATCTCCAGCTGGCTACCTGCCCCTGAGATATTTTATTCATGCTATCTTCAATATAAAGAACAAGTGTCCAACTATCCTCACTCAAGTGAGTAATCCCAAGATTTGGTCTCAGTTTCACCTTGTGAAGAATGATCAATTATCAAGGCCATATCAGAGCTCACATCCAAGGTACAGATATCTAGGAAAAATCCCTAAATTTTACATCTAATGCACCATTGAAAAGGTGTGAGAACAAACTGGTTCCTAACTCATTCTTGAAGTCTTCCCAAGGATATGGAGGGTTATTGGTGAGAATAAGAACAGATGAAGATGTAATTTGCCTTTCTCATTTTAGTTACTTCAGAGTTCAAGAAACACATTGCTCTTGATAAGAATTTACTCTGAGGAGTGATTTTTCTCTGCATATAAATTCCTTCAGTGAAGGCTGAGCTCCATACATATTGTGTCTTAGTGGCTCTACAGCTAATAATAGGACTCATTGGGAGGAAAGATTGTTCAAGTTTTCAGCCTCCTATCCTATTGATAGTCAGGCACTTTCCTGTTATGAAAGCAAGGCACTTTGCTTGCAGTGAAGGATTTAGCTGATGGTATTTCAGCCTTGGATGAAAACCCTCTAAAACTCCACTTATACCTCTCAAATACTGAGAGGTAACTAAACACATTCAGAGAAGGAACAGAAAAAAGAAATAAGCAAATCCTGTTTTCATTATTACCTTCTCATAATTTCATTCCTCTACAGATCATAAATTCTGTCAAATATTATGCCTTACAAAAATGGGAATATATGAGTAATTCACAGAATTAAAACACAGAATTTTTAAAAGGAGAATTACATATATCCAATCTTTTCTTTATGCAAAAAATTGTTGGTCAGCTCTCTGTGGCAGGTCCTGATCCCAAATGGGAGGGCATTTTAGATTAGAGCTGAACTCCATGCCTGGAAAGGAGACAGAATAGAATAAAATAATGATATGAAGCCACTCTTGATCCTTCTCACTCCCATCTGTTTTGGATCTGAGGACAAATGGTTTAGCTCTGTGATCTTGATCTGTCTGAACAACTAACAGGCCATTTAAAACAAATACTGAACATTGAACGACCATCAGTTAATGACTACATTGCAGAGTTTGTTATCATTTTGTTTAATGCTCCTCAAATATATGGTAGAATTATTTTAATATACATGTCACCCATCTCAGAAGGTCTAAGGATAGGACTCAAAGGTTTCCCATATGCAGAGTTGTCCTGGATCTGGTCTAACTAGAAGCATGTGTTTTGTCATCTCCATCCAAGCGCTTCTAAATGTGATGTTCCTCTGGGTGGATGGTTTTTCATGAAAATACATTTTCTACACCCAGTGAACTGTATTTGCATTCCTGTGAACACAAAATATTGCATCTGCAATTGCCTCTCAGAAAATACAGTTCTCTAGTCAAAACAGATGTGGTCCTTACCCAGGTTTCACAGCATCTGTTTAGAAAACGGGCTCTTACTGTGTGACTCTGCTTGCAAAAGGAAATGTGAGTATTTTGTAAGAAATGGAGCTGAAAACAGCTTGCGTTGCATGCCAGATACTTCTTTCTGTGTGTACCTAGGAAAGGGAAGGCAGAATCCCATTAACTACACCAAGAAGCAGTTTATTCAAAAGGCAACTATAAGGCAAATAAATTCCTGGCAGACAAAATATTTAGGATATCCTGCATATTTATTTTCAGAGAAACCAGAAAAAAGAAATAAAAGAGGTCAGTATCACCAAAATATATGTTGAAAAGGAGACCAAGGCATCAGATAAATTGCAATGTTTGGCCTGTATTGGAGAGATTTTCCTCAAGGCTCAGTAATTGCTACAGTCTGCTCTGTTAGAAGGATGGCAAGGAAACCGGTTAAATGGGAGAAACCATCCCCATTCCCTACAAACAAATTACACTCTTGCACAAAACCAGGGCACTCCTTCTGGAAGAACTGTGTATATTCATGTAGAAAGAAAGAACCAAACATAACTATTTGCAGTGCTACCATGCATATAATTACAGTTGTGAAAATACGTGAAATGAGACAAAAACATTTGCTGGGTAGTTTTCTTTAGAGGGACACAGAAAACTGCATAATAATAACCCTACCAATCTAGAAAAGGGCAACTTCTGCTCTGACACATGGACATAGTTTTGAAGAAATTTTGGCTGTCCTGCCAAATAAAAAGAGACATAGATTTTTTATGCTCCCCATCCTAGGTTAACACATGGCCTGAGGAGTAAAAGTCATGCTTGAATTTTTTCCAAAATACATTATTAATCTTTACTTTCTTAACTCGTTGTCTTCTAGTTAGGTAGTTTTCAATATCCTTCCAACATACAAATGCCAGAATTCCCAGTGGGAAGATAGATCAATTTCTCCAACATTGATTGTTATAAAGCATTTACAGATTTGCTTTCTTTTGTCACTTTTCACTGACCCTTTAAAAGCAGACCCAGTCCCCCACAGTTTTGCAGTCCACAGGCTGAGAACTACTACTCTAGACATGTTCAGGTTTGATATGTTGTTGATATGTTTATATGTCAATTGTGTTTTTGAGCAATTGCTCTTCAGAAGTAGATCAGTGTGTGCCAGCAGCTCATGATCTGGACAAGAAGGGACACTTTGGATCATTCCTGAGCATGCCATGTTTGTAGGAGTCCTGATACAATGACAGTTTCTTTCTCAGATCACACTGACATCCACACAAATAAGCAGAGAGGACATCATGCTTTTAATCATGAGCAAATATCTGCTGCCTATTTATAAGCTGAAAAAGTAAAGTGGCTTTACAAAGCCAGAAAGTTTTGTGGGGACAGCAGGACCCAAGCTGCTCTTCTTTAATGAGAACTCCCAGCCTCATCTGCAGTGACCTTCATGGCAGGCCTCCCACAGATTTCAGTCAGGTCAGGGTTTTGCTTTGCAAATTGTGTGCTGGAACATATCTCTCCACTCAAAGAGTGTTTACGACTTGAAGGAAATGGAAATTGCCCATTTAAAATAGAAGGCTTTAAAATCCCCAAGCATTTCATTTTCCAATGTTAATTTCCCCACCATAGTACACCGCATTGTAGCCTCAGAACCAGAGGTTCAACCATGTGTCACCACGACCCTGATTTGCAGAGAGTAACAGGGTTCTGAAATTACATGAAGTTATACTTATTACAGCATTACAGAGCTTTTGGTTAAGATGTGCACTTTTTTCCCCTGGATGAGGGGCAAACGTAGTTCAAGGTTGCCCAATGTTAAGACAAACATAACAGAGCAGCAAGCCCATCTCTGCTGTTTTTCAACATGTGGTTGCTTTCTGTACACTCAAAGGACTCCCTATCCATATCTGTCCAAGACCAGCAATAGCCACATGCTTATGTCTAATGCTTAGAGGATAAGTGGTTTGACTACTACAAGCATTTAGCTTAATCTTCTAAGTCATGCAGTTCCACCTGGTGTTAAAGATAAAAAGATTTTATCTTTGTAGGTTTGCTAAAAAGGTGCAAGATGTTACAAGTTATCCCCACTTTTCTCATTGGAAAAGCAACCAACAAACCTGTTACGAACTTGTCATCTCAATGCAAAACAGGTTTGTTGTAACCTAGTTAGTTTTTAGCAATCATCGAAGAAGTGTGTAAACACCCATTCAAGCTTAAGTAAAATTGACTGCTACTAGCATCTTTAAAATATGAATCAGTCATCTTTCACTAGAATATAAAGACGAACGGGTTTGTATAGTAAGCAAAGCAATTATATTTTGATGAAGGGATTTTTAACTAAAAGTGATAATTTCTCCAGTTCTTGAAAAACCCTGGCACCAGGATTTTATTATTTTCATTTTCATTCCTCTCCACTAGGCTTTTTTATGACATGAATGCCATTATCCCATTTCCTACTGAGTTTTCCTGAGACTTTAATACCAGGAATTACTTGCTCCTGTGGAGCAAATAACTATGATAAGTAACACTGTCCTATTGTTAGTATAATGTTCCAGATGCTCAAGTTAACTAAAAGAGAAGAAAAGATGGTTTTTAGAGCAAGATTTACTGGCTGTTATGTCTAAACCTGTGCATTCCATTAGCACTAAGCAGAACCTCAGCAATCACAATGCTGTAAATTTTCACCCTATAGTTCTAAAGCCAGAAATTTAACGGCAAGAAAAGATCATTTGAACAGAACAAAGACTTTCATTATTTTTAATAGATGCAGTACTGTTACTAAACATGATTGCAAAGATAAAAAAAACTCTTAAGTGACACTCTAATAGAAAAAAATATGAGCTTTTCTTCCTGATTGAGTTTGTCTAGCTTCAAATCTGATCTTTAAGCTGGATTTTGCAGTACTGTTGCCTTCTAAAGGTTCTGTCAACGACAGGTGTTTTCCTTTAATCTGAGAGTTCCACTCACCACACAGTTACCACATCTTTGTGCTCCTGTCTCACCACAATAAGATCTTCTACTTCCTTAAAACAGAAAAAACTTGCAAAATTACTGGTTACTTAGTCACTTTAACATGTTTCCTAAGTGTAGGTTCTGTACGCATTAGGCTACCTTTGCTTTCCTGCACACAAAGACAATTCTGGGCACGAAAACACTCTTTCCTGGAGTGCCATTGTAGGATCTCCTGGAGCACTGAGGTATATTCCCGATTTAATCCTCTCAATAATTTTATCATATGAAGCTGTTGCAGTGATACAACATTAAAGAGTTGGAGCGACAATTTCAGCATTTTCATGGGTAGCAGGGATTTGAATTTCCTGAAAGCAGCAAAGACAGGAATCCACCAAACAAAATCCTCTAGCCATTGAGCTGATACCTGACAATCTTCTCCCTTTTGAAACTACATTTTAAGAGTATGAGCAAATGCTTCGTTGATTTTTCTGGAGCTGAAACCTCTAATTTAGCACAGATAAAAAATTCAACTTCATAATAGTCTAGTCAGAAGTTCATGTAATCTACTTTGTGTAGAGGTGACCAAGCATTTCTGAATCACAAGGCCATCTTTTTGAAAGGAGTCTCTCCTCCTCAGTTGAATGAAAATCAAATACTCTGTGTGCCTCAATGGACAAATCAAGCTGTGGCTACCTTATCCTGTCAAATAATGGAAATTGCTCAACAATGAACACTCTCTTTCTCCATCTTTCACGCATTTTCCTCATATGTGCAGCAGTATGGTTTCTTCCAGCTGTGATTCCTCGTCTGCTTCCACTTTTAGAAATCCTTAGAAAGGATCCTCAGGATTAAATATGAAAGGGGGTGGGGGAGGATATCATTCCAATGAGAAGACTGTGGAGATTAAAATGTAATGTAACAAAACATGTCTTCTAAAAATATGCACTCAGGCATTTAACTATAACCAGGCCATTTTATAGTTTTTATTACACTGGACTTCTGCCAGTAGATAAAAATCACACAGAACACGCAATTTTAACAGTGAGATTTTTCCCTTATTAAACCTAACTACCAGAGAAAGCAGTCACCTCCACTGGTGCTCTGCCTTTGGCCTCCTTCTGAGGTTTAGGCTATTAAATTGGTTCCACATGACAGGGCTTGGAATGCTGAAAATCAATCTAACTTATGATTCTGAAGTTTAGTTTCCCTTAAAGAGTCATATTTCAAAAGTTCGCAGCCTAAGTCCTTTCTCTTCCAGCTTCAAGCAAGGGCCATTTAAAGCTAATTTAAACACTGTGAGAAGACTGTAACTTAAGATCTGTCTCTGCATCCATTTTTTTTTCAATGTGAATGAATTAAGAGAAGAAAAACCTATTAAAAGGTATCAAGCACTAAGGTATTAGTGTTTGCAATATTAAGATATTAATTGCAGAGAATATTAGAAAGAATTAAGATTACCTGATTGCTGTTTATTTTAACAAGTTACTACACAATTCAATAGTTTATTTTCAAGCTTTCCTCTCCTTGACACAAATTACAGATGAATGATTTAGTTACTGACAACCTGAATGTTGCCTTCTGACATCATTGGTCAGTCCTTGCAAATATTTCAGGATAAAGAAAATGAACTTTTTTTATTTGTTTGTTTATTCCAGCCCCTCTTACACTGTGATCTTCTTGCCTAGGAGAACAATTATATACCAGCATTTCAGTGCTCTTGATATATTTATTGTCTCCCAGTGGCCATGGAAGAGCTGTGTTTATTTCATTGCTAATTAATTCTATGTGATCGTTTCACTGACATAAGGCTTACTCACAATTTTGAAGGTCTTTTTAGTAAGATTTAAAGCAACATATTAAGAGATGTATAAATATTTGCATACTCTGCTGTTTACTAAACAGAATACAAGGCATTTGCTTTTTTTTGTGGGGTCCTTCTTTGTGCTATCCAGACTTAATTTATGTCCGGAGGGTTAATATTATGCAAACAATCATTTATTTCAGAAGAAATGTGGACATTACTAAGTTCTTCTGTTGGTTAACAAAGAATCTCTGCTTTCTTTATCCCAGCTGGGTTGAGGTAATTGCCTTAGGCTGCAGGCAGGGAGAATAGGAAGTAGATGAAGCATGTTGAAGATTAACCACAGAAAGAAACTGCCTAAACAAAGAAAGGGCTCTAAGAGGAGGAGGAGCAAGAGTCTCTCAGCCTAGACAGGCATACTGGGAAAGAAACTGCTTCTAGCTGCTCACTACATCATATCCACAAAAAATGAGGAAGAGAGTAATCAGTAGTTCCTGTGGGCTAATCTGCATGCAAGCAAACTGGGCTTGCAGGCACTTTCTGATAAGAAAGAAAATGTGACTGTGACAGCCCATGAGTGACATCAGTCATTAACCCAAATGCTTATATACAAGGAAGGTTGTTTAAAGGTGAAGCTCCTCCTCAGTTTTGTCTGTTTATACTCACATTGGGAACCAGAGGAGTCTATTTAATCATGTCAAATTAAATCTGCAAAAATTCCCCCAGCCACATTACTCGTTTACATTCCACTACCCCCTAAACACACTAATGGCTTTTGTCTCCTGTATTTTATATGGGATTCACCTTATTCAACTGAAGAAGTTAAAGTTTCAAAAAGTTTAAACTTGGTCACAACTCACCCTAGCTTCCTTTGTAGGCAAATGAGAAAAATAAGATGACTTCATAGAATAATAGAAGAAAAACATGGAATGGCCTGGGCTGGAAATGACCTCAAAGGCCCTGTAGTTCCAACCCCCCTGCCATGGACAGAGAACCATTTAATTAGACCAGGTTGCTCAGGGCACCACCCAATCTGACATTGAACACTCTCTGGGATGGGGCATCCACAACTTCTCTGGGCAACCTGTGCCGGTGCCTCACCACCCTCACAGTAAAATAAAGAGTTTCTTCCCGAGTAGAGAATTTCTTCCTGAAGAAGAAAACTTGTCTTAGCCATCTGTCTTAGAAAGAGATGAACTCTCTTGAAGATGCTCACTTCTTTCTTCTGTCTGTAAAATAAGACTATTTGTGAGTAGTACAGGCTTCAAACCTAACCCTGAAGCATATGACTGAGGAGAGAAGACATGCTGGTATACAGGCAGGGATTTCAATTTCTGCTAGAGAGAAGTCTATCCTTTACACTTCCAAGAAGACTAGCAGTGTCACCACAACAGTGCATTTCCAGCTGGCAATCTTAATTAAGAATCACAGGAGTGCTTCCTATTACTATTTTTCCCATGAAAAATCTCTAATGCCTTGGCTGAAGCTCACTGCCAGTGATACCCAGTCAAACTGAGATCATGGCCAGCCTTTGGGCAGCATGTAGCACAAAGTGTCCACCAGCAGATGTAAACAGACACCTTTGGAAATCCTCTCAGTGGAGACAAAACACCAAAGAAGTCCTCCAGTGAACATCTCCTTGTTCTCTAATGAAGGACACTGTGTGCCAGAAACATGCAGTCATGTTCTTTGAATTTGGTTATTCTTATGGGTTCAATCACTGCCCTTCAATCACTAGCTACAGGATAAATCTTCATTTCAAAAATCTTTGCTTACTCCAAAATAGAGAACAAGCATTTGATTTTATTTTTCTTAATTATTCCTGGTTTTACATAGCTTCTAGCTAAAAAGCATGATTGCTCACAGAGCAAAACAGCATTGTTGGACAAATAAGGCTGGTTTAAAAATATTACTTCCTTTACTATTTTTATACTAAAATAAATATGAGCTAGGCTAGAATATGAGTAGGAGTGATATTCTAACACTTCATTAGCAACCAAAAGAACTAAATTTTACAGATATTCCTCAGCTACAACAATAGAAATTTTCACAGACAACTAAAACAGATTTTTCAAAGTTAGACTAAAAGTAGCAAGGAGTTTGAGAAAATTTTGTTACTTTTAACCAATAGCTAAAAATAGGAAATATTTATCACATCTATGTTAAGAAGAAGGAAAAATATGAACAAAATAGTAGTTCTATGGAAATCATGCAAAAGCCATATGAGTCTGTTCATGTTTAACTATCTCTGGATCAGGCCATCATTAAATACTTGGCCAGATGTGCCAAGTATTTAATGATGGCCTGATCATTAAGTGACTTCTGACCTTATCTCTGTTTCAATGACTTCCGTGGTATAGCTGGGCTGGATTCATCTTCCCTGAGACTTTAGTTTATGCACCAATGGACACAAGATTTAGTCTATCTGTCTAACTGGGCTATCATCTGGATGCCATGTTAGAACGAAGAAGTTTTAGAAGTTTTGCCACAGAGTAGGAACATATGAAAGTTATATAATCTGGGGATTTTCAATGATCCTTATGACACAACATTCTGCTGAGACAGTGAGCACTCTGAGGTAAGCCTGGTCTATCCAGAGTGAATGACAAATATGTTCATAACGATGGGAAGAGAAACATGTACCAGGATTCATTCCCCTAGGAAGAAGCTGGTTGGATAATGTTCTACCACTAAATATCTAATGTGTCAGTGAAATGTTATCTGCACTCAGGCCTTGTACTGGTATAAGGTTTTTTTTTGTGTTTGTTTAAAAATGCGATTAGGAAGTGTCTGTGATCAAGACTTCAAAACAAGGTTTACCAACTTCTTCTAAAATTTGCATTACCTAAATAATCTCTTTTTATACAATGGGTAAATTCTGTCAAAGCATTTAGCATCTTTCTCCTCTTTTCTTCCTGAAGATACTTTCCTGACTTTCATTCAGGAAAGAGTGAGCAATCAGCTGAGTTTTTGTTAGATCAACGCAGCACATTGCTTCATGAGTTTTTCAGAGTGCAAAGATCTCAAACATTTGAGCAAATGAATGAAATCACAAATCTTGCTACCTAGTAGCAATACAAGTTGATTTATAAACATTAGCTTCAACCATTCAGGAACACCAAAGGTGTATCCAGTACACAGTCATTACTAGGAGTATCAGGAAAGCTAGTGATTTATCTGTCAGTGGTGATTATGTCACTTTGGAGAGCAAGTGCTCATTTGTTTTTTTAATAACTGTCATAAGTTTTAATATTAAATATAAATATTACACACCCAAAATTTTGCTTTCATTTTCAAATACATGAAAACTATTGACACGCCTTTCCAATCTCACAGTGAGCTTCATTTGCTTGTTCTCTTTCAGATTGCTAATAAACTGTAGATTTATCTCTTTGCAGAGCCAAAAAATCTTATTCATCTCTGGAATATCATAAATGCTGAAGTGATTTTGATTTATACTCCCTAAAATGTAAAGATCTGTGTGCCTAAAATTCTTCTTTCCTTAAATTGCTCATGCCTAAGTATGAAGTTCTGCAGCAATTTGTCTGTATCTAACTGATGTCTACCAGTTGTGGAAGAGCTGTTTATGGCCTACTTTTTTCTAGTTCTCCATAGTTATGAAACTTCTCTTTCTTGCCAAAGTGATGTTTTAAAACGTAAAATCTGCTTCTGTTGTGCATTTTCTTGCTGAGTGCCTTTATTCCTGTTTGGAATTATCCAGCAAAGATGACATGTTTTTAATTTATATTTGAGGACATATGATATCTGTTGCATCACTGTTTTGCCTGGGTCATTCAAAGTGTCCTGGCAGAGGAGTGCATGCGTGCTTCTGACTCTTGGATATGAAGAGAGCTGTTTGAACAGCTACAGCCAGCTCTATTGTGTTCATAGCAAACTCTGTGAAGTTCCTTTCAGCTACATGTCACTTCCACTTTATGCTGTCTGAAATTTTAACAATGATAGATGGTACTAGGCTCTTTTGAAAATTCTTGTTCAATCAGAAGCTGGTATCCAAGCATGGCTGCACACAATTTTTTAAAGAATGCTGACTTTTTCAATAAGTCTGAAACAATTTTCATGGGCACATGCAGGTCATATTTGGAACATTCTGAATTTTTACTCTGCACTGTATATATGACACCATTATTCACCTATGTGAAAAAAAGGGTGACCTAGACCAACCTGCCACATAAAGAAGACACAAATGAGAGGTGCCCAGTGCTTTGTTTACAGAGAATAATACTGCTCTGTTTCACACCACTGTCAGTTCAATGGCTCTTTACAAAGACTGGGAGTGCTTGTTTTAACAGAGAAGCTGGCCTAACTATTTTGCAATAACTCCCCCATGTGGGCATTTAGTTTTACTTTATATTTGATTTTCAAAACAGGAAGGCTGGCTCAAATATTAGTCTTTCTTTCATTTATAGTGGCTGCACACAATTTTTTCTGGCACGCTTCTGATGTATGGAAATCTTGGTTGCTCTCCCTGTGTCAATAAAACCCAGAGCGCGTTATCTGCGCTAATCTCAGTATGAGCAGGCTGTTTTGAGGGGTGATTTCTGTAGGGTAAGAATGAGCTGTATTGGCCATACTAGAAAAAAAAAGGCTAAAAAGTAATATTTTGTTCTGATTTAACTGGTTGCCTCTGACACCTCTAGAAGCTCCGGCTGACCAGACCAGCTTCACCTCAGTGTGTTTACTGAAGTTAGGCAAAGCCTGTTTGCTGTCAAAGATCTGAGCATGCCTTAATCAGCTCCTTGTAGCACTGGTCAAAGCTGACACCTATCCCTTGCTCATGCTGCCAGCATTCCTCATACCCATGGAGGCAAACTGGCAGCATCTGGACGGCACATAAGGCTGCAGAACTTTGAAGGATTGCAAACCCTCCAAAACTGTCTAGTCAGTACAGCTATGAAGCTTCATATCAAAATCTTAATGCAGTTAATTAATACTTTCTAAGCAGTTCAGTCACAGTAATGCAGTTAATTAATAGTCTCTATGCAGGTCAGTCACAGTAATTCTGATTGCTTTTCTACTTCTTATTTAGAAATAGAAATGGTCATCTAATTACCTAATGAGATTTGTGAAATAAACAAACACAGATAAACACTGATTTTTTTCTTCACTTTAACAAAGATTATAATCTAAGACTACTAAATGACAGATAAACAGAGTGTGAAAGACTATGCCATGTTCCTGTTCCCAGTGGGTTGTATCACACAAGCATCCCAGACAGGTTTTAAGTGGGTACAAAATGTATGTTGGCATGAAGAGGGAAAGTGATCCTCCAGTTTGTTTCCCTGTTTGAGGTGGTTGATTAACAATGGGCTAGAAGTAGACAGGAGACAGGTCATTTTCAGGCTGAGTAAACAGAGCACTTGCTCACCCAGAAGCCTCCTCTGTCGCAGCTGTCTGAGCTATAGGGAACTTGTCCATTGTATAACCAGAAAGGAAATTGTGAAACAGCTCTTCTTGTCTCTTCTTTCAATTTATTTAATCTGGGATCTAAGGTACCAAGAGACAACAATAAAGGCAGTTTACATCCTCTTTTATATGGACCAGTCCCAGGAAATCCTGACACCTTTTTAGGACAGTTTTTTGATGTGATTCTATACTGTATACAAATGCCAATTACTTATGTCTTCTGTTCAGGAGAAAATAAATGAACCACCAGCCCCTATTTCTTTGCTTCTCTAATCATTGTCCAAATTCATTCCCAGGATTTACTCTTGGATGTGTCTAGATTACTTGTTGAGTATGCACTTCTTTTTTAATTGTCATTTTAATCTATGTATATATATATATATATATATTGCTATTTATCAATATGTAGCTTCCCTAAGACAATTTTATTTGTTTAACTTTTCTAAAGGTACAGCTTCTCTGAACTGAAATGGGTCCTTTGTAAGTCCTTATTGAAGCGAATGGAATCTTTTTCCAGAAATGTTGAAAATGGAAGTTCTCTAGTTCTTAAGGTTTTATTAATTTGGTAAATCCAGAGTAAGCATTTTTCATACTTCACAGGGTAACTACTCTAGCACATTTACGCTTATCCCAGCACTTGAATTTTCCAGTAACCTCATGAAAATTTTGGAGCTCCCCTTCTAGGGACTGAGTGTCTGAAACATCAAACTGAATGTTAGATCCACACACCTCCCTCCACCCCCCCCCCACACCCCCCACCCCCACCGTGCTTAGCTGTTCAGTGACGTAAATAAAACTGACTGAGGTGAAAAAATTCCCAATTTCTTAATTAACAGATGCATACAGAAGCTCTCCCTTCATCTGGGCTGGATGTGTACAGCCACTGGTTAAAGGATAAACATTGAAGTTCTTATTGCAAGCTTCAGCAGTACTGCTCTTTTTCAAATTATAGCCGAATTAATATTCTGAATTACTATTCTATGTACACTTGAATCATCACTTGTTAATTCCTGGAGATCCATTGCATCTTTATATAATCTGTTCTTTTAGAACATTGAAAAATTTTCCCCCCCAAAAATAGGAAATTCTTCATTCTAGAAGTGAAGTCACAGCCTAAGAAAGTACAATTTGTGAATATGCTGAAGTTGGTGGGGTATATGTATTCACACTTGTCACTTTAGCAGACAAAAAGGTTAAGAGGTGAAGTTCCCCAAGTGTCCTTGGAGTCAGTGAAGAGATGCATGCCTTGGTAGCCTTCAGTTCAAAGCACTTAATTTAGATCCCTGTACACAGACACTTGTACATCCCCCAAACCTTTCATTTTGCATTGATGGGTCTGGTTTTGCACCAGCAGGAGCATATTCTTAAATGATTCTCACATTTCTCACATTTGACTCATTTGTTTTTCAACTGCAGTCTGAATTTTTTTCTCCTAGCATTTGAAATAATTTGGCCCAGTAAGGGTTTTAATTGCTTCTTATATTTTGACATGATCTTGGTACAAACAATTATTTTGTGTCCTTATCTTCACTTGTTTTACCGGTAGTGGTGGGCTTTATACTGGCAAGTTATATTTGAGACTACTTGACTTCCTCAATCTTTCTAAGCCTTGCTACATTCACAACATCACAGAAAATTCTGCGTTTGAAGGGAACCACAGGAATCATCAAGTGAATCATCAAGTGAAGTGATCTTAAGTGAACGGCCCATACAAGGATTGAACCCACAGCCTTGGTGTTGCCAGCACCTGGCTCCAACCAAACTAGACTAATTGTTTTATATATATATATATATATATATGCAATGTAATAAAAGTTTTGCTTGTGCTAGTACTAGTCCTAAGAAAATCTCTCATGCAGAAACAGACAGGAAATTCTGAAGGAGTTCTTCTCACTAATTTTAAATATCCCAACTTTTCTGCTGTGTACCTGGAGTGCATCAGACACAGCATCACTACCTGGGGATTGTCCCATTCTGCTCTGCACTGGGGTGGTCTCACCTCAAGTGGTGCCGGCAGTTTTGGGTGTCACAATATAAAAATTATGTTAAGTTATTAGAGAGTGTCCAAAGGAGGGCAAAAAGGATGAGGAAGGGCTTGGAGGGGAAGCCTTAGGAGGAGCAGCTGAGGTCACTTGGTCTGTTCAGACTGAGAGAGACTGAGGACAGATCCCACTGCAGTTACAACTTCTTCATGGGGGGAATAGCAGGGGCAGGCACTGATCTCTTCTCTGTGGTGACCAGTGACAGAACCCAAAGGAATAGCTTGAGGTTGTGTCAAGGGAGGTTTAGGCTGGGTATTAGACAAAGATTCCTCCCTCAGAGGGTAGTTGGGCACTGGAAGAGGGTCTCCAGGGAAGTGGTAGCAGCACCGGCCTGACAGAGTTCAAGAAATGCTTGGACAATGTTCTCAGGCACATGGTGTGATTCTTGAGGTGTTGTGCACAGGGCCAAGAGTTGAATTCGATGATCCTAATGAGTCCCTTCCATCTCAGCATGTTCTGTGAATCTATGAAGTTGCATTTGTCCCTTTCATATTGGGTTACAGAAAAAGATTGGTGTCTGCAGATAGAGAAAGGTAGCGGTCAGTGTGCTGAGTAAGAAAGCAAAGATAACCCCTGAGTTTAACTATACTTCTGAGCATAATCAACATCACAAAAGGAGGCAATATAACTGGCATCCTTTGATAGGTGTCTTTTAGTTCCCTTTTCAAATAACCAAATAATACATGCATCTGTACTTACTGATGTGGCTTTCATGACATGTGCAGACTGCTCCCTTGGATCCACAGAAAGATGCTTTAACTGATCTACTGCCTCACATGGTTGTGCTGAAAGCACATAGGTAAATGTTTTAGTTATGCTATCCAGAAATGTACTGGTACTCTTTGCATGTTATGGAAAGATGACATATTTGGAAGAGAGTGACAAGATTTAAAGTTTGGGAGAGTGATAGGTTTCTGAGAACAGTGAATTAGAAAATAAGGGAAAGACCATTTTGTCCTGCTTCCTCTGCTGTCAGAGGGAGGTCTCAGCATGGTGCAGAACAAGACACCAGCTTTCTGTTTCCAAATTACGGGAATGTTAATTCCTTTGCTAGAAGTTTGACCATCAAAGCAAGGTAAAACCAGACACTTTTGTAATTTTAGTGTAATTTTTCTCAGTAATTTTATTTATCCATGCAATGTCATCCATGAACAGCCTAGTAGGATTCAGGTTTTAAACCCAGAGGGTTTAAACACTTTTTTTTGCTCTTTTTAGTAACACAGACTGCCAAATTTTACCCAATGACCTGGGAACCAATACTGTGAACTTATAAATGAAGCTTGTTTTTCCTCTTACCTGGTGTGATGTTTGACAAGACAGATGCTGTAAATGGCAATATTAACGCCAACCAAGTTCTGCTTACAGGTACCTGTTTTGCAGCTAAAACAAACAGCTAGAACTTTTTCAATATATATTTAGACAAGTATGACTAGCTTTGTAAAGAAGAAGGTATTGATCTGATTTTAAAATATCAGGAGGGAAAATAAAATGAGCTAATCACTACACAATACATGGGATAGAAAGTAGATGAACACAACCTGGTCCCCACCCTAATTTTAACAGCAACTTATTACAAATATTCTCTATTTAAAAAACAAGTCACATTAATTCCAACATGGTGCTTTATCATCACTGCTAAATAGGCATATATAATCTTAAAGATATTTTTACTGGCTGCAAAGCATTGGTATTTTTTGTATTTTGCTGAGTCATCAATTCTGTGGTGGACTTATATCACTGTATTTCAGTGGGTTTATGTCAGTATAAAGGAGCAGCTCACAGCTCTTGTTGTTTCACTTACTGTGTGTTCATTTACTGTTCTGAAGTCACTGGTTGGGATGAACTTCACTGAAAAATAACATAGCTAAACCCAGCAAGAACAATCTATTACAGTGGATCTTAGTCACAAATCACAAACATATTGACGAAGTCTCCTTAAGTGTCACTGTAGGATCACTTAGAGTTTGTTGCAGGTCAAGTATGCCAGAGAACAGTCATCACTCTGTCTGGTGGGAAACTTACTATGCTACCATGAACCACACATGGAAGAAAAAGATACAATTATTTCCAAAATAGATATTGGAGTTACGCATATTAATTCATATTTTTGTGTGTCCTTGTGTGGAAAGAATCAACTCGAACCAAACACCAGCCATTTGCACTTCCTCACTTCTAAAGAGGAATTGTATCTGTAGGCAGAGACAAACCAGGTTGGAAGAAACTGAAGGCAAAAATAATTTTTTTTAACCAGGTCCTCTCAAATAACAAACTCCATCAGCTACTATGTGTTTTTCGTTACCTCTGTAAACTTCATTGTATTTCTGACACTTCTGCATTTTTTTGCAAAAAGCTGTTCTAAATATGGAAATTCTTCTTTTAGTGCCCCAGGTGATGAACAGGAAGTGAGCATCACATAATCCTGTATTATATATCAAATTAGTCACCCTACTGCAAAAGTGTCTGACGACTGCTTTGGAAGAGCTGCACATGGCCAAGTGTCTGATGGCATAATTTTAAATCAATGGGATTTGATTTTCTGTGCCTCAAAGTCCAGCACTCTTGGCTCTCTTGGCAGTGGATCCAAGCATGAAAAGGGCTCCAGTTTGTGTGTCTTCTTAAATGCAGTAACATAGACCTAAACCAGTCATAGAGGTTGATATTGCTTCTGTGATGATGTCATATCCTTCTAGGTTGACAAGTCATAGTTGTCTTAGTTTTTTGAAAAGTCTGCTAGAAAATACTCCTAATGTTGTCCAATGTCACTGTTAATACATATTTTCTTACTTCTTTATTTTTCATTTCTCACATTCACTTCTTAAGAATCAGACCTGTATTGATCACCATCATTTCCAAAGGATAGTTAATCACACACAGATAAAGGAAAAGTTGGGATAACTTTTTTTCCTAGATTGCAACTTTTCTGCAGCTTGTCAATGAACTCAAGTGTCTAATAAAAATTGTAGGGTTTATAATGATTTCAAGAGGATGAATTGTATTCTAAGTTAGAAATAACAGCAGAAATTGTTCATGAGAATTATACCAAAATTGAGTAAAAGAAAAATTACCTGTGCTCCTGCTTTCAGATAGTTTTATAGCTCAGTGACTATACAGCCATCTCAATCACTTAAAAAAGACATGATTATGTTTTCTGAATATATAGAGTTTATTTCTTTTTTAGTTTATTTCTTTTATTTTTTGATTCTTTTTATATTATTCTTTTAGAGTTTATTTCTTTTATTGTCTTTTCAAAATTCAATTCTCTGATATCTCTTGGTTTTATCCTAAAGAAGCAAATCTGTTTCCTCAGCATCCCTACAGTCATTTGTTTGGAAAAATTCTCAAAACTGTCACTAAAATAAAAATATTCAGCAGTCATCATTTCAAAACACTGTGCTAGGACAAAACCAGATTTTCTTACTTATTCTTAAGCTTCAGCACTTGTGTGACAGTTTCAGCTTCTTCTGTGGTCAAAGGAGAATGACAAGAGCTTTCCATCATTACAGAGGAAAAGTTTGTCACCTAACTTTTACACTATTTATGTCCATGCAACAAATCTCACTCATAATGTAGAGATTATTTGAGGGAGTCCACACTGGTTATGAAGTAATCTGTGAGCAACTAAAATACAATTTCATGCTTGCTCATGCTAACCCTCGCTGTCATCTTTTTGAAACACCTGTAGAAAGGAACATATTTTTTTCTACACATTCTTTTATTTTTCCTCTCTCTACCACATTGGTATAATGAGACAAACTTTAAGTTATCTGTAATGCCATCTTAAATTTTTTACTCTCATGGTTGTGTTATGAGGATGTTTTCTTTTATCCTAGGGAGTGTTGCCAAGATCATACATTATACAAATGTATACAAAACTTTTTTTGTCCCTCCTCTCTGGACCTGCCATTAGGGTGCTTGAAATATCTATTTGAATGCTGGAATTATCTTGGATTCCCAGAATTTTTGCTCTCAGATTTCTCTCTTCCTGAAACAAAAGACTAAATTTTGTTAAAACATATAAATTTCTGTAAAGAATGTGGTGTTTTAATTAATTAGAGTGTGGGATTTTATATACTTTCAGAAATGAAGAGATTTTATGCACTTTCAGAAACAAAATAACTCACACATATTACAACTCTTAACAGATTCAACAGTCATATTCAACATCTGATTGTTCACAGATTTGTATACAACTCTAACTTAGTGTAATAACATTGTGTTACAAATGCTTGCTTCTTTTTCAGTTCTAGGACTGGTGCTCTTGGCTGCAAAATGTTCCATCACCAGCAATAGGCTCAGTTAGTGCACAGTCTTCTAATTATAGCACTCAGTTTCTTAGAAATTGAAAAAGACTAATGAAAATCCCTGAGGCTGAGATGAGCATGCAGTCCAGCTTTCCTGATGCTGAATGAGTGTTCCTGCCACTATAGGAGTGAGTGAAAAGTAAGAGTTCAAAGTCCATTTAAAGTCCCCCAAAATACCTTTGCATTTCTCCCATACTTCTGACAAAGTTATCAATTTATTGATAATGTTGAATATTGTGACTATTTTCTTTTTTTTTTTTTTAATGTACTCTTTCTAGTGGAAAATAGTCACATTTGTCATGGTCCCCAAATGTGCACAGGTGACACAGGTTTTAAAAATTATTATCTGATTGTGAATTTCAAGACTGGTCATTTTTTCTCCCCAAATACTTCACTAGTCTCTTCAGAGGTTATAAAAAAGGTGGTACTAAAAAGCATTGACTTTTTTTGAACACTTGTATGATTTAATTTACTATTTGTCATAAATAATATCACATGGTTTACATAGGGCAAAGTGGCTTTGTATCTTCGTTATGCTGGATTATTTTGTTCTTCAGGCCAAATTCTGAAGGGCAGGATCACAATAGAGAGTTACATGTGCAGAAAAAGACCTAATTGGCTAATTTTTTCAGAATTAATAGCACATCATAACAACTCCACCTCTTTGCACAATTTGAAGCACAAATTGAAAGATTTAGTCAATTCTTTGCTGTTAAAATGGTCATAACAATTTCCCCTTACACAATCTAAACCCAAAATGTGAAGGAACATGTATTCTAAGTTGCTTTTACAAATTAAGCATGCATTGTAATAATCACCCTGCTTACAACTGTTGACTTTTGTAGCACACATTATTTGATAAATGCTTCATCTCTGATAGAGATATTCCAGGAGCTGTTAGGGAACTCACAAGGAAGCAATAAGAATTAAATTTTCTGATGGTATTAATCTGACTAAACTAACTGAAAATGTCTCAAGATTAGAGTTGCCCTTTGCATGGAGCAATATAAAAACTCACTGGATATGATTCCTCTAATCTTCAAGCAGAAGCAGACACTAAAGTAGTACTGATAGCCATGTTCTGCTTTCCCCTGAGTGGTGTGATTTGGTAGATGTTTATATAAAAATGTTTATAATTAGGTGGGACAAAACCTAGCAATGGCCTTTACAGATAAATCCCACAGGACTGATCCACAGTCCACCAAAGTCTGTGCAAGGCTGTTTATTTAATTCTCTGGGTCAGAGATCATTCCTTTCTTAATGAAAGATATAATGAAATAAAGAAAAAGTGTGGGATTTCTTGAGCTCAGCTGCCAGAATTTTCTCAGAATTCTGGCACAGCTATAGAAATATATTAGGGATGTAAGAAAGCATTTTCTCACATTAATCATTGGATGTACATTTGGGTATTTGCCATTTTCATTTCAATCCTTGATTTAGAAAGAGAAAACCAATAAATCAATTTTCCTTTATTTATTTAGTAAGGGAAAACACTGTTTTAATATATGGAAGCCTTAGAAACATTGCAGGAAAAGAAAAGACTTGACTGAATACAGGCACCTAGAGACTACACTTCCAAAGTATGGCCTGGGTAGGGATGTGAGACTCTGACTGCTCAAAAAATTGTACCAATGCATGCGAAAAAGCAGCACTCACTTTTGTTATCAGCAGTGTTACAAGTGATTCTGTGTAAACGTTCTACATATGGCTCTTGGGTCACAGAGCACAGAAGGCCAAGGTTTCCACAGACAGCAACAGATGTTCTGTGTCAGCAAGAAAGTTCTCAGAACCTGGCATGGCCAGGGCTCTATAAAGGGATCAGGAAAACACATGCTAGTACCAGACCAAAAAAAACCCAAAAAGTTTTCTGTTTCAAACCAGCCTGAGTTTTTGAATGGTCAAATACTGTTTCCACAAAGCAAATTGCTGAGGTTTTCAGTATATTTCAACTGTAGATAGCTGAAACCACCAACTGCAAGAAATATTACAAACCTGAAGACTCTTGAGGGATTACTATCCTCAAGTAGGCTAGGTCACATTTCTAGCTGCTGTTTCAGCATTTAATTACTCAAGTATTTTGATGTGAATTTGGAGAAATGAGAGAAGTTTGTTCATACAGAACTAAAGCCATGTTTCATCTTGGTATTGCTGTATCCCTCCCTGCTATTACCTGGAGGTCATATCTTTAAAGAGGTTCTGTTCATTTTAGATACTGAATTGTTTTGAGCTCCAGTCAGGGATGACATTGCACTAATACTGGTTCTAAGAGACTTCTAGAGGCTTTAAATTGAGATACAATGGCTGATAGGAAAAAATAACAAAACCTGTTTTATTTTGTTAACAAAAGATTATACGTGATAGAATAGCTATTTACTGTAAATAAATCTCTTTATTTATAAATAAATAAATGCAATTTTCCATATCTGATGAGGGGTTTCATCAATTTTGTTTCAAGATCACTACACCCCATATATATCAATAGAATACTGTCTCTATATGAATAATTATCATTTATTTGTGAATGTCATAAGTCAAATTTTCAGCTGCCTGACTAGAATTTGTAATCATTTCGCTCTGATTTTAGTAAAAAATCATGGAGGCTGCATACAAGTTCTGTTCCTCATGTTTTTATTATATAATATTGCTACAGTGTTGAGACAATAATTATGTGAAACGATAGGACAAATGTCACATACCAACGACAAATATAGACTAATAAATCATAAGGTGTCTTAGCTGTGGGCTCAGTAACACTGGAGAAACTCAAGGTGAAAAATTAAAATCTCATACACTAAAAAATGTAAATAACAGGAAAAAAGTAGCAGAAGATGTATACTTTCCAGGAATTGCCTGGAATAGCCTAAAACAATTCAATAGAGTAGCAGAGTAGCCTGCTTTTCTTGCTGTCTTGCTTTTTGAGATCAACGAGGCCTCCAAAATATGAGACATGAGGTGAACTGCTCTGCTGAAACTCTTTTGATTTTCACCTAAAAATCCAAATGTCCACATACAAAGTGAACACTTAAAAGATCCAAAAATAACAATAAAAAGTAGGAAAAAAAAGTGTGAATTTCAAAAAATACTAATATTTGTATCTTCATAGCCTAAATTAAGTATTTCTGTGTTTTCTGTTCTTTATGAAGAGTTATGTACTGCAGTCACAATCAGACAAATAATTTTACAGGTTAATTTCTATTTCTAGATCATTAAACAACAGAATGATTTGAAGCTTCCTAAATATCCAGTAATGGTATAATCCTACAAATTCCAATATAGTTTAACCATAAAGAAAAAAAAATACAGTATAGTTTACACTGTCAAAGAAACAACACAAATTTTTCTTCAAAACTGACAGTGACTGAATTTTAAAATAGTTTTATACGAGTTCCTAAAACAGTACAAGCTGAAAGGAAGTAAGTGAGTTACAAATAATAATCAGAATTGCCTCTTCTGATATAGCTGAGTTAAAACCCTGCGTCTTGTGGATTATTCTGGTTAGGAGGAAACATAAGCAACAAGTACCTTAGACAAAAATATGTCTGTATGCAAGAATATTTACCTGAGCATAGGATGTGTTAAAAATCACAATTCCTATACATGACTCTCCAGAGCTGTCTCAGTCATCAGGGAGCCCAGCTATACCAAGCCCTGTGGCAAAACCCAGAGCTGACTCCAGCTGGGACTAAGATTTCACTTCAAAAGGAGACCTGTGGAAGTGCTGATATATTAACCTCTTGATAATCTGAATGGCTCAAAATAACTCATTTCTCTGTTCAAAAGACTGTAAAGTGTAGTTTGTAAATAAATCCATTAAAAGGATCTAACAGATGGTCATTATTTTCATAATAATATTCAGTAATTCATGCAAATATACCATCAACATTTTAAGTTGGTGACAGGAACCAAAGTCATGATTTAAATAAGAAAGTAAGAGTTTGGAGTGTCTTTACTTCTGTGTACAGAGCCTGAGAAACAACACAGAACCTTGCTGTCACAGGAAATGTGTTCAGACCTTTTTGAACATCATACATGACCAGAGTTTGGCAGCTATCCGGGCTTTATTCCCTCTCTGTGAACAACAGTCCTGGCTATTCAGGTCAGTCGTACAATTTTCAGGGAATCTGATGTGGAATTTTAGCTCCTCTGCTGTACAGAGTTACACTGTGAGTTATGCTGAACAGCATTTATTAGCTTACTATCTTTTCCAAGTTGGTCAATTTGTGTGGCAAAAAGAGAGAATGAAACTCATGTGAATTTATGTTAGAAACACTGGAGAGGACTGAGAGCCCACATATAACAGTTCTTGACATCCTATTTAAATTTCTGTAGGTATTGTTCTTTGTGGAAAATGAAACTCCTAGGACAGTTAGGGCATTTCTGGTCTCATACCAATAATACCCCCAGCTGAGGCACAGGAAATCCAAATTGCTCTTCAAATTAAACACGGGAAACCTAGACTCCTTGCCTGTCTGAAGAGAAGTTAATGGGAAACAGATGCACATTCCTGTCAAAACACAAAGTTGTATATTTATCTACTGCTGGCTAAAATTGTAATATTAACTCTCCCCCACACCCCTTTGTCCCCCTCTCTTAGTATTTCATTTGGCTAATATGCTTTTGTTAAATACTAATGAAAATAAATTATCAATTTGTATTAATACTGATAACTGATCATTACTGGCAAATCTGGATCATTAATTTCATCAAAAATGAAATTTGTGTGCTCTGGGAAACAGTGGTGAAAGTGCCATTCATAATCTAAGTTGATACAAAACTATGAAAATCATAATCATTTGTTGTAACAAAATATTCAACCTAGACTCAAATAAAATATTTGAGTTTGACTCCAGCTAACAACATTTTGGTAAAAGAAATTTCCTTATGACACAAAATGAAGAGGCATTCATGTTTTTAACAATATACCTGCCCTCCCTTTTACCCTGATACGAAACTATGCCATCCATCCATTGGAACCATCATCCCAGCTGCAATGAAAAAGGCTTCTGGGTACCTTTTATCAGAACTCACTAGGCAATGTTTTAGGTTCACCAGTTAGATGATTATATGGTGTACATGTGAGCAGCTGTCAGGGGCAACATCAGCAAAAAGTGCTGCTTTCAAGCTGGTTTGTACCCATGTACCCCCCTCCTTGTTTTTCTTCTTTGTATTTCTCAGCACTATGATGGACAAGAGTAACTACTTTCTCCTCCCTCTGAAAAGGAGTTTAAAAAATTGTTTTAAAATACTCTTGCAATGTTAAAAGCATTTTGTAAGAGTTTTATTGATTATTCTCCTTAGTGTTTACTAGAATCAGTAATGATCAGGCACATGCCATAGAGGAAATCTAGAACAGAAAAAAATTCCTTCTTAGTGAACTAAACTAGTTGGCTTTTAACTCAAAGTCTTTTTGTAACAATTTGTAGTTGAAAAAAGAGGGAGATCTCAATGTCCAGGTTAATACTACATTTGGTAAGTATAGTGCATGCAGCTCCCAGCTGTAGATAACTAATGGCCCAAATTCAGTGAGATTGTCCTCACCTGCAAGCATGTAACTGAAAGGTTAACCAGGCCTATTAATATCTTCTTAAAGGCTAAGTCAGGTACTACGCAGAACACTGAATGTCTCAGTGCTGTCCTTAAAAGTGTTCTTACTGTGATACAGAAACCCAGTGTTCAAAATCTGTCATTTCTATGAACCTGACATTCAGCAAGCTGTATCAATTCACAGCGTGTTGGCTTGTGCTTCTCCTCTCAGTACTCCTATGGGATATGGGGTTGTAATTGTTAAAATTATTAAAGCTTATGTTTACCAGAAAGCCCTGTGGGAGGGCACAGCTGCAGGCACTGAATGGTTGGAAGACAGCGGGAGGGGGTGAGAGGCAGGTGTGGGGAGGAAGGCGTGGACAGCGTGTGAGCAGGAGGCAGATTGGGTTACAAGACGTGTGGGCAGCAGGCTGCAGCTGAGCCAGCCAATGGGTGCCCTTCTTCTGCTAAGTTTTGGTTATGTCCAGTGCAAACTAAAAGTATAAAAGGGGAGTATTTTCTACAATAAAGTGATTTCCTTTGCATGCACAAGGGGGTCCGTGTCTCTGTTCCACCATTGCTACACACTCCCTACCTTGTGTCTCCCACACTCTCAGTGCACTTGGGGTTAGTGAGTTTACAGTTTACCTGCCAGTTGCCACTGAAGAAGGGTTGATCAGTTGGCAAATGATCAACCCTACCTTCCAGCTTTGAAAGGGATATGATCATTCTCAAACCCTTGCTATTTCCTTAAAGTCTATGACATCTTAGGAGAACAGTGCTGGCCTGGAGCCCATGTACTGGTCTCAGCAGAGTCCAGCTCATGGTCGCACTTGTATTCTCCCATGCTTTGACTGAAGTTACTCCAAGTTTATATTAATTTCACTTCTTTGTGTCTTCAAAACATTGGCCTAGTCAGTCCTGGAGACCTTGGGCTTTGCAGAATGTGGAGGAGGAAATGGACTAGTAGAGCTTATAGCTCCCTTGGAAGGATAGAAATGTCTCCATAATCTTGATGAGGAAGGAATGAAAACAAACAGCAAAGCAAGGAGTATTTTTGCAGAGATGTCTGCCTCTCAACCACCAACATGCACAGGCTCACTGTGAGCTCCCTGAGAAGACTTCCTCGCCCCTCCCAAGGGCTATCTAACTTGCCCTTGGCTGACTTCCTCCTTCGTCACTCAGTACCATGGACTTTGAGGCAGTGACAGCTTTAAAAACTGAACAAACTCCTGTATTATTGTTTATATTGTTCTTTCCCTGCCTCCTTCCAGAATGTACTTTTATAATCTTCTGCTGTAATAGCCTGGGTTTCTAAATGAAGTTTTTTGCTTTCAGCTACAAAGTAATTTTTCACTTAAGGAAATGCAATTGCTGCGTTTTATATCTTCATTGCCTTGCTGGCAGTAGGCCTAATGTAGCAAGTGAAATCCATGTCATTAGGAAATGTCATGATAGAGGTTTAAGACAATCCTTTGCACACTGTGTCACTGAGGGTAAGAACTGTACAGAAGACTGCAGTCATCATGTCATTAAATGCTTGCCCTCGGAGAGAAAAGGAAGTTACACATCAGCACAGGTCTCCCACCATTAAAAGCACAGCGGTTCAAACCACACTGGAATGGCAGGGAGACAGAGGCAGGCAATGAGCAAAGTGACTGTGAAAAGTGCCAGCAGTCCTGATTTGGGAAGGAATAGAACGCCAGGGATGCACAGCATGGACAAACAGAAACACTAGCAGGAAACTGGAGTGAACTTGTTTGAGCAAGGGGAGAGAAAATGGGGCAGGTTTTGATTGTATTTGTATTCATGTCCAGTGCAGAGCACCTGCAAGCACTTCAGGCTGATGACAGATAAGGGCCATTTTTTAAGATGGATATATCTTGACAAAGGAATGTTTCTGGTACAGCAAAGCACACATACCAGCCTTGGGATTTTCCATGTGGTATAAAACCATTCGTAGGGAGACTTAAACTTTATTTAGACACCTTTTCTGAGGTATTTGAACATTGTCTGGGAGCAAACCTTTGGTGTTTTGTTGAGGTAAGGTAAGAACATACTATCCTATGAGGCGCAGACAGATGTGGTTTGCCCAGATATAGCCTGTCACGACTAACTCCCAAGCAAGGATGCAAATTAACAGCCTATTTTATCCCTGATTCCCTATCCCTTGCTGTTTCTGGCCACTGAATAAAGCTATGATCTTTGCTAATAGCTGCTGAAAGCAGTAACCTCGTGGTTAATTTACATTAAATAAGTGCTCCAGGGTTAATTTAGCACCAGTAAGTCCCAGCATGTTAAGCTGCATTTCTTCCTGTGCAGTCTTGTCCTGTCCTACCAAGCGTCATTTTCTAGTTTGTGGCTGAGGGCCAGGTCCTGCTCCCAGATAACTGGATAACTGGATAGATCTGCTCTGCCCATGGAATTATCCAGTCTGCCTTGATTAGGCCTTAATTACTCACCTGGTTGTGTATTATGTACTCTGCCATCCATTTTATCTTTTTGTTTTACTTCAGACTTTATGAAAGCTAGAGTGTCTTTTGAAAATGAAAATGCAAAAACAACTTATTTTTTTCTTTCTGTAGACACACTGTTGGTCTGAAATAACTCTAACATGATTTTTTCTTGCCTAGTGCTTAACTAAATTAAGGTCATAATAAATCATTTCAAGTAGTGTATGTCCTACATCAACATACTGAGGCAAGTTTATGTATTTTTTCATTTTGTGCCGCAACAATCTCTTTACACCTTGTACTAATGACTCATTGCAGTTTCACCAGGTTATTACTTTCCTGAAATACTAGTAAATTCAGTCTCTCTTCCTCACAAGTTGCATACTACCCTAAATTTCTGGCTATTTCCCATCAGTATAGAAAAATTAAAGGAATAATGCTCATAGAAGCAGGAGTGCTCTCTCACATCTAATACCAGCCTGCTCGCTCACTGTCCTTTTTTGGTAATGTTTGGGCTAGGTTCTGGATGTGAAACATGGTGTCTGACATGCTGTCACAGAAAAGTGCCTTGATGTTTGCTTTGGTGGAAAATTCCAATTCCCCATTAGTTTATTTACTGTGTTTGACTGAGGTCTAACTGCGGCTTTAAATGCTATGGTTATTTTTAATTACATTAGTAAGAAAAAGTCCTGCTGCTTGGAAGTTATTGTTTTGGGGTTTTTTTTCAGAAATAAAAAGTACTTTGAAATATCCAAACAAAAGCCTTACCAGTAAACCAGTCATAATTCAACAGTCTCTTTTTCTCAGAAGTGTTTCAAGGAGTGATTTACTCCTGATGTCACAACACCTTTTGCAACTCTTGCTGGAGACCGAATTTTGCTGACACAGACTCACTATGTCAAACACAAAAGACCGTCTTAATTTGTGTTTTGAACCAGGCCTGAAGGGAAGAGAAAAAATGATGGAGGGAAGAGGTTTACCATTCCAGCTATGGAATTGAAAGCAATCTGACTATGCAGAGGAAGGGAAAGGACAGAAAAGGAAAATAATAACTTCCACTCTCCCTGGGTGACCCCAGAGAGAAAAGGGGAGGGATGGGAGTGCAAACTGATGTTCTGCTTTACATATCAAATTTCCTTCCTTTTATTCACATTGAAATTTTATGGGATTTTATTTTTCACTTTCATTTTGAGAGCTGCTAGGAGCTTTACCATTCTCCTTTTTAAATTTAAAAGATCTGCCAGGCTGAGATAGGAGTGAAGTTATAAAGATTGCTCAGTGCCTGTCAGAAATGTAGTCAAGACGAAGAGGAGACTCAGGTGAGGCTGAGTTACTTGAGGAAACTAAGAGCAGTCAGGTAGAAAAGTTTTAAAGTTAAAGCTCTTGTGAAGAATAAAATAATAAGCTGTTTGTGATATCTGATGTCAGGGGAGGAGAAAAAAATCCAAGACAGAGAGGTATCTTTGCCTCTAGGTCCCTTATTGAGCATGAGAACATGTGTTTCTATCCTTACAGCCAACGTTTTACAGAAAAAAAGGAGCTTTGAATAAAAAGAATACCCAGGGATGGTGTCATACGTGTGACACACAGCAGCAGTTGACACCCAGGGTGTTTTACAACATATACAGACTTCCCCCCCTGGACATGGGGGCCACCCCAAACTCCATAGCCTGTGACAGGCTCTCCTTCTCTTCACAGTGACAAGGAGCAGGGACTGTCATCCAGTGTGGTCCCTGCGGAGAAGTGCAGCAGGGCCCCCAGGCAGGTCTGCAGGAGAAGAGGGCTGCCCACCTGCTCGGCTCCCTGCAGGTGTGGGCAGGTCCAGACATGCCTGCAGAGATGCACAAGTGTCTGCAGCATGTCTTTTACTGATTTGTGGCTGCTGTAGGACTGCAGGCATCTCTAGGAGTGAGCAGGTAGCAAACAGCAGCAGTCCCCCTCCAGGTGCTGTATTTGGCCAAGAAACCCTGGGTGCCTTTGCTGGTTTATCATCCTTTGACTGGCTAGGCAGCTTTCTGTGACCAAAGGGCTTGAGTTTGCTGCATCCACATAGTTTGTATGAGCAGAGACCCTGCATTAAACCAGGTTTCCCTCTTGCTGTAGTTCTTCTGCTTTGGGCTTCATTGTGGGGAACTAGTTAGTGAGGATAGAAGGGGCTTGGAGCATGAATGCAGGATTGATCCTTAATTGACAAGATAGTAGTTCTCAGAAGTAATGCAGAATCATGTACACTTCCTTTTCCAGCTGTTTACCTGTCTCTGTTGCCTGTCAAATTGGGAGCTTGATGGCAGATACTAGTTCTTAATATAGATTTCCATGTTTTCTGGCTGAAAGAAAGTACAATGCAAATAATAGGGGCAGAAATGAAGCCATTCGGTTCTTAATTTTGCAACAAACTTATTTGGAGATAGATTATGCCTGCGGGAGCTAATGTGCACTGAAGTCAATGCCACCCTGCCTTAGCTGCCTTGAAGTTCAAGCTGTGTTGATTTGTAATGCTTGGGCATGGTGCAGTTATTCCTTCCACTCAGAGCAGAGCATGTCCTATGTCCCTTTATCTCATTACAGAATATTGCTTCATTATTATGCTAAATTGCAGAAACATCATGACTGTTTCATCATCATTCTTAATAGCTGATTAAGTGGTTTTATTTTTACATACTCTGGCAAGTCCTGTTTAGCAGGGCTTGGTTGTTAGCTAATCCTGATACAGCCACTGGGGTTTAACTTTTTTAATGAGAATGAAACACATCTGTTATACGGAGAGAGTAAATCACTTTGGAAGTTCCAGCAGAAGATAAGACCCACCTACACGGTTGGCCTGTATCTATCAGGCAGCCGTAGCTTGCTGTGCAATCAGTTTTTTTCCTCAGTACTGAACTGTTCGAAGATTCGTGGTTAAATACAAACTTGATCATAAAGTTTACATTCCACAAGTGGCTCAAGCAATTTAAAATGAGCTCGACCTGACATTTTAACCTCCTTACCAAGCTATGCAGACTGTTTATACTGGCAGGGGGATCTAATAGATGGGGTTAAAAAAGGGAAAGGGGAGTCAATCTTCTTATCTCAGCTGAATCATTGATTCACTGTGTGACCTAAGCAAAACCCTGAGTCTCTATTGCCTTACAGATTTTTTTTGAACAAGAGAACTCTGAAACCCAAATATACCTCTTGAGATGTGATTTTCTTGTTAAATTTATGTCTGCTTTCCAAAGAATTGTCTAAGCATGGAACAGTTTGTACAATGCTAAGAACAACATAGAAATACTGGACATAAATTATTTGCCAACTGTGTCTTGCAACTGTGTCTATTTGCCTTCATGTCTTGCAAAACATGAAGTGAGTTATTAGTACACAAACCCTACATTTTGAGCTGCCAACAATCCTTGAAAGTCACTACAGTTTGAATGGGTTTAGTCATGACTTTTATTTTTCTCAGAATTACCTGCATTTTCAAGGACTAAGATTTTCAGCCAGTTAATCTCAGTATTAACATCTCTTCCTAAGGGCTGAACCATAAAGGTTTAGAGACTTGAGACACTTTGAGAACACCATCATCTGGCCATTTAACAAAGGCATGTCCAGCCCAGTACCACTTGCCTTTCTGATACTTGTCTGTCTCAAGAATCACAGTTTGAAGAAAATTATTGAATCATACTCTGTATGGTAGAGACAATGTCATGGAGATATAAATGATTCATGAGTTCTTCAAACTCTTTCAAACAGCAGCTGCCATTTTGTGTGTTGTTTCCCACCCAGAACATAAGGGAAAAATTTACTGCTCTAGCAGTCTTTGCTCATTCTTATCCGTGAATAGATATTGAGGTAAAACACATTGCAAATGAAAAGATGCCACTTAATCTCTTGACCCTGATTGTGCCACAAGTCTAGAGCATTCCCTTAGGCAATTGTTCAAAATATGCACCACATTTCTTTTAGTCAGACTACATTTTTTGAAAGTGTTGTCCACATCTTGGCATTGGGTTGGAAAAGAAAACATGCCATGGGTACTATCAATATATGATAATGCACTTACAAGAAAAGAATGGTTGCAAAATGAAGCATCACAATTGAAATAATTCTTTCATTCCCCTTTAACAAACAGCAAGAAATAATGTTTTACCCACTTTTTCTCCTAGAACAATATCATATGGTGCCTAGCCTGGAGCAAGGAAGAAAAATTCCTTTGCTTTCTTCATGTCAGGAGCAGCTGATCTCCTGTGGAGATATGGAGATGGTCTGAAACCATACCTTCCAGGCTGTTAGCTTTTCAATTCTCTGAGGGTTTCTAGGGTTGTCTGTATGTGCAGCTCTAAACCATCTCTCATAATACAGACCAGGCTGCCCTTACCAGGGAGAGACTGGCTGTAGAAAACTGTAGCCTGGATGAGGGAAGGGAGGAGATGACTGTGGAGCAAAATAGCTCCTCCAACAGACTGCCCAGCAAAGGAAGAAAGCTCTGCAACCTCTAGCCAGGTAGAAAATAAAAACAGGAGTGTATTACTTCAGACTCTGTTGAAGTGGCTCTTCAGACTTTATTGAGCCACAGGTTTCTCTTTTAGAGTGTATTCACTTTGCTGGAAATCAGAAAAGAACAAAATGAAATGGCTTAAAAGTCAGGTAAGTAGAAGTGAAAAGGTTGGTTCTGTGAGTGTAGAGCAAGCTTCTTTACAGCTACCCAGAGGATACTTAACCCTGCTTGCACAGTATGGGGGGGTTAATCTCTAAACATTCTGTGTGTGTAAGATCTGACAGATCCTAAGGCATCATGAGATCCTCTGAGAACTTTTAACATGGGACACAACACAGATATTTACCAGCAGCTGTCAAAGTTCAAATCAGCTGCAGGAGAGGGCCTGCTCCCTTGTCACCTCTCCAAGGAGCAGATGGATGATTGACTGGACAAGTCTGTTCTTGCTGTGGCTGGCAGGCCAGGGGGCTTTCACCAACACCTCACCATCTGAACCAGTGAAAGTAGAAGGGGAGGTGTGATGTCAGTGTCACTCCTTCCATAAGCAGCCGTCAGGACCATCCCCTTGCCATAGAGAGTAACTTCCACAGGAACCAAGGAACAAGAGCAGTGCACAGAGCCCTCTCTGTCTACTTTGCAGCAAGAAAATCATAAGTGTTGGGATTACACAGCATGGCTATGGCTGACTAGAGAATACATCTCTAAGAAAACATTTACTGCCCAGACTCATCCCCATTAGTTTCCAGTTATAGAGAAGGCAATGGGGTCCAGATATTATTGCATGCATTTTGAAACTGGGGTGGGTTTTTGTAGTTATTTTTGTTTTAATTTTAAACAGTGGTAATATCTATGCCACATCTACGCCAGAAGCTTCAAAATAGGTCTGGGGGAGTGAGAAGGACTTAAAAGGGGTTAAAATCTGGGAAACCAAAAGAAGGAAACTCCTCATAACACTATTGTAGTCTTCATTGTGTTAAACTATGGGGAATTATAAGGTCTATGTCTACAGTACCCTATCTGAGTACTACAGATCACCTTTGATTTCTAAGATGGTGTCCATGGATTTTAGTATCCTCTCATTTCAAAGCATTTTTCAATTAAAAAAACATTGCCTGTGTTTAATTAATGGTAAACAGCAGCTGTGAGATTTGTTCAAGGTCACGGAGCAAATGAATTTCAGAAACTGGAAATAAAATAAACTAGTATGATTTTGAGTATCTTTCCCTCATCACTGGTTCATGGCAGCTTTCCCTTAGGAGACAATGATTCTCACTGTCTCTTCAGTCATAGGACAGACTCTACATATAAAGAAATTTTGTATATATTTATTATATCTATTGATCTATCTGTGATATCTATATTTGTATATATACACACACACACACACATATATATATACACACATAATGGAAACAGTTTTCTGTTTTCATCCCACATCAGCCATATTTTTTAAACCTGAGAGTGCCACACACTGCAGAACATACAAGATGATGAGCTCACTACTTTCTGTAAAAACTCCCCAAGAAAGAAAAACAGTATGTTGGTGCTATAAGTAAAGGTCATGACACAGCTTTCTTATATTCACACTATATTTTTTAAGAGCTTGCCCAGCGCAGATTACAAAAATAACAAATCTCCATGAGAATGCGGAGGCTTCATCTTGCAAGCCATTTATCTTTTTAAGGTACTCTAATTAGTCACACTAATCACAATCAACTGTTGATTTTAACTGTTAAGTGTAATCCATCTGATCCATATTTCACAGGCTGACAACAAAATTTGGATGGCTCATCATATTGCATTTGCTGCTGCAAGCCTAAGCAGAGAAGTGGTCCATGGTGCATAAAACACAACAAAGAACTGTCCTCTCCCAAACTTTGCTTTTTTTAAAGAATTCTTCTACACTTTGCATGATGAGGGGTTTTTGAGTGCACTACTGAATGCTAACCCTACTACATGGATGTCCTCATCAAAGAAGCCCTAAAGCCCAGAGCACCTTTATCATGGTTAATATTGCTGGGCTTTCTTTTCCTCAGGAACCTGATGCCGGCTCCCACCCTTCATTCATCAAGTTCTGATTCCTCTGCAGGGGAATTGCTCTGTTACACTTCCCCAGAAGAAGCATTCACCAGCTAGAGAACAGAAGCAGCCTACACTCATGGTTCAAGTAATGCTTCAGCAAATAGTAGAAACTCACAGGGGCCAAGCCACCAAAATGAAACATCTGGCACCATGTGGCAGAAGACTCTTCCTCTGATGACCAAGCATCTCCTTTTTTACTGTCAATACAACAAATAATTGAAAATTGCTTTCTAATTTGAACTAATAGGCACTGTCCGTTGTGCTGTACCCACTTTTGCCCAGTAGTGTGCTGTGGCTTACCATTTTGAGGATTACAGCTGCCACCTTTTTCATTTGACACCCAGTAGAAAGGGAATATGCTAACTTGCAGAATTCCAGCTCCCAGACACTGACATGTCTTTTGCACCACTCCAGAGGTAACCACTTACCAGTTATGAATGGCAAAGAGCATCACAAATGTATCCTCTAGCACAGCCAAACTCACCTGCTGTAAGGACAGGAAATGGGAAGTGGGTACAAGAAATGGGAAGGAAGCATCAGTGATGCTTTAGGAGCTGTCATGGTAAACAAGAGACAGGCAGGACTGGAGTTTGGTAAGAAACAGACTTGTCTCCCTTGTCATGATAGGAAAACTGAGTTGTGACACTATCACAAGGCTTTAATCTTTTGGTGTGTTGCTTTTGAAGGATAATGGCACAATTTGTAGGGATTGTTGCACGAGTAACAATCAACAGGATATCACTGCAGGCTGAATGATCTGTGGTATTTGCATTTTTTTTTCTGCAAATGTGCTGAAGAAACAAAACTTCTATCATGTTCTCTCATTCTGTGCATGGGTTTTCTCTTTTAAACCCTCAGAGAAATACTGATGTAATTAAATGTAATTAAAGATGTACTTAAAAGTAACAAAAAGTAACAAAAATAGAATTCAGAGACTTCAGAAATGTAGAACTATAACAATGTACAGCATTTGCAGACCTATCAAATGCATTTGTCTTTTTGATACATATACCTGTTTTTAAATAATAGTTTTCACACTATTTTCCAGTTTTTCTGTAAAAGAAAAGAAAAAAGTGCACATTTGTATTCCTCTGCTGAAATCTGTGAAAGGTAAAATGAAAACGTCAGTTTCTATCAGCTGAATGCAAATAAGAGTGACTGACACTTTCATCTATATTTCTTTCCCTGCAACCAAGAGGTTAATAATCACAGGATCCAATTAAAAAAAAAAATAACTTTATTCCAACTGCCTTGTTTTCAAAGTGCATTTTGGGTACATTTCAAAATGTTCTGTTTCAATGCATACCCACATAATCTAGAAAAATGACAGTGGTTTAAAAATCATTCAATAAAACCACCATGTCACTATTTAGATTGTTCTGTTGCCTTGTTTAAATATTTTTACAGTAGTATCACTTGCCAAATCTAGCTGAGAGGCTCTCACAATCACGTGTCATGGTCCATATTTTTATGACACAGGCAATGCAATCTAGATTTATTAAAACAGAATCCTCCATGTGCAAAACAAAATCTATTCCCAATTAAAGTTACCGTACAAGTTTCAAGACTGCAAAGGACAGTTAATTAAGTTGTGTTAGAGACACAGCTTATTTCATGTGGACAAAGAAAGCTTTGAAATGTACTTCTTATTCTTTTCCATCAAGCTCATTCTAAATGCAAGATGTGAGAGTCAGTGAACACAGGATGGCATTTGTGCCAAAGGTGCCCTGCTGCTGCGCAGCTGTGTACCATGCAGTACAGTTAAGCTCAGCCCAGTTGCCAGGCCTCTGCCTGCCTCAGTTTGGCTGTATCCCATTGCTGTAACTGCTGAGAGACTGTTTAGCTTGTTCAGTTAGAATTGCATTTAACTGCTATGTTTTTAAAGCTGTACCAGGCAAAACATGAAACTAATAAGCAACTGAGGAGCTGCACTTCAGTGGCAAAAAATAACCTTTGCATCTTTTTAATACATGTACCACTAAAAAACCCCAATAAAACAACAAAACAAACAAACAAACAAACCAACCCAAAAAACCAAAACCCCAACAAAAAACCCAAAAAACCAAAACCCAAAAAAACCAACCAGAAACCCCCCCAAACAAATGAACAAAACCCCCCACTAAACGAAGCAGGGAAAAGGAGAAAAAAATGGCTCTGTAAATGTGTTCATTCTCTGTTACCATACTGGAGAATTAAACTAACAAATAATCTATAGATAAAGCAAGAGAGGAGATGAATGGCAGTTGTAACATGAAGTGTGTGAATGTTTATGACCTTCTTCTAATCACTTTACGCCATTCAGGTAGCAGAAGAGACTCTGGACGAGTCTAGAAGGATGTTCAGACAGTGGAAACCACAAAGCTGCCTAAAGAGTCCACAGTGTATTTATTGCTCATAGTAGGCAGCAGTGCTCCTTTTCCATCACACATCTCCAGCAGCAACTGAATGCTCCAGAGACCATCAACCACTGCAGCACATGAATAATCACACCAGCCAAAAATGCTCTGAATGAACATGATCTACAGTGGTGGGAGGAATGCAGAAAAGGGCATCTGTGGGAACATTTTCAAAACACCAACAGTTTGGATTTTCTGATCCCTGAAATACCAAATTGCAAATGTATCTCAGAGAAAAACAAAACAGTCCAATTTTAGTGTTTTCTCTGCTTTGGACAGCTGGTTTTGGCTATTAAAAAAAGGTATAACTCAATTAGAGTAATGAGAACACTGCAACTCAAATTGGAATGGTTTCTCCCCTCCTTGATATTAAGGATTTAAACTTGCAGCATGCATGTTTTGAGTAAAGAAAAGTAATTGTGTAAGCTTCACCATTTGCAATTCTGAAAACTTACCAATGTCTACAGTTACTTTTTGAAAGAGCTGTGTCAAAAGAGAAGGCCTGGAGCCAGGAAGCTCTAATGCCTAGCTCTGGACATGACACACATTCACTTGGGTAATTCACATAGATTGAATCCAGAAAGATATTAAAGGCTTCCTGTGAGACACAAAGACGTAGCCCTGGCATGGATTTCTGCTGAGATGTTTCTTCTGAAATACCATATATCTTTCCTGCTGTTGTGGTGAAGAGAGAATGATGTGGAGGAGTTGGATGTTGCAATATTGTGCTTGCACTGCTGACAGGCCATATGGCAACACAACCGGTATCACAGGGATGGATGGTGTTGCTAGTTTGTCCTGCCTGGCAGTAAAGGCAAAAAACCCCCCCAAACAGCTATAAAAACTGCACTTTTAAAACAGACATGTACAGGGGGGAGGGGTAGGGCATGACTAACTCACCTTGGGTTCGAAACAGCAAACACATAGTTTGTTCCTGATATATATGAAGAGCGCGTTATTGAAAATAGCAGGTTATTGAAACATGAAGTTGGTTTACAGGAAAACTTTGGCACTGATGATTTGCCAAATCACTGAACGGTAATTCCTCTCTTCTTCCTCACAGCCTTTTCCCCCCACAGCTCCCCTTCAGTAACAATTACACAAAAACACAACTCCTGTTCATCTGCTTGATAATTGTATTGTTTAAGGATAGCCAGCCAGTACTAATGTCTGAAGCTGCTTTCTTTTATAAATCTATATAGAAAGTAAATTGTAGTATTTCAAAGGAGTACACAAGTTCAGGGCTCACATAATGACAGATAATTTTGGAGTTTACAGTGCCTTTGCCAGCGAACAGTCTCCCAGTTGCTAGTATTTCCTTTGCCAGCAAATGGTAGAGAAATTATTGAAGATTAATAACCACAATGTGAAATAGATCCATTTATATAAGAACAACGCAGCAAACTGAGTGTGGATCGGTCAGTAGAGGGGGCAATGAGCAGTCTGACAAAGCCCTGGAGTGTTCTGCTACTGAAGGATGGAGAACAGGGATGACACTGCCCTCTGGTGGGAAACCGCTGAAGTGGAAAGCGACAAAACTGCAGCCTGCTGATGCCGCCAAATTTTGTTAATCCCGCGAGTCTCATTACAGCAGGCACTTAAACCTCCTGATATTTTCGTACCGTATGCTCAGGTCATTCAGAGCTGAGAATGTGTGGCAAGCTACAGGACCAGAATTAAATATTTGCTAAAAAATTCAGTGTGTTGACTAGGGATATAAATATGAGACTATGGCTCAGAAGCATCCCTTTAAAAATCAGGTATTTGAGGTCAGGATTCTTTTTACTGAATGAAAAGAGTAAGAAACACCATTTTTTAAATGTTTTAGCCTAAGAGCTATGACACAGAGCTGTGCCACTGAGAATCAAATCCTGCTAAGACTGCTCTGCTTTAAAGATATCCCCTCTGTTATGTCACCAAGCAGTTCAGTTCATAGCTCCTAAAAGAATAATTCATACTTACAAGGTGGTGGGACGGAGGTGATTTAGGGTTCGTTTCAGAGGATTTATAAATTATTATGGACTGTATTGAAAAACATGTTATAGAGTAGGTTACTGTCCAGCCATGATAGTTGTGGACATTAAAAATGGGCTGTCCTGAGGAGTTACATTTTATAAAGAAAGCCGATTTTGATTTTTGCCCAGATCTCTTCAGAGAACCTTGTAAAAGATTAACTATTCAACTGGTAAACTCGAGATGAAAGAGAGTGAGAAAAAGCAAGAAGGAGGGGACAGGCTGAGGACAGGAATGCTGAAGACAACCTAGCTTGGTTTTGCCTTAAGGAAAGCAGTGTATTACTGGTGCCCAGGTATGTTTCTGAAGTCCACATGGTTGCAATGATGAAAATACAGGACAATCTCAGGATATCTTCATGAAGAAGGCACACAGGCCAAGAGGTGAGTCACTGTTAACAGCATATACAGGATTGTTGTAGTAAGCATGGCTGCCAGAATATTAACCATGAATAAACATTCTCTTCTCAACACAAGAAAAATATTCCCAGCACTCGTCATGCCCTGTGGGGAGCTAGAGAAGAAGGCAAGCACTTTTATTTTTTTTAAGCTAACTTTACTGTGTTGGATATTTCACCAATAAAGCGTTTAAAGACAGAAAAATAGTAGCAATAATGTATCTCTAGATAAACCCAGCTGGGTTAAAGTTAGGAGCAAGAAGAAGTGTTTCAGGTCCACTTTTATTCAATTTCCAGAGCTCACCTGGAGCAAAGGTCATGCTGCAGTGGGCCAAGCAGTGCCTGGGTTTGATGTGGTGCTCCTGGTGACAGAACAAGGCAAAGAAATGAAGGTAGCACCTGGCCTCCCAGCTTCAACGGGTGTTTTGTCAAGTCTCGGGCTGACAAACCTTAGAATGCCTAGATGTCTGAGTGAATAGAGTGGAGCTCTTCCAGTGTAACCCCATCCCTCCTGCACCCTCATGTAATATGCAGCCCCCAGCCCCTTCTGCTTCAGCCCTGGCTTGTCCTGAGACTCCCAGTGTATCCCAACTCAGAATTATATGGCTGCAAAAAAAAAAAAAAAATTCTATTTCTCTCACTCTGGATGATCCCATTCCTTTAATGTGTCTCCCTAAATTCCTCATCCTAAATTGGCCATCTTCCCTTGTCTTTTCACCCCAGCCTAAGGTCTCTGTCCAGGAGCCAGCTGCTGCCTGCTCAGCTTCCCTGCTCTGCTGGCACAGGTACTGCTGCTCTTCCTCCCACACAACTATTCTTTCTTTCTTTCTTTCACAGGGGTTAAAAACCACAAGAATGAACTACTTTCACCAAAAATCTACCTGGGCAAGGCACTGAGAGCAGGAGAGTGAACTGTCCTGGAAAAAGGGATGCAGTAGCCACAGCACAAGAGGATTTAAGTGTGCCTTTAAGACAACCAGCCAGTATACCCATCTCTTTAAATGGGCTTAGAAGGTAACTAGTGACTATGCATCCTTCCTGGGTCCTACATTATGTCTGGTGTCATGCATGCTATGGAACTTCACCATATTTCTTGGAGTAAATGTTCTTCTCCTATAGTGCAACTAACATACATTTTCTTGGAGTATTTTCTCTCCTTTTTCTTTTTTTAGGATATACATATGTTTGTTGGTGTTAACGTGTAACACAACTTGTTACCATGGCATTTTTCATTTATACTTCTTTGAAGAGAAAAATACAGATGTATGAAGGCTCAAATGTATTTAGCAATTAAAGCTACAGGTCTTTTGGCTATATTTTTTCATACTCACAGGAAAATGTGGTTCTTTCCAAATATTTCAGACCAAGAGAGCATACCTTCTCACAGTCTCTTACAATCAACTTCTCTATCTGAAAATACTGCAAAGGCAGTAGGGTTTTGTGAATTATCTGTAGACTCTTTACCACAATTGTGCAATGAGTCCCTAGTTGTAGTTTGGTAATCACTGGCTTAAGAATTAAATCACACCACAATTTGCATTCAGGTCCTGGCATTGCTACAAAATTCACAGGAAATTTTTCCAGACACTTTCATTAAGTCTTGTTTTCTCTTTCAGTAAAATTAATATAGATCATATCAGCTGCTTCCCAGGACTGGGATGACTGGTGTTTTGGTAATGGTGAAATCTGGGTGGATGTGACCAGAGAGGCACAGAGTGCTGCTATTAGATTTTGCCATCAAATAAATGCTTCCAGAGTAAGATTTCAGCAGAATTTATGGAAAGAAGATTAGGAAATTTTAAAAACAGCCAATAACCAAAGAACAAAGAATGCTCATCATCTTTCATTAAACTAAGTGTTTAAAAAAATTACCTGGCTTAACAGTTACAGAAAACAGGCAGATTCATCTACAAGAGAAGAAAGTAAAAACAAACAGTTATGTAGAAGAAAATAATTCTGCCTTTAGCTGCTGCCTTGCCTTCTCTGAAGCTGGGTAATCACATAACCTGTCAAAATGTTTTAAAAAGCATAATGCCTTAACCAATTTTGCTTGTGAAGTTCTAAGCATCTCCCTGACTAGTTTACAGCTTTTCAGATTCTAGTATTTGGAAGGAAAGGCCTGTTTTACAAGACTAAATTAAAACATTGATTGCTTCATTGTTTCTCATAACAGATCATTTTTCCAAGTGGGCAAATTCTATTGTTTAACTGGGAAATGAACCTTAAAAATCTGACCTCGAGTCTGCTATTTTTCTTGAGCTTATTAGTTTCTATTTGTGAATCCATTTGCTGGTTTCATACCAAAACCAATTCCCTTCCATTTATTTTTGCAGTTATGAGTCCTAAGAGAAAAAAGCATTGTTTCTTATCATTGCTACTTCCATCAATTTGCCTTTGCTGTTATTTCAGTCTACAGCAACACGGCTCAAGATTTCCACTTGGTGCAAAACACTGCAAGAATATTGCTGTTCCACACTTGCAATATTCATTTAAAAGAATCATAATTTCTGAGCATGTGGATAAAAATGCTGAAACTAGTACATTTTACATGGGAAATAATAGCTACTTTGCTACATGATGGGACCTATTTTAAAATGCATTTTCTTCTAAAAAACTGGTTAATGTTTATGTAAATTGTAGAAATGTTCTCAAAGAGAAACAGGACATAAGCTGAGAAAGTTATGTCCCTGGAGATCAATGTAATGATTGTGGTGAGATCAGTGCTAGGGAGAAATATAAATTTCTGTGCTGTGCTGAAAATCTTTCCTCAATTATTTAAATCTCCCTTAAATCCTGTTTTTAGAACTAAATTTAATTGAAATGGGCAATGAACCTTGTCCTAGCATAAGGGAGAATTTCTCTTCAAGAACCTGGCTGGTCCCATTTGGACATTTGTGCATTGCAGGGATTGCATGAACGTGATTTACTTTTTCTCAGGATACAATCATCTGCCTGAGACAGTGGTGATGAACTTCCAGAATAGTCTCTGCAGTTTCAGACATGCCTGTAACTAATACTGTGTTATCTCACCCTCTGAACTTGAAAGAAAAGAGGGGAGTGAATAAAAAATATTAAATGTATAAATTAAATAAAAATTATTAATGTAAATATTAAATTAATTGTAAGTAGGAGCACTGATTTACCTTTGCCTTGGTTTTACACACAGAAACGTATTTCCTGCTGTGATAAACTAGAAGGATGAGAAACCTTAAGTATTTGTGCTGGGATCAGACAGTTACCTAGTAGGGCAGTTTCTTACCTAGTAGGACAGTTACCTAGTAGGTCAGTGACATACTGCATAAGTATTTTTCATGCAGAGACATAATTTAAAGACTGACAAGTCTTGAGTTTATTACCAGTTGTAGGTAAGTCAAAGAAATTTGGAGCTCCATGCAACCTCATGGTATATAGTACAATATTTCTTTAAAGAAGTGGTATTTTATCCTGGATAATCACCATTGGGAAAAAAAGTCTTTGTGTTTCAAGGCTGTTAAAAATCTAGCAATTTGGTTTTTGTGCCTTTTTCAAATTCCAGAAAGCCATAATAAGGTGCAAGCTGTGTGAATCCATATTCTTTTTTCAATAAAACAGATTATTAAGTAAAAGTTTCATTTTTCAAGAAAAGTTCAAAGACAGAGGAATTCTTAGTGTGATGTGTGTCAGGAATAAAACCAGTAAGAGTGGAACTTTGATAAAAAAACCTGATAAATATAAAGTCATAAATGAGTCATGAAATCAGCATGTGAGAAAGATGACCAATTTTTTTTAAAAATTTAAAACTCTTGTACTTGTTAGCTGCTGTCTCATCCTGCATAACTGATTTGAGCTAAAAATGCTCACCTGTCTGATCAACATCCCTCTTTGCTTTCTTAGTTCTCAATTATTTATAGTCAATCATCAATTGTTTCACGTTTATTTTTGAGGTCCTATAATTGCAATTTAAGTGTAAAAGTAGAATACTGTTGAAAACTTAGTTTTTATTTACTTTAAGATGATCTCCTTCTGCAGAGGCCACTTGGTATCCAGCGATATAAATCACAATTCTGCTAATTTAAATCAGATACTTACGCAGATCTTGAATTTTTTAATTTAATTTTCCATCCTAACTTCCAGATTGTAACTCGCTGGCCTAACTTTGTATGATCATTTTTTAAAAGGGAATAAATTTTTCTTTTGACATGCATTGTAACTCACAGTGAGTACAAGTAAAACTTTGCCAGATTTTCTCTTACTAATGCATGAAACTTTGGTAGATAGTGTACTTCAGCATAAAATGGTAAGTAGAAGAGTGATAAATACGGATGATGAAAACTGGAGAAACAAGTAGAAAAATAAAGGTTTTATGTTGAAAACTGGCAGGTGACTATTAGGCCAGGGCTAACCCCTGCATTAACTGACCCTGTGTTTAATGAGCTGGTGAAATTAAAATAGCCTTCCCATAAGTCCTCAGGAACTAACAATCTCTTCTCTAGATAAAACATTTAAGTGTCCAGAGAGGAATTTGAGCATCTCACAGCAACTGAACAGGTAGGGTTTCCTAACATGGCCTTAGCACAGAGTAAGAAGATGGACGATGTAACAGTAATGTAAAGAAAGGATGTAAATACAGAAAGGATGTAAATACAACTTACAATCTTTTTGTTCCTTTCTGCTCCTTGCCTTCCCTAGAAAAGGACTAAGCTTGTCTCTTTGTTACCATTGATGAGGATTCAAGTTTGGATTCTGTTGCTGGACCTTGGCTTTTCTGTTCCATACAGAAAGCACAGCTGATACAGAGGGGTATGTCTGGTCCCTCCTTTCTTCACCCCTGCTTGTATTTTGAGCTACTCTTGGCCTTTGGTCTACAGCAATAGATACCAACCTGAAGGCCAGGTTAATAGCAGCTCCAGGTTAATACATGTTCCCCCTTTCCCCTCTCCCTCCTAGTCAGGAGCAGCTGCAGATGGCTCTGCCTCTTGCTAGCTTGCATAACTCTGAAACACCCACTCCCTTACTATTTTAAGTAGAAGAGACCCACCCATGTTCCACTTCAATAATCACCTGAGCTCTATCCAGCATGATAATTACACCACACTTCTGAAAGACAGAACAACGTTTCTGGAAGCCAAGAAACATTGGATTACATTCATGAAGTGCAGCTGGACTGCAGCAACAAATTATTTGTCAATAGGTATGGTTTGTCAACAAGTACAGTTGAAAATAACCTCGCATAACCAGACGGCACTTGATGGTCCCATTAAGTTCTCTTTTTTAAGCTCTTGCAGATGAAACAAATACTTTCTAACATAGCTTCTAGAGCCCTCTGTTTTGAACTGTGTATTGAGTTTTGGCATCTGACCACTAAACAAGAAGGCTCTAGGTTGAGATTGAAAATAAATACCTCAAACTAACGTCTTCCTTCAAAGGTCAAGTGTATCACGACTTTAAAACACATGTGGTAAGCAGATTATGAACCCCAGCTCAATGTGTGAGCAAGAAACATTCTGCATGGACTCACAGAGTTGAGCTCATGCGGTCAGAAATTTCCAAGCTTAAAGTACAACAAAAAATAAATCATTAAGAGGTGGGCTAGGCCATTGCACTTTTGTGCTTTGTTACACAAAATACCTGTCATACCGCATACACAGTCTACTCCACAGACTCTGGTCAGGCAGGAGGTCATTCCAACAGCAATAGGACAGAAAGGAGGAAGAGGTTCAGTCCTCTCTCAGTACAAACCATGACATAACACAACACTAGTAGGGTTTACATACATTTACAGCAGATACAAACTGCTCTGTGAAGGGGATTAATATGTCAGGGCAGCAGCATCTGTATAGAAGGGAATGGTGTTTCAGCAGATGTACCCACCTTTTCCTGATAACCCAACAACTGCACCCGTGTCAACTCACAGACCTCTGCCCAGCTTCTGCATCTCTCACTTGTGATGCTGCTGTGTCCTTGATCCAATTTTGACCACACCAAGGCCTGTTTCCACATACCAGCCAGAAAATAGTTAGTTTTGGACATTGCTAGAAGATTTAGACAAAGCTGGTGCTTTCTGTCTCAACATGAGCAGAAATTCAAAGGTTTGAAGTTTTGTAATTATTATCTAATTGAAGGGTTTGGAGGGGGGAGGTTGTTTTGGTCAATCTTGTTCCTTTTTAAAGAAAGTCATGCTATCTTGAATACAGGATGCCTCAAACAAATACATTAGAATTTTACTGTCACAACCCCACACTTGTTCCAGACAAGTCCCACCAACTTCAAACTTCTTTCATGGTATTAGAACTACTTCAGCCTCAAGCAGTTAGTTCTATGCTTTTCTTTTCACATGTGGGACATTTCTGTCCTGGTCTCTGCAGCTGATCTCTCCCTCTGCACCATACAGAGTAAAATCCTCCATATACTCAAATTCTTGCACAGCCTTAAATGTGCAATTGTTTGGATTTCTCTTGGAGGAGGTGATAATGTGTCAACTTCAAATATAAATGGAGATCCTGTTACTGTGAATACTCTTCCAGTGATAGGTGTTAATTTAAGTATCAGTAAAAGCAGCACTCCTCATAAGCACAACTAGCTGAAGCACTTGGATCCAGGGAACAGAGTATGTATTTCTCAGCATTGATAAGCAAAGCCACGACTGGGATCCCAGGATTCAATCAAGATCTCAACTCATTCCCCTCATTGCCTGCCCTTCATTCTCTGCTCTCTTCACCAGATAGGACTATATGTGATAGCAGCTTTATAAAATTGTAGAGAGGAAGTATCTAGATGTAGATCATGAAATTTTGCTTTGGTGATGCCAACAAGATACAGCTGCATTCCAATATATGTAGAGTGCACTGGGTCACAAAATGTGTATGTATTGGCATTGTATCAGCATACCTGGATCTTCAAAGCACCCTTCAAACACCTCAGTCTTCAGAGATGGCATTCAATGGGGTATTATATATTACACTGGGAGAAACCAGGGGCATAGAGACAGTCACTTGCAGAATGAAACAGATATTAGAAGCCCCAATGTATCATTTGAGGCTGGCAATATTGCTATTAATTTCCAAGTCAGAAATAAGCATAACCAGTAGATGGCTGCATTAATGAAAAATGACTCATCTATGCTTAAGCAGGCATGAAATCTTCTGAAGAGAACTTAGGACTTTGACAGTCCTGCTAGAAACCTGAGTGCCTTTCAACACTGAATCTACTACGAAAGAAGAGAATCTCAGTAAACAGTCTTGTTCTGGGACAAAGCCCCGCTTATTCGAGTAAAATAACTTCCTTTGAAAACAATTTTCATCCAAGCATAACAATACTGGTAAATTTTATGTTAGCATGGGAAATGTGCCCTCACATTATACTTGGGAAAACAGTAATCCGTGAAACATATGTCCTTTGATGCCCTGTGCATGCACTTAAGATTATTGTGCAAGAAGGGCTGGGCAGGTTTGGCTACTGCCTATGCAAAATGGTTGTTGATTGTTCTAAGAATCTATTGATTTGTCAATGTTCTACAAATCCAAGTAGGCAGAGTTACTGGAACAGCTAGTACAAACATTTCCAAGACAATCCTTGTATTTATTTACAACCTGCCCAAAAATTTTGTTTATCTGTTTGAATTGTTAGGGCTCCCATCTCAGTTCCTGCCCAGAGAGGAGTCTACATAAGATCACCCCTGTGCCAAGTTACTTCAACTTCTCTTTGAAGTTTTTCTTTGGGATTGTACCACTATGCTTAAATGCAGTTTTCACTTGGATAGAAACAGCACCTTCCATAACAACTTCTTCACCTGACACTGACAACATTAATTAATACAGAAGAGTCATGAGACTGATCATTGAACTTCATTTACTAGAGAAATTTAAATGACATTGAGGAGGCAGAAGGCTTAAGAGTGTTTCTGTTTGGTTTTGGTCATTTATACATCCATCTTCACAGAAACTGATAGAAAAAAAATTAGGGTTGACCTTTTATGAGTATTGCCTGCAGAGAGAAGACACAACAGTTAAACTCTTACCATTGTCTGGTCTTTACAAAAAACTCAGCTGTACAAAAGGCAAAACTGGGCTGCAGAAATTAAATGAAAAGCAAAAAAAACCCTGTCATGTATGTACCAACAAGTATCTGTGTTCTGCAGAACACTTTTTTGCAGTCTAGATTTAACTCACATGTCAGGAAGAGCTACTGATATTTTGTAGGTACTCTCAGCTGAGAAGCGAAAGATTAAGTTAGTATTAAAAATGCATATCAACATATCATTACAGCATTTCCAGGATTTCCAAGTATCTACTTTAGATTTTTTACTTCAGCCTAAAATCTCATAATTGAAGAGTTTAGGTGAATAAACAGAGACCAAAGACCTGACCCCCCCACCCCTTCTCCCTCAGTTTTTACACACACATATTAATATTTATTTAATACATCATAATACTATTAAAGTTTGTCAACATCAGGTCTGGAGGAGGAAGAATGAACATTTTTTGGGTAGCACTGCGAAGGAATAAAAGGAATTAAAGATTAACAAAGAGAAAGATGTCCATTGCCTTTTCTGATGTTCATTTCATGTCTCAATCTGCCACCCGTCTGCTTTGCCTCTTCCTAAAAGAAAAGAGTAACAGGAGAGCCTGCAGCATTCACCTGCAGCAAGTCACTACAAGATTCAGGCTATTTATCAATTCACAAAGTATCAAATTACAATCCTTGCCATTTTTCATAGTAAAGTAATTGTCCAAAAAGTCTATAACACATTCAACACCATTGGTTCTTATGCAATCTTTAACACACATTGATCCATAAATAATTTACTAGTAATGGACAATATCTTGTCCAGTGGAATTAGGAGTAATGCTCCACCTCTTAACTTTACTCATTTTCTACTTCACTCTTTTAAGAAGGTGCAGCATCAACCAGTATCACTATGCTGTATTTAAATACAACTATTGTTGTATTTAAAAAACAAGGTCTTCCCTACTCCACTGAAAAAGTACTAGTAATCACTAATATTCAGGGAGACTGTGACTGAAGATAGAGGGTAGAAAGTCATCAGTGAACTGAAAAATAATTTAAGACAGTTAAAGGGACAATTCTGTACATTCTAAAAGGAGTTTTACACTATAAAGTTTTATTTCTAAAGAACACACATTTCAAATAATAATAAGCCTTACAGCTGACCCACTAAGATTTGCTTCTCTAATTTCACAAGGCATTGCTAATAAGAAAATATTTGCCACTACTCTGTACTTCATCTAGGTCAAACATGGATTATTTTAGCACTGACAAGGAAAACAATTTTCTGATATTCCAAACATTGATGTGCAAAACCAACACTCCTTGACTGAAGTCACACTAAGCTTTTTGTATGGTATATATCTTTGTTTCATCATTATGAATTCCTAGCTGAATTTTACTTGGAACCTGTGTCACTCAACTGGTATCATTTATTCAAAGGGCCTAAGTCCATCTCTGTTATAAAATACTCAGTTCTTTCATATACTTGCATATAGACAAACAATGAACCAAGATATCCTGGTTGAAGTATGCCTGATACCTGAAAATAGGGTGCCGTGGATACTTCTGATATATAAATTATTCCACATTCAGGTAACCTATCTTAAAACTTTTGGTAAAACTTCTATTAATTTTTTTCTCATCTTATATTAGAAATATATCTGCCTTTAGGTGGTCTCAGAACAGCAGGGAGTGCTTATGTCTCGCTCCCACAAAAAATTCACTAAGGAGCTTAGATCCATTAGGAAAGAACATGAATATATTTATACAGTGAGATGACAAAAAATAGAAATTGTCTGTGGTATACCCAGATGTAATTTTAAAAACAGCTAAAAGGTGCTCAGAACTCACAACTCCGATGAACACTTTCTAGAATTATTATTTTTCACTTCAAAATCAGTTTCTTTGGAAACTTTGCTTCTTACCTACTGTGAAATATGTGCAACTTTTTATATTCCCACTCTTCAGAGAAGTTTTTTTCCCCGCCATTACTAGACAATGATGTAGGTTTGTTATTAAATGATACAATTATTCACACGCATTAAATTTCAGACCCTCTTTGTTACATTTTCTCATGGTAAGGCAAATGTACCTCAAGAAACAAGGGAGATAGCTGGGGCAGGGCCAGTAAGCCAATGACTGCAGATGGGACATGACAATCAACAAAACAAGATTGAAGTAGTAACTCTTTGAGCACAGGCATGCAAAGAATTGTCTGTAGAACAACCACATTCTGAGGAGCCAGCACTCTTGGGTGCCTCTCTGAACTACCTCTACACTAATGCACATAGCCCAGGGGACAGACAGGAAGTCAGAACTCTGGGTGCAGCTAGAGGGCTGTGACTCCCCTGGGCCCACAAAGATGTGCTGGATGCTACATGCAACTGGAATGCTACAACTGATGGATGCAGGCTCTCTTGCTCCAAATTGAGTCAACCAGACTTCAAGTGTTAGTAACGTAAGTGCCTGTAATTGAAACAATAATAACTCTGTTAAAGTCTTCAAATTCTAATCAACAAAGTGGCTTGCATGGGAAGTGAGTTTTTTGGCTCATTAATTGCACAGATGTCTAGGCTGGGACCCCAACCATGAAGAGACAGCAAATCAAGCCCTGCTTTAGATACAACATGAGCATTCATCAGAGAGACCTGGCATAATTTTTGATGTTTGCTTCTACATATTTTGGCAAAAGAAAAGATGAAAAACAATTTCTTAACCTGACGTGATGTTAACTTGGAAGCTAACATCATAGAACCACAGAATGGCTTGTGTTGGAAAGCACCTTTAAGATCATCTCATTCCAATCCTACACTTAGCTTATAGGGACAAAGTTGAAAATCCAGGGCTAAGGAAAACTGAGCAGAACAATAAATAAATATAAACAAATCCCATAAAAGTAAAATAAAGTAGAAGAATATTTCTTCAGTACTGACAAACAAATGTGTTCATTTTCTGATTATTCTTCTTCAGTACTGACAAACAAATGTGTTCATTTTCTGATTATTCTTGTTAAGGTAGATAAGGAAATACATGAGACATTTCATAAGCAGTAATTTATTAAAGCAAACAGTCTCATTTTCTAAATAAAATGTGCTAATCACCTGAAAAAAAGAAGTCATCAATAAATAGGTTTTTTGCATTTATTTTTACTGTGCTGACTTTGTAAAGTAAGTGTTTGCATAGATTTCACAGGTTTCTATTATTACTGACTAAACAGCCTATTCTTTTGACGTTCTTCATATTATTTGGAATGCTGTGGTTCATACTAAATACCATCAATAGAACAATACAAATATAACAATAATTGCATTTTATGACACAGCAATAACTGGCATTCAAGTCAAACCCAAAATTTGTTTACAAGCAAAGATAAATAAATAAGCCTTACCCTTCTCATTCTGAACAAAGCAAGAGTCTTTTCAGAGCTCTACCAAGTTTTCCACAATGCCTTTTCTTGCTTTTATTTGTCAACATTTTAGCTAGAAAAATTCTGAAAGATATCTGCACTCTCAAGCCAGTTCCGGAAACAAGATAGCCCTTTGTCTCTGATCTGTTTTCTTCCCTTGTCAGTAATGACTTCTCCAGTTTGTTTCACAATCACCAGTTTAGGAATTGCAGTTATGTTGTATTTCTTCTTCAGATCACTAAGGGAAAAGAATTAAATATAAAACACCATTAGGAGCATTTTAAGAAAACTCATAGTCTCTTATGAAGGCTACTCTGGCCTTCATAACACATGGACAGAGGACACATGGGAGAGCAGAAGTGATGAGTGCCTGGGCTTCCTCAGAGTCTGAGGCAGAGCACTGGGTAGTGTAAGGAGATGGACAAGCCTGCAGTCGGAAGCCTACACAGTGAAATGTAGCTCTGAGAGTTCAGAGAGCTGCAGCATCCTTCCTGTAAATGCTCATCACTGCTGCCTGCAGTTTCCACAGGAGCAGAGGCTCTTGGAGATGTAAAAGATATCTACAGAAGTAAAGTCTGACATACTCTTCCACCCTGTTTTTACTAGTCCAAACCAGATGTCATTCTGGGCCCTTTTTATGGGCCAGGAGATGACTCTCACTTAGATTAGCAAATGATATCCATTCCCCTACAAACACACTCAAATGTCCCATAGTGCTACTTCCTGTAATCACCATTAAAGCATGATCACAATCTTTTCGTGTAAATGGAAGAGACTGAAGATATTCCTTAAACTCCCTCAGTGAAACAGGCCTTCTACATACAGAAAAGTGAGCAATCAAAATATTTGGAATGAGAGCCACCCATCTGTGTTGCCAAAGAAAAAAAATTCATCTCTTTCTCTAGAAGAACCAGGGGACAGACACAAAACAAGCAGTAACAACAGCAATAACAATAACAAGCAATAACAGAATAGCCAAATTCCGAGACACTAACAACACCTCTGTCAAAACATACTTAAAATACTAAATGGAAATATAGTGGCCTGAGTGCCACCACCACTAGCAAGAACATTTGCTGTATGTGCTTCAAATGCCTAAGAAATTTGAGTAGCAAAAAAATGCAGACATTGTTAAAAAATACTTGACACTAATATATAGACATACTCAATGACTTCCTGAGAGGAAAAAAAAAAGTACTGAAAAATAAGACCTAAGTGAAATACTGACCCAGATAAGGCATTCCTGAAATGTGCCTTCTCTTCTGTATTTTTTCTTAAGAAAAATCAACAGGTGAAGGACACTGCTCTGCCATTCGACTGGCTAAGCAACAATGCAGGAAATACTATGCAAGCAGCAATAATAGGCATGGACCAGGTTTGCTTTCTCAGTGAATTGTGGCATACAAACAATCAACCAACAATCCCCACAGACTTTCAGAACTCTGCTAAAACAGGTGGAAAAAACACATTCCAAAGCGAGTGTGCACAGAAGCCATGTGAAACTACTCTCACCTCATACCACCGGAACGACAAACAAGATGGGTGGAAGACACTTCTTATTGGTTCAGTGGATGCTAAACACAAGTGTAGCAGTCAGAGACAGAGCACAAGCAGACTGATGGCAATTTGATATGGAGACTGCAATATTACACTTTACTTTCCTAAGGGAATGCATATATCCAGCCCAGCATGGCATCTTGTGCAGACAGCCTTTGGGTGGAAGGTGGCTTGCATCAAATCAGACTGAAATGTGCACAGATTTTGCTTACATTTGTGTGCAACTTACAAGATGGGTGGAACTGAAGAAGGCTCAGAGAAGTTCTGCAGACAATGCCTCCTATTCATTGTGTACATAGGTACCTGTGCTTACAAAAATGACTTCTTAAAACTAATTAAGATCATTCTCTCTGATAGGGACCTAAAATCCCATGACTCACCTGCACAAACCACACACGTTTCATGGGACTAAGTAATGGCAACTCATGGCATCATTAAACCATAAACAGAAATAAAATCCCATGACACTAAGACTGAAGCAAACTGGAAGTCGCAGCCATTGTTAGATCTTTTGATTCTTATGAGAAGGCTGGATGAAAGTTTCTAAGAGCAGAGATTTTGTATTTCTAAAAAATACTGCCATTGGCTGGGAGCCAATTTTCTTCACAACAGCTTGCATGGTGCATACCAAAACAGCACTGATAACACACCAGTGTTTTAGTTATTGCTGAGCAGTGCTTGCACAACACCAGGGCCTTTTCTGTTTCTCGTGCTACCACGCCATGAGTAGGTGGTGCACAAGAATCTGTGAGGAGGCACAGCTGATCTCAAATGACCAAAGGATGTTCCATATCATGTAACACTATGATCAGCTGTAAAAGCTGAAGAAAGAAGGGGGAAGGGACCAACATTCAGAATCAGGAGATTTGGCTTCCCATGCAATCATTATAGGACGAGGCCTCCCTGCGCTGGAAACAGTTAAATATCTGTCAGTGAATGGGAAATAGTGAATAAATTCTGCATCTTGCTTTGTCTGTGTATCTTCACTTTTGCTTTATCTATTAAACTGTCTTTATTTCAACCCCTAAGTGTTATCACTTTCACCCTTCACATTTTCTCCCCCATCCCATGGGGACAGGGGGAGCTGTCTGGGACCTGACTGCCTATCCAGGCTGAGTCACAATACAAGTGAGTACATTTATATAAGGGTTTAAGATCTATATGCAAGAGGGCTCTTGAGATGTAGACAACACAGAGGAGATATTAATATAATCTTGGGAACACAAATGTAAATTTTATACAGATGTGTAATGTCTTATCTGACAACCCTTGAATTATAACAGCTTTCACTTGGAAGTGAAAAAAAGTCACACGAAAGTGATGGGCATCTGGTTCATCTTGTAGCTGCTGCATACTTGTAGCAGTACACCCTGTAATACACAGCTGCATTTTCTTTTAGCTGTGAAATTTCTGCATTGTTAAATCTCAGTCATAAGCATGCACGTCACATGCTTGGGATTCGATTTTAAAGTGACTGCTGAGATTTTGCAATAGCAGTCTAAAAAGTTTAAGAACTAAGCAATTGCTCTTAACTGCTCAGATACTTAACATTGTTCTACCTTTGTTTCTTAACACCCCATCCTCCCCAATATTTCTGCAGGTGCCAATCCACCCTCATATGTAAAGCTTCCTAATATAAAACAACCTTTTTATTTTCCTTTTATGGGCATTCTCTATGATTCTAATTTTTACTGAGCTGTACAGACTCAGTAAATACCTGCCCACCTGGAAGCCTGCAAGAACCACTGTACCCGCCAGGCATCCTCACAAAAAATGATGCCTTTCACCACAGGGTTCCGTACAAACACAGCAGTATGTCTTCATGTACCATTATCAAAACATCAGTCCTATTTAACAGCATTTGTTGTTGACATGTTCTGTCCAACACCAGCTTTTCCTCTCTACTACTTTTCCCCTCTTTCTATTCCACGTGCTCACTTCCTACCAGACCGTCTTCATATCCCACTTCAAGAATCAAAATCCTGTGCCTCAGGCAACAAAAATTTTACATTAACCTGCAGACAGCAAAAGCATTAGTAGCAGTATTTCCTATTAGCCACGCCACAGATCACATGAAGTAGTAAAGGTGCAGTCCCACCTCTGGGAAATAGGACTGATAGCATGGAAGAGTCTGGAGATCCTGCTCTGAATTCAGTATTTTGCTTCTCTGAAGGTATGCTTGACACTGCAGTGTTAGGGTTCACACACTAAAAGTGGGATACATGCTGGCTATTTCTTAAGACAAAATTCATCACCAAGAAACCCCATGCTTCTGTTGCTGAAAAGTATTTTAGATGGTATACTTAAAATTGGCTCTGTTGTGTCTAGAAGAGACATCAGTCTATGCTGCAATTATGTATCTTAAACACAAGCAACCAGCTAGGATATTTTAACCTCACAGAAGATACTAAATGCCTTCTTTACACAGTCAAAAAACCAATAACCAATTCAATTAATTGCAACAGAACTTTAAAAATATTAATAAATATTAAAATACTAATTATACTATTATCATCTTATCCAGTTTTTAAAATTATATTCTTAATTAGAACTAGTATCTAGCCAGAATTATAGTTTGGTTTAGTGAATACAGATCTGCTGTAAGCCTACAATGATTCATCAGCACCCCTGATGATTCAAAAACATGGCTTGTTCATATATCCCCCTGCACTTTTGTTCTTCAGTAAGCCACAGTGATTTCACAGTCATCTGGCAGGACAAGCCATGCTTCTCTACGGAACTGTGAAGGACATTACAGGATGCCACAGAAAAGCCAATTAAACTATCTCTTTGCCTCCACTCTGCATGACTTGAGCAAGAGCAGTCAGAAATAGACCTCTAATCTACAGAGGATGAAGCTGTAAGCGCATTCCCATGGGCCATGCTGAACAGCTTGCTGGGTGCAGGGACTTCAAGTGCTACATTTCCATCAGGAAGTCTGCCTGCATTCTATTATGATTAGTAGATATCAAATACAATTACTGCCTAGGAAGACTGTAGAGAATTATGGAAAACTATTTAAGCCAGTGGGAACCGTCATTTAAAAGGCCTAACATCAACTGGCAGTTGGCAGCCAACTGGAATGAGCTGAGGAATGAGCCAAGACAGGATGAAATTGTTCCTGGCTTCAATCGCTTGCTCTTGAGTTTGTCAAATTGCACTGAAAAAAACAAGATCAGCAAACATGCTCGCTGTTGAGTGAGTAGCTGGGATGTTACATACCACGTAGCACACTGGGATGGATCTAGAATTAAAAGGAAAGCTAGAAGCACTAGAAGCACTAGAAAAGAGTTCTTTATTAGAAGAATTAATTTGGCTGCAAGTTTTATTTCCTAATCTACACATAAAAGTCATATTGCCTTCTTGGCTTTCATACCACCTGGAAAAAAAATTTCCACAATCTACTCATTTAAAGAGTGGGGAAAAATATCCCTTTACCAGTATTTACATGTATTTCAAGTCTCCAGTTACAGGCATTTCAGTAACCCTGAACATCTTACTTGTCCTCCTGTAATCTCAGTCTATACTTATAGGAGCTAAATGAGATTTCTGAAAGCCATCCAAACGAGTCTCCACCCTTGACTTAGGTCATCAAAACACTTCTTGGTATCATCCTTCACCCTGTTACGGTAAGTCATGTCACAGTCATGATACCAGTCATGACACAGTCATGTCCTTTCTTTTTGCTGTTTTCATAAGCAAGCTGCCTATGTCGCTTGGAAACTGAACAGCACTTGGAATTTTACATCCCAGTTATCAGGTGCAGTATGCCACCGCTAAACTCCAGTAGATACTGTATCTGTCTAAAATTCTTTACCGTTTGCTTTGCTCTTCTTCAAGTAGTTCCAAGTTTTGCTGCTACTTCATTTGCCTTTTCCCAAGGGTACTAACCTCGACAATGCAGACCAACCTTAGTAACAACTATCGCCGTGCTGAAAAGCAATCCCTTGATCCTCACTTGCCACTCATTTCTTTTTACCTCATCTCTTTAACACTGAGGTCTTTACTAACTCTTGTTTAAAGATCGTTTAGTTTCCAAAGGAAGTGCGCAAACCCGCGTTCTTTACCTACGGGACGGGCTAAACCCAAGTGAGCGAGCTGTCCCGGTGTGGGACAGCCAGCGCCAGCCGCGGCCCGGGGCGGGGGCACGGCCGGGAGACGCTGCAGCCTGGGCTCCAGGGACTCCAACTAACGGGGCAGAGCTGGAGGTTCCGGGGAGCTTCTCTGTCAGGGACTTCAGGCTAGTCAAGTTCCCCCGCCGCCCTCTCCCGGCCCTCGGGACGGGGCCGGACCGCCGCGGGCAGCGGGCGGGGGCGGCCGCCGATACTCACTGCTTGTAGGGGTCGTGGAAGGGCAGGGCCAGCCAGTCCCCGTGCATGGCGCGCATGTGGCCCACCATCTACTCGGCGCTGTGGTCGGAGGAGATGAAGACGACCTCGAAGGGGGCGGGGGGCTCGCTCTCCTCCAGCAGCTCCGTGTAGAAGTCGCAGAGGACAGGAGTGAAGTCGCGGCACGGCGAGCACCAGCCGGCGGAGAAGTACAAGCCCACGACCTTGTTCTGCAGGGCCTCCTCGGGGTCCACGCTGCGGCCATCCTTGCTGACCAGGAGCCGCCCGCTGAACACATCCACCATGCCGGCACGGCCGGACCCGCGGCGGGCACCGCGGCGGCTGCGAGCCCCAGAGCAACCCGGGCGCGGCCGCGCACCGCCGCTCGCCTGGACCCACCCTCCTTCTCCCAGCGACACACTGCCACACCGACACACTGCCACACCACCACCCTGCCAGGACCCCGACACACTGCCACACCACCACCCTGCCAGGACCCCGACACACCGCCACCCTCCCCAGGGCACCGCCGCGCCGCTTTATAGCGCCCGCCACCGCCCGGGCCCGCCCAGCGCAGCCAAGGAGGCGCGGCCCCTTCCTTCCCCCTGCTCTCCTGAGCGCCAAGTCGGCTTTCCGAGCCGGTTAAGTGCAGCTCAAGGCTTGCTGAAGACGCGGAACTTCCAATAAATTTAAGCAGTAATCGCCTGCGCCGGGTCCCTTCAGCTCGCCACTGAGCTCACCGCCACTCTCCTGAAGGTCTCATCACAAGGCTTGGTCAGTTTTGGCGATAAACTTTCTTTAATCAGACGTCCGGCACTTTTTTTTGTAGCATGGAGAATTGTCTGAATTCTGGGGCTGTCTATTCTCTGTCCCAGTAGATAAGAGGAATTCTCATTTTATTCCAGTGCACTTATCATGTATTTGGATTGAATAATGCTTTTTTTTCCTCCAGCTGACATTGAGTTAGAAATTAATAAAAGTTGTATTACAAATATGGAATCTTTTTTCTGCCTAAAGCAACCTGCCAAAACGGAAATGAAAGGTGATTTGCTGATAGGAGTATTAAATTACCGTTTAATTAAAGGATCGCGACAGGGTGATAATCAAACTTGGTACATTTTCTCCTTTCCATGAATTGCACAAAACCCAGTTAAAAGAGAATTTATCTTAAAAAAAAAAAAAATCAATATCCCCCCAAATAAATTCTAGTGTTTATAATGGATACTTCAAGTGTCTAATGAAGCTAGCTTAAAAATATTTCACATTAAAACTGTGTGTGCAAGTGCATTCTAGGTTTTTACTCTTCAGTTATTCCCCTGTTTTAATCTGCAGCCTCTCAAAAATCTGTCATTTTTACTTACAGGAAAGATAAAATTGTGACAAGTATATATTATGATTCAAATGCTGAACACTAGTATGGAATGGATGTTAATCATGATGAGTGCTTGCTTGAGTATATTGCAACCAAGTTTATAGTGAAATTAAAGTCCAGTTTCTACATCTGATCGTCTTCTGACCATATAGTATGAACAGTGAGAACAGTACTCAAGTCAATACTTCAAGTCAAGAATTCTAGTTTGCATTTGTATAAGAATAAGCTGAGCACAGGTATTCTCCCCCACATATATTTCCTTTTGAGGTCTTTTTGAAGAGTGTTTTTCTTCCATTGACTTGACAAAAAAAAATTGTTTATCTACATTCTGTCCTGGCAGAAAAAGAACAAGGTATTATTTTAAATATTTGAACATGTGAGACATGTCCAAAGATGAACTTCAGAAGTAACACAGCAATCTTGGGGATTTTTTAGTAGGCTCATCAGACGGGTTGTAAGGTTGCTTTGGACTGGGAGATGCATTTCTGCCATTTCTCTTACCCTTTTTGCCTTTTATTATGGAGGTGTACTGCTAATTAAAGTACTGTTTGTTTCTTGGGCAAAAGTTCACACATTTAAAAGAAAATAGTTCAGTCATCACTATTTTCTAAGAGATACTTTTACATTAATCTTTTAAAAGATTAATTTATTATTTATTTACTATTATTTCCTTTTTATTTATTTCCAAGTATATCTGGACTAATATGTTACTACAATTCTGCTATTCTACTGGAAAACCAAAAAGAATTGCTTAGGTGTTTAAAAAGTGGCTTTTATTCAAGTACTGTATTTCTCCATTTTTCATGGAGAGTTAAGCTACATTGTTTTCATACCCAGATACTCATCTGCTTCCAAAACAGAAATTACATTTAAAACAACGTAATCCTCCCATCTGTCACATCTCCTATCAATCCTTTCTCCAACTTTTGAGTGCTGTTTTGTGCAGTTCCCCACTTCAAAATTACTCCTGATGTCAAAAGTAGAAGACAAAAGGAGCTGTGAAGGTTGCCTGTTCTTAAAATAGCACAGATGGGAAATTAGGCTCACCTGAGTCTTTGATTTGCCATAGTGTGTGCCTTTGTGAGACCATTGTGAAACAGGATGGAGTCATAGTATTTGGAGCCTGTAGAATTGCCATAAAAGTTGAAAAAATTCCATACAAGTTCAGTCTACCATAGGTACATTCTTGATATCCTTATGAATTTCTCCTTCCATCGGTGGTGAAAGTGTATTTTCTTAGGTATTATGAGAGGAAGCAAAGATCCAAGGAACTTCCAGCTGTTCTATCTGTATAGGTTAGAAAGCTGGTTAGGCAGAAACAAGGCTGTGCCATGAGAGAAGAACATACTGAGATTGTCTTTGAGACCTCTAGGCATGGAAAAAAAAGTTAATAACTACATACGCCTCCACAGGGAGAAGAGCAGGATGTACATGACAGTGACATCAAACTTACTGAAGCTGTTTGAGGAACTGCTGCTAGGCAAGAGGAACCAGATTTCTTCCCTCAGGAAGCTTAAGGTGATCAACTCTGTAAAGATATCAAAGATTCACTGAAAATGCTGCATACTGTGGAAAGTCTTGTCTTGCACCTGCCTTTGATTTGACTACAGGGACATTTCTCCATGACACTAGTATGGACCAATAAGAAATGCCTCAGTTTATGATTCATACCTAAGAGACTAAGACTTGTTTGAATTAGAAATGTTTTCTAGGACTATTCTTCTTAGAGGTGTTAACACTTTGGTGATTTATTCCATCCCCTAATCTCCACTTGGACTGAAAATAAAGGAGCTTCTTTATATAGAACCTGTGGTCCTGTCTCAAGGTAGTGTGTTAGCTCTGATGTGACATTATCAGAAAGTCTGTACACAGTGCTCATCCAGTGGAAGTCTCTGGGGAATTCCAGGAATTAAATAAAAGCTTCCTACCACAAAGAATTGCATTCATGATTTTGCTAGAAAAGAGCTTTTTATTACTGAAGTTATTATACTGTTTTAAGATGACAGTATTTAGTTCTGTTTTCAATCTGAGCCCAAGACTTATAGTTTATTTTTGCTCACATTGCGGAGATGATCCTACTTTCCTTGTGAGTTTTGCTTCAATTTAACGCTGAAGTTAATTACATATATAGATTTTGACATACAATTGAGAATTTAAAAAAAACCTAAAAATTAAGAGCGTGAATCATAAACTCATGCTTTTAATGAAATAGGGCAGCATGCTGAGAAAGAGCTGTAGAGGAAATGAACTGCAAGTAAAAAATGTTCAGACTTGATAACTCCTATATAATCTAAGAAAACACAATATATGCTCAAAGCAAAGTAATTCCACACACCTATGGTGGCAGAATTAATGTCTCTGTAAACTACACACAAGATAAAGTGTGAGAAGGTTCTGAAAGCCTGTCTAGGACTTTAAGGAACATTGCTCTCTCCTTCATGTACCTTCTTCATAGCCAGCACTGGTCTGAGTAGTAAAGAATTTTATTGAATAAACATTTACAATAAAGAGTCTCTTAAAACTTGTGTTATGTGCATGATGTTGGATTTTTAAGTGAAAAGGTATAAAACGCCAAGTCTCAATCCGCTTTTAATTCTTAAGCATTCTATAGGACATGCATACCTGAAATGCATACTTGAAATGCATCAACACAGTTAGTGTTGGCAGGCTGTATTATCCACCCTGTGAGAAGCCATAAGGCAAAAGCTGACTAAATTCACTCCAAGGAGAGTGTGGCCAGGATAAGGGCTTGTTGTCTCTGTGTTCAATTAATCATTAGCACATCATCTACTTAATTATACCCTAATGAAAGTGACAAAACTAATCAAGATAAACTCTAGTTGGGCAACACTGTAGGTAGTGCAGTCCCTGAACAAGTCATATTAGTAACTGGCCTTGGTGAATCCTATTATGTCTGAATACTAGCCAGAGGGAAAATCAGACCTCAAAGGAGACCAGAACACACAGACTAAAGGAAACACATCTGTGGATTGAAGAGTTAAATTTGTAGAATCATTGATCAAACTTTATAAAATAGCTGGGTTTTTTAAAATTCAATTTCATATTACATAAAAATGTGCTACACAGGAGACAGTTTTAATCTGAGTTATTGGTGAGAAAGCAGGCAGAGTTACTTACCACAGTATATACAGTGAAAAAAAGGAGTAGCAAGTTTCTTGGTCTCAACGCAACACATTAACCAATCAGCTGGGGAAAGAAGCCAGTGCACAAAGAATTACTGAGCCAAAAAAATTAAGTTTTACCATACACAACCTGCCAATTAAAGTAGTTATTGCATATTCATAGCATTCCTTAGAGCTGACACATCTGGAACACCTTTTTTTCAGCTGGGTTCAGGGCTGTTATGACAGTCATAACAGCAGTGATACAGATATTTAGTGAATGTTCCTTTGTCATCATTCTTGGAGCTGCTTCTCCTACGTAACCTCCAAACACAAAAGAAATAACCCTATCTTTTCTCAAGTAGGAAAATTAACCAAAATAAATAGCATACTTTAAAAAAAATACTATTTTATTAATTTTCTTTAAACTCTTTAGTGGCTATTACAATAGATATCAAGGGTTACGTGTTAGGGAATCTTACTTTTCCCCTCTAAGAGATACTGGGATGTAGCTTAGCATTCTTAGCACAAAGACATCTACCATCATCAGGACTGAATAAGAGAGATTTCTAATGTGCAAAAAGTCTGTTATAGGAAGTGCAGCAACTATAGGTACGTGCTTTCAATTTTACATATTTTGAAATTAGCAAAGGGGTATTAACTTCTCCTTGCAGTACAAAAAGCCTGATTCAATGATCCTTTACATCTACCTTTATCCTGAGTAGTGTATCTCAAATTACCAAGTGCTAGATAGTCTTAATATCAGTTCTGTAACATTTTTGACTTCCAAACAGGTATGCCAGGGAAACAATGCAGTGTCATCTAATACAGCAGCAGCTGCATGGCAACAAGGAACAACATTTGCACCTGAAGAAATGGAAAAGTACTGTGGTAAAATTCCACTCTAGTTCATTTGAGTACAGACATACTTTTCACTTCACTCTAGACTTGGCAATTTAGTGTAACAAAGCAGACATTTAGGGTTTTGGGTTGAGTTTCTTTTTGCCTGAGGAGACCTCTAACTAAATGCTTTTCATTCAGGATCAGAGTCATCCAACACTAGATTCTGCATTTATGTGCCTTATGAGAAGTGTAAAGCTGCTTTTGAGTCTTTCTGCAGAATCCAGCTCAATCCTCTACAGCCGCTAGTGACCACCACCCAGTTCTATATTTTTGTCAGAGACTTTGGTTCAAGAAAAAGGTCAGATTGTCACAAGCACTCTGCTGTAAGGAGAGACTCCAGAATTTTAACAGCAATTCCAGTTGCTTTATGTAATTTGCTGCATGCAAAAGTAATTTGCAACTGCACAACCTCTTCTGGCAAAACTTGAATAGAGTCTTCAATGTAGAAGGGACAGCCTGCATCTACTCCTGCCCACCTTCTTAGCAGCCTCTCTTCCAGATAGGTTGACAGAATGATTTCATTAAGCCATGCATTTCAGGTGATCTTTTATTAGCAAAAAAGGACAGAGTCCTAGGGAAGCCGCTGTAAGCTTTACAATGCTGAAACTAGAATACTTTTCTGCCAGTAACCAAGCTGCCAATGCAGCTATGCTTCAGCTGCTAGCAGGAGCTCCTAATAAGAGTTTTGGCAGAGCACATTGACCTCACTGCAGTGACTTTTCTCATGGGTTTGCAGATAGCCTCCTAAGAGTTTTCTGTCTAGCATGCTCCTTTTCATAAGAAACCACTGGTTTTGCTGTTTGAATTAAGGGAATGTTTTTTTAAGGGTGGGGTTCACTGTCATTTATATTGTACATATTTTATCTAGCCACTGTAAAATCCCAAATACCTTCCCCTTGCACAGACATACCCATAATATATAACATTCTCTAGCCTGTAGCATCCTGTGCTCTGATTTTAAAATCATTAGAAGCACAAAAATAATTGAGAAAGCAATATCACTAAATAAGCTGAAAACTCCACTACAAACTACCCCCTCCACCCCCCAAAGTAGCCTAAGAAGGTAAGACTTGTTCTGTTGGTTGACCATGAGTTAGAAAAACTGACTGTACTTTAGAGCTTTGAAATGACAATTAACTTCACAGAATGACAGATGTCAAAGACTCAGGTTTCACATGCTAGCTTCTCTGCCTCATGAACATTGACTTTCACATAATTTTCATGGGCATCCCTGCCCATGGTGGGGCTTTGGAACTAGATGAACTTACAGTTTCTAAGTCATTTTATGATTCTATCATTTTCAGTTACATAGAAAATTATCTTGGGCAAAGAAAAGAGAAATCACACATAAGGTTGTTGAGTAGAATAAATCCTTATGCTATTGTGGTAGGTTAACCTTGCATGACTGTCAGAAGCCCACTCAGTTGCTCTCAGTCCCCCTCCTCAACAGAACTGGTGGAGAAAAATGTTGAGAAAGTTCATTGGTTGAGATGAAGACACAAACATTGTTTACTAAGTACCGTTGAAAGTAGAACAGATTTAACCACGGGAAAAGTAATTTTTTTGCAAATTAAAAATAGGAGTAGGATGATAACAAAGAAAGACCAAGCGAAAAATTACTTCCTCCAAGCCCTCTTTTTCCCAAGCTCAACTTCACCCCTGAATTTTCTACCTCCTCCTCCTGCCCAGTTGGTGCAGGGAACTGGAAAATAGGGGTTGTGATCTGTTCATAACACTCCATCTCTGTGGCTCCTTCATGTGATCATAAAACTGTTAGAGTTGGAAGAGATATCATCCAGTCCAAGGCCCCTACCAAGGCCAGTCAGTGAGAGCAGGTGAGGCAGGAATGCATCCATGTCGGTTCAGAATGTCTCCAGAGAGGGAGACTCCATGACGTTCCTGGGAAGCCTGTGCCAGTGCTCTGTCATTCTTGACATAGAGCTCTTCCTCATGTTGAACTGGAACTTCTTCAGTTCTAGTTGATAGCCACTGCTCCTTGTTCCTCCTCACACTTTCTCACTTTTCCCCCCTGCACCAGAGGTCCCTATTGGGCTGCAGTTTCTGCCAGAAAAACTGCTCCAGTGTGGACTCCTTTCCACAGTGCCGTGGGTACTGCCTGAAGTCAGCTTCAGGACAGACTTTCCACAGACCACAGCTTCCTTCAGGGCATGTCCATCTGCTGAAGCACTACAGAGATACAGTGTAGATCTCTGCTCTTCAGTGGTACTCCACGGGCTGTGGGGGCACAGCTGCCTCACCACTGACTGGACCTGACATAGGCTTGTCAGAAACTGAAATATTATAGTTTATGACTTAAGCATCTTTAAGAAGGACTTCTGCCTTTTATAGCAAAACTGTATTACCAAAGCTGCAGAGACCACCACACCCTGAAAGGGGCCCTGGCAGAAGCTGTTCTCATTGATGAAGACAAGATAAAGTAA